>JAWWMU010000001.1:69738631-69818571 GCA_035048155.1 Cinnycerthia olivascens | reverse complement strand
TTTTATCCAATAGAAATTAAGGCTCAAGGAAAACTGCTGCATGCTTAAGTCTCACTCTGATTGAAGGTCATTGAGCCGTAGTGAACCTTGAGGTTAAGCTGGAGAGAGCGCCAGGCTACTCCGGTCCAGACATAATCAATAATACAGGCAAAAAGTGCAGGTTTCAGGTGTTATTTTGCAAGGAGTTTGCAGATAGGGATGGTTCTAGACAATTGTCCTGAGAAACAGACACCATAAGTATTTTCAAATGAGACCTTTATCCCTTCTGTTTGCAGCAGTGCCAGGTGACAAAGTGACAGTCCCATGCATGGTTGTGACCCAGCTGAAGAAAACATCAGATGAGCCCAAAGAGATGAGGGATTTCACTCAGTGTGCTTGCAAGATAAGCTCAACACTGATCTATAGCCCCTGATCATATTTCCATGATCTAAGAAGTAAAAGATCTGTCTCTTATGCAGCGAGAGAAAAATGGGTGAAATTCTTATGATACTCATCTTAATGCAATCTCTTCCATTTATTTTGATGGGACCATAATTTCACTCACCGTGTGGTAAAGTTAAAAGAAGAAACTACGTTTAATGTTAATGAGACCTAGTCTATATTTATTTTCATATATCAAGTTAGAAAACCCCGAGGAGTAAGATATTAATTATGCAAGAAAAAATAAAGCTTAGAGAAGCAAACATTAATGTAACAAAGATAACTTTTCATGCACTGTGTTTTCAAAAAATTAAATGCTATTGCAAAGGTACTCAAATAGGAAGCAAAAATATTTTGAAATCAGGATGTAAAGGTAATAAGCCTCTCTCCTTGATAATCATCCTTAGAACACACAACTGAAGCATCCAAAGTTCTTGTAAAATTCTCAATACATACCTCTATCTCATGCATATCTTAGTGTATAGAAATAAATCAAAGTAGAAAGTGTAGTTTTCTCATTTTTATTTTCATTTAAGCAACATATTTGAAGACTTTCTAAAAATGAAGTTCTTGTGTGCACAAGTATTTGATATTATTCCTCTTGTACATATTTAAAGTGAGGAAGTGAAATGACTTCATGGACATTTCTTTGTGTATGTGAATTGGTACACAACTGAAAGAAATATTCTGAAGTTTAAATAAAATATTTTTTCTGAAAATTAAGGAAACCATGTAAGTAGCTTATGTTCTTGAAAGCCCAAAGAGGCAGTCAGTACTTTATTAATTTACAAAACTATAGGAGAACCACAAAATAGTGAACATCTTTAGTTTCAACAGTCAGATTGCACTAGCAGGGTTAAACTAAAATTGAGGTGTTATTGACATTACATTTGCATAGAAACCTGCTGGTTAGGGTATTGCACAGGAAATTTTGAAAATTGCCAACAGGAGTCACTTGGCCTGATGAACAGGCAAGAATCTGATTCAGCTGTGCCTTTCCAGAGCTGGCTGGAGGGCCGTGATCCTTCTCTTCGGTTAATTCTTTAAGAATTGTTCAACGAAAACAAATTAAAATGAGGTAACAGATTTTTCAGTCATTTGCTCCTGGCTGAGTGATTTCATCACTGGGCAATGATTAGGCTTTCAATAGCCTCACAATAATCTAATAAAGGAGCAACATCCTGTTGTCTTATATTGCTGGCATAAAACTGAGTGGAATGGAGGAAAAGCCACTTGCTTACTATCACAGAAGTCATCTGTGGTAAAACAAAGTGCTTGAATCAAGCTCTCTTAGTTCTTGTCGTATTAATAGCACTGTCCTTCGTCTTCTTAGGGTATCTGAAAACCATGTGTTTGGTACAACTGGAGACAAAGCTGGTAACAAGATTCAAAAACTACTGATGGCGTTTTAAATATAAAAATGCAACTGTTGTCCAGAGTGCCACTTTTTCCAGTTGATAAGAAGGCCCCAGAATAGGTCATTATGTAAAATATGTGCTGATGTGGATTGAATTTAAAACCTCGTTTATTTCAAAAAATCAAGAAAAAGTTTATCCAATTATCATTCACAACTCTGGAAGACATAAGAATATCAAATTTGATCCTGCTAGGAATTAAAATTAGATGCTCTCTGGGTAATGTTTATTAATGTGCTGTTATTCTGTCTCTGAACAGAAAGAAGAAAAGACAACACTGTTCGTACATTCAAAATATGAGAAAGTTTAAATCCAGCAACATAGTGCAAAACAGGGGAGAGAAAGCATTTTGAAGAGAAGTCAAGCCTGAGTATAAGGTGTTTTTTAGCACCAAAACAAATCCTTTATTTAAGCAAAAAGATGCTAAAGTTGACACTGTCCCTCTAAGCAAGAAGTGTCCTCCATCTAAAACACTTAATCTCACCCATCAAAACACAGTATTTCAAAATATCTGCGTGGAGGAATTATTTGTCATTTTTTTTCCAGACTGTCATCCTGATGAAAGAGTTTTGTTGTTTTTCAAACAATACTCAGACAGCATTACTCAAGTTGTTCAAGATGCAAGTGGTGTTTGAAGCTCTAAAAACCATGAAAAACATCTATTTAAAAAGAGTTAGTGTTATCTACCTATCTCAATACATTAATCTTCCTCTGACTCTATGCTTTCAGAAGTGGGAGAAAAAGCAGGCAAACATACAATCTTAAAGTAAAGTTAATTCCTAAAGTAAGTTTGTTATTATTGACTTTTTCAATCCTCCTCTGAAGCCCAGATAAAACCTATACAGAATTTCAGGTCTTCAGTATCTTTATTCATATTACTATGTCAGTGAATATAATGAAAGGGATCAATAATTCCTTCCATATACCTAATTTTAATAATTGTTGAGACTTTGCCTGCATGTTAATCACATGATAAAATGAAAACAAAAATAAAAGAAGTGAGAAAAAGTAAAGGACTACATGATTCACAATATTAGCCCCGGTAAAAACAGAAGAACTACACTGCAGGGTCTTTGGCCTGGGGGCTATAGCTTTTCAGACAGTTCTCTAGACCAAACCCTAAGTAAGACACTCTGTTATGAAAAAGAAATTAAACCAATTTTTTCTAGAGTATCAGATGAATATCAGAGAGAATAACTAAGCCTGATATTTTGAAACAGAAACAAAAAAACAACCCTCCACCTCCCCACCCCCAAAAATGCCAATCAACCCTAACCAGACCAAATTTAGCAACCTAAGTTCTATTTTCTCTGCACTTGAATAAATCCAATTGCTAGAATGAATTAGATATTAGTCCATTTAATAATTGAATGGAAGCTCTGTATACCATTTATCCTCTCTTGGGGCTCAACCCAGCTTTAATCCAAATGATTATTCATGTATATGAAGGAAGATGCCAGATCTTTTACCAGCACCATTTCTTACCTGAATGAAAAAGAAAAAATGTCATACAGTTGCATCATGAACTTAGGTCAATAACTCCTTAAAAAAAAAAAAAATTAGCAGCTTTTACAAAGAGAGGGAATGCAAAAGGGAAAGAGACTTTTTGACACTACTTCAGCAGGCCGTTCACGTTTCTTTTTATCCCAGTGTAATGCACTGCTATTTTAATTTTAAATGTCACTATAATGGAGGTGGAGTGTTAAATGAGAAGATAAAATTAAACATGCCTTTACAAATGAGCAGTTAGAATTTCATGCTGTAGCTACAGAGATTTTATGGCCAAGAGTAATGTAAATTCTGAACATAAGAAATGTTATTTGACTTGGGTTGGAGTTAAAACATTTTTCCCCCAATTTCTGCATTTCTATTTAACATTATTTTACATGCTGCCAAAATTGCAAGGAAATTTCTTTTGGTTTTGTTCCACTGATACACTTGGGAAAAAAGAAGGAAGTAGTCATGGGTTGTTTTGTTTTTCAAATGTTCTTCAAGTCTGAAAAAGAAGAACCAAACTTGATACTATAGCAGCACTGGGAACAGTTGCCTTGAAATGGGGTTCATTATGTTAACTGATCAGTTTGACAGAAAAGGGTAGTTAGCATTTGGAGTCAACTGACAGGTTAGCAAGGAGAGAACTAAAAGATAAAGCAAGTAGGTAAAAGATGTAATTTCATGATGCTATTTTTTTTCAGAAAAGACAATTTATGACTTCCCCATATAGTCCCTGTCTGTGCCCTTCAACAAACATAGCTGAATGAAATTGTAGGGGTCAAAATGGTGTCATATTCCCAGCACAGGTAATTTTAGTGAGCCAGTTTACAGCTGCTGCTCAAGCTGTTGTGCAGGTGAGCTATGATCAAAGGGAGAAAATGGCACAGCTACTCCAAAGTGGCTTTGAAAGAAAAGCCATTGTTTTGTGAAACTATACACTGAGATGAAGAGAGAAAGAGTGGGAGATGTAACTCATTCTTGTGGAATAATGAAGGTTAGCAGAAGGTGAGGGTGAAAAAATTACAATGAACCATGAAACACTTAGACATCCACTAATCAAGGAAGTCAGGCATGATTTTAATTTTTTCCTCCATAGAATCTACCTCAGTATTTTCCTTTGCAGGTGATAGCACCTCCAAGATCACAATTGTCAAATGATGAATCTTGGTTTTGGACATATATCTGAAAAAGGGGAAAAAAAAAAAAATTGAATGCCTATGTTTCCTCATGAGCATTAAAAAACCCCAAACCAAACCAAAAACCAGTAACATAAGATAGTAGTTCTCAACCTCTGTTGCTCTGTTACGGTTTTGGAAAGAGAGAAGGGAAATTTGGTAGAACAGCCTTTATACACTCTACATTTCATTGAAACTGGCTGACTGTTATATATATTTTATAATACCAAGATCTGTTAGAAGTCACTTCTTTTGCTTAAATTTCCTAATTTCCCCAAGTTGCAACAAAGAGACATTTTGTCATTGCACAATGATTGATAATTAAGTTAAATTTTTGGCATAGTATGGTTATGGGTATAGTTGATGGGTCGGTGCTTTAACATTCTGGCTTTCAGATAATCAGTACAACATGCTCGTGAGATAGGCAGTGTAGTGCAGCCACTTAATGCAATGTGTTTCTAACATATTGCTCTCTGTCTGCCCTGCATCTTTCTTTAATACTTTCATTGTACTTTGAAACTTTAAGTGAAATTATTTTGATTTAGAAATTATTTTGGATCAAAGAATAAACACCTTATATCCATATAATTTCTTCATTTCATTTCAATAAAATGCAAAATTAAAAGGAAAAAATTAGAAAAAAAGAGAAAGAAAAAATAATTGTTTTACTTTTTTTTCTCAATTACTACTGTAAACATAAGAAATGATGTCTGAAAATTTATCAATTTGAAATTTTTTTTCAAACTTTTTCAATTTATTCAAACCTTGTAGAGAAGTATTGCAATACAGTACCAACCTTTTTGTCCTTTTTTTTTTGATAGACCTTTATCTAGGGTTTATAACATAAAAAGGACAAAGGGATAGACAAAGATAGTAACTGAAAAATAGCACAATTCATAATTATCACTTGTTTTTTATTTAGAGTTCTTTTCTCTCCATTTTCCATGTCTCTCAGTAGCTGGATTAATTCATTTAAGGGGAAAAAGAAAAAGTTTGTTTTGGTGCAAGTTGCAGTTCACCTTGTTAATAAATACTCATCTCAACAAGAGCAAGTAATAAGAACATTAACAGTAAAACCACATGTATGGTTGCCTTTAACAAAAACATGCTTTTCATTAGGGAGAATGATTCTTCTGTTAACTTGATTATGTCTCTTAATGTTGGTATTATCTATAAACCAAGATGTACAGGTTATATCAGTGTGTTTTCAAAGTGACAACTTGTGGCAGTATAAAATTGGAAGAAGGACCAGGTCAAGCATTGCCACTGTAGCCTAAAAGTGTGTAAAGAACACTTGAACATGAGATAAATTCTCATTCTGTTGTCTCAAAATATTCCAAAGCACTATTTAATATACATGCATCCTCAGGGGTCTTGCTCAGTTTTGTGAATAAATGAGGCTTCAATCCAGATTCCAGGTGCTAAAAGATATACAGTTTTAACCTAGTCTTATGAGAAATGTTTGATGTTTGTCACATTTTCCTTACTGAAGAATTTTGAAAGAAATTAAATTAGTCATTATTCAGACTGTTAACCTGGACTTCTTGCCACCATTAAGTTATACAAATTGTTGCTTTGTTTCATTATTATACCTGTATTCTTTGATGAACTGACCTTTTTCTGTCTGAAAACTAAACAGTCTGCATGCAATGGAAAGACCATATGCAATGAATAAATATTTATTCATGGAGAATGTAATGTTTAAATTAGAATGAAAAGGTCTCTTAGAACTAAACATTATTCAATTATAAAAGGGCAAAATAAATATCCAAATTAGTCTCAGGCTTTCCATGTCAAACTGGAAGATTTCAACTTGAAGCAAAGCAATAAGTCAAATAAAACAAAAGTGTTTTGTTTCTTGTTTGTTCTTTCGTGACTGGATTTTCTTTATGTTTTCCTCTGTTTACATGAGAGTCACTGGGCTTGTGTTATTAATGTTAGAGCAGTTATTTGTTTCCTATACCAATAACATTCTGTTAAACAATTTCCCAAGCAGAGGACTGGTGCCTGGAAATGAAGATTCTTATCTGTCTCACTCTCATGCAGTTAGTCTGAAAATAAGGGTGCATGCTGGAGACCAGTTGTGCTACCATGTGTTAAGTCATGTACTGTAAGGTTGTAATTGCCAGTGAAGAAATCTTTAGTCATCCTCAATTATAAAATAAGTATATTAACCTAAAATACATCACACAGCAGACTGAGCATGAACAGTAAGATGTCAAAACACAGTAGTTTAATCTTAGCTATACACTGGTATCTCCACAGCTTCTGTCTTGCTGGGAAAGTAAGTTGCATTTGTCAATATTAGCTATTTAAGCATGTCTATGGTTAGGTGGTTTTGTAACTAAACCAAAACAATAGGGTAACATTTTTGACATCAGGGCCATCTGTCTTTTCAGGCTTTTTGTGTTAGGCTTGCTGAGATTTGAAGTCCACAAGGTACTCTAATTCTGACCAAAACTGGCATAACAGAGTAAAGGCTAAAGGAATATTTCAAATTCTTATAAACTAATATTGGAAAAAAATAGATAAGTAAGATAACTGGAAGATTTAAACAAAGATTTGCTTCCTGACTGTGTAGGATTTCTTCATTTTACTTTACCAGCTGAACAGTCATTTTTGTAGGCAAGACCATACGTTCCTTCACCATTGAGGTCAGCTGTTGGTACTTTATGGCATTGTTCCCAGACACTGGAGGGGTCTAGCTTATTCAAATATGACACATTAATTTGAAAGATGTATGAAATATTTTATATCTGTCCCACTGAACGAAATCATATGACCAGCATTTTTTTATGAACTTATTCACAAAGAGCATCTGGAATCCTACCCGTTTTCTTCATAGTCCACAAAGACTTTAAAGTCTAAGCCCAAACTCTGACTTGTGATTTTTTTTTTTTTTTTACTGTTTTAGCAGTGTTATATGTGTACCAGCTCTGCAATTGAGAAAATTGTCTTCCCATGGTAGTTTCTAAAACAACAGACTTCCATCAGAATAGGAAAATTGCTCTCGCAAAAGTAAAGAGGAGGAAATGAAGACATGAGTCCTTTTTATTTCCTGTTGTAGCTCATAGGTTTAAAACCCATAGCTCTCTTGTGGACAAAATGGAGTCTCCTTACCGTGCTACATCTCCTCCCACTTTTCATTCCACACAATACATGATAACTTGCATATATTGTGCAAATTCTAAAGTCCTGGTTAGCTGGGGATATTTTCTCTAGGATTTTCTTTTGGCTTTGTTTGTTTATTTGGTTGTTTGTTTTTTCAGTGTATGTTATGTACAGCTGTTTCTAAGGTACATGTTTTCCATCAGCCAGCAGTCATTCTCTTTCCTGGTCTCCATATCTAACAATATTGAAAAAGCTGATCAGGAAATAAAAAGAATCGTTTACTTCTTCATAAACTAAAGCTACACTTTGCTGTACTTCCTTATGAAAGAAAATACTTTCACACACAACATTTCCAACTTGGTAATTTGTTATAAAATATTTTATACATACATAGCACTTGTTGTTATGTATGTCATGCATTCTTGTCATGTTTGGAGACACTCTAGCTTTCAGCAGCCTTTTGATGTAGGTGTAATATATTTGGATGCCAGGCACAGGGTTGCTGGAAGTACAGCTTGGTTCACTTCTGTTGCAGGTCTTCAGTCTCAGTTAGTTTCATCACAATGCAGAAACCCTGCCAGAAGCATTAGCTGTGATTTCTAATTTCATTGGTCCATTAGACACTCAGTGCCTTTGATAAGGTAAACTTGTGGTGCATTTGAAAAGACCTAGCAGAAAGAGACTGCAGATTGAGAAGGACAGAAAGTTGTGGTGTTTTCATGACTTATTTTTCCTTTTCAAAGGGAAATACTGTTTACTTTCCTGAATGACAAGTCATAGTTGTTGGCTTGCTAGTCTTGAAGTAATAGGTGTTAATTTTCTAGATTTAACTCTAGATGTGCAAAACTATTGATTATTGATTATTTATTCAGCTTAAATACAAATGGCATGCAAAAATTTCAGCAACGTGTTGTACCTTCTTTTAACTTATATTTGCCTTGGCACATATTGTAGTCTTTTGATATTATGTAAATTTGCATTTGGCTTTTTTATATTTTTTTTTTCTTTTTGCTGGTCAGATGGACATTATGCAAATTTCAATGAATAGAATAAACTAGAAAACAAGAAATTTCTTTCTCTGTTAGTGAAGTAGGACCCAGACTTTGCATAAACATAAAACACAGAGATGAAAAAAATGCTGAAGAAGTGGTAGCATACAATGTTTTAAATTTATTATAGAGACACAGGCTTGGGATCAGGTAGAAATTCAATACATGTGATGATGAACACATATGAGCTTTCCCTTTAAAATCAGTAGAAGTTTCAGTGAGCTAATTTAGGAATAAGAATAATTTTAATGCACACTCTGCTGAATGTCATTTTAATTTGATCCCTTTGGGAAACTTTCAACTTTTTTTAAATTCAGTTCCAGATATTTATGTGCCTTTATTCAATTAACTACAGCTACATTTTTAAGCTTTTCTTTCACATCTGATGCTCATTTCCAGTGACTCTGTTTGTATTTAAGTTTCTGTTTTAAAGGTTGGATGATGGTGGAATTGTTTCAGAGAATTTCTTTAGATTTTGTTGCATTTCCTAAGATATAGAGGGTTAGTTAGTCAGGTTTTTGGGTTTTTTTTCCCCAATAGGTCAGCTGTTGAGTGATTGCTTATTTAATTAATTTATTTATTTGGTGTACAGGCAGCATTGCAGATGTTGGCATAACACTAATCAATGTAGAAGATGTTATTTGACAATCTTAACTAAGGCTGAACAATACTTACACATGCAATCTAATTTCAGACTGACCATAAAATAGCAGTCAACATAAGAAAAGATCGTAAAATAGAATCCCAGATATTGATTTATGTGGAACAGTATTGGTTCTTGTGTACTATTAATTTCTTATAATTTCTTATAAGTGCTTTATATTCATTGGTGGACATGAAGCCATGAAATCAGTTAGAAATTTTCTTTGCAGTTTTAATTGTTTTTATACTGTATCAGGAGATTTTGTACTTCCATAAACACACTAGATACATTCAAAATAGAATAGAATGAGCTTTTGAAAATCACTGAAAAATCATAGAATCACCGCAGTGAAAAACAAAGATGAAAGTGAAGGAAATAATCTTACAATTCATCTCCCCTCTTTCCAAAATCATATCAAAATTAATGACTTGGAAAATCTATTGTTTTGGATGATGGTTAAAAGAGGCTACTTAAAGTTAGCTTATGAATAGCAGCACTCTTTCAGCATTAAAATTTGGGAATAGGATTTCCTTTTGTGGGAAGCTTTGGCTTCATTACTGGGTAAATGTTAATCTGCAATAATTTCATTACCTCTAAGGAGAAGTGAAGGTCTTACATAACAGAAAATACTGAGTTATTCAAATGAAATAAATGTTATTTAGGTCAGTAAAATCAAAAGATCTCTTCAATGAAACAGCTGGGGTCAGGGGTCCTACTTAAGACACTACTACTTGGAACTTCTGAATTAACACTAAATTACGTGTTGCAGAGCTGAAAAAAGGAATGTGCAGAACAGTGTCCTCATTACCAAACAGAATTAGCTCTCCCTCCTTTTTTTTTTATTTTTTTTTTTTCTGAATGCAGTAGTTAACTTTACAAAGTATACAGCTAATAATTCTGACAGCCCATCTCTAGCATTTCTGTTGCTTTTTTAGGGACTAAAAGAAGTGGATTCAAGCAAGCAGGCCTAGAGCTTAGTCCTTCTGTAGGCATGCTGCAATCATAAGTTTCCAACACATTAGGCATTGTGTCCCCCCATACTTAAGCTTTAAATCAGCCTTTAAGTCTGACTATCCCTTTACAATTCTGCATAAATTATGTAGTCCTGAGGACAAGAACTTCTCCACAGGCAAGAGATAGATGCAGTAGTGCCAGGAACAGAAAGGTCCATCTCTTATCCCTAAGTATGAAGATGACCTCTCTAAAGATACTTGATATGGCAACTATTAACACCAGAGCCCCAAAATTCAACCCCCTTTCTCCTTGTCAAGCAGCCTCTGATTGCAGTGTAGAATTAAACTCACCCAGGCTGTTTGACTGAGACAATTCTGATTCTCATAGTCCTAGTTGAAGGCTGCACAATGCACACAAAGCTGGTGCATTTATTTTTAGCTCCTGTCCAACCAACTAATAGAGAAATGTGTGCAGAAGACAAGTTGCTTCATAAGAATGATTCCACAGGGAAAAGTTTTATTTGTTTCACATGGTGTTCCACACTTGCATGTACATTTTTGACCAATTTAGGTTATCAACAGCATTTAGAATAGAAAACAACATTTAATAAAATTTACTGTTATAGGCTTAAAAGCAAAATTCAGAGAATTAAAATTGCAACTTTCAGCAGGTGCAAATAAGTTTATTTTCTTCTATGACCACCCTATTTTGACTGAAAGTTTCCTTCTCTAGAGCTTTCACACTGTTTATATCTTTTGCATTAAAAACAATGCTTTTTATTATCAAAGCAAATCTCTTTACGATTCTCGATGTCTAAACACAGAGCTGAAGAGAAGATGAAAACACTTGCCCCTTTGCACTGTCTCAATACCATTATAAATATGCCTTACTGATTTCCAGACATTGTGGTCTCTCAAGTGTCTGTTAGAATTTGAGAATAATGATGGCCTCAAAGATGATGTAAAACAGCAGCCACAACTGATCTAAGCCCTGTGCTGTAAGTGAAGACAGCAGAAGAAGCTCTGTTCAGGCCTGTGGTTTACATGCCATTAATGTTATGCATAAGTTTAAAGATCCTTGTCTTACATTATTCATGTTTTGCTCAGAGTCATAGTATTCAAAAACTATTATAATACTTTAAAAAAAGAAAAAAAATGAAATAAACCCAACAATCCATAAGTATTGAAGTACAGTATACTTTTTTTCCTTTGTTCTTTTGTTCCCAGAATTACTGTCTATCATTTAAAGTGTTTGTCTTTTGGAGTTTGGATGAGTTTGACTTCATTAGTTGCTGGTTCTTGTGATGGTTTGAATAAAATTCTCTATTCTTTGCAACATTAATTTTAAGATTGCTTTTCTGTTCTGGAATGTTTGCAGTAGTCAAATAAGTCCCTGAGTTCAAGAGGTATGAATTAAACTTGGCAGCCTATGGCATGCAGGAGTTCACACCAGATTAAGATTTTGTAACCTTTAATTATACAGGTGTCATCCCTTTAACAGGATTGAGGATTGCAATTGTGCTCTGCTGCAGAAAAATGTTGGAAAAATATGAAAGGATTATTCTTTTTATTTTCTTCAGGTGCAATCCAACATAGCTACATCTGGGTGGGTCCTTTCAGCCTCTTTTATGCTTGAGATAAAAACTCTTCATTACACTGGTTTTACAAAGAGGTTGGGGAATTTTCTCAGAACCAGACTCTGCAATTTTGCACTTAATAGTTTGTACAGTCTTACACAACTACAATACACAAAATTGATCACTGAAATACTTTACGAGTTATATGTGTAAAAGCTGAATAATTTTTTTAAGCCCAGCTGTCAACTTCAGTTTTTATCATGGATCCAGTAGCCATGGCCATCACAGGCTATTTGGTATCGTGCTTCTTGTAGAGGAGATTCAGAGATCCTCACCAGGACTGCAGAATTTCCATTTAACTTAACTAAAGCGAAGATTTAAAATCAAGAACCTGTCACACTTAGAATTTCTATTGTCATGTATGCTACACTGATTATTTGTAAACTTCTTTTTGTCTCAGAAAAATAGAAAATAAAATAGTTCAGTGTAATTGAAAATAACTTAGACAAAGGAAAGATTTTAAGTCACTTTAAAAAAACTTTCTTTTGTAAGAAACAATATAAAATGCTAGGCATCAGACCTTACAGGAATTTTATAAATTCAGATTTGCTGAGAAGACAAATATAATATATCATCTATCCTTTTAATGAAAGGGATGGAAGGGATTTGCACCTTGAAATGCCATTAAAAAAAAAAAAAAAATAATGACAGAAAATTAGGACCATTAACACGTTTTTGTTGTTTCTCTTTAAAATATGCATATTTAAAATATTTACAGCATATAAATATTTTTAGAAATAAAAGACTCTTATTTATCTTCAAAGTCACATTGGTTATAATTTTACTTTTGCCAGAAAAAATGTAGATGGTTTAAAAGAATCTGCATCATACTGCCATTCATGAGATTTCAGTCACATTTCTTTCATACCTTTCCTTAACCTTGGATAAAAGAAATAAATAAGTTTCTCCTGAAGAGCAGTGGTTCACAGAAGTCTTATAAGATAGAGAACAATTGTGTGCCAAATTTTAAGGTTACTAATATAATAGTTTCTTTAGCAACCAGTATAAGCTGTTAAAGTGGTAATTTTATGAATCTGGATTGCATAACATTGACACAGGGACTGCATGTAATGAATAGCCCTCCTTTTTTCCTAAGGATCTACTATCTGTGAAATTCCTCTGCATAAAGGAGGAATTTGGATGTGAGGTAAACCTCATTAAGCAGATCTTTAGTTTTAATTTAGTAGATGAGGGCACCGTTAGTCCCTCTGGTTTGGGTGCACATTCTGCCTTTTCTGCCCTTCCTTGTTCATTTGATGATGTTATAAATGAATAGGAAAAGGATCAAAAACTCCAATGGCGGTAACATGAGGACCATGTGTACATTTTCTTTTCATTTGAGTAGGAAAAAACAAAAAGCTTTTCTTTGATTTCCAGTAATTAACCTTGCCAGATAGACCATGAAGAGCAAATAGGCAATCTGCAGTCAAGCATGCAGTTGCCCTTCTATAGGGTCATGTGTTGAATTTATGAAAAGAACAATTATTTACTCCTCAGGAAATCTTGTTCAAGATATTGTAATCAGGTTGAAGATAGAGAAGAAATAAATGTAATCAATGCATGCATGTTTTAATTAAAGTGTCAAGAGTATGTATATGCCTTGATTTTTTTTTCATATTCTCAGGTAAGACTAGGAAAGATGGATCTATTTGAAGTATCTTTCAGTTTTATTCCCATCCAGAGAATACAATATCTCAAAAGAAAGAAGGAAGTGTGAGGGGACATTGTCATCTCTAATTTTATTTTAAAGGGCACCTCCGGGCTTACTTGAAAGGTCTTTGTTCAGAAGTCACTAACAACAACCCACCTCATGCATAAGAGGTGGGGGTAGGAGCCATGAATTTCAGAGAAACTATGTTCCACATATTAGAAACAGGATACTTCATGGCTGTGTCAATGTCAATATATCCTAGGTTCTAAAACTAGGGGATCTGTAGCAAGGAATTGTTGGTGCTAAAAATCTCACTTGACAGAAGGTAAAAAGTTCAAGTCTCATACTTTTTTTTTTTTCTTTTTTCCAAAGTCACACAAGTTAGTCTGATGCCCATTTGCAACTGATATTCACCAAACTTCATCCAAATTTCATCCAAATGAAATTCTGTTCTTTTGTTCTGAAACACCTCCACATTATGGTCTTATTTCAAATATGTCATATGGAGGTGCACCATAACACCTGCAGGGTCCTAAACTCTTTTAGGGCCACAGTCCAAAATCATGTTGCAGGTTAATAAGTGAAATAAAGGAGATTTACATGCTGGCTGGAGCTCATCTGGCCTTAATTCCATCTGTAGCCTGGTGACTAATGCTATACAGTATCTAGGTAAAACTGTTCTGGCAGCAATTACAGTAGGAATCATAGGAATTTTGGCTGGATGGGACCTTTGAACTCTGTGTTATGAGTCAAGTTTTAACTCCTAGACCACTGTGGTGGCAGCAGCCACAGTGCAAAACACTTTATACATGTGTTCAGTCAGAACACATAACTTCAGGTGTACGATTCTGATAAAATTGTATGTCATGAAGGACATGCAGTCCTTCAAATCCTGCTAAAGCAGAAAAGAGAAGAATCAAGTTAATCTTAGATTCCTTTTCACTACCTTAAGTAACAAGAGGGGAGAACTGTTCTCACTCAAACTCCTGTATCTTTTATGGTGTTTAAGGATGTAGATGTTATAATGTACTATATGATATAGTACATTATAGTAATACTATATAGTTATAATATTCTATGTAGCTGTAATTTAATTCCCATGTAATTATTACAGGCTTACTTTATTATCAAAATAGAAAATCATAAATTCTTCATGTATCATGTATTTAACCTGGAAACAGCTGTGACAAAAATAACCAGTCAAATTTTCATATCCAAGGAAGTGACTACAGGGATACAAGCAACTTTCCACTTAGTTTTATTGAGAGTAGTTGTCTGAAGTAAACTATGACAAAGTCATTGGAAAACAGTCACTCAACCATGCAGATACCTTATACTCCTCCGGGATGCTTGGCTGGCCAGGATAAAGCATTGCAGAGTTTGCACTCTTCATTCAGCTTGTGTTTTGCAGCTTTGATTCAGTGTGCATAGCAAAATAAGTCCCTCAAGAGAGCTAGGTCCCTGTCCTTTCACAGCTGACAGGCTGCCTGCATGTGTCCCTGGGGCTGCCAGCTGAATCTCCAGCAGGCAGCTTACACCTGCACATCTCAGCCATGCCCAGACAGAATATTTTGGTGCATTCAAGCACCTTTTCTCTTCAGCCAGCTCGATCCAACGTTAGTGAGAGCTCATTCATCCCTCTTGCTCACACAGGGAGACTCAGTGAGGTAAACTTCTGATGTGAGCTGCAACACGTGATTTTCTGAGGAGGATACGGCAGAGGCTGGCAATACTTGTTCTAGCATCACCATGCTTCCTAGCCCACACAGAGCCATCCTTGCCTCATAAAGGATATTTCATCTGTTCAAGTGGTATGTGTACTCTCACATCCTTTCTAGAACGCAACTGCAAAATTCACCAAAGGCTCCTTCTAGATCAGTCGTATTTTATCTTGTAAAAACTCCAACCTCTCTGCTGAATGCAATTTTTCTTTTACACTGAGGAATTCCTTAAAAAAACAGGAAAATGGAAGAAGGAGAGAAAAAATATCTACACATTTGGAACTAACAAAATCAATATACAAGAGCAAATGAGGAAGAAAAAAAAAAAATTGCTTATACACCACTGTCCTTATGTTGGTGAGAATAATTGTCCAAGCAGTATTAGTCAAATTGTGCAGAAAGATTAATGTGGCTCAAATATTAGTGAAAAAAAAATAAATTATAAACTACTAGGAAGATAAGTCAACAAGGAAGAAATATAATATATATGAAAAATACATTATCTTTTTCTGAGTCACTGACAACTGAAAAATTACCTTGATTGCTTATGGATTAGAAGCCTAAGAAAAAGTAAAAGGCATACCCCACAAGCAATAAAATCATGCAATAGAACAAAAAGACCAGACTCTTTAATCCTTCATAATGCGCAATAAAATTTCAATTAAAGAAAAAATTTTTTAAAAATTCTATTCTTGTGGTATTAACAGAAATTTGAAAGCATTTAGATACAAAACAATGTTTTAAGTTAAAACGACACATTCAGAACCAGAAAAATCTTTATCTTGAGGAGCATCTTGAGAAATGAAGCACTGATCAGAGGGGACCAGATAAATATCATAAGATATTCATAATTAAAAAGATGCAGAGGAAGTGTTTGTGTCTGAACATGTCTTAGTTGCCACAATGAATATTTTGAGGAACTGATTAGGTAGGCTAATGTTACATTTGTAGTAACACTAAGTGCACTTTAAGTGTACATATCTAAAAATACATATACATGTAATATATTAAGGGGCACACATACATATGCATACTATACACACATTTATACATGCACACTTACAGCAAACGGAGAACAAGAAACAGATCATTTTAAGTCACTACTAGAAATTACTTCAGAAAATTAATAAGGGAAGTGAAAATGTAACAAGCAAGCACAGAAAAGCACCAACCAGTAACAAAGATATTGGTAAAAATATCAAGATGTACATTTAACTGTAAATATATTCTATATTTTTATATTCACATATATAAAATATGAATTTTCTATTAACTGCTTGAGGGGAAAAAGCCAAGTGAACGTCATGTCACATGATAAGGATTTTCCCACTTCATCACTATTAAGAGGCCAATAAGGGGAATTTATTGGTGTTAGAATTGTAATGCTGTCAGATCTAGATAATATGCTTTAGACAATTTTAAAAGAGCTAGCTGCTGGAAACTTTGGAAGATAAAGGTCAATTTCCACTAAGTGTTTGAAACTGATGAAATTAAAATTGCCTGAGAGAAAACCAGTATGGAGCCAATATCTAAAAGCCATGAATAGGGTAGGTTATGTCATTAAAAACTCATAATTAAGACAGTTAAGCCATTACAGTTCTGATACTGTTCCCAAAATTACAGAAGAACTGATACAAAGCTTTGTTTTCTCTCTCTTCAATATTTCTTTTTACTGAGGTTTAAATTTGTTTGGTAGAAGTAATTAAATGATGTATTATTTCAAATATTTACAAGTAAATTTTAAGGAAATAATTTATATTAATGATCTGATGGTAGATGAATAAGTTTTTCACAATGCATATTATTATACAGGATGCATGACGAATCAGGCTTTATATAGATATGACTTGTTAATATACATTTTCGGTAAGTAATATCACACAATCTGTGTTCTTAGTCTGTCTCCAAAGTTTAACCTTTCTATCATTTATACAGACTGAAAACAGCCACTGGTGAAATTAGCAAATGACTGTTATTAAAGTTATATTAAACAAGTAGTTTAATGATATTCAAAAGTCTACTTTTCATGGCAAAATATACACTCACTATTAGAAAGCTTTAGTTTTACTATGGTCTAAAATAAATTTCTACATCCCAGAGGGAAGAATGCACATAGTGATAGATAGGAAAATAATCCTAACAAAAGTATAAAATATTGATTAATTAATGACACAAGGACTGCTGTCTATCTTCTAGACTTAGACATGGAAAAAACATATTTTCAGATTGATAAATGAAAACACTTGCACTATCTCTTTTTTCATTTTTTTCTTCTTGTATAAGAGAGCTTTAGATTGCTGTTCTGTTGAGTAACCAAGATAACCAATGAAACTGGAAATCTAAGAAAGGGCCATTGTTATCTTGGCTACACAGACAAGTCAGGAAAGTTTCTTTGCCACACATTTGATGCAGTAATGTTCAAGACAGTGAAACAAACAAACCCAGAAAACTGTGACGAGAGTAAGCTCATATTCAGAATTAACTCAGAGTAGATGTTGACAAGGGAGTTAATCCAGGTGACAAAAGCTAAAGAGCTTGAATCTTTATTGACTTCTGGGTCTGCCATGGGCACGTTGCTCAGACAATAAGCCAGAGACAGATAATAAGATGGATCTGTTAATTATATAGCCTGACTCAAACATCTTTGGACTGGATTTAGATTTAGAAATACTGCTAAAAAGATTTTGAAATGTTTCTTAAGAATGATTTTTTGGTGAATAGGCTATGTATAATTTTGGTTTGTTATACTGGCAAAAAAATACCCACAGCAAAATTTAGTAGTCTGTGGATTTTCTGCTAGGAAAAAAAAAAAAAAAAGTAAAAAAAGATATATCAGAAAAGAAGTGTCAAAATTATTTGAACCATAGACTGTGATATAATGCTTCAAAATTTTGTTTCACAGATTAGTAGCTAGATACTCAATCTCTTTGCTTCACAGACACAAAGAACAGGTGACTTTCAGCTACTGTTGCATCGCTGCTGTGCTTACCACTTGGGATATTATTTAGGTTGCTCCAATGTTGTAGCTACATTTATTATATCTTCAGGCAACTTAGCAGGACTTCTAGGTGAGAGCAGTACATTTAACCTGGAGTGTCTTCCTGCAGCTTCACTTACAAATGTAGACTGATCATTACTTCATATTACGCCTCTTTTTGTACTCAGAGTTCACATCACAAGTCAGAATCTTCCATACACCATTGAAGTGCTAGTATTTCCATTAGACTTCTTCCATTTATTTCCTGATTTACTACTCAGTACTAAGGCTGTCAGCCAGCAGCTAAACTATGGTTTAATAGTGTGGAAATAGAATAAAATCAATAACTAGAGAAGCCTCTGACTTTGTGAAGTCAACCCTAATCATGGATCAGTTATCTCAGATTTTCTGACATAACTCAAATAGATTGTGCTAAGGCAGAGAGTGGTACCTGAGAATTTATGACAAGGTCATATCCCAACAGTGTCAGGGACTTTCCAGCCCTGCCTAGGGCACTTGCAGAACACTGACCTTTAAAGCTTCTCCCTGTTTAAACTATTTATTGCCTGCGGTGTGAGAGGAAGCAGAGAAGGGAGAACATGGAAGTGTGGGACAAAGGTCACAGCTCTGGAGACCTCTGGTATGTGATTTTGCTGGTTTTGCCAAATTATAGGAAAAAGCAATGAAGTGAATAAGGTAGAAGTAGGTAAAGTATGTTGTGACATAGCAACATAGGAAAGATGTTGCTGATGTTGCATATAAATATTATACTGACAAAAAAAAAAAAAATTCCACTGTAACATATGTATGAAAGCAAATACATTACCTTATCCAAGCAGCCATGCTCTCAGGAACCATACCATTTCCAGTGCAAATGTCAAACCAACTGTACCACTTGAAATTTTACTAAAAAATATAATTTAAAAAATATTCTATTAAGTCTGTTCCTTCAACTCCTCTTTTGTCTAGTAGAGTGACAGCATGGTCCATGCTAACTCACTGAAGCATTTCTGGCTGTAATTACACTACTGTTTCTTTTCTTAAAGAATGTCCTTCCAGTGATAGATCCTTTTTAGGATGACTTTTACAATGAAAGAGAGATAACAAGTATTAGCAGTATTTTTATAAAAAGAAAGCAAAAATAATTTTTGGATTGTATTCATGCCTGAAGACTATTTTAATGCACAAAAGATGTAGCCCTTATTACAAATCTCTAGTGTGATCACATTTGAAGTATTGCATCTTATTACCTCATAATCAGAAAATTGTAATGTCCAGATCTTAATTCCAAAAGACTTTGGAAAGACCTGAGTAACTACAGAAATGGAAAAATAAGTGAAAATACAGGAAAAATTAAGTCAAATATGTATCATTTAGCTAAGAAACAATGAATAATGAAAATGCAAGAATACATAGTAATTCAGAAATACAGTGAGATATTAAAACATATAAGCATGGATTTTATAGAGTACTTGAGGCATAGTCAAGTGGAACAGAGTTAGCTGAATAAGCATGAACTGATAAGGCACCTTGACACCAATTACACTGACAATTCATTTCCCATAGGAAGTGTCTTTAATAGACTTGTGGTACTATTTACAATTAAGAAATAATTGATCTTTGACAATGGTTCTCCTTCTCTGTTCCATCCAGTCATTGTAAAGATCTGTGGGCACAAGCAACTCTGCCCATCTACACCAGCAGAGAATTCAGACTTATTACCTGCATCATGAAGATAAGAAAGAAAGGAAGGGAAGCATGATGCAGAGCATGGATGGGATTTGTGTGGTGCAAAGTTCAGCTTAACGCTCAGACTCAGACAGAAGGAGATAAATGGCATGGACATTCTAAAACAATATTGTTCTACTTCATTGCTTTACGTTATTTTAGAAGATAAGATTTTTTTCAATCTAGTAAGTATCCCTTCCATAATTTCATTTAGTGTTTTTGATACCATATCATGAGTCCACTCTCCTCATCATGAAAATTTAAGGCACATTTTTATCAGTCTGCTTGTCTAATTCAAAAGATGCATCAAGATTTGTTTTAGCTTACAGTTATGTTTCAAGTACCTTCCAGACATGCAGCATTAGTCTGGATAATGGTTTCTGTTCTTAAACTGAAGTCTATACAATAAGAAATTTCACAGGATTTTTTTTTTTTTTTTTTTTTTTTTTGCTATAAACCAATTATGTCCAAAACCTTGCATGGCATTTAAAGTCTTCTATATGAAATTTTTTATTAAAAATAGGAGAATTACGAGTCTGAATAGATTAATTATTTTTCTGTTTTGCATGACTCTGAAACATTTTTTTTTACATTGGTGATTGAGCATTAGTCATCCAGACTTCATACAGAGCTCAGCTTCTTTCACAGTGAAATGCTGAAAGTACTCTTTATTGCAAAATCCAGACATGACAATTTATTCATTTATAGTTATTTGAACCTGCAAAAAAAACAAACAAACAAAAACTCAAGGAAAGCAAATACACATATAACTGATAAATCATTGTAGTGGAAAGGAACATTCAAAGAAAATGAGACATTATATTCTCTAACAATTTATGTTACTTTTGCATGAAATCAATCAGTCACAAGTATGCGAAAAATAAACCATGAGTTGTCACAGAGCCTTTCATATTCTTACCACTGTTACATGACCATATTTTCAAAGAGATATAGTTGGTATTTTTATATTCATTTAGACACACTTGGGAAGAAAGCCTTCTAGGAAAATCAAAAGTAAAAGAGGATATTTCTTTATTCAAGTCTTGGAATAAAAGTCAGAAACATTTTATCAGAAAAGACAAAAGATCTCAATATTGTGCTTCTGCAAACTCCCTCTCTCTCCTCCCAGAAGAATTCTTCCCTCAGTTTTGGCTCCCCTTTGGGTTCTGTGATAATTTGTTACTTGGCATCACATTTTTACAGGTATCAGTCACTGCCCTATAAACCCATACCTATATTTCTAAGCTGAGGATTCCCTTCACTTCAGAAAACATACCTGGAGAGACCATCCAGAGGTAAGTAGAATGAAAAAGGGTACAACACTAAAAATTGACATAGGTTTAAAAAAAAAAAATAGTCTATACCTGCAGAGAGATTAATAGTGTCAGAGAATGGCTCATCACTCGGCAGGATTTGTCAGAGGCAGCGCCAGGCGACAAGATGGAAAGCATGAGGAGAGCAAGTAGGTGGCAACATGAAATTGCTGAGAAACACAAGCATCTATATTTACAAGGTTTTTTTTCCTTCTTCCTTTTTTAAACTCCTGAGAGCTCTTGGCAATTCTTATGCACAAAGTCCTCTCCCTCTGACAAAACACACAGTGCAGTCCAGAACAGTAACACCCTCTTTAACCCTGGCACAGTAGACATAGTTACTCTGCTGATGTGAACAGTGTATGAATTGCCTCTCTGAAACCCGCATCAGTACATTTTTAATTGCTTGTTTTTCGGCTTCATTCTTTTGCTTACATTTGTTTTAGAACAGTAGTGGAGTATGCAGATACCAATTTTTAGCATTATCTTTTCTAGAATATGCACCATCATTCCCCTCTCAGTCTCTTCCAGTAAGAAACTTGAAGTACCAGCATCCAAAAACTCAGTGATACCACACCTGTGAAACAGTGGCTCTAAATAATGAGCAATCCATGCTAAGAACATGACTGTGTGACTTTAACTTTTTTAGAAAATATTGAATATTTTTTATGGTCTCCACATAAATCTACTTCTGAAGAGAAATTCTGTTTTCCAACACCAATTACCTTTGATACAGACCTCTTGTAAACTGCACTAAACCATGTGAACTGTTGTATGGTAGAGGAACAGGAAATGAACTAAAATTTATGTTCTCTTGTGATCTAAGTCAAGAGTTGAATTAAGCCACTGTACCTCACATTTTAAATGCTAGACATAAAGAAAACTTTTTTTTTGCTCAAAATATTGAGGCCAGAATTTGAGAAGGCTTTCAGAAATTGTCATTCATATTGGAATATTAGAAATCTGTACTTCTCATTTTAAGAATGAACAGCAGTAGGATTTGAAAATGTGGCAGCTTAGAATGTGGGCAACTAACTTTGGTATGCAAGGGGTGCCTGGGCTGCTAGGAAACACTGGCTGACATCTCACTAGATTTGGGCTTCAACATCAACTTCAAACCTAGTGATAGATTTGCAGTCTGAATGGCTCTACTGATTAGACCACTCAGAGAGTTGGAGATTTTCTGTAAGATTTTCCTGACCCTCAGGGTATTTAATCTTTCTGTTCCCACTTCCCAGAGCTTGCCCTCAATAACACCCTGGAGTGGAGGAAAAAAAAAAAAAAAAAAAAAAAAAAAAAATAAAGGAGAAGAAACACACATTCATTATTCCCTTTGCTGGATCTGGACTGCCCTGAAAAGAATGCAAGACTGGCAGCATCAGAGAAAATAAACAAGGGGGAGTCTGATGCTGCAGGCCAACAAGGAAACTGCCTTTGCTTGCACAGTTCTAACAAAGGCAAAGGACCCTCCACTAGATGAAGAAAACTGTCCAAGAAAACAGAAAAACTGGTAAAGCTTGCATATAGGCAGAATGTCAGCATCACTGACCTTTTTGGAAAGTACTCCTTAAGGAGTATAAGCATCTAAGAAAACCCTATCTATTTCATGATGATCAGCTACCTCATCCTGAGAAAACAGTCCACAAGAAACAATGTTATGGAAACATTAAGTATCCTGGAAGTAGGACAATACCTTGCTTCTGCTGGATGAAAAACAGGGAACATCAGACTGTCTGCTAATAATCCTGTCTTCCTTGTGCTGGAGATCCGTTAAGAAATAAGCTCTCACAGTGGCTAGAAATAATCCTTCAAAAGGATTCATATAAAGAATTAGTTTCTAGAAGTGACTAACTATATGACCTCAATGGAGAAAAGCTTAAGATAGTTTCATCCAAGATCAATGCACTAAGAATGACAGACAGGAAAAATAGCTTGGATAGCTTGAAGGAAAATGAGGCAAAGAAAAAATAATTAGACTGCTCTGTAAAATGAAGCATAATCTGAAAACAGAATAGCTTTATAGAATCAAATTATCACCAGTGAAATTATGGAAAGAGCTACTTACGAGGACTATGAAAGCTGCTATAGGTATGGTGGTTGCTTTATTTAAATAAACATAGAAAAAAAAATGGAGGCTGTACAACTTAAAAATGAAGATTAAATTGTCAGAGAAACTAGGCTTCAATTGTTGTATTCCTGAGAACTGCCTACATATGTCATCTTAGGGTTCTATGTGTTGTATTTTTAATGTTTCTTCAGTTTAAGAACAAAATCTTTTATCACTAAGCACCAGCCTTGCAAACTCACCACGGGGTCTAGAAATCAAAGTCAGCTTTTTCAGTTTCACGTAATATTACCAGTTTTACAGTAAGAATTTAGCTGAGAATTCTGTTTTTCTATAACCCAGAAGTGTAATTTACATTCAGTCACAGGTAGAAAGTGGTCTAGCAAATACTATGAGAAAAATGTTTACAAAAGGTTACGGTTATCTGCATTTCAGTCAAAGTTCTTTTTTTTTTTCCCTAACTTTTTGATTACAATTGAATTTCAGTGTTTGAAAGTAAATATATTTTCATCTGAAGTACATCTACTATTTATATAGTAGCAGATGCTTGCTACAAATCTAGTGCATAACTGTAAGTACAAACCAACAGGCAGGAACTTAAACAAACAAAAAAATACTCAACACATCAGTAATTCTACTGAATCTTCTCCTGTTGCCAAATATATTGATAAGTCGCCAAGAATTTTAGAACTGCATTGTTGTCACAAAACTAAAAGCTAAATATAGTTCACATCTACCAAGCTGCCGACTTAACACATAGTGTTGACTAGTAGCAAAAAGCAATACATATTATTTCACTACATTCCTGGGGAATCAGATTATTGATTTATATTTTTCATTTTGTAAATTGATGGACAGGAATAAGGGACTAAAAATTAAAATATAACATAAGTGACTAGAAATGGGAATGATTAAAAGTAGATGCCAGGCTTCTTGGACAACCAAGAAGACACCTTCTTTCTCTAGGGTATACCCTTTGGTGTCTGCAGTTTTGCTGCATTATACACCCAGATTTACTGGCACCTTAGGAGACAAATAAACATTTTATCTATGTTAGAGTCTGAATTAGAATTCATCAGCTGTGTGTCCTTGCAGCTAGGAAATGCAGTGCTTCAGCCTAAGAAAAGCTTAAAGAAAAGACTTCTCAACATAAGGAATTTAATATAAGGGGAGAATTCAACACAAAGCATGAGCAGCACCTTACCCTTTCATGAGGCTGAAAAGCCACATCCCTCCCAGCTTTGGCTGCCTCATGGATTTCCTGGCTCTCTGCAGAGACAAGGCTTGATGTGGCTCACACTCCAATAGTCTCATGGTCAGAGAAGCTGGCAGAAAAAAAAGTCATGCTGAGGTTCTGGTTCCTTCACCTTAGACTCTCTATAATCATCTACCAGACAGGTAATAACCAAACTAAAAAATGCTTCAGAAGGTCGAGAAGCTACACCCTTCTAAATAGTTCTGTCAGTAGTCTTGCCTCTGGATGGAAGCAGAAACCCCTTAAGCATAACAGCCCTGACTGTTATAAATATCAGTTTAAAGTTCATAAAGTAAGGGTAGTGTTAATGCTTTAGATGTTTTTGGTTTTTTTTTTAATACATGCAGAACACTACTTGCTGGGTACTGTTGATGAATGCTGAGCACATAAGGCTGGTACTACGGAGCAGCAAGTAAAGGAAGAGGTTATTCTCCTTTCTTAGAGCAATTTGCTGGCTTTAAAATTCAACTACACGATCCTATCTTTGCTTTTGGAAAGTATGCACCTCTTAAAAATAAGTTTAATCAGAAAACAGTTGAATAAAATAGGAATGAAGGTGTAGCAGATTTCAACATGCCTTGATACTGTTACTTTGTCAATGGGACGGTAGACTTGCCTATGTAGTCTGGTGGTCCATGTGGAAAGAGAGCTCTCAAATAAACAGGGTCAAAGTAGCTCATAACAGGACTGTTTCCCTCTTTGCTGGAAGACTACATGAATAAGCAAAGAGGTAAACTTTACTGACATTTGACTGTTGAAATAAACTTTATTTTCCCACATGTCAAACTTACTCATCTTCTTGGAAAAGTTGTTAATTCTTTTAGCCAGTGTATCTATCTAAACCTAATTTTCTATCCAACTCAGACCAATTAGTTGTGGTACCTTAGTAAATGCTTAAAATTTAGAGGTAACAATATTCTCAAATGTAAAGTCCTGTTCCAGCTTACAGACATCAACCCACTTTTCCTTAACTCTCTGACTTTATTCTTTTTTAATTCAATGTTTTATTCATGTGTTTATTTATCTTTACTTTATATGCAGGGATAGTTTAAAAATAAAGCAATACAAGGTTTGGAACAAAGCACACACACACACTTTTTCCAGCTAATTTTCACAAGAAACTGAATTGACCATGTATGAAAAATTGCTGTTGCTAAGGGAGATAGTTCCGTACCACAAACTAGGACCAACGTTTAAACACTGATCTTTGATACATTTAAGTACACAGCAACCACCTCTTGCAATCAACATAAAGTATATACTGTTCATAAACTTAATGACAGTAGTAGAAGGACATATGCCTATGAAGATACAAGAGTGAAATTCTGAGGTCACCCTTACAGTGATTCACTCCACTTCAAAACATTCTCACTTTAAAACTCCTATAGTCAGAGAGTTGTTTATTTTTTTGCTTTTTGACACTTGGATTAATTTAGGAAATCTAGTCTTTGACATTTAAGGAGGATCACACTACAGCTCGCTTTTATCTAGTAATGTGAGGCTTTACCAGCATATGGGAAAGTGAACTGTAGGATGCTAGCTGCTGACTCTGTGCATTGTAACCAAATGTCCTTAGCAAAACCCATCAAACCAGTGTGTAAAATCTAATCTGAATAACTGTTAGAGATTCTAAGATGGCACCTATACATAGTCTAGCAAGTTTACACATAGAACTGCATAGGAGGACCAGAATAGGACTTTCCTGTCCACAAAAAGCTAAAAAACTAGAAAAATAGATGCAGAACTGTGTTTGTTGGCATATATACTGTAAGCCTACTATGAATTATGATATTCCTCCTGTGCATTGCACTGCACTGTAAAATCCAACTAGAGATGAATTTACACTCCAAGGTTCTGGGAGCCAGTTGGTGCCCAGAAGTACAGGCATAACTCTAAACAGCTGTGGGAAAACTGCATCATTTTCCCCAGCACATCTTCCTGCAGTACTACTCACTTGGAAACCCTACAGGTATTTTCACAGAAAAAGAAATAAAATGCAAGAAAACTACTGTGATATCTATCAGGTGTTGAAGGATGAGATATGGGACAGATGAATTATCAGTGTGTCTTTTCATTGACACTGAATTCATTACTTTGGGAAGAATAAAAACAAAGTCTATACAAGCACCTCTGCAAGAGAAGTTGAGAGAAAAAGAACATTGATCGCATTCTGGTTTTTTTCCTAGCATGTCTGTCTCAGAAGTTCTATGTTATTGCTTTATGAGACTAGAGAGAGCAATAAAAAATTAAAACAATAGGCATTGCCAGTTTAGTCAGTAGCAAATATTACAGAAAAAGGATACTTGCCAGTTGAGTTACCCACAGAGACAGAGTATTCTGTATTTAAATCTCATAAAATGTTCTTCTGAACTCTCAGTGTTGATGAATAGGAGACTATTACCCCTCTCCACAATTAATTCTGTTAGATGTTTTCCTTTCCTTTTTTTGACTAAAAGCAGCAAAACTATACTCTGCAGAGCTTTCAAGTGGTTCTGGGACCATCTCTTTTATGCTCTTCCCCCCTCCCTCCTCTTTTCTAATCCTGACTCTGCGTGTAGTCTTTGTTTAAATCTGCATTACAGTATCACCAAAAACTGAAACTCACCATGGGAGGCTGTTTTTACAGAAAACTGCTGAAAGAGGTACTTTGTCACACCAAAAATATTTTCATGAGGCTACACAGAAAATAAAGCCTACACATTAAGACATCCTTTAATGTAGAAAAATTGACATGAATTTCACCCCTGTTTGGCAACCGATTGTTTGAAGGCCAACCAAAATTAGAATTCAGAAGTTAGATATTTCTTTCCCTTGTCCCACTATGTTAATATCACTGCTTGAAAACATTTATTTATTTATTTTAAGTCCTCTCATTAACAGTCATAATCCCTTATCTAACAAAAGAGAAGTTAAAACACAGAAAGTCTGGATGTAAAGAGTAGCTAAATCTTAAGTTACAGGCATATTCCTCCTGGCAGAGAAATATACAATACTGAAGAGTTGTTTGGGCTATTTCTATAGTGTGCAAGAAAAGCATGTGGCTTTAAGTAACAGTTGCCAAATTACAATTTAAACAGGGCATTGTTTAAATATAATTAGTTTTATAAAAAACCTATAAGCATGAGAACTGGCTTGAAATGTGATTGTTTTGTAGGTTGCTTATGCCTGCAGCACTGACTTTGATGCCTTTGTCTGTATAGAGTTTACAGCATGTAAAATTCCTTAATATCTTCACTGTTTACTTTGCTTTTATTCATTATATACTAAGAACAGATAAATCCCCAAATCTTTTATGATATTTGAAATTACCTGTGAGTATTATTTGGCATTTCAATGTGAAGCCTAGAAGAAAGATGTTTGAAAGTTTCATTACTGTGACCTCAGTCTTACTTCATTAAAATTCTATATTATTATGCAAAAATTAAGTTATTTTTTCCTTATTAAAAGTCTGGTCAAGTCATAACAGGAGACGTGAAAAAACTTTTTCACTGTGATTAACCAGGCTCCATGGTGACCTTTATATTTGTAATTCTGAGGATAAATTCTTGGTGAGGAGAAAAGAGGAATTAGAAGAAACAAACCTGTAAAAGTTGATTACAAAAAATATATTTCTTTGCATCTTAAGGTACAATAAACTTCTATATAGGAAAACTCAACTTGGCAAGCACATTTCATATTAATCTTTGAGAACTTGTAAAATATCTATCTATTGTTCTGAACACTTTATGGAGAGGTTCTCCTTGGTTTAGTATCAATTTCCACTTCTAAAAAGGATGATTAATTTGTGAGGGAAGTATTGTTGAAAATGTTGAAAAAAGTTATTTGATCCAAAGTGCAAGAAATGCCTTTTGTGATTGGATACCTTTCTAGTGAAACATTTCATGCCCCCAGGGCAAGATGCAGGCAACATCTCTGATCACACCTTTGTAATCAGATAATTCTGACATAGATGTAGGAGAAAAATTCCTGAGTTTGACTAATATTCAAGAAATTTATGGAGCAGTTCATTCTAGCAACGTAAACATCAGAGGAAATTTGTTTCCTAACTGAAAAAAGAATGTTAAACTGATGTAACCCAATAACACAGAAAAAAACATCCTCAAGTTCTTAGGCATTCATTTAAAAAGCCTGAGATGGAATATTCAGAAAAAGCTGTCTACTTTAGCAAAAAAAAAAAGCCTAAAACTACAAAAGGAAGAGATTATTCTTAACACTTAGTTTTACTGTAAGTCAGTCATTTCAACCACATACCACAGGAACGCTGAGCACAGATGTTATAATACTGTGTGTGACACTGTGTGTGTGTATGCATGTGCTCCTATGTGTGTGTCTCTTAAAAAGCCTTGGAAGTTTTATTTTAATATATCTGTTCTTCCAAATATATCTATTTGCAGCAATTTTGACAAGAAACAGATTGCTAAATGCAGGGTCAAATAGTAAACTCCTGCATTTGTAACTGCAAAATTCAAAACGTTATGAGATGTAAATAGCAAACTCAAGAAGGGAGGAAACCATTTTGGAATTTTTAATATCAAAACCTCACACTTCATCTGTGGAAATGAATATTTAAATAGAATTGTGTGCAAGATAGGTTTAAAACGAAGACAATGAATCGATGATGAATTAAGTAATTTTGTATTTCTTATTAACTTATATAATTTTCAGACAGGTGTACCTACTATATAAAGGTAAAAGATAAAAAATTATTCTTGTAGCACTTTGAGTTGTCCACCAGAAAAAATAGACTCAGAATACAGGTAAATGAAATATTTATTCAAAGACTGATTATGCTTGACAGATGTTTTGAGTTTATACCTATTAAATCTATCAGATATAAAACCTGGAAAAGATAAACTGCACACAGTGATAGCTAAGTCCTGAAAGGAATGAGAAGCAAAAATAAAGACATATATTTCCTAACATTCTTATATTGTTGTCACAGTAGTAGATAGTTCAGAATTTCATGCAGTTTTCATTTAATAGTGAAATAAAACATCAAAAAGTAACATAAATACAAAACCTAATAACACAATGTCCTCTAAAGACAAAGTTGACAAATTCATAGCTTTAAAACTTCGATGAATGATAACACATGCTGTGCAAAAAGTTTTGACTACCTTTCAAATGAACTTAAGCACATTCATGCTAAATATAATTCTAATGAACTTTGAAACGGCAGATATTTTTGAAGATAACTCTATAAGGTGGAGGTGTTACTGAAGTGTTAAGCTGGAAAAAGTCTGGAGCTGTTCTGTGACTTTTTTCATCAAGAGTTATAGTTTGATTGTGGTTGGCTCTCACTAAATGGTGAGGGCTTGAATGTTTGAAATCATATGAACATTTTTTGAATATGAATTTTTTCCATCAGTTTTGTGTATTAAGCTAGTCCTTCATCTCCATAAGCAAGAGCTGAATTTCTGCCTCAGATGACTGACTTAGTTCTAATGTTAAGCAGAGATATTTCAAATCTCAAAATATTTATTCTAAACGTGAATATTTCACATCTTTTCATTTATATACCCACTGAATAAAACATATAAACTCTTCTTTATAACAAGATTCTTAGAGGGTTTTTATCTTTCCAAACATTGTAATCGGTTGTTTTACATCAGCTGATGACTCTTAATACATTTAATCTAATAATACAATTCTTACTTAGATATTTTGCTTTATTATTCAATGACTTTATTGAATTTATCCAGAAGTGACTTTATTATTTTGTTGAAAAGTAGCAGCAGAAGTTATCACATAAAAATACAAATATTTGAAAATAAGCATCTCAATAGAAAGAAACACCTAATATGTATAAAAGGAATTTGTGATTTCTCTCATATTTGGAGACACAGGAACAGACATAACTGGCATATTTCCCAGCTATGAATGTTATTGCTGAAGTTAATCCAGGTAAAGCTTTAAAGTTCTTAGAAAAGACATATTTTTTATTTAGCCTATATATTATCAATATATGGGGAATTAAATAAAGTGTTCTTTTATTTTTTTTTTTTTAATTTTACTTTTTTTTTTGGAGAGGAGCTTGCCCTTGTTTCCAGATCTTCACTGGTTTGAATTGCATTTAAGAAGTGCCTTTCTCTACACTGACACCAAAGGAAATTATTTTCTCTAGTGGGACAAGATATATCCAGTCACATTTCTGTACAGGTTGATGACATACAGTGAGTTTATTTCTGCTGAAGATTTCACTGTGCATTTCGACTGAAGATGTTCTGTGAGAAGCCCCCAGTTTGAAGTGAAACGGCACAACAGGGGGGCTAACAGCACAGCCTCATGCAGACCATCCCATGTCAAATAAAAGAAGACCCTACCACAAGCCAACAGAGATATGGCTTGGCTTGACAAAGGAAAAATAGCCCACTTAGAGTAAACTGTAGAATGCATCAAGCATGTTCATTTTTTTTTTTTTTCCAACAAAGAATAGCAAGAATGTTCTAGATACATGCTTTATTTAACCCAAATCAACAAACATTTCTTTCAAGCCATAAGCTGCAATGTTACAGGACCAGTGAAGTTTAACTTTTTACTTTATCAAAATATGGATTTCTATGGAAGAAAATAAAAACACATAGAAAAAAATTAAGTTAAAACATGATGTAGGAGCAGTTGCTGTATAAAAAAAAAAAAAGTGCTCTGAATTGTTCAGCAAATGTAGTAAATATTTTTTTAATCATCTCCATGATCAATCTCCACAACAATATAGCTCATTATCCTGGACTATGAGAAATCCATGTCATGCATCATTCAAAAGATCTGAGAGAGATGATTTATTTAAAAAACAAGTAGATTGATTGAAAGTGCATTTTATTTTAATACTAAAATCTCTTTGTTATGTGCCTGTAGGTAGATCACATATGCTACAATATTTGCTCTCTTTTTTGCAGGCAGAAGTTGTAACATTGCCAGACCTCATTACAAGCTTTTTTTTCTCAATGTCTCCTTGCTCAAATCCATATAATAAATGAGGATTCCCCCTTGAATAAAACTAAATTTCTAGCCTATATTTGAGTGCAGAAAATCTTGAGAGCATGTTTCACTGCATCTAAAAACCTAAAATAATAAAATAAAAGGTTTTCCCTGAGCTACTGTTATCTTTAAGCTGATTCTTCATTTTGGATTTTTTAGCATCATTTTTCAATATGCCAATTTAATATTGGATGAAAAATGGTTCCATATAGAGGATAGATTTACTGGTTGCTATGAGGAGATATTTAACATTTTTTGTTTTTTATATACATAGAGACATACAAACATGTAAGAAGGCATATGGTTTGTATGTACATAAATGTACAGTCTACATCTTAGTGTATTTTAAAAAGATAAATAAATGCAAATTCACACAATTTAAGTTATGAAGTCTTATTCAGAGTTAGAGAATCTGACTGAGAGGAAGTACTTTAAATGGTAATATAAAGATAATAAAAAGGCCATTTGGACCCTGATTGAAATTATATAATACAATGAAAACTGGCTTTAGGCCCTACTTTTTGACCCTAGGCAATATGATGGACAAGATTGATTGAAATTTGCTGGACTTTATTTACTACTAGAAGTAGAGCATGCAAGAACTGTCTGTGTGCTTCGTAGGCATAGAAGTTCAACAACATGCCAAATGCTGTTTAAGTAAAACAAATATACACAGAGCCTGTTGACCACTAGCAGATGAGACCTTGGATGATAAAACAGGTCTCTTCTCCCAGGTAATAGGGAAGTAGTGGAGTCACCGTTCCTGGAGGAATTAAAAAGACATGTAGATGTGATCCTTGGGGACATGATTTGGTGGTGGACTTGGCAGTGCTGGGGTAACGGTTGGAGTCCAAGTTAAAGGTTTATATGATTCCATAGTTGAGCAGCTTTATCACTCTAGATAGCCAGGAAGAATTTCAGTCCTACTGCCATTAAGCTATAAGTTACTGATGAATAACATTTCACCTTTCTGGGTTTTCTACATCTTTTCTCATCTGCTATTAGTCAAGAGGGAGGCTCCATAACTTATAAAATGCATCAAAATATGTTTCAGAGTCCTAAGTCCTTCATTATTTGTATCAATATCTCTGCAGAGAATCTAATGGATCCCATGCACAACAAAACCCCAAGGTTTGATCTGTAAGATCTGAAGAAGGGAGCAGATCATCCCCTTCAGTCACGCCTGGGTTGCCAGGTCACTGCACAGAGAGCCTTTAGGACCACCACTCAATACTGCCCACTGGCCTCCCTGAAGTGAGCATACATGAAAGCACACTGCACTGCTCAGTAGTAACAAGTCTCATACACTTCAACTCTTTTACTCTGGACAAATGTGGATTGTTTGCCTTTATCTATGCTACAGAAGGTACACATGTTATCTGTGTGGAAAAAAGCAAAGAGAAGACAAAGTAGCAAGCTACTCTGCTGTTGGTAGATGATCACAAAATAAAATCTGTTGAATGATTTCCCATCATGGAAAATTTGTTTAAACCTTATGAAATAACTTGGTTCCTGAGATCTCTTTTATGGAAACTTTGGCTCACCATAACACTGCCCCATCTAGTGAGATAATGTGAGAGAGACCAGTCATTTGCTTCAGGAATGAGTCAGAGAACGCTGTAGAAATTAATTTCTTACAAAGCATAAATACTTCAGATATAAATCTTTTAACTTGCATTGTTTTGCAAGGATACCATTAAGATCATAGTTTTGCACAATATAGTGATGAATTCTTTGGTAAATGGATAAAGAATATATTTTTGAAAACTTCTGGTTTGCTTTATTTTCAAGATAGCTTGCTAGAAAGTGACTTTGGTATAATCCTTTAAAAACAGTTAGTTGAGTATTTAAATAATGACATTGCAAACTTTATCTTGTGCTGTATATAAAATAAATGGAAAAGCTCTTGTTTTTCACCTTTAAAATAATTTATTCTTTCATTCTACATGTCAAGGTTTCCAGTAATATCATAAAGTAAAAAAAAAAAAATAGACTTTTTCCTTTCTTTTTTTCTCTCTTTCTTTAAAAATCTCTTATCTCTAAGTTACCTTACAGTTTTGATGGATAGTGAAAACAGTGATATTCTGTATTATAAAAGACAGGCATTTGCATAACTGATTTATTGAAACATGCTGAAGCAATTGGCATCGTAAAATATTATGAGCGCTAAAAGTGCTTTTTTCATTAATCACTCTAAATAGTTCTGACATTTTTTAAGGGCCAATTTTATGTGGAAATTATCCAAACCCTTTGGGTAAAACAATTTGTTATTTAAAACCTTTTTACATAGATTGGTGATATTACTTCAATTTGTTTCAAGAGAAAATTATATAGCCTTTTGGGGGAGAACTGTAACCATAGCTAAAGGACATATTTACTGAATTTATACATACTCAGTTGTATTTTTTTATCAGTAATGAATATTACAGCTGTGCTTTTTCTTGTTAAAAATATGATTTTTATGGTAAAAATGAGAAATGGATCAACCTTTACTTTCAAATAATTATTTCAACAGCTATTTATCACATAATGGATTTTAACTAGCCTGAGATGTTATATGATTTTGTGAAAGTGAAATAAAGAAGTTCTATTCCTTCTTATTGCAGAGCTTTACTTAGAAAATTTCAATCATATCTTAAATTTTGTTCAAGACCTTAACTTTCCTCACAGAAAATTATAATAATAATAATAATAATAATAATAATAATAATAATAATAATAACAATAACAATAACAATAACAATAATAATAATAATAATAATAATAATAATAATAATAATAAAGAGTAAGAACCCCTTTATTTTTAAATGCAATTAATTTATAAAAAAATAAATACTTAAAATAACAACTTCACATTAACTAATTCCTACTGGATTTATCTTATGTGTTCCTCGTTCAGTAGAATTTTCCAGTTCTTTCATAAAAGTAAGCATAAATATACGTAGCATCTGCAAAATGTCCTGGTCTTGCCTAATGAAATTCAAAACTCCTTCAATCATTTCCACTCACATAAGTTTGTGAATTTGCTACAGAAAAAGTCTAGAATGTGCATTCATTAAGATATTTTCCACAGAGACTGGTAATCAGAAAAGATCTGATCTGATCTAGTTTGATCATCCAGAAGTACCAGCATAGCTGACCTTATAAGTGTAACTCTGTAAGTATATAAAAGGACAATGTTTGAAAGAATTTGAGAGCATAAAGATAGTTTTGCTTCATCATGCTTCCTGCCTTGCCAGTCCATAAGGCACCGGCTGATAAGGTTTATCTGTGTACTATTTCTCATTCTGAGTGTTTTTTCTTCCCCAGGTTGAGGATAAAGAATGTATCACTGAAAGCAAGTGAGGAAAAACTGAATATGTAAGTTGAGGTAGACCTTAAGAGGTTGTAGGAATACAGCTTAGGAAACCATGAGTTGGATCTAGTTGGCAGTGAAGCTGTCAATTGTCATGAGTGTCGGACAGAGGAGATGATTTTTGTGTTTGTGATTCAGTTATACATATTTTACTCCCCAGGTTATTGAAGATTATCATTTTACATCATTTGACATTATAGACATTATTTCTAATGTTTAGTATAATGCTTTGCCACTTTTATATATATTTTGCTTCATGCAGGTACCTGAAAAGCTAATCATGCTATTCCCAACAACAGGTATATTAGTACAAAGGAGTCCAGAAAGATACGAGCACTTATGATGGTGCCTAGATAAATGTGTCCAATACTAATAAGATGTGATACTCTATGCTGGATTCACACTACTGGGAAAGCCATGAAATAAGAAGGGAAATATGGTAAGGGTTTTTTATAAAGAAAAATAAAAAAATAAAAAGTATATAAAAACATACTAAAAAAAGTCTTTCCAGAAGGGCTCATATTTTATGCAGGTTTTATGCAAAACTGTAATTTATTTTTAGTGTATTAAATTGTTTCAGAAATCTGCTTGGAAAATAATCTTATTTACAACTAAAAATTAAATCTAACTTCAACATTTTCTTTTTTGAGAAAGGTCTTTAAACAAAATACTGTTTTTCACACTCAGCTCTTCTTTTTGTAATTACACCATGGTGAATCCATTCTAACTTTTACCCTCCTTAGACTGGAAAGTATACTATAGTTTTAAAAACTCTCAGATAACATCTCACAAAACATAGTTACTCAAAGGCACTTGGTTATAAAATTATGTTAAAAACATTTCCACGCAATTGTTTTGGAAATTGCAACACGGTCACCCTTAGTGGGGTTCAAGTCTTCAACATTTCAATAGTGTGGTTTACTTCTGAAACACAAGACTTTCATAGAAAAAAAAAAACACTCTAATTTTATGGTGTGAATTATCTGACTTATTTTAGCTGCTTTAAGAAAGGCATAGTACCTTAAAGAGTGACATCAACGTCAAAGTCTAGTTTGTCTAGTTACCTCAGAAATATATTGCAAAGGTTTGCAGTTGGAAAGCAAACACTCTTTCTTGCTACAGGCCTCTTCCACAGCAGATACTGCACAGCTAAGTGGATTTTCCATGCAGGTAAACAAAAAAGGAAAAGAGAAACGGGATCATTGCCCATGCCTGACTATCTCAAGCAATCATAGGAGCAAGCATAGTGCTGCTTTAGTGATTTCAAGGTTATGATCTCTATTCACTTCAAAAAATGGAAAGGTTATATTGCAGCTCTGAGTCATAAAGCTGTATATCCCACACTGAGTTTCCAATACTTTGTCTTCTCTCAGAATATCTATCGCAGAGTGTTACAATCACAGGTGATTTTCCCTCCAATGGAGGAGGAATTAAAAGGAATGACATTATCCAATTTATATCCTGGCATGTAGTAATGGCATGACTAAAACTTGTATCTTAAATTGTCTTTAGAAATCCAGTTATATGCTTGCAGCCTATTAGAGATGCCTTGCAAAACAAAACACTCTGTTTTGACCTTGTTGAAAGGTTTACTACCTGCTGACATGAAATCACGTGTCGTCTGGTTTGAGACATTTCTCTTCAATGTTTCCAGTTCTGTGAGGGAGGATTTATAAGGAAAAACCCATAGAATGAAAAGGTTTGCATTTTTTCCTTTTGAATTTATATGACCTTCATCTTTTGTTATTTTGCAGATCACGTCTTTTTCTCAGTGTATATTATTAGATTTAAAACAAAGACAGAAGGAACAACAGAGAGAGACAAAGAGGTGGAGAAATGTATTATTTATAGAACTGCTTCAAAAATATCTGGCTACTCACAATATTTGGCAAATAAAAAGTCATATACCTTTTGCCAAAATGCATATGACATATGGTTGCCAAAGATAAACCATCTGCAGCATATGTCCTTTGGGTAGGTAATATCTTGTTTCCTGAATGACCAGTTTTACTGTTTCCAAAATATGGAAGTATACAAAAAACAAACAATACATTTAAATAAAGAAATAACAGCTTTCCTCTTTTGAAAGCTGAAATTATACAGATTAAAACATATAAAAGAAAAAATCCTAAATACGGATTTAAAATCTCAAAACATTTCCAGTATACCTGTATACTTATTGCCAGTACTCATCCACTTAAATTCTCTACAGGAAAAGGTTTTCTGTGCCTTTACAGAGATTGCACAGCAGCTAAATATTGGGCCAGATTTTTATAGAATCAAAAAATCTTGGGTTGGAAAGGATCCTTAAAGAACACTCAGTTCAACTCCCTTGCCACAGACAAGGGCACCTTCCACCAGCAAATCACCATCCAATCTATCTTTGGTTACTTTCAATGATGGGGCATCCACAATTTCTCTGGGCAGCATCTGCCAGTGTTTTACCACTGTTATTGTAAAATGTTCTTTCTTGTCTCCTATCCAAACCTAAATCTATTCTCTCACAGTTTAAAACCTTAAAACCATGGCCCCTTGTTCTGCCATTGTAGGCCTTGGTACAAATCTTTGTTCTCATCAGCCCTCTCATACTGAAAAGCCTCAGCAAGGTGTCTCCCATGACATTAAGTGACTTTGAATTTATATGCTTCAGCAGTCAATAAGATTCTTTAAAATCATCTCCAAATTGGCAGGAAATCATGCAACTGGACTAGAATATACATGTTGTAGAGATAGATATATGTATACATGTGTGTATATATACATATTTTTTTTTAATTAATGAAGTAGAATTAATTTAGATAATTACTTTTTAAATTAAAACCCATTTAAATAATTTTAAAAATTACTTTTGATTACTTATATTTTAAATCTCATTGCCATGTTACTATATTGAATGTCTATTCCACAGTTTTAATCCAAATATAATTAAATTTCACATCTTGACTTGCAAGATTAAAGATTCTGATATAATAACTTTAGACCCATCACACTTTCAGTTTTTAATCACAGGATCATAAAATGGCCTGGTCTGGAAGGGACTTTAAAGGTAATGAAGCTCCAACCTCTTGCCAGAGCCAGCAACACTTACCACTAGATCAAGTTGTTCAGGGTCCCATCCAAATTTGTCCTTGAACACTTCAGGGGTGGAGTGTTTGGAAATCCCCATCTTTGGAAATTGTTCAGGCAATATATTGTCATATATGTAATAGTAACTGTCTGTATCACTTTTGGAGATGTGCTGCGACCATTACTCAAGATCTGAAGTAGGTGGTGAAAACAAGCCACAAAATTATTTACATTAACACATGATGCGGGTGTAGCAGGTAAACATTTTTATTCGTCACTCTGCATTTCTTAATCTGCTTTCTGTTTTTAGAGCCAACTCCATATTTTTGGTACCTTTCCCCTGAAAAATGTCTATTCATTAATTTATTTTAAAATTAAACAATAAAAACTCCAGCTTTATTGCATTTGTTCCAAAAACAGAGAGAAAAGGAGAATACATTGAACATATATATATGTTGAGATAATGGCAGGTGTGTAAATCAAACATCAGCATACCTAGATTGCAGGCCTTCTATGTTTTAGACAGACAAGTACAAAATCCTAGATCACATAGCTGAAAAGTTCTTTGAGCCAGTGCTTTGTGACAGGCAAATAACACAAATTTATGTGATAATTTTGAAATATATTCAGAACTTTGTAATCCTGGTCTGTGTGATGAAACTCTAATTGAATGAGCACTATTACAGTTACAAGGACGAAAAAACCCACCCCTGACACAGCTGTCAGACAAAATTCCATAAATATTTGAAGATAGTGCTAATACAACTTACTTGGTAGTCGCTGCAGGTAGTCCTTCTACCAGCCACTTCTTCTGAGCTCATAAGTAACCCATATTGTTGTTGGTTTACATGTCATGTGTAAACCTACTCAAACTAATCTTTTGCTAACAGTAACAGCTAAACAGCTTGCCTTAATCCATATCCCTTGCAATTATTTGTCTGTTGCAACTATCAAGTCTTTCTTAAAATAAACCATTATTATTTTCTCTCAGAGATACCTTAATAAATACCACTGATATTTTAATGGAAAACTGTGGTAGAAAATATTTGGCTATGCCTATACTAGAAAACTAAATAAGCCCAAGAGCATTCAAGAGCATTGAAGCTGGCTAAACAGAGCAGTCTACATCTGCTGTGGGACATTCTTTCTGCTTCTGGCATAAGGTTACTGCATGAGAACCAACTATGTTGAACAGTCCCTGGAAAATTCAACCTCCCAGATTGTGCCCAGAAACTGTTGGGGACAATGTTATTAGCATTTAGACAAAATATGCTCGAGGCCTTTACAACAGGGTAGTGGGATATGGAGCTGTATTTTAGGGCCCAGGAGTGCTCCAGAGCAGTGTGTGATGCATTATTAAAGGCACAGACTGCAGTGCTTCTCCTAAGATCCCATTTAAATGAGTATTATGCTGCGAACAAGATCTTCTCAAAAAAAAACCCTAGGCTTTGTAAAAGAATTGTGGTGTGTGGAGTTGAATTGTGTTGATGGCTAGGAGTCATCCTCTTTGTATTTTCTTTTCTTTTCTTTGCTTCTTCTTCAGGATGACTTCCTGTCCTATAGAAACTAAATGAAGAAGAAAAGTGAAAAAAACCCACATCAACTCTGCATAAGGATTTAATAGAAGAGGGTTTTTTTCATTTGTTTTTCAACTCACTTTCTAGTAAATATCACAAAAAATGGCATATATTCTGTAGTGGTTAGTAAAACAAATTAACAGAATATATAACTCCACCAACGTTATAGATCAAATAACCCTGAGAAGGGGCACATTTTTTATTATGAATTTAAAGTTTGCTTAAATGACATAATATATTGGTTTCCACACATGTCACAGATTAACTGTTGTTTACAAATGGAAAAAAGAGCCTCTTAGAAGCCATAAACTCTTCTAAAAAGTAAAAACTATAAAGAAAAAAAAAAAAAAGAACTATCCACTCATTTCCAGATTCTGTTCCTTTTTAGTACACAGATTAAATTATTCTTATTAAGTCTGATGTAAGAATTTTAGATGAGGGAAAACAGAAATTACACCTATGTTTAAATGATTGCCAAAAAGTGTCTGAAAAAGATTTTTATATGAGTCCTTATAAGCATAAAACTTCTTGAAAAAATCCTTCATTTTTCACAAGTGAGTAACAAAATTTTCAATAATTTCTTCCTAAAGAAAGTACATTCTACTGCAGGCAAAAAAAATTTTAGCCCATTTCTATTAACCTTGTTACATGGTCTTCAAAATACAGGAAACAAGCAGTCTATGGAGTCTCACAGATTTTGTAACTTTATGGTAGATATAGAAACACTGATAACAGTAAGGTAGAAGAAATGCATATGTAAAGTGACATATGAAAACAATGAGTGTGGCAATTCAGTTCACTTCGATGACCTATTTTGTTTCTGCATGTTATTCCTTTTATTACATTCAGGGAAAAATTTAAATGTTACTATTAATAGGAAAAAAGAGAACGCTTACAATACTAAGAAAATAGATTTTCAACCATTATAATTTATATAAGGTGAGAAGAAGAAAAAATGCAAAACACCAACAGAATCTGGGATAGAAGAAATGAGAGGCAATGAAATCTGAAGCAATAGTTTGAAAATAACACATGAGCATGCAATGTACCCCATTACACAGAAAGTCAGTGACTTCTTGCATTGCCTTAAGCATTTTCAGCAGGTCAAGGGAGGTGATCCTCCCCTCTGCTCAATCATGCTGAGAACACATTTGGGTTTCTTGGTCCATGTTCAGGCTTTCCAAGGCAGGAGAGATCTGGGCATACTGGAGGCAGTTCATGAATATGACTAGTGGACTGGATTATCTGGCATTTGAGGAGAGCCTGAAAGAGCTGGTGCTGGTCAGCCTGGAGAAGGTTCAGGGAGAAACAGCTGCAATGCACCTAATTTGGCTGCTTGGGAAATAAAAGTTTCAATGTGGTGTCTTTCATCAAAGTAGATGCAATCCAAATGGGGAGGGAGGGAGGAAGGAAGGCAGGAAGGCAGGAAGGAAGACAGGAAGGCAGGAAGGCAGGAAGGAAATAGGTACCAAAGGTTTCTGAATACTTTACGAGGAGCGTGCTTTCTGAAATCCTTAGAAAGGAATAAATGAAAGTGAAAACATGTTAAATAGTAGATACTCAGAATATACACCTTGCAAACATTTAGAATAAAAGACACATTACTATTTGCTTCTGTTAAAATGGCAAAGAGTTTTCTTGTTATGAATTTTAAAAGTACCTAATTCCATTATCCAAAGCAGCTCAAAACGGAATTGCTCACAGATGATTGAACAATCAGTACAAGAAAATGTACTTTAATGTCTTTGACAAAACCAGATGGCTTCCATGTACATTTAAGCATTTTAGAGATAAAATGAGTCTCTTTGGGTTTGCCTTCAAAAAGTTACTTACATTGGTGGCATTTCGAGCATCATTGAGTTTAACTAAAATGCACTTTAAAACAAATTATTTGAATTTTTAAATTACACTAGAGAATCATGTCTGTTTGGTAAATAAAATTAAATGCATTTTAAAGGTTAAAAGGTGAAAAAAAAATAATATTTAATCCTGGTATTTATATTCAGTGACAGCAGCAGACGTCATTGTCATCAGAAAGGCAGGAAATCACATGTCCCAGATGCAGACATGTCTTAAGAACTAAAGAAATTTAAAAAAAACTTTAATTCCTAGGAGTTATGGTGATAGCCTTAAGCAATTATATTTTTATTTAACTGACACATAAATACAGAAAATTTATAAAATCAGAACCTTAAATATTTTTAATAGGCTCTGTCCTGTGATCTAAGATTTAGAAATAGCCATAAATTTCAAAATATACATTTTTTTTGAAAGGTAGAACTCTTCCGTTCATTTGTAAATTATCCACATAAACTTCTCATTAGAAAATATTTGTCTATTTCACAGTCTAGAATCTGAAAAATAAATAATCTGTAGTTAAATATTTCAATTGTTTGTCATAATTTTATTTCTTATATATGGTGGTAATTTAGAACACCCATACCATGGAAAATAATCCAAACATTCTAGCATCATATTTGAAATAATTTTTATGCTTTGATATTGCACATGCTACTATCTCTTTCTGATAAGTTATTACAGAACTTATCAGAATTATTTCTTTTCTGATTTATCTGATTACCCTGCCCTTCAAATAATTCAGTGCTTTGGGGGTTTTTATGACTTATAAAAGCCCTTTATTTATGCCAGTATGCATTTTTCCTCTACATGGCACTGAAACCAGGATTCCCTGTGCATTCCTATGCACATCATTTAAGCTTCTTCTTCTAACTCTCTCTTAGTTTGAGAATCAGTAGCAGATATACATATGATCTTTTTCCTTCTGTCATTTCTAAAAATGACAGAATAAAAATTTCTCTGCTACTCTTTGAATTTGCAGATTGGTTGTTTGAGAACTACTGCTATTCCACCTGTTTTTCTGTATTTTAAAAAAGTGGTCACAATCAAATCCCAAAATCTTTTCAGCTAATATAACATGCATTAGTTCATACTTATTGTAACATAGCATATGACTCCTGAATTTCTCTGTTTATGTTTGGTTCTCTGAATCTTCGCTGTTAACCTAGGCAGCAGACATGGTCCTGCACAAACATAATGAACTAAATATTTTGCACTCAGAGTAGTTTGGTTGTAGTCAATAAATATATGAATGTCTGTACAATAACATGTCTGGACTGTTGTGGGAAGAATCAAGATAGAATTACATGGATGGCATACTCAGGCTCTGTGATAAAAAGAAGTGCATTTCAGACTGCTCCAACATGTGTTTTTTATTTTCTAATGAGTCCCTCATTTGGATGGCAAATGTATGCTTATATAATGGAAAATCTTACTCCTCTTAGCTAAGCCTCTGAAGTAATTTCAAGGCATATGTATTTGAACCGTTCTATTTCCTTTTCTTTGAACACTTTTCAGAACATTGGACTTTATGAACTATACTTATAATCAACAAGATTGATTTAGAACAGAAATACACTTTTCATGAATAAATTTTAAAATCTCATTATATATCTTCAGTGAAATTTCTCTTTATATGTAAAGATTTTATGGAAACTCTCTTCAAACAGAAAAATCACATTGGGGCATAATCTCAACACTAGAATTAGCAGCTTCAACTCTTACTTTGTATTGTCTAATCCAGCAGCTTCAAATAATTGATGGAAAATCTACTAAATTCACATTTTTATTGCACAGATTGAGGCTATTCTTATAGTGAAATTATATTTTTCTCTCACTTGGCACAGTGAGCATAAAAACAGTTCTTTTAAGAGTATAGCATAATTAAAAAATCTACCTTCCCTTTCTAAGTCCACATCTTTTATTTTTTCCTGAAACTCATATCTGATATTTCCTTTTCAGCGTTAGACTTGTGCTTGACATTTACTTACCCTGTATTGGAGGAGACAGAGTCTGATTTTGGACTCTGCAAAGGTTTACTGTCACTGGATCCCAGAAACAACTGTATGAACTGGTTTGGTGACAAATCCTACTATCAAGTTTGTCCAAGCTGGCTTCTGTCCTACTAATCTTCCCTCTTGTTCCAAATGAGTGACAATATTTGTTCATATTGAGATACCTACAAGACCATGATATGAGAAGTTTTTCTTCAATAAAGGTATCCTTTTCTTACAGATTTAATTGGTTATGTAATATAATTATCTACTTCACATAGAACAAGTGAAATGTGTTTATACATGCATTTATGTCTACAAAATCATAGGACTAAACATACTAATAAGGTATGTGACTAGAAAGAGAGCTTTTAAAGTTAAAAAGTGTGATCAAAGTAAAAAAAAAAAATGATAGTAAATTTGCAACTGTTAGGATCTCTAGCAAAGCAAGTAGAAGGTGAAGATGCTGCAAGAGTCTTAAACACTTGTTTTTGGAGATCTGCACACTCAAGCACACATCAACTATATTCTAATTTTGTAAATTTCCAACCAAATATTTGATTTTCTGTTTAAGATCAGAGAGCATGCTAGGCTGTACTTTCTGGTTTGCCATTCCATATTTAGAAAACTATGTCCCCCAAAAATAATCTATACAATTACATTAGTTACGGTGTATAAGCAGATTGCATGGAATATATCAATTGCCACATCACATGCCATAGGAAGTCATGATCTTAATACCCACACCTGCACATACCTCACCAGAAAGAAAATCAAAAGGCCTGGCCTTTACTGTGCCTACAGCTAAGGTGAACATCAATATTTACTAGTCTGAAATGCAGACACACACATTAGCACTCTTTCAGTGTTAACCACAAAGTATCTTTAGTACCAACGAGTGTTGAAGTCAATAATAAACTTCTTTGAATTAGCCAGTTAACAATCAAGTACAAATCAATTGAGACTTGTTTTATTTTGGTGTCACTGTAGAACAAAAACCTTACTTTCTCATACACACTCCAAAAATACTTTATGAGATAAGTGTTGTAGTTTTTATTTTAGTTTCAAATATCACCCTTTGATGTCAGTTGCATAGGAAGAAACTCATATCCTTTTTCTTTATCACTATTAGCCTTTTTTTAGCTATCTTTAATACATCCATGAAAGAAAGTACAGTTCATTGTGTTCCTGAGTGGAATTTGTCTTCTGATGTGGTATTCAAACTACTTTTACTTCTCAAATTAAAAAGGAGGAAGATTTTAATTCTGACAATGGCATGAAAGAGGGAGAAACTGTTTCAGGCCTGGAGGGAGCTCTGAACTGGAGTCAAGAAAAGAATAGTTCTTTTCATGAACTCTTTTTAAACTGTAAAACTGTTGTTTTAAAATCAACAGTGCTGCTTGCTTTGCAGGCGTCACTTTGGTACCAGGCACTACCATGAGCCAACTGATAGGAAACATTTCCAACTGGCAAGCCTACCTTCAGTTCACTTGAGTAGTGACCTGGAAATTCATCCAGTTGTTCATCCAAAATGTAAACAAGTGTATCCATTACTTGACTAAATTCTCACTTCATATTTTGAGCCAAAATTTCAACTAGTTTAATGGAAGAAATAATTGAAAGAAAACGAGTTTCCCTTTATTTTTCTAATTGAAAATCTAAATAATGAATGAGTTCCAAGATGATCAGGAATATACAAGGAAAACATTCATCTGCCCATATTGAAACTAAAATCTGCTTTCTTTTGCTGGAAATTGAAGTACTACATAACTTAAGTGAATTTATTGAAGGAAATCATTAACATACACTTTCACTGGTAGACTAAACATAAATAATGATGCTACTTTTACTCCTAAAGTCTAGAAGGTCAGTTTGCTCAAACTTTTCTCAGGTATCAATACCCCAAAAAATGCTTCTGAACTAGCAGAACTTTGAACAGGATACAAAAAACAGTATTTTAATAATGTAATCACAAAGAATGTCTATGTGTGAGAAACAAGTAAATGAGTAATAAATACCTGGGATAGTAAAATCTATGTTAAAAATAGTTACTTGAAAGTATCTACATGAAGTGAAAATAAACAAGTAAAATACATAGAGATCAATGATTGTCAAATACAAACTTTATAAGCATGTTTTATAAGACTTCATTTATGTCTCAAATTTTGATTATGGAGGCTCAAATGGTGCATGTTACATTACATTTTACATTAAAATTCTAATAATTTGCTTGTGTCAAAGAAAATATTACGTCTTTTAAAGTCTGCTTCTGGAAAATTAATGAATAGAAAGAGACTGTGAAAAGATCTTATGCAGTATAATCTGTGATTATCTCATTGAAGTTCTCTCATTTAGAAGCTGCATGCTTCATTTCCTTCCCTCTCACATATTCAACTACATGCATAAAAGCTGAATATAATTAAGTATGAACCTTCTGAGGAATTTATTAAATATTTGCATGAAAAAGGAAGTGGATACTATTACACAAAATTTGCACAGAAAAAATATCCTATGGTCAGAGCTGTGGACTCCCATTAAAAGAACTTTTCATAAACACTATGTAAAACTGACCCAGAGATCTCTAATCTGTGTTCCTAGTTACAATACTGTTCTGATGAGTAAGTTAAAAAAATGAGTTGCTGAAACTTCTGCTCCAATCAGAGTAATGCAAACTTAAATTTCAGTTCAGAAGTTGAAGCTTTACCTTTCTTTTAGTGAGCAAATTTAAAATTAAAATATTTATTATTATTATATTCTAATTTAAATATTTTTGACACAGAATTGATGACCAAATTCAGCTCTGAAACTAGAGCTTGTTTTTCAGCACAGCAGTTCATTAACCAGAAACATGATTATCACCGGAGGAGATTCTTTAAAAGTATTATTCTGCTGACATTTTTAGATAGTAACCAATAAATGAAAAGAATAAATGAATTGAGGATTTTTCCTCTTTAAGAAAACCTTGAATTCCTTTATTTTATACATCTATTTGGAAGAATATCTTCCCCCTTATCTCTTTTTATTCCCTCACTATATCAGATAGCCTTACAGCTTGTGTAAGAACTAAATCATTGTCCTAAAGACACAACCTTTTCTGCAATATTTATTATCATATATATTTTGCAATATAAAACTCTAATCATCATTATTATAGGTTGTTCGAGTCCTGTCATGAAACTGAAGTAAGATAATTCATAGACAAGACCCAAAGGTAATTCTTTTTTTTTGCCATCATTTGATAGTTTGACGGTTTTCTTTCTTACTTCTTTGTCCTCTTCCTTTTTTCTGATACTAACAGGATTTTTCTTCTTGTTAAATAGACACTATGGTGAAATCCTTACTCCTGACCAACAACTTTGGAGCAGAGACACTCTTCAAAATGTCAGCAACAGCAGCACAGATGAGAACTTTAGATTCAGGGGTAACTTCATCAAAAGAGTTCCAATCACATCTGAAATATTTTGTGTTAGAGGAAAATTATCATTTTGAATTACGATCCATAGACTAGGGAGTAATGCAGAGGAATAATCAATTTTAAATAATTGGAAAGCAAAGTACCATCTGTTTGAATGTCATAAAGTCAGTAAAAAATTAAATATAATATATGGTCTCTGTCACCCTTATAGCTGTACAATGGAAAAATAAAGAGTGATTTATCTTTAAGAAGCAGAAAAATATAGAGAAAAAGCAAATTCATTTTTATTTCAATGGTTTTGTCTTTCCTTTGCCTTCCAAAGTATCCCCCACAGGGATTTAGCAGACATTGAGAAACTACCTTCCAGGGCCTGTCACATTCTGAACATATAAAAACCCATATTGACCCTAATTTCCATAGGAAATAAAATCAGACTCTCGGTATTCAACCATAAAAAGCATATGATTTGAGGAAAATAATTTTCTGTAAGTGTTCTCTAGAGAACTTCTGCTGGCTTCGGTGGCTGAGCTCTCATGAAACCTAATTCTAATTCAAATGCATAAAAATCTCAGCTCTCTGGCTCTGTAGCACATATAGCACAGACTTGTTTTTAAAGCCCTATAATCCATAAAAAATTCTCTTGAAAATCTTCTGTCTTGATCAAAGCACCCCAGTTTCTTTTCAGTTCTGGAAACCCAATAAGAGTGCTAAAAAATCCCTAAAACATGTTCCATTAACAGTAAGCAGCATATCTTATGAAGCCAATAGAACAAGCTAACAGAAACATAAATACCTCAATGAAATTTAAAGACAAAATCAAGCTGAACCATTTAATTGGTCCAGCTCCAGCTGAAAATTTGAAACTTCACTTCTGGCATTAATTTAAACTTTGAGCCTGAGTTTTAGCAAGCAGAATCATAGGGCTCTTTTGTGAGGACTTAGCTGAAAAATTTGAAAGTCAGGGTGTCACAGTAAATTCTGAAGATGTACTGTCTCTGAGGTGAAATTGCTTGTTTCTTTTCACAGTCAGTCAAGCTCAACAAGCAAGTGATAAATCTTTGTCTCAGGAACTCATGAAAAATCTCTTCTTATCTTGTTAATTCAATGCTGCTTTTTAAGACTGACATTCCAGCTCAGCCCTATGCAATACCCTTTTCACTAATGTGTTTTAGGAGTTACATCACTTTTTTTGTCTGTGCTTTTTAATTGAGCAAAGCAATATGTCAACATGTTAATTTAAAAATTCAAGACGTAGAATCTACGTCCTTACAAAAACCCTTGAAGACTAACCTTACAAAATTCTCTGATGCAAATCTGATTCTTCCAGTGAAATAGTGAAATGTTATTTTGGGGAAAGAAAAAGAAATACTTTTCAGTACCGAAATGCCGACCTGTAGAGAGAAACATATTCTTTATTTTAGTTTTAATGTATTGCAATACTACCTCAGGATTAGTCTTGACTTGTGCTTTTGATCTGGGCAAAGTTGTCTGGTAACACATTTTTTAATAAGCGCTATTTTAATTGACATTTTTAAAGACTAATAGCTACAAATAATTCAAATATTTGATAAATCATTTTTGTAGGTTCCTCAAACAAGCATATTCTGTATTCGTCTGTCTGAGGACCAAAAAAAATAAACCTAAGGATGGTTGGCACTTCTAACTGTCCTGCATAAATACATCTGATAAATAATAACTTCAGTTCCTGAAACTAGAAACTGCTTATTAAAAAGTTGTCATCCCTACAAACTCATGCTTTGTAATTGCAACACTTGGAACCTCCGAAGAAAGGTCTGAAACTTTCAACAGGTAGATGCCTTCTAATCACCAGGGGTGACATAACCAACTTTGATCAACCATATAGAGAACCTGGCATCTCTGCAAACCTTTCTTGGATCTAATGAATACTTGGCTAAGTCACACTTAGAGAACTCCTTTGTTGACATCTATATTTAGGGATCTGAATTTGAATTCCACTTTTAAAAATGTAGTTACCATGCTGTTCAAATTGTTTGTTGGGGCAACTCTTTGAGCCATTTAATTATGCAACTGCTCTTGAGTTTTGTCTAGGGAGATGTACACCCCTATGGAAAGCAATCTGTGGAGATTTCTGATACAGCAGAAGAGGAATCATACCAACAAAGTAGTTGCTTAGATGTTTAGATGTGGTTCTAAGAAGGGCAGCAATTCAAAAACTGTTTCAGGCTGCCTGAAATTTAAATCTCAACATTTCAACTTAAAACTGGTGTAAGACACAAAATTAAATTTTTAAGACATCCCTTTAATGCATATAAAGAAGGTTTTATTCTTTTTTTCTTTATCCTGAGGTTTTTCAGTTTTGAGCTTTGAGCTTTTCTTTTCTTTTTTTTTTTTTTTTTTCATCCTCAAAACTAAAAGAATTAGGAGCTGATAATTTGTAACTGTTTAACTGTTTCTGGTGACATATGGTTCTGTGTGGCTGATAACATCCTAGATAGCTAAGGAAACAGAGCCAAAATATCTTTCGTGCACTGATGTTTTATAAATGCAAACAGATGAATAACGTTATCTTTGTCAGTTATTCATTAGTATTAAATGAACAAACCACATACATTTCTTTGTATCCTAAATAATTCATGCAAGATATTAAACATTTTAAGCAAATGTCCATGTTATAAGAGTAATGATTTAATTACTAAGTGTATACGATTCCTTCTCTATTCATGTGTCTCATTGCTTTAGTGAAGAACCAATTTTTATTTTTTGCTTGGCCATGAACCCAGATACAGGTGATGGCCATATTCATCCTGGCTGTGAGCACGTGCATTGCCAAGCACTTTCCCCAAGTCTCTGTACTCTCAAATGAACACCAAATAAAACCAAACAAATGGCAAAACCCAAGCTTTCCAGATGACTGAATGTATTTGTTCTCTTGGAAATAAAGAAAAATAACAGGCAACTCTGTTTTCCGCTCCATATTTTCAATTTGAGTCCATAAGGTAACTAATTTATAGAACATATAAGTCTTTTCTAGAAAGGATGATTTGCAATTTTCAATTTTTTTTTTTCTCATCCTTTATAGATCTGTGATGTTCTGCTTAGATAACAAGTAAGCTTTTTGAGAATATTTTAATTTTATCTTGTGAAGTTCCAGACCTCTATTAAAATCTTTTAGAAAAAAATACATATATTGGATACAATTATGCAGCTAGAAGAATTCATTCCTCTTTTATGAATTTTTACAAAGATCAATGTAATTTTATTACAGAATGCTGAGCACTTTGAGTGCATATTAAGACACTTGACCCTCTCAGCCAAGTTTCTACTTAGTATAATTAACAGAAATCATTCAAGATTCATTTTGATTAATCTCATGAGGCTCTGATAATTGTTTATAAATAGGTAGTAGCAGAATTAATTGCCCGAAAAAAACTCAAAACTCTTACAGTAGAACTATATGCTTTCTTCAGACAAATAAAGATCACTTTGAAAATATTTTCTAGTTGTCAGTGTTTGAGAAGACACCTAAACTTATTTTTCAACACATTCCATAAGAACAACATGTGATTTAGCACTACTGGAGCAAGTTTTAGTTTTCCTTCTTCTAACTTTTTCATCCATAAATTAGCAATCTGAATGTTATCCTCATGCATGTTGTATGTCAAATGTCAAAAAGATGTCAATACAAGCTTTGAAGAAGTCATTTTGGTTTAAATGAGCATATGTTGCACATGTTGCACTTTCCCTAAACTGGAGATATTAACTTCAGAAGAAAAGATTCTGAGAATTTATGACTGCTATTTATGCTGTGAATTAATTAAAAAATATGTCATTTTAAATGCCATATTTCATACTAGAAATATATAATTTTAAGAAATAATATACTTCTTCACACCTCCACACTAGTAGAAACTAAATTTAAATTTAAAAGGTCATAAATCTCAACAGCTGTATGTCATGATTAAATGCAAAATTAGTTAAACCCTCATTCAAAATTGTTGGTTTGTGACATCAGAGAAATTCAAACTATCTCCATGCTAAAGTTACAGCTGTTGAAAATACATCTTCACACATTAATACACATGGATTTTTAGGTTTAAATAACCACAGAATTTTCCAGATTTATCTATCTTTTAGGATAATGGGTGTTTTTAGCCCCTACATTAATATTGTCTGCTTTAAATCTTGATTCCAGCTTACCATAGTTTTCCCTTTTCCCTTGGTTGTGTTCTCCAATATTAGTAAAGAGTGATTTGTTTCTTTTATATATATATATTTCACTATTTTTTTCATACTTAACGATTATATTTGTATTTAAATATACATTTTAATATAATGTATGCACACTTATTCAGCAGTTATCTGTGCAAGGTTCCTGAAAATCAAAATTAGTTTTGTTTGTGATTAAAAACACAAACTTCCAAAGAACAACAATCAGAAGCACAGATTTACTGTGTTCAGAGAGGATATGAATCACTGAGAGCTAAGCAGTGACATCTTCTCTCCTTACACGACAGAGATGTCATTAGTGGCAAGTTGCTGCAGAGCAAAGCTGCCTGCTTCAAAGACTTTGTCAGACCATCATGGGATTTGCTGCTGAACATGGATTTAAATACTAACCTAGACATTATCACATCAGAACTAGTTAGGATCACCAGGAAATCCCATTTCTTTTTTAAGAAGTGAAACACAAACATATATGGGCTGGTCCCAACCTCACATGACCTGCCAGGCACTGCTTAGCTACTATTGCTCAGTTAGATTGAAGGTAAAATTCTCCACTGCTAGTTTCCATCATGGGGTTCCTTGGAATGTCCAGGTTACATTTTGGAATTCTTGTACACGTAAAGACAGCATTATTTGGTATTGTTGGTGATTTGAAAAATAGATAACACCTTTGATACTTACTGAGACACCTCAGATAAACCTCACATCTACAAGAAAGTGCAGTTCTCTAGCGATACAAGAAAAACAGACAAGATGGAGAAATATGGCTTTCTTTTTGGTATTTGCTTACAATTAAATTTATTGTAATATCAAGTATTTCCCAACATTTCACAAAAGAGTACATTGGTTTTGATGAAAGGATGTTTAATGTAAGCTGAAGAAACCTGTCTCTCTCTGTTTACAGTTAGGCAAAAACACAGCTCTAACGACCACCAAATTTCCACTATTTATCTCATCTTTCACTTTTAATTCTAGCGGACAGTTTTGTTGGCCTTTCAGAGTACTGGAAGGCTCAGGGAATGCAGCTGTCCAGAAGGAGCAAGTTCATTCAGTCACAGTAGAATGTGGAATTTCTGTTGAGGCATTTGATGTACAAAGCGGAATAGAAATTACATTTGATGAGATTCCGTTTGCAATCCTCAAACTTGTGAGACTGACAAGACAATTCCCTCTCTGTCTGTCATGAATCCTACAACTTTGTCTCTATGTGGCTTATAATTCTGCTGTGCAGCTCCTTAAGGAAAGAACTACTGGAGGTGTAAGCACTTCTCATACATTTTATCATCATGGTAAATTAATTGAAGTTTCTGAACAGGATTGCATAACACAATACTGAAAATGCCATTGCTTTGTTTTTTGCCTTTGTTTTGCCTTTTTTTGTTTTTTTACCAATACTGCTGCCCTAGCAATACTCAATAAGAATGACTGACGTGTTAATCTATGAAAAATAGGCTTCAGTTCTTCTTTTACATTATTTATAGAATCATAAAATCATATAATGTTTTGGGTTGGGAGGGACTCTGATGATCATCTAGTTCCAAGCACTCTGCCAGAGGCAGTGAAACCTTCCAAAGACCAAGTTTCTCAGAGACTCATCCAACCTGGCCTTGAACACTTCCAGAGATGGATCATCCACAGCTTTGCTGGGCAACTTGTTCCACTGTTTTACTAGCCTTATATCTAGTCTAAATATATTCTCTTTCAATTGAAAACCATTCCCTGCTCTCATACCCCTGCATGCCGTTATGAAAAGTTCCTCTCCAGCTTTCTTATATTTTAGGATAAAAGGCTGCTATAAAGTCTCCTTAGAATCTTCTCTTCTCCAGGCTGAACAATCCCAAATCTCAGCCTGTGCAGATAACAGGGGAAGTCCAGGTCTTTGGGCATCTTTGTGGCCCTCCTCTGGACCTGCTCCAACAGATCCATGACCTAACATTGAGGATCCCATTGCTGGATGCAGTACTCCACGTGGAGTCTCCCAGGAGCAGAGCCGAGGGCCAGAATCACCTCCCTCAACCTGCTGGATACATATTTTTTGGTGCATTCCAAGATATATTTGGCTTTTTAGACTGCAAGAGCCCATTTCCAAGTGATGCTGAGTTAATTTATCCACCATACCCCCAAGTCCTTCTCCACACATCTGCTTTGAAATATGTGTGTGTGTTGGTACATGTGTGCATATTGAATATATAATGCACACAGCTATTATTTTTTCCCTTAAAAGACAGATATGAATTTTATCTTCCATGCATATTCTGTGGGTTTTTTATTTTTTTTTTAAAGAAATTTTAAACATCAAATCTTTTCAAGGTAAAATTTGGAAGAAAATGTTTCTCAGTTTTTCAGATGAATTAAAACTTTCAAGCTACTATTGCAGATGTTTTAAAGTGAAAAGTTAAAGTAAAAAAAATTAAAGTTTATTAGAAGTCAAAGTATTAGCAAAATGCCTACACTTCTGCAATTCTTTTCTTCCCTTAAAGAAACAAATAAACTAAACCAACAAAAAAAAAAATCACCTTGCTAAAATAGATTTCATTCTTGATTGTTTAGATTTCAGTAATCCAGCACTTCTAACCAGATAAAATATTTTGCAGTCCATGAACTGTCAGTTTTCTCTCACCTAAAGGACATGCAGTATAACAGTCAAAATAAACATGTAAGAAGACAGAGAATTGTGTTTCAGGGCAAAAAGTAGACTATCAGCAATGCGTTTTAGGGAGAGAATTACTTAGCTCTGGTTATTTCGTAAGCCCATCTTTTAAACACAGGCAATCTCTATGAGAGAAGAAACTTCTGGGGAAATAACTGTTGTGCTTTTGAATTTAGCTAGAGCAAAAGCCTGGAAAGCGATGCCTCCTGCTGATACAGCACCCACCTGCAGTGGCCCCGATTGAACTGATGTGCTACGTACATTGAGCAGCCTCCTCTGAGACCTCCCAGGGGACAGTTAGTGATCATCATGCTCCACCTTGACAGAGGCACTTTTACTGAGACGGTCTCAAAAACACATGGGGGCAAAACACCCAACTCCTCAGACCTGTCAAAATGTGGGCTCTTGGACCTGTTTTTCATATGAGTTTCACTTGATAGACATAGAAATTTTTTTCTGAATTGATCTCTGAAGTATGTCTTTAGCTTAAAACTAACACTAAAGTCCTTACTCAGGCAACTTTACAGACAGTTTAGGACTGGGGAGTACTATGCCATGGGTATTTACTCTGAACTTTCAATGAGCTGTAGGTAATACATTTGACCTCATGTGATCCAGTGTAATGGCTTTTTTTTTTTTTTTTTTTGCATTGAAGTAATGGTTTTAAAATCTCTTCGCTTTGATTTACATGGAAAATCTTAACTTACATGGTTTATGTAACCTTGTTACTAAGCTTATTCTTGTAAATATATTTTCCTTCCCTATTTAAAATCAAACAACCTGTGTAATTTAAGAAACAGAAAGAATATTCAGCTATGGGGTTTTAATAGGAAAATGAAATCATTCAATCATTTTCCTTTGATTTTACTTTTTAAAGATAAATTTATCATGTCAGAATTGTCCAAAATACTAGAAAGCACTGTTATTTTTACTTGTTCTTCTATCTGCAATATTAAAGAAAATTGCTTAAACATTGTCTTTTGGAAAAATTAGAGAACTCATTAAATGATATCACTGTACCTGTAACTATATCAGTCAGCCCTGGTTTGTATTATTAATCCATTATTTTCTGTACAAAATACCTTTGTTTTTTTGAACAGTGTCTAGGAAATAAGTCCTAGGAAATAATTCTGTCAAACCTTATGTTATTCCTCTAGCATATGCTTGGAAACCAATTTTTATACATCTTAACTGCTAAGTATTCCCATAGAAGGTCTTTTGTCTCAGAATCAGCATCTGGTTCAAAAGAAAATGTGAAGATTTTCAGCAGTTACTGACAGTTTGAGCAAGCACTGACCCCTGGGTAAAATGAATAAACAGTGGATTTGAGAACAGAAGGAATGCTCAGAATACTATTGACTCACAGTTATAGGCAGACATGATGTACTGGGGTCAGTACAAGTCTCATTTGTAGATAAGCTGCAAAAAGAAATCATTCCATCACCAAAGAAAGGTCAACGGTTAAAGTATGATACGATTGTTTTGAACTAATCTTCCAGTGACAAATTTCTGAACCATGAAGGAGTTCTTCAGTTTCAGAAATACATTTCAAGGTCTTTTTGAATGGCACTCCATGTTTCTAGATGCACTTAGCAAAGAAAAATCTATTGGAAGATTTTAGATGAAAGGAAGGACTGAAGGAAAGGGAATGTTAAGTTTCATATCTAAAGCAGTCAAAGTAAGGTTTGCATGTAATCTTTCTAATTTTCTGGCATCAAATATTTTGGAAAACAATATCTTTTCCCTAGAATGACTTTTTCGATATAAGTATGAAGGAGGAAAAAATATTTTTTATTAAATTATTTTAACAAATTATAGGGATACGTAGAATACCACAAATATAATTAAATAAGGTCATGTTTCCCTACTTGGACTCTATTCTTCCGTCATATTTTTGTGCTGATGTGAATTTTCTTTTCTTATTTTTTCTTTTTTTTCTTTTTTTCTTTTTTTTTTTTTTACAGAACTTTGGGTTTGGAATGTTATACTTGAGGAAAAGGAGAAATAATTAAATAGCCTGTAAAACACTCTCAATTTCCTTCCAATCAGAAGGTGATAGTTGAATATTTGAAAAAAACTGTTGGTTAAGTGGTACTTACATTTGTCTGTTGTAACCCCTATACAACACAAAAACTAAATATCCTTGGGCTAACATAACATACCTACCTTGACATTTCCTGTGCAGCAATCGGAAAGGAAGTTTCCCCACTTTTGAAAACAGGAATATGTTAATGAAGATCCTGTGACTGAATTTCAGTGCTTTTTTGTAGACCTCCAGGAAAATGTTAGTCGGCTTTGTGGGTAGTCAAATACTCATCAAAGAATATAGATAGAAAGGCTGTAGAAAGAATGATGATCCCCATGCTTGAAAGTAGGGGAATCATAAAAAGGGAACAGAGGAGTATCTTCCCATTACAGTTCTGACAAAATGCCTTAGAGTTTATGAACATGTAATTTTACTTTCTACTGTACATGTTTATGAGCATGTAAATTTACTTTCTATTGTAATTTACTGAAGTTATTTTGACACAGATGTTTCGGCTCCCTTAAAAGGCAATAAAAACTCTTCCAGGCAATATCCTATTCTGTTATTAAAAGTGTACAAAAGAAGTGAAATAAACCACAGGAATTACTGATTTGCATCATCAACTCATGGAATATCAACTTGTGAGAGAAATTTGTTTAGTGCCTCTTCTAAAATCAATAGAAATGTCATGTACTTTGAAGTGTCAAAACAAAATAAGATTTTAGATAATTAGATAATAAAAGCATTGAATGAAGTACTGAAGCTGGTATATGAATCATAAAATCCTCATTTTTGAGCTTTCATAAGAGTTTTTGCCAGGCCATGCTATTTTATCAATAATGGTTATTATTTTTCAGATTATGACAAATATCTTTTAATGCATACAATTTTATTTCATTTTCTGCTTTTTTATTGTATTCATCAGTGACGATCTCCCTCTTATTTATCCTAAGTCTGGGACCTCGTTCACACCTCTATTCATTTATTGGAATTGCTCAATTCTGTTGAGAAACTTAGGAAGAGATATTGGAAAATTAACTGAAAGCTTCATATTCAGATGTCTGCTTTTTATGATCCTGCAACTCTATTGGCAATATTCTCACTGGCTAGACTGTTTGAACTTTGTGTCATTTTCTTATGATCAAACCTGCTTACTTTTATAGCTTGGCATGATGTTAACATTAATACTGGTTTGAAAATCTTCTAAAGCCTTTTATTCATCAAATGCATGTTAATAATTCTAGGTCTTGTACATGGGAGCTTTTGTGTTTTGCTTAAAAAGAGCTACTTGTCAAAACTACTGACACCCCAGATGCCTAAAAGAAAGCAACATGTTAAATGACCAAGTCCTGGCCTTACCTTGACCCCTCTCTGTTCTCCAACGTTGTATATTAAAACTCTTAAAAGCTTGATGTTAATTAATTCAGAATCTTAATAATTCTGCAGGTTCAGAAGATCCACTAAAGCAAGAGCTCTAAATAATTGTGTTCTGAGGACATAATTATAACTCCAGCAATAAGTTCTACAAAATCATTCATTTGACTTTTGCTTTTCCCCTTAGTAGTGTTTATAATGAACAATTTAAAATTTTCTAATGGTAAAGTAAAAATCAGACCCTAAAAGCATATTTTATGAAATGGGAGTTATTTGATTTGGCTGAAGCCTCCAGATGAATTCGATGTAATTTTCTCTTCTAAAATCAGTTAAGAGTGCAGACTGCATGAGGATAAACAACATAGCTTTACTTTCTTGAACAAAAGGAAAAAAATACTTTTTCCAACTCACTTCAAATAAATATCACTGAGGTTAACATGCTTTGGAATAAATTAAGGGAGAATCTAAGCTGTTTGTACCCTTTCAAGCAAGGAACTGTAGCACTATTAAGGACTAGAGGAAGACTGAACCCAAATCAGATGCCAAGAATTATTTAGCTTTGTCTCAAGCTATTCAAATTCTGAAGGATGAATCAAAAATGTAAGATAATGAACAAGGCAAGACTGAGAACTACTTCCTTATCGCATCCTTTCTCCTTTTCATTGTAAAAGTAGTAAACTCCTGAGTATTGCCTGAAATACAACATTTAAACCTCAAGAATTATTACAACATAGTAACTTCAATCAGAACATAGATACACTCAGCCTGTACATCAGCAGTTGAGAATGATGCCTTGCTTAAATAATTTGACTGATGGACTTGGCATAGTCAGTCATATGGGTGGAACTGCTCAACAGGTCGTCAGAGCCCTGAACCATATTTCTCACTGTGGCTGTGTGTGAAGGCTGACAAACCTAGCATTGTCCAACTTCAGGAATTCAGAGGAGAATTTTCCAAGATAGGCACTAATAGCTTGAGCTTTATGGAGGAGTTTCTCTATGCCTTTTGAAATCAAGGGAAGGAGAAGCAGTCCCTAATGGTGTTATGCATGATAATCAAATTTCCTGGTTAAAATGTACTCACCCAAAGGTCAAATCTCAAGCCCTCAAATCTTGTTTCAGAGCTCTGCAGTACTGCTTGTCCTCTCAGCAGAGGTCTGCTGTTTTGGAGGATAAGGAAACATTTACATAAGAATGTTATACAACTCCACAGTTTAAAAAAAAATCAACAATTTATGACTGACAATGAGAAAGAAGAAGCAAAGGTCCAAAGAAAGCAGCATCACAGCTTCAAACTAAGTACTAGATTGCAATTCAGTAGGTTTTGCTTTTTTTGTTTTTCCCCCAGATATGTATATAATTGAAGAAAATGTTCTTTTGCTAGCTTATTTTGTGGCGCATTTCTCCTTACCTTAGAGGAAGGCACTGCTATAGTATAGAATTTTCAATATAAAAAAATGCTTATTAAATAATTGAAAAGGTGCATACCAAATTCCCTAACTTAATTAAAATGTAGATAAGTTTCTGGTTTACTGGCACAATGGCATTTCTGTGTTCCTGTAGTCATTACTTAATGCTCATGTCACTTAGCCTACATTAGAAGTTTAACTTCGTGATTTTGGGGCTGACTTCGGTTTTAAGAAAAAAAAAGAAGACAGAACTTGCATGAACTATTTTATTCAAAAATAATTTCTCCTCTCTCACAAAGTTTTTTCTCAGTCATGAGTGTTCTCTTTCAGGCATACACAAAACAAAAATCTAAATTATGGTCACAGTGAGATCATCATACCATGATCTTTGCTCTCAATTGCCCTGTTGTTTCACAAATGACAAGAGGAATGCCTCAGTTGTCAGTGCCTCTTGTGCTTGCCCTAGTGGCATGTGAATTTCTAGCTAAACTGTGCAGTGACTTTTCCCTATATCTGTTAGCACCAGATCAAGAACAGTTGGCAAAGAGCATTTCCAGGCTCTTTAGCTAATATCTGACTCTAGTGAAACAAGACTCAGCTATGGCTGTTTTGCTGGAGTCACACAAATATACTGTACAAGAGGTAATTCAGTTCAGTGTAAACAGGCTGATGTCAGTAACAGAAACCGAATAAAGCCATTACTTCATGGCTTCTCATTTAGTCATTACTTAAACTCCAGCAAAAAGATTTTTTTGAAATTCAATACACAGTTTCCTGCTCTTTTGATCTAAAAGAGGAAAATGATCTCTTTTCAAAGAGCCAATGTTTAAAAGAACATAGGAATGAACATTTTACCACTGTAAACTGCAAGCATGTAAATTACTGGGAGTAGTTCCTGCCTTTGTTGCTGGAGATAAAATGAGAGCTTTGTTTAGCTGGAGGCACAGTGATTGATAAGCTCCCCTGAAGGTTTTATGGGGTTATTGTTATTTAGTTTTAGGGGGCTGTTTGTGGTTTGGTGTGTGGACTTCTTTGGCACTTTTTAAGTTCAATTTTATCTTATTTTTGTTCATTTGTTTTAATTTTAAATCCAGATTAAACTTTAAACACAAAATCCAAATTTAGTGGTTTTAATTATTTTGTAACAAAGTTTCACATGTCTTTTACCTCAAAATTTGATCACAGAGACTTATTTCCACCCTACTTCCTATGATTTTTAGGTGAGAGTCAGATATCCCATTGTTCCTAATCTAGAAAGGCTGGTATCCAAAGTGTGTCATTTGTTTGAATGAATGCATTAGAGATTGAAAAATGTATGAAATATAAAAGAGTTAGTTGTTAAGGACATGATCTAGATTAGATTAAATTATGATTACTGACAGCACATTTATTGGACTTCAGAGTAGATAAATGAAATGCAAATAGAGGAACTATTTCAGGAGGAACTTCAGGCTTTCCAGTGTTTTTAAAAATATATTAAAACAGTTTCCACAATGGCTTTCTCAGTGGCTTCATTATGACAAACAACATTTTGGTGGCGACCAACCTAGAATTAAATATATTATATCAAAAATATAATCCTTTAAAAAAAAATGTACTTTGATTCAGAATTTTAGGTCATGCTAAAAGGAACAATGGCTAAGAAAACTATTAAATTAATGCATTCTTGTGAGCATTTCTGATAAAATAGGACTAAAGATAGTAGAGAACAGGATGATTAAAAAAATCCCTGATAGTTATTTATGGCAGAAAGGAGAATACAAACTCCAGGGATTTAAGAGAGAGGGCTTAGAATTATTGAGGTAATTTTGAATAGAAAACTAACTGAAAAATTGTTTCCCCAAGGCACTGGTTATATACATGCATGTTATATATTTACTTCCTGATAATCTCATTTAAGAGGCTGCTTTCAGTATTGTTTGTCAGGTATATTCTCTTTTATTTCTGTAGCTCGAGAGTTTGCTGTTTAAATTATATTTAGTTTGCAATATTTTTTTTCAGGTAAAAATGAGTAGGAGTGAAGGACACAGATATCTCCAAAACACAGTAAATACTGACATCCTTCAGCTCTTGATGTTTCATAAACTTACTAGGTCTTTCCCTGTTGATCTGGAACTTCTCCATTGCTTTCATGCCTATCTAGACGAAGTTATCTGGTTCTCAAGTGAACCATTAAATAATCCAGAAAATAAACAAAATATTGCATGCTTCTTTTGTGCCATCTGATTTCAGATGCAATCTGGATACACCTCACTTATACTGACTGGATTGAATATCAAGTAAAAAGTAGTCTTAAAAATACTTTGATGCAACTTTTCCAATATAGAGTAACTAGAAGAGGAGTAGATTATGCCCACATTACAAACAGTTTACAGCTGTGGTATTTGGCCAAGGGTAAGGAAATTAATTATATGCCATCTCTGGTACATACAGCTTAAATATAAAATTGCTACCTTACACAAGAGTCTGTATCATCTAAGTTATTAATTAGGATTTAAGTAGGATATGAGAGGAACGTACAGTTAAATATTGTTATGCAAAAAGAAGCGCAATTTCACACAGTCACTGGGAATTTGAAAGACAGCAGGCTTGTACTTGGGCTGTTTTCTGCAGAGAACATAGTTCTGGTCTCTTCTAGCAGTGTTCCCTTAGTGGAGGAGGGGGGCTGTGCCAGTTTCTATAATTTATGAAAATATTAATTTATATATTGTGTTGTTACCTGGGTTTCCTATTAGGTCATTCCTGTTTACTTCTTGTGTTACATATGTTTTACGTGAAGATTCTGGCATATATGTTTAGCTGAAGCATCTCTTTTCCTGAGAAATTAGTGTACATTGTGCATGGTAATTCTTCTTCTACTGTGCTTCCTCTGTTGCGGCAGATGACTTCAGGTTTGTTTGTTTCACTTATTAGAATGAATAAGATTATTAAATACCGCTAAAAATAAAGTGAAATGTTGAAAACTTGCACAACATGAAGTTATTTTTCCTGGTTCAACAAAACTACAGAAATTCAGACGTTCCTGCCTTTGGAAACTTTTCTAGTGACTTGACTTCTCTTATGCAGGACCTTAGGACCTTTAACCATAAAAGTATAAACTTGGTAACTGTAATTCTGTCTGCTTCCCTCATGCAACGTTAGTAAATAAGTCAATTTTTTACGCAGGGGAATAGGCGTGGTCATCAAAGCCAATAGTCTTGAATATCAGGGACAAGTCGTACGGCTTGAGCACTGTAACAGCTTTCTGCAGAGCAGCATTGGGCTTAGCTTAACTTTGGCTGTGTAGGAGTAAGAGGGGAAAATAACATTTAGTGAGCAAGGAAACAAGCTAAAGAAGCTGCCCGCTGTCTGCAGTTTGCTGGCACGGATTCTTCCCTCGCTCGCTCGGGTCTGGGGCTGCCGCCCGCCCCCGTTCCTCACCTGCGAGGCAGGGCAAGCTGCAGCGTGCGCGGGGCTGGCTGAGAGCAGCGCCAGCACCTTCGGCTGCTGCTCCTCACCATGAGGTCAGGCGGGAACCGCCTCTCGTTTGATGGGACATGGATTTGGATATCTGCCCTCCGGCCAAATGCCAACTTTCCCAAACCTGTTGCGAAATGCCTTATCTCTAAGACTCTGCACTGTTCTGTCAGCTTTGGCTAATGAGCCATCAGATTCAGGAGTTACTGATGTGAGACAGATAGCTGAAAAAGTATGGTGTTTGCAAAAACAAAGCTTCTTTAGAAAAGCAGGCTAGTGCAAACTTAAAAATTAAATTAAATAAAAAACATCTAAAACAAGTGAAATGATAGCAACAGATATATCACATAAAAAAGAAAGAGCTTCAGAAAAAATGACTGGAAAAGAGGCATTAAAAGAAAGAAGAATAAACAAAGATTTCAAATCAGGAAAAGTATATAAAATAGAAATAAAAATAGGAAACGAATGAAAGGAAAAAGAGAAACTGAGCTACACTAGTAATTAAATATGGAAAAAGAACAAAAAGTGTTCAGAATTAAAGGAAAGAAAAATTAAGACAATGGTGCGAGCCAAAACTGAAGATGGATAGTTAAATTTACTTAAATATTAATTTTCATTACTCATGCCAGGTTAAGGGTTTCCAGAAAAACTTATGTTACTGTTTCAGTGCTCAGGTTCCCTGGATATCTTTACTGTCTCAGTCCATGCATAACATGAATCTTTCAGTTTCTTAACTAGACAGTCTTAAAGTTTCAAATTGTCTATGACTGTAGTAAAAATAAGTCATAAGATTCAAAATGTATAAAATTATATCAAATATATATACTTGCTTTGTCTTATCTTTGTTTTTATAAAATAAATCTATTTTCAAATGAACTCTAATTTCATAAACTCAATGGATATCTCATTAAAAATTCCCTAGAACTTTGGCATTTGTCTTGGTACTTCCAAAGTTCTGAAATATTTATTTTTTAAAAACATGATTTTTTAATATAAGTTTGTAAATATTTATCACAACATACAAATGAATTAATCTAGCATAGAGTTCCATCTGATGCTCATTGATCTGCAATGTCAGAGGTTTACTTTCACTTCTTACTTATTTAGTTAATTTGTTGATTATCCATGCTCTGAGGAAGGGTTTTTAATTAAAATTTAAGTGCCTCTGATTTTGAAGTATTATCTGTAAGTCTGTGTCATCCCTACAGTGGTCATAGTGTCACCTTGCAGTCACAGAGACCTTGAATTTTTGTTGCTGGGTGGGCTGCACAAGAAAGAATTCAATTTTTTCTACCTTTGCTTTCTTACCATGCTTTAAAAGGAATATTCAAAAAAGATGAGTTTGTAGATGATGAATGGTGATGAGTGAGCCTGATGAAAATTGCCTTTTTTTGGAAAATTCTATGATTACTAAATTATCATGGAAGTTGTGCATGACACATGCATTTTTTATATTTAATTTTATTATATTTATTTCTTTATTATATTTATTAGAAGACTATTAGCACTCATTTGGATTGACCTGAACCACCCAGAAGCGCTAGACATTCCAACTTCATGTCAACAGAAACTTTACACCCTAACATAACATTTTTATCTTCTATCCTTCACAAGATGGTAGTAAATCTCAATGGAGGAAAAAAATGGTAAACATTTTTATGATAGTCTAATAGTCTCTAGTAGTTTATTTTCAAGTTAATACTGCAGCAAAAAAGGATACCAAAAAAGAGACTCCTAGAGCATTCCACTGAATCCAGTATTCCAACATTCCAATACTAAGGGTTTCTTCCTCATAATGCTTAAGGTTTAGAAATCTTATTAAAAAGTTATGCTTAGTGACCTACACACTTTGAACAAGCACTGGCATTTTCTGTTCATTTTATAGATTGAATGACTCTGAGATCAAAACCCTATCCCCTTTATTATGTTGCTTGAAGGTAGCTCCAAGGTACTGCAGGCTGATCAGTATGGAGCTGGACAGAAGTAGAAATGTTAGTGATTCACTAACTGGGCTTTGCATTTTAATAACATTAAGTGAAGCATTAGGCTAGAATTTGCATTATAGAGGCTTTATCCTTAAAATTTATTTATTCAGCAGCATAATTACAAGTAATGTTGAGGAAATGACTTAATTTGACATTTTTCAACATGCTGAGGTAATATAAGTTTTATATCTAATGTGGGACTATTTCTTCTAAAGCTGTCCTTCCCTTTGTCCCCACGATAAAGCAGCTAAACAGGATAAAGTATGTCCATCCATTAAGCCAGGGTGTGTAATCTGTTTTCACTGACTTTTCACAAATCATTCAGCAAGAGGTGTGGAAATCAGTGTTTGCTGAGGAAAGCTTAGCTGGTATATTGACCCCAAAAATATCGAGGTTCCTTGCAGTGAAGGAGCTTTAATGTATGAGGTGATTGGAAGCAGCTCTTTTATAGGGTGGTTGACAGTGCAGTAGCAATGAGTCAAATGAAAACACTAAACACTACTCTGAAAACTTCAGAGAACCTACATTTCTCCTTAGTTCTGCACAGTGTTAAAATATTTTTATGTGACTTTTTTTCCCAGTCTTCTCAATATGGAGTATACATCAAAACCAAGGTCTTCTTAATTATAGTCTAAAATAATTTCTGTATTAACCACCAGCGAATCAACTCAAATATATCTGTACTATATTTAAAACCATTGTTTAAAATTTGGTATCTATCATCCCTTCATAGAGTCATAGAATCATTTAGTTTGGAAAAGGCTTCTAAGATCAATGAGTCCAACTGTTAATCCGACACTGACAGCTCATATTTAGATGGATGTGGACCAGCACCTCCAGATTCTTTTCCCTCCAGCAGCATTCCAACCATCCAGCCTCAAGCCTGTAGCATACTACCAAAGCAGATACTCCTGCAGTTCGTGAAGGGCCAACAATGGAGGAAAATTTTTACTTGAAAAGCTCAAATCAGTGCAAGAGTCCTCTATAGAGAACGGTGTGAGAGGGTAAACTACAAGCATAATTTCCCAAGTGTCCTTCACCTGTGCTGCTTTGTGTGGCTTACAGTCAGGTATAAAAGGGAAGGAAAGAAAAAAGAGAAAGAAGAGAATTTGATCTTGGAAAAGAGGAGATGGGCAGAAACATCGTTGGTTTAATATTTGCTCTTACTACTAGTATCTGTTTCAAGAGGGAATAAACTAAGTTAATTTTGCCTCAGTCAGATCTACTTTAGCCTGAGCTTACCCATCACAGAAACAAATGTTTTGTTTAATGGAAAATAAACTACCGTTAAATGAATATCTAACTGACAGGAAAGCTTTATTCTGCAATTAGGTATTTCTTACTAACTGTCAAACTACAAGATTATTCTTTTGTCCTCCATCTTATAATATTTAATTAGCAGCTTGTATAAAACCAAAGAATTTTATCAATTTTAGTGCTGGTATGCAGGGTAATATTTGAAAGCAATTCAGGTAGTAGGCTTAAGTCAAATAGATATCAACAACTCAGTCTGATATTCAAGAGATTATATTTGATAAGGAAAAATCCCAAATTTTTAAACTTATCAATAACTGGGTGAAGGAATGGAATAGCATTAGTGAGTAAGCAGTAGAAATGAGCAAGGGAACTGCAAGTTACAGTGCATAATAAGTCAAATGTTTTTCACATTATTGTGTTTCCAACATGTTCAATAGATGCATTGTCTGAAATAAAATTAATTGATTTTTCCATCTCGCATGGAAAGTAGTAAGTCATCCACTCCAATCATGTATTTAATTTTGGGACACACAGATAGAATATAGACCACTTGGCCAGAACCCAGCAAGAGAAAGAAAATAATCAGAAATCTAGAAAACATGATGTACAAAATGGATTAGAGAATGAGGGATATTTAGTTTAAAGAAAGAAAAATGCTAGATGTAAAGGCCTGAAGCACAGCGAATATTCTGTTCTTCAAACCAGCAGAAGACAGCACAAAGAATACATTAACTTAGGGAGAAAAGGAGAGAGTTTTTCAGGAAATATAAGGTAGTAATGGGTTAGATTATTTAGGAAACTGTTAAATTTCTGTCACAGGAAATCTTAAAAATTGTCTAGACAAGTACATGTACTGTGATTTTTTCCTTCAGGCGGAAGGAGGCAAATGGACACCTAAGGTCTCTTTTTAAGGTTTTATAAGATTTGGCTGGTTGGTTTGAGTTTGTTTTTTTTTCATGTTGCAAAGATCATTATCCTTGTGAAATATTTAGAATACCTTGAAATAAAGTTACAAAAATATTTTATTTTTTCTATGATCATAAAACTGTCAAATCATAAATAATCTCCTCATAAAATTTCTGAAATACTTGGAAGTACCAATTTCACTGAAATAAACATAATCTGTGGGTTTTTTGAGACTTTTCAAGTACTGCTTCCTCTCTGGTGAATAATTCCTTGCCAAAGTTTTCTAAATATCAGGGGTATTGAATGAGTATTAGCAATCTTTGACATCAGCAAGACCTGAATGTTTTCTAGTTTTTCGTCTCTGTTGAAAGTGAGATGTAAACTTTTTATGACTTTTCTTCTTTTATTTTTTAATCTATCTCCATGTTTGACAGAAAGTAGATGGCCAGCTATTAGTCTGGAATAGTCCAGAATAGCAGAATGACATTTCTATGGAAAATTATGACTAGTGCCATCCTTAGAGCACAACAATAAGTGTATAATTATTTTTGAATGGACTAGAAGAGACATTTTGGAAATGGCGAGCAATGCTCCTTAAGCAGGCAACACACATTATTTTTAAATATAAATAGAATCCTAGAGAGACTTGGAACCAATTACTAATATAATTTTATGGTGCAAATACGCTGGTGCTTGGAAATTCTGTCTTTATTCTGTGGCCAAATAAGAACTGAATCATCATGTTTACACCATGTGTGCCAACAGCAACTTCAAGAGTAAGATTTTGTAGTGGTATAATTTTCATGCTAAATATTTATGTTGAGTTTCCCTGGCAATAACAACATTTGAAACTATGAAGATTCTGTGTGAGATCTAACCACTCCAAAATTTCTAACCCAAAATTTCTGGTTTTATTATGGGCCGTTTACCCATATTTTTAAAGAGCAAAAAATAAAATAGAAGTGATATGTCATTGTTTAACAGATGGCTATACCTAGAAGTACATAAGAAACACTATTTATATGAAATACTGTACTTTATCTCGTCAAGAAAAAAAATAAAAAGGAATGTTTTCATACTTAGGAAAAACACACTGGCTGTTTTGATACTAAAAATTGATCAACAAATATTATTTGAGCAGAAATGTAATAGACTGTTAAACAGCAAGCATAAAAGGCTATAATGAAAACATTAGACATAGTCTCTACCTTTCTATTTTTGAATGGCAGAGAAAAAATTATCATTGATTTACTATTTGGAAGGATTTCTAATGTTGCTTCATGAAAAGTCACTGATGTAAATGCTACTCATTTGTGAAAATTCCTTTTTAGAAAAAGGTTAAAGGCAAATTATGAAAAGAAAAACATTAAAGTACAAGGTTTTTTTGTAATTAATCAGGGAAAAAGTTGATTTCACACTTTTTTAGTACTACTCTTTGCTATTTCTGAAGGATTTTATCATTATTCTGTGATGTTGCTCTAGTTTTTAATTAGTGACTCTAAAAATCTCTAAAATCATTGACTTTTTCATATTAAAAAAAAGGCCAAGGAAAGATTTGTGCCTTAGTGACATTTTAACTCACAGTATTAAATAGAATATTTGTGGGATCAATATTACATCCTTTTTTTCTTGATTATGTAAGCAGTCAGACAAAGAAGGGACAAAAAGATTTCCTGTCACCAGTCTGATGTCACTCCATTCACTATAATTATTTGTGCCCAACCCATGAGGCAGTTGCTTACCCATTACATGATGTGTTCATCCACCTGAATGTTAGCCATTTTTTCCAGAAAGTTCCTGTGAGAAAGTATGAAAAGTTCTACTGAAATCCCAACAGATAACATAACTGACTTCCCTTGATCAGCTAGGTGGGTTACCTTGTCATAAAAGGAAATGAGGTTTGATAAACAGGACATTGCTCTCATGAAGCTGTGCTGGCTGTGATCAAAGACTGCATTGTCTTTCTGGTGTTTTCCCACATCTCCCAGAATAATCTTCACCATAACTTTATCAAGCACTGAAGAGAGACTGACAAGCCTGTAGTACCCAGGGTAGTCCTTCCTGCCTTTCTTGAAAACTGGGACAACCTTCACCATCTTACAGACAGCTGGGACCACTCTGAATTCCAGGACCACTCAAAAAGCATTGAGAAAGATTTTGCCATCTGTCATTTGGGGATTCTTGGATAAATCCCATTGATGCATTAAGTTTCAGCTTTTATAGTTTTCAGATTCTGTGCTGTTTTAGTGGGTAGTATTAAGTGGTACTAAGCTCTCTTTCACAGAGTAGGTAGACAAAACAATTCTTTGTCTAGTCCAATACCAAGGACAGCTTTCAGGCTCAAGAACATAAACAACTGTGAAGTGAGAAGAAAAAAACAAGGAGGACGGAGCTTCATAATCTGAATCTATAATTGGACAATTAACTCCAACATGTTAATGGACGAGAACTTATAAAAGTGTGAGACCTCGTGGTGGGGCGTCCATTTTGTGGTGCATCTTGGGCGTAGTCTGGCTGGGCTCTTGTGCAGCCCAAGTGTACCATTAAGGCCTTTTAATAAATACCTACTTTTTCCTTTTGCTCTGTCTAATCTCTCTTCCAGGTCAGCTTCTGGAGGGCATCACCATCAGGCCCCTTAGATTTATAGGGATCCATTCTGATCCTGCACAAATTCAAGGTTAACTGGGACCTGATCATTCCTGCAGTCATGGTCCTCCAGCTCAGGGCACTCACACTCCCTTGCTCAATAATCCATGTTGAAGACAGAGGCAAGGAATGCATTAAACTCCTCTGTCTCGGCTCTGTGAGATGGCCATCCTCATCCCATAATGGGTCAATGCTATTTGTATGTTGCCTTTTGCCATTCCCAGATTTGGAAAAACTCTTTTTACTGTCTCTCACAGTTCTACTTACTCTCTTCACAGTTTCTACTCCAGTTGAGCTTTGGCCACGTGAATTTTTTCCCTGCAGTGGCAAACGGCATCCCTGTCTCTTAGACTCCTTCTTTATTGGATAATTACTGGGTATTTACCCATCTCTTAGATTTTATTTTTCTTATTCTTATCTGTCATAAATATCTATAATAGTCTTCCTCCCCATAATCTATTAGTAAATTTTCCAGTATTTCAGCACAGCCTTTTATTCTGGGTATCAATTTTTCAACAGTCTTACTCCCCGTAAGTTCATTCTGTTTTAAGTACCAATTTCTCTTACATTCAATTGCCTGTCCTCACATCCATCACATGATACACTATTTTTGACTGTTTAATTGCCAGGATTTATTCAAGTCAGACAGCCATTGGAAGATTTTTTCAGCTATGTCCACTAGATATTCTGCTACAAAATGACAAATCTCTAATATTCATGGTGTGAGATTTACCAGGGAATTGGTAATTTAGGTTAAATTCATATTCTTGTGCATTTAACTAAATTCTGCTGCCCATCTTCTCTGCTTTCTGCTTCCTTCTTATTTTGTGTCTCAAACACCACAATTGGGGTTATTATTCTGGTACTTCTACTGCAACAGCAAATCCATACACAGATAATGTGGATCCAAGTTCATCTCCCCACTTTTCTCAGAACTCTTCTTTTTCTTTTGCTTACCATTACTTTTATTCTTACTACTAGAGGCACAGGCTGATCTGCAGACTTGTGTGGTATTTCTGGCTGAAGCCAGTTGTTTAGAACTCATTCAAGAAGCACTTTGTTTTACTCAGTGTCAAAAGTTTTTGCAAAGGCAAAATAATATAGTTCTTATATTGACCAATGTCTCAATACTGGTAAGTAATGCAGGGAATTGAAACTGCATGGCATAACATAGCGCATTTTCCAAGATAACAACAATTTCCCTCACTCTGTCATGAAAACTTACTGATCCATGGAACCACTCCTGGTTTTTAGCATCCATTTAAATAATCACTGCACCATACCCTTTAAGGGAGAAAACGCACAACTAGAATAGAAAATCTTGAAGACAAATTTCTTCTACATAATGTAGAAGATGAAAAAAGGAGGAAAAAACCCTAGAGGAACATGTTCACACAGCACTAAACACTAGTGTCTGCAAATAAGCTATTGAAACTGGTTAGAAAATTGTTGATGGTGATAATGTTCTGTACCTTCAAAAATCAAAAATCAGTCTATGGAAAAAAAAAACCAAACCAAAAACACAAGAAACCCTCCAACTAATCAAAAATAAACCTTGAAACACCCCCACAAAATGTTTCATAATAATTGAAAGAATAAAATCTTGTCCGAAGGGATTACAGCAAGAAATTCTCAAAAAGACTCAATAAACTCAGATAAATCTTATAGGGTAGAAAAAAAAAAAAAAAAAGGGAAATATTACTTGGTGGCAATCTATGAACATTTTAAAGTAAGAAATGGTGATTACTGCATTAAATCAAAATACTATAGGAGGAATGACACCTACTTCTAATTCTCAGTATTGAAAGCAATTGGTTATTTACCAACTTGTACTTAGGAGACTACTTAGAGAAGATTTTTATCATCAGATATCTTCATTTCAAATTTACCAGACAAACATGATGGCAGGTCATTATGAGGATAAAGTAAATCTGAGTTTCCAAAGACAAAACTCCCCTAAAAAACAAAGTAATGCATTTAGCAGAACAGCTCACAAAATGTGGAAGAGAACACACAATTATAAGCAGAACTGAAAATATTGAGATGTAAATTACATTATGATTTCCTTGAGGAGAATAAGTCTATCTGCAATGGTAATTTAGACACATTAGGTGTCTAAACCTAGATATTAAAACTATTTTCATGTCTGAAACTAGATGAGAAAAATGTCAAAACAACCTAATCTGAATGTATAAATCTTATCTATGGTGCAAAAAAGCTAAGTAAAAAGAACATTTATATTAACAGGCACATTAAATTACATCATTTGCAGAAAAAGAAATAACTCATTTGGAGAATACAATAAAGGTAATGAAAATTTACCCTATTCTGTGAGTATTCACACTCCTTACCAACAAGGAAGTCCAGATTTTCCTTTGAGGTTGTTCCACTGAATTTGAAATGTGATTGCAATTGGCTTTGAAAAAAATGCATTAATGAAATTAAAGAATTCTTAACACGTCTTTTCATTTTTTTATTTTGCTTTGGTTTTCTCATGTTAAAATCTATGTTCAGTATTGAGATGTTGTCCTATACTACTTTTCCATCTGTTCTTCCACCTCAGCAGGACATCAGGACATGGTAGACGAGCAGAAGTGTCTCAGTCTTTGAAATGTCGTGTTCTTTATGTAAGTGGGCAGCTGGAGTACATTAAGCTCTTCCTGGGGATGGGATCTGATACAAGTTAGGGGTTAAAGCAAAAGAAAAGAGGCAAAAGTGACATCAGAGTTGGTGTCTGCTACAGGCCACCTGATCAGGAATAAAAAAGAGTGGATGAGGCCCTTTACAGACAGACAGTAGCAGCCTCATATTCATGAACTCCAGTCCTGCTCTCTGTTGGAAAGACAATGCAGCAGGGTTGTGAGAGCAGTTAAAGAGTAAAAAAAGTTTTGGAATATTTTTATTTCTTGATATTTTCAGTATTTTAAAAACCTGACTGTAAAAATTACTATTTATGTTACTGTACATTGAGAATTCCATGAAAAATAATTTTGATTCAGACAAGATCGATTGTTTCACTTATAACCATACTGTAGAGTAGAATAAATAAATTAAAAAAAAAAAAAGTGAACATAAATTAGAGCTCTTTTGGAGTTATGTCTGTTGAAAGACATTTTATATGTCTCTAACCAGAAGGTCAGCTATGATAAAAAAGGATGAATACCATTGTATTAATTCAAATTATCAGATGAATGAACAATACTTGCAATGGCAGAATTAAATATAATCGTTAATAAGATACTCTCATATATGACTACTACAAGCTTTTATATCATTAACAAGACAATCACAAAATAGTTGTTTTTTTAGCAAGTTTTCTTCAGGAACCAAATATGCATTCAGACAAGGGAGGAAGGGAGGGAAAAAGGAAGGGAATTAATGCTAAACTTGCTCAAATTGCAAAAAAAATTTTTCACTTCTGGGCACATGAAAAAGGCTCTGTGAACAGAAAAAAGCCTAAAAATGTTGTGGACAAGCACAAGTATAGACTAGCTGCTCACTTGAAATGGATTGTCTGAGCTCCCCTTTCTTCTCCTCTTCACCGGTTTTGTTAGTCACCTAATTCTCTGTGCTGTTTTCACTTGCTTCCCTGCTGCTGCATTTGATCTTTGCTTCCTGACTCTCTCCCCTGCTGCTGTTTTCAACAGTGTTCTGCTTTTTGTATGATGAGTGGTGAAAACTGCAAGATTCCAGGCCCCTGAACAAAAAACAGAATTTCAGAAATCAGGAAATCTTGTAAATTGTGCTTGGCTGCTGGTGCATGCAATACTATTAAACATCAATGACTAATCTTGAGGAAAAAAACCAAAGGTGCATATAAAAGGTCTTGTGCTGCATTTGTGTGCATGGAATGACTTCAGACTCTGGCATTAATCAATGCATGAATTCCTGGAGCAGTTTGTTTGTCTTTAATTTTGCAGAACAAAAACAATTTCAAATTAAATGCAGAATTTTGTTTTTCTCCCAATGGCAAAATTTCTGGAAGCAAGGATTTATCATTTACAGTATCCAAATAATTATTATTTTCTTTTTTCCGTTCCTGATTTCTACAATAAAAGTGAAACATGCACAGCAGAGGATGATGTTTTCATGATTTCCTTGCATAATCCCTCTGCCTTGAGCAACATAAAGATCTCATTTTTTTCTAGAAGCTTGTCAAGCATGTCAAAACACACATCTACTCTTTGATATATGTCAATTTGTGCGTATTTGGCATTGTGTGGTAGGTAATACTCAAACCAGATGGACATTAATAAATTTAGCACATACATGTGGAAAAGGAATTCATGGAATGGTAGCACAGCTGTGCATAAAAGCAAAAAGCTCTTTTAATGCCATCTTTATCTAATGCCTGGCCAATTTGATCTTAGGATGTCAGTGAAAACTAAGCAAAATTTTTTCCTTGTAAATATGAAAGAAGAATTATGAAAACAGTTATCAGATATAGAAACATTCTTAATAATATCAGAAATTAAGTACCTTATAGCAGTTCAAACCTCCAGCATACTTTACAATTCTTTATTCTCATGCAGAGGTGAATCAACAAGTTCCATGCATGCAGCTTTCAATTCTATTATCTGCATATATAATTTTCTTTTTTTTAACAGTATGCTTCTCTGGGCTGTGAGTGTGCTAAGAGGCCTTATCTGCCTCAATCAGTCTCACTAGAAGCCTTAGTACTCCATTTAAATTCAGGTCATTTAAACTACAGAACTTACCTGAGACATGCTGTAGATTTTTCTACAGAACACTGTATCCAAGTGTTCTTTATTCCTAATTAGAAGTTCAAATTAAGGTATTTATGGGCTTTAAACTGCTTGACAGGAAAAAGAAAGAAGTACAGTTCAATGCTTAGCATATAACTCTAGTACAATTTGGGTAAAGAGATACAAACATGTCTAGAAACGGAAGAGGGTGAGACTATCCTGACAACACTTCCTCATCAGCTCTAAAGATGTAGCAATATCTATTCTATTCTATTCTATCCTAAAATAGTAAATTGCAAACTATATTAGCTAAAGTGTTCTGATACTCTGTCTAGAGTTTGCATAAATTGTCTTCTTATTAGGCATACCTGCATCAGTAGAATTCTTTGGCTCAAAGAACCAGAAATCTGATAACAGACAGGATACTTGGGAACTTTCTCCAGACTCTTAGACTTTTGCACCTGAGTGTATCACCCTTAGTAAAAATAAATAATACTTTCTGGATGTGAATGGAAAATGCTCTTCCAGCAGAGGTCACAGCAAGTATCCAATGTTAAATGTCACATCATTCCTTGCTCACGATCCGGCAGCAAAAGAAAATTGCTTTGCTATTCAAAAAGCAAAATTTTCACTAGGTTCCTGTTAGCAATTTCTTTCTACTGCTGTAACTGTGATCTTTTAACTGTACTCATTTTTTTTGTCTTCCTGGGCTTTTAATGTGAATGATAATTGAACTAATTGAGATTAAGATGGGAGCAAATATCCCTGCTGTCACCTACTGTTTTTAAATACAAATGCCATTCTTTACTGAGGACAGTTTTACAGTTTTCTGGAGTTGTTTTTTTTTTTTTTTTTAATGCCAAGTTCTAGTCAGGACATTTGGAGTATTATGTAATGTTTCTTTAATCTGGGACTCAAAATGGTTACTTACACTAAATGAAGTTCCAACAGTGATGCAGCCATGCTGCAAAGATTTTGTTTGCAGTAATGTACTTAGAGAAGTGCTTTAGCCTCACCAGGGTTGAAATATTCCATCTGTAGAAGTAAGAATGGTATACATTTTATTGGTAACCACAGTTAGTTCATGCTAGATTTTTCTAAAGTCATGTGCTTGGTGCCTCAGCACTGAGGCTAACAATTAGAATGGAAGTGTTGAATTAAGCATTAGATAATTCTCTTTTGATGAAATTATTCCATTTTTACATTAATGTAGTTGATTAGCAATTGATTTATTTTTTACATTCAAATAAGAACAGATTCTACATTCTCAAATTGCTCATGTTGGTGAAAGCTTATAAAGTTATGTCTCCTCTGTCTCTTCCCCTGCTGTGCTTGTCTCCTTAATGTTTTTGATCTTGCATGGGATTTTAGAACACAGAAAAGGTGTTAGAAAGTTCTTTCGCTCTGTTTGCAGCATAATACTTCTACTTTACCGTGATGGTTTGATGTAAAGGGCTCAAAGAAGGGGTGTCCCCTTGTCCCAGTTCAGTGGATACAGAGATTTGTTGAATTCTACAGTTTGTTGAATTCTGTGTCTTCTATAATTGCTAAAATATTTCTAGAAGCACTCTGAAACCCCTGATTCCCTCAGGTTCTGGAATTACTAATGGCTAAGGCATTTTGTAAACTGTTGGCATACATTCTGAGCTGTGCCTGACTACAAATCCCATCCACTGTTGCATCAAACAACATCAGAATATTGTCAGAAAACTTTAAAGAAATTCAACTTACAGCATCCTTAGAGAATGCTATAAATGCAGGACAGACCATCCCAGAAATCTGCAATCCAAGTGTCCCTACAGCCACGCTCAAGAATGCCAACTGCAAAGGAACATTAATGCTCTGGCCTGGAGGCTTCCCTAGACATCACTCTATGCATCTTTTACTCTATCCTCTTGGAAGAAGTGAATCCTTGCTGTGCATTTTTAAATGTTGGATTCAACTTAGAATCACAACTAGCAGAACTGTCATTCTGACTAAAGGTTGCACATTAAATAATTTCCCTAGTTACAATTTTGAAATTGATAGGAACACAATAGTTTTAATATTTATAAATTCTTCTCTGATTCCCTTCTTTGAGAAATTTCTTTAAAGCTCATTAACAAATATAATGGATTCACCTAGTGAGAGCAAGTTCAGAAGGGGAAAGAAGAGAGCTCCAAGTATATTATAGGTTCAAGTCTACTATTTATGCATAGAGTGAATTTATATTTTTCCAAAGCACTTAACTGCAACTGTGTGTAATTCACATAATAGAGGCTGTAGGTTCAGAAGTATAGGATCAGTGTGGTTACTGGAAAAAATAATGTAATTTATAAATTGCACAGCATATCCCATTAAGTGTGTATTGAGTAGGATGTTGAATTTGGCTTGCTAATTGTTTTAATTTCTTGCTCTTATTTAATTTTCACTCAGACAAATTTTTTTGTATAGACCTTTTGAGATTCATACATGGAAGATTTTTTTACGTATTTATTTAATTGCACACGGTGTGGAGTGATGCCTACTGCAATATCCTTCCTGCAGTTGCATGAGACAAACAGCTGATCTGAATCCCTAATCATATTCTATGTCAGTGACTGAAAGAGTCTACGTTTTCAGGTCATCCAAAAAGCTAGTTGTAAAAATATTCCATCTCTCTGATACAGCAACTTGTGACTTGTAGGGATATTGTCTGTGAACTATTTTCCTCTGTTCTTTGTGATATTTTGCAAGTATGTCATTGTCTATATAAAGATTTTAGTATGTTAATCACCTATTTTTTAGAAGAATTTTGTACAATAAGAAGTTAATATTTTCTTTAAATCTTTCTTACTGATACATAAAAGACTTGATTTGTTGCATTCTTTCTGTAGGTGCTAAGGATAAAAACGGATTCTATGGAGTAAGGTGAATGAGATTATGATTAAGAAAGGAAATGTCATGAGCCAGGAACAGGACACTCAGCAAAAATCCAGCAAAACCTAATAATCCTCAAGATGAACAGAAAACAGTCTCTGTCTGAAGCTAAAGAGGTATGAAGGGAAGAAAACATTGGTCAATATTGTGAGCACCTGAGGGAAATATGTATAAAAGTGTACTGAAGACTTGGAAAAGGACATTCTGGAGGAATGGTCTCAATTCTCAAGCAGGAGGTTAAGGGATTTCACTGCAATCAATTAAAAAAAACCAAATAAACACAAAAAAAAAAAAACAAACCAAAAACAAAACCTGAAAAAACCAAACAAATAAACCCCCCCCCCCCCAAAACCAAAAACACCTCTACAGTTTGAATAGTCTGAAACAGAGGAAACAGAAACAGTGGCAGAGTTGAGTACTGTACTCTGATTGTACTTGTAGGTCAGGAATCCAATTCAAGCATTAAGAAGCTGGTGCACAGAACCATAGAATCATAGAATGGTTTGGGTTGGAAAGGACCTTAAAGATTCCCATCCCTTTGCCCTGGTCAGGGACACTTTTCACTAGATCAGGTTGTTTAAAACCCCATCCAGCCTTGCCTTGAACACTCCCAGGGATAGGGCATTCACAGCTTCTCTGGGCAATCTGTTCCAGTGCCTCACCACCATGAAGCGTGTATAATGTAAAAATAAACTAAGATAAACCATCTTATAACTTAAAGGCAAATAAACTATCTGAAAGAAATATTTATATTTTACCTTGCACTTCTTTTTTTAGCCAAGGTTTTTGTTGTGATATTGGGATTTTGTTCACTTACATGAATTGTCCAATCCATTCAAGTCATACGTTGTTATGGTAAGGATCATACCAGGTTTACAAAATATCAGAAAAAATGATCCTTGCTTATCAGTGCTGTGCTGTAGAGACAAGCCTATCTCTGTCCTATTCAATCTTTTCTTTCCAGTACTCAAAATATGAATTCTCATTGAACAAGCAGTTTAAATCATATTTGCATTAGCTAATGCCACTAAAATTTACTCTGGGATGTCTAACATAAATTTGAAAAAATTGCAGTGTGAGTCTGTGAAGTATAGATGCTGCTTTATTTAAAAATCACATTTGAAAAATAAAAAAAACAACCTCAAATCAAAAAAACACAAGAAAACCAAATAGAAATTTCAGGACCTAAACTCCAGGTCAGGGTGTTAGTAATGCTAGGAAATTACCTTGCTTTTTTATTACTTTTTACATTTTATTTATTTAATATCTCTTGGTCAATGGTTCTAAATGTTTTTTAAGAATCAAAAGGTTTGGCTTTTTTTAATCGTTGAAAGTAGAGAGGTAAATATCACTGCACTGAGAAAGGCCAGACTACACAGCCAGAGGAGGAGATAGTGCCGCTGCTTGATGAAACACAGGGAACACTGATCATTCTGACCATCTCGTTTTGATATCTAGCAGTTGCTATTGTGTGTTTCCTGATGGATGCTTTTTCAGGCTGATCATTTGAAGTTGCTGAAAGTAAAGACATCTGCCATTTTTATGCTTATGTGGTCTTAGACAAAACTCTCTCTGTTGTTAACTTGACAGGGGAGAATACAGCTCATCTTACTGTAGAAAGCCTGGGACCAGCCTTTCAACATCAAGCCTTTTTGTCAGACAATACCTTTTCTGTGATCAAAGCATACAAGGGATGTGGTAGTCACATCCAAGTTCATGTTCACACTTCTATGCGGACAATGGAAAGGAAAAGAAAGAAACACATTTAGGTCAAAGAAACAAGCTAATTCTTTCTAGAAATCTGAATTTTCTTAAAGAATGCATATTCTGATCAAACATATTAGCAGCAGTATTTGTTTCAATTCATATTGTCACCCAGTCCATCAACAATGATTTTTTTGTTGAGGTTTTCTGTAATATTTCACTGCCAGTATTTCATGCATTCCTTTTCCATAGATTTATTTTCTTTCTTTTTTCCTCTATAGCCTTTTATTAATTAAATATATCTAGAAGTGAAGTCATTGAGTCAGAGTCACATTCATGAACGTGATCATTGATGATTAATGATTATCTTAAACCTCTTTTATTTTCCCATATTTTGGCCAATATGTTTTTAATTACAATGATTCATCAGTTGTATTTAAAAACAACTGACAAATTAGTAAATTCATTTTTTATTTTAGGGAACCACATATTTGCAGCTAGTGAAAACTGATCTGTAAAAGCAAATAATGCAAAAACTACTTCTCTATAAACCAGCTAAACATGTAGAGTTTAACAACATTAACAACAGTTAATGGGGATTGTATCTCTAACTGCATATGTTTGCTCTCACATAATGACATAACATTAAATTGGTTTCATTAGCTTTTATTTGACTATTAGAAACTTCTTTACCAAAACTTTAGCTTGCCTGTGTGCTGAGTTAAACTAATGGAAATTCATTTATGAATGGATATATTATTTTATAGTTTCAGCACCCTTCAATCCAGGTACTGAAAAGCTCCAGTCATATGGAAAATTCAGAAATTAATATTCAAATCTTTATTGTTTTCTAAATCATGTATATTTGTATTACTGTTAGGATTCCAAAAGATATTTTAAAACTTTAAAGCAGATCTTATCTATGACTACTACTCTTCACAATGTAGAAGAGCAACCCAGCTTTCATTACATGTCAGCTTCTTGTTTGTTGCTTTTATGGACATCACTCCTCCACAGAAAAAAAAAAAACAACAAATAAAACAAAACAAAAAACCCAATAAAAAAACCCCAACCAACCAACCAACCCCAAACAAAACAAACAAAAAAAATTATTTCATAAATGGAAAATATTCAAAGAATACTACATTATTATTAAAAAAATTCCATGAAAACAGAAATTATTTGTACCCCTAATTGTCATCTTCTAGAGAGTGACTGTGACCTCCATATTAATTTCCATTAAATTTCCATGATAACTAAAATCTCTTGGTTTCTCCTTTTGGGTTCCCTGTATGCTATCTATGTCTTATTTGGAAAAATGGAAAGAATCTGTGCAAAGTCATCCATAATTGTGGGGAGTTTTCAGAAGAATCCAGTTAGTAACAAGGGCCCAAATCACCCAAGTAACACCAAGTTTCATTTATAGTACAGAAGGAAAAAGCAAACGGATACACTTTTTCATAAATGTTGGTAGTTATTGTGGTAGTTAACTCAGGAAGTCAGATACAGAAAATTCCTTGGCAGGATTTTCAAATTCAATTGAAATCTCACTATAGCCCTGAATTAAAAAGATCAAAACCCCAAGCAAAACAAACACTAGCTTTTTTTTTTTTTTTTTTTCCTATTAAAAGAACTCTCTATAAAAATATTTTGTCACTTTGTCTAGGAATACAAAAACTCTCTGTTGTAAGCTGAAACCATAGATAATAATTTCTTGTTTGGCTTTCACATCTTAAGCAAATATACTTTTGGAGCATTTCTGAAACAACCAAGGTCTTGGATGTTATCCATCGACTTCCATGTACAGAATTCAAGTTCTCCAATTACTATTTCATCACAAAGCTAAATGTAATGATACATTAAATTCTT
>JAWWMU010000001.1:69721474-69733039 GCA_035048155.1 Cinnycerthia olivascens | reverse complement strand
TAAAAAATCATAAATCTACTCTTTCTTGAAATGATGCCTTGAGAACAGAGAAGATTCTCATCAGTAACCAATTAACAACATAATAGGTAGCTAGCTTCTTTTTCTCCCACCAAATAAAAACCACAATTTAATATTTTTTCCTGCTATAGCTGCCAGTAAAATACAGATATTGTTTTGTCCAAAGTTTACAGATAGCCATACCAGACAAATTATCTGTTACTTATCACACAGATAATTTATCATGTAGCATTTTATATTTGCTCACAGTATGCGTCAGTCTTTGGTTAAAACTATCATACATGTAATATTAATAGAGAATTTGACCAAAATATCTGGAAATCAATATTATAAGGCAATATAATGGGACATATATTTTCATTGATGAGCCCAAAGAGAGAAAAATATATACTAGGTATTTCCTCTGAACTTTATCACAATACCAGTCTTTGACTGTTGCAACAACACAGTCATCTATTCTGTAAACCTGTCCTGGAATTATCCACTGAATTTTCATCAGTAAGGATCAAAGACACTTAAATCTAGCTAGTAATATCTAAAAATTATTAAGATCAACACTCAAAGTTTATTTCATGTAAGAAAAACAGAATGTGAAGAAAAACAAATAGGCTTGTGCTTTAGCTAATGAGGCCATAAACAGAGATAAACTTACTCGAACAAATGGTCATAAACTGGTCTGTATTAAACTCAAGCATTAAGTTCAATAAGGTCCTTCTTCCAGAGCACTAGCAGACAGATTTCTTGACCTACTCGTTTGTGTAACAACACTGAATATAGTAATGGATACATTTTTGAACCTGTAGCAGTACTCAAAGACACGACTGATGATCTTTGACGGCCCCTTCTTACCCAAATTATTCTATGATTCTATGATTTTATTGCTAATAATATTTTGTTCAATCAAATCCATCCATATCCATTATTTTATAAAGACTTCTCTGCGAGAGTAATATTGTCTTTCTTCAACAGTTAGTCTTCAAATTGCCAGTGCTCACCTGCTTAAACTAACAATGTAAATGCGTGTTAAAGAGCATGCATTCTCTATTTTACTACTCCCATATGGCTGATTTTTTTTTTTTTAAATGCCCAAATATTCTCAACCAGAAATACTCTAAGAGAAGATGAGGTAAACATTCAGTAAGAAAGATTGAAAGAGAATGCATGGCATATCATTATCCACTTATATTTCTCAAAAATCTTGTTGTTCCGGTATAATTTTAAGCTACTTTGCCCATGAATGTAAATACCAAACCCCATAACCTTCTCTGAAAATCATGTACAAGATACTTGGTACTACTACTTGGCTTGTCTTTTTCTTTCTCACGGATTGTATTTCTATCTTCCTTGTGTACAACACACAGACCAACATAACTTTTCCAACTGACATCTGTGCATCAGATACATCTTTTTTCATGTTAATTTTTAGTTCAGGAGTACTCAGGGCTTTTCCTTCAATAGGTTAAAGGAACATTACATTGCCCATTGATGGTCTTTAATTTGCAGTAACTTCACATGAAATTTGTAAAGACTTTCAGTTCTTTTAAATTTCATCAAACATCAATTCATCTCTTGACCTTTGGAGACTCTATCTCTCAAAATAATACTTCAAACAACAGTATGAAAAAGGAAAAAAAAAATGTAGTAAAAAAAGGATGAGATTCACAATTTCTCTAAGTATTATTTTTTTTTAATTTTTTGGAGAGATGAGGAAGTATGAAAATCTCTTAATCAAAATTTTATTGTCATATTCACACTATATTACTAAATCTAGAGATAATGAATTTTATTAGGGACACATATACATGCATACAAGTATAGTTAGTTCTTTCTTTTTGTTCTACAGCTTCCCAAAGGAAGATTAATACCCAAGTTTTTGACCTAATATTTTAATTTAAGGTTAGCATTAACTGTCAGCATTCTATGTCTTGTTAATAAAACCTCTTAAACTTAATTTAAAGTACTGAGCTTTACAAATTTTCATTTTTACTTCTTGTATAATAGTATTTCTAAGTTAGTGTCTATATTATAGATAGTGGCATTGGGAACTCTGGGAAATTTTCTTCAAAATAAAGTTGATACTTTAGTTAGAGACTCAAAGGACTGCTGCAAAGACAAAGCACAGTATTCATGTGCATTCACAAAAAGTATTCATCAATAAATGCAGATGACATTCACCTGTTCTCTAGTCACACAATTTGCAGTTTGCCTCTCCCTCATTTTATGCCTGCAACAGCAAAGCTGCTGAGCCAGGAGGGCAGAGCACTCCCGTGTTCCCAGTCGAACTCTGTGGAATGAGGCCTCTCTGTGCTGCTACATCCGGACTTGATGTTTTAAGTGTCCAAGTGTTTCAAAGATTAGTAATACAAGTTGAGGCAGCATGAAGTACTACTGCTACTTTGTCACATTGTTTCTTCTAACTTAGCAAAAGGAGTTTTACTCTTAAACATACTTTTATTTTACTATTGCATAATGATGTCTTCAAAGAAGGGCTCGGCCACTTTAGTGATGTTAATGTGCTACAAAAACGGTAAGAATCATGTTTTTTGTCCTGCATACTGGAATAATACCTCAAACTAAAGCAACTATCATTTCACAAATCCAAATGGAGAAATTGATGCAACTGAAGGACAAACTTGCTCTGATTTCACTCCTCTTTTATCACTGTAGTCCCAGGGACAAAAGTATTACAAACAGATTTTCCTTTTACCTTACTTCAGTAAAAGCAATAAAAAAGGGCATTTCCAGTGCCACTTTTCTAAAAAATGAGTGAACTTTTGGTTGAACTTCTTGATATGGAAATGGGCAGGAAAGACTGACTATTATTTCCAGATTCCTGGAGATATTTGCTTGTACATAATAAGGATCTGACAGAGATACTGTTCCTAGGATCATTCTCAATCTAAGCTGCAAACTGCAAGCCTTGCCTTTCCATCTCCATCTCTACCACCCTTTATTTCAAGAGCTTCTAGTGCCTGCTCAAAAACAGAGGAGGATGCCAGAATATGAAAGTCACTCTATAGTGGGAAGCACAAGCTGATGTTCTGTCACAGAGATGTATTTAACACAAAATTTTTAGAGATTAACAACGAACAAGGCGTGGTTTCTTGTGATCGTGCTTTGGCATCAAACATGAACAATGGGTCTGGCATATGACCTATGCATAAGTTCTTTTTAAAGGCTCCAAAGGATACAAAAGTATCCATGTGTCTCTACTAAACAAGCATTTTAAAGAGGGAAAGATGTTATTTACTAACAGCTGTTCTTCTTCAAAATATAGATATATACTCTCAACATGCTTTCCTATCTCTTTATCTTACAACAGTTCTAAAGTATGGGAGTTTCTATCTGGCAGGAACTTCATTGGGAGGTCATGTGGACCACACAGAATAGAAATGGAGCCCCAGATGCAGACCTAGGAATGACTCTATAGTAAAATAAAAATCTGACAGTTTTTATGCATAAATAATCACAAGTGTAACTTAGATTCTACTCACACCATTTCAATTCATGACCTCTGATGACACTGACAGTGAGACTGGAAACAAACACAAAATATAATGATTGTTTAGGGGATGAGCATAATTACTGCTTGGGAAGTGTCCTGTGTCAATTAAATTCATTCTTACGGGCCCTCAATTAACAATAAATTTCAGCCACTGGTGACCTCTAATTAATTTAAAAAAAAAAAACACAGCATAAAAATTCAGGGTAAAGCAAAGAAATACAGGAAAGAAAAATTCTCTTTTTACTTATAATACAACTTTTAATATATCTGACTCTTCTAGCACAGAAAGAACTTAAAACTGCATTAACAGTGAAAGTATTATCCTTGAAAGCAGAAAGCTTAACCCTCAATCTTTTTCTCAAAATAAACCCCATTATTTTCCCCTTTTTTGTGGAAATAGGGGTGCAGGGAGGGTCAGGTGGCCAAAGGGAATATAAGTGGGAAGATCTTTTTACCTATAATAAATTTCACAGCTATGAAACACTATGAGAAATTTTCACTGGAAATCAAACAATCTAGTATCACAAATCCAAAGTTCTTCACATCATATTGCTCAAATATTTTTTTCTCCATTAAAACAAGGCTCAAATATACAAGTCTTACTTACTCACTTGAGAAATGCATATTCTAAAATATTAATTTCAGTAGCATTAATTTTGCAATTAAAATTAAAATCCCTAGTAATGTAATAAATCAAACAGAGCATTTTTTAGGTACTTTAGTTTCCATGTTCCAGTTTTTTTTCCTGTTGTACATATATTAGGGTAAATTTGTCTAAAAAAAAATATTTCTTTGTTTTGCCTTACCTGACTAGAGAAATCTACAAACAACCAACCCCCCAAACCATATCAATCCTGACCTTCAGAAATTTGTGAAGAAAATAAACTATTTTAAAACCTTATGTTTGGACAACCAAACTCTTCCTAAAATATTTGTTTTTACTTAAATTTATTTTTAAAAATTGTTTATTTTGATAATTTATAAGTTGAATCTCACTTTATCATATTGCCCAGTATATTACCATGAAGTAAATTGTATAATTCTTTATACAAATTAAACAGAAACTGTATTGGTAACAAATTCTCAAGAGAAAGTGCAGCTTTTCTACAATGAGATTTTCTTCATTCAGCTAAAATGTCATATTTGCAAGAAACCGAGTACTGCAAAAATGTTCTCGTGTTTTTCACTGTGCTCACCTGTCTTGAAGAAGTGTAGATAAAACACAGTTCAGACATGTCTCCCTCATTATTTTCAAAGAGTTTCATTTGCAATTGACCTTTTGCTGATTCATAATGAGGCATTTAGAAATGTTTTAAGTCTTGGAAAAAGGGAAATGAAGCAGCATGTAGACTAATGATAATGTTCATGAGTAACACCAGCTATTGCTTAAAAAAAGGAGGTGATTTAGATGGAATAATAAAGAAAAGACCTGATGAACACACAAAACTTTTCTATTACTGTATCTAGCCTAATTTTACTACAGTTGACACTGATGGGCATTTACAAAGGAAAAGGGAATCATACATTCCTTCCATTTTCTTCTGATACACCTGAATTTTACATCTGGAGTATTTATTGGGTTCGAATGGATGATGGCAGGCACAGTTCAAAAGGAATTTGCCTGAAAATTTCATACAGAAGTATTTAATTACTATTTTCTATCAATAAAGAGATGATCCATTTCAGACCTTAGTTATTCAGTATAAGCTCTTAAAAAAAATTTAAAGTAGGAGGTGTTTGGTTGTTTTCTCTATAGAAAAGCAAAATATCTTTCACCTCAGTTACTGAAGAAGAGAGCAGATGTAAGGTACATTTTACTCAACAGTAATGTGGCACTCTTATGCACATGAGTTAAAATACAGGATGATGATGAGGAGAAGGATTATAATTTTTAATTTCTAAATTACAAGAAGATAAAATAAGGTCCAAAGGTAAACAAGCATTGTTGCTTTTATTTGCAAATAAAATGTTATGGCTCTCCCAAAAAATATTCACCTAAAGCTTAAATTTTCTGTATACAAAAGGGTTTGCCTTTTTCAAAACTTTACTTAATTCTGACTGAAATTACCAATGTTTATACATGCTAATTCTTACCATTAATTAGCTCTTCAGGTAATGTAGATTTTAAAGTCTACTTCACAGAGAATTAAGTTAAAAGTAAATGAAATTAGAGCCGACTAATATTTGTATCGAGAAATCAGTACTTCACATTTGTCTTAGCAGTCATCCTGTTACCATCTATTCCGATTGCATTTTCCATAGATTAGCAGATATGTTTACCAGCCTTACCATCTGCTGAGCTGACTGTTTGCAAGTTACCTGCTTAAATGCTGGCAGGGAGCATAAACTAAGCCATTTGTCAGTGTATGTTTGTAAAATGAAAAACATTTTGACATTAGAATGGGTACATACAGAAAAGTGCTGCTAAGGAACAGCCAAAGAGATTACATCCCTATATTTAGCAAGGTCGAGAGAGGAAAAGGTTGGAAAACCTGAAGAGCAAAAATCTAAAATCCCACCACGTTTAAATCACCTAGCCAGATTTTAAGCACAGTGAAATTGGAAAGCATCCAGTTTATGCTTTTCTTTTTCTTATTTGTCTCCTGCCAGGGTAATCATGGCAGAAAATTACTTCCTCTCTCTGTGTACAGAAGGCAGTAAATTTTCCTTAACCCTTCCTTTCCAACACAATAAAATCACAAAGAAAGCTTTCAGCCTATTATAGTATGTAAGAAGAGCACTATCAAAACTAAGCTCAAACTGAGTGAATTTCCCTCACAGTTTGATTAATACACAACTATAAATAAAAATTTTCAAAGCAATTATGAGAGATATTTGTGTCACTGTAATAATATAAAGCTGTATGGTACGTATTTCAGCGTACTTTGGAAATTTACATATGATGAAAATCTGCCTGGTTTTTTAGTAGAATATTTTAGTAAATAAATAATTGAAATGAATGCTTAACTTGAACATTTCAATTTAAAATATTCATATGGAATTTTATAATAAAAATCTAGAAAATTGAGAGGTTGAAGATATTATGCTTTTTATTTTTTTTTTTTCTTTTGTTACAAATGATAATCGCAAATGTTTCTAAGGGGATATAAGACAGAATTTAGAATTCTGAAAGTCACCAGTTGTATCTTTGGTATCACATGAAACTACATGACAAATATATACTTGCAGATTAATCTTTCTGTTTCACTTCTAACACATTTGAAATATATTCCTTCTTTTTATTTAACCCCCATAAACAATTATCTTCTCTGCTTCTTTTTCACATAGCTAGGCAACAGATTATTTAGTACCAGGGCATGCAATTATTAGCTTGGACCTACCAATTCCCTTGGCTTTCCCAGCAGAGACATCCTTATCCCCAAAATCCTGCTTAGTAATCCACTGGTGTGACACAGAAACAACAGCATGCAGTTGTCATTTTTAACCATTGTTTAACTCAAAGATGCACATTTAGCATCTGAAGTCTTCAAGGGTGAAAAATTGGCAGATTGCACTAGATTTCTCCTTCAAGCCTCTAAAATAGAAGTGGCTTGCCATCTTATTTAACTCCCTAATGGGAAGAAGGATTCACAAAAAATTGTGGAAAGGAAAGGGAAGAAAGAAAAGATATGTATTAGCAAAGTCTTTTTCCTAAGATGCAATGTCATTAAAAAAAATAAAATTGACAACTTAAATGGCCTTTCCCTTAGGATCATACCTATCAGCCTCTCACATCAGAAGGGTGACAGAAATAAGTAGGAATAAAGAAGAATAGGATTAGAAATTTCATATAATCATCATGCCTACAAAATAAGAGAGAAGAAGTATGTACTGGACTTTTCAGTGTCAGGGAGCAGAAATAATAATTTACATTGAAAGAAATCTCTGGAGATTATATAGACCACAAAAAAAACCAAACCAAGACAAACAAGCACACCAAACGAAAAAACCAAAAAACACCAAAACCACCACAAAACAAAAACAAAACGAAGCAAAAACTACAAAACAAAACAACAAACAGCAAAGAACCCAAACACACAAAAAATAAAACAAAAAAAGAAACAAAATCAAAAAACCCACTCCCCCTAAATTATCAATGCTTCACAACAATCTGAAATGTGGTTAGAGTATTAAAAAATGTGGTGAAAATGCATAAAAATAATGAACAATATGGATAGTCTAACAGCAGCTTCAGTGATCACAGTGGAAGTATCACAGGATATGTGGAAATACATTCCCTTTGAAGTAACTAGCAGATTAAATCTTGACAAGTATAATCTAAAAATGGGTTTAAATTGAAAATTTTGAAAACCATGAACAAAGCACTATGTTTCACACCCCAAACTATTCTCAGTTTTTCAAATTGTAGTAAGATACTTTTGTAATGATTGAGCTGTTATTGCCTGGAGAAATGGAAAAGAAAGGCAGCTGATGGGCAGAAAATATGTGTGAAGAAACTTGTACTAAGAGGAGCCATGGGCCAAAGGGGCTGAAAGGCACTGACCCCCAGTGCAATACCCATTTAATTCTCGTTAAGGAACACTATTGCAGTCAGCCAGGCAGCCCCAGAGATATGGGCAGGAACACGTAACACCAGAGATGAGGGGTCTTTTTTCATATCTTTTGTTTAACACTCATAAAGGTACCCTTAATTAAGGTTTTCTGTAATAGTTTATAAAATATTCATTATTTTGTAGGTAACTAATCATAACTGTTATGTTTTGGCTTAGAAGTTAAATATTTGTCTGTATATATAAGAGGTGTGGAGGTTTTTGTCTGTAATAGAACATAGTATCTAAAATGTGACAGTATTCTTCTAGTGAAATTCTCTACCTTGATTTAAAAGAAATAAATATATTTTAAGTGCCCTATGTAGAATATTATAGTCTCTCTATATTGTATTCTAGAAATTCTGCATGAGAACAAATGAGGACAAAAAAGAAAGCCTAATCTAATTGAACAGCTGTTTTTTTTTATTTGGGTAAAAAAGGAGGGTTGAAGAAAAGAAGCATGCAAAAAGTATTAACAGGGTTTTGGATTCAACAGACTGGCAAGCTTGCATTTCTGCTTATTAACTTGCTCTCCCATGAGCCAAGTTCCACATCCTTCTTAGCCTTTGAAGGTTGCATATACTTTTTAACAGGACTGGTTATTGACAGCAGATCTTTATAGTCTCTTTGTCTTATTTATTAAAGTAGAAACAAGAAAAGTGTTCAGATTGAGACTAAATTATAATGAAAAGGAAAACAAAAGAGTTTTGTAGAATTTAAAAAGGTTGAACATGCATGTAAGTCTTGTGTTAGAAAAAACAAAAGTAAAGTATTTGGGGCAAAATGTCTCTTGTAGCAAACATTATCTTTTTTTTTTTTTTTTTTAATCTTAGCATTAATATGTCTCAGAAGTGCACAAAAACAACTTCACACAGATAATGAACTCAGACATTGCTAACTAAAATTTAGTTAGCAACCAAAACCAAGGGGAAAAACTAATAAACAAGGAGGGTTACCATGATGAATCTCCTTTGACATTTTACAGGTTACAGGTTTGGTGTGGCAGTCAGGAATGTAGCTACCACAGGAACAGGGATGATCATCCAAAGCACACATAAACTCATACTCTCATGAGAGGCCTCTGCCTCAAGGGTACCCAGAAGGTGGGTGCACATTATCCAAAAGGGTTAAAGGATCACTTAAAGACATCCTGTTTAAAAACAGACACTCAAAAAATGTTGGTCACAAGTCTGCAGTAGTTGTGAGAGGGCAACAGTGAACTTTCTAATAGTACTTTAAGACAGAGTATTGTAAATAACTGGTGTTGTTATATAAGCAACTTTGCACAAAACACTTCTTGAGCTGGTGGATATAGCCACAGCAGGGGCATCTTAGCTACATCTTTTCATCCAACCTCTTGCAGTTCCAGGGTGGACATGCTTTACCCTTATCCCTATGACAACTAGATGTTCAGCTTAGTGGACAATTAAATGAGTTTCTGTTTCATGCATTGGGGCACTTATTATTATCTATGTCAGAATGTTTGATACACCAGAGGCACTTAGTGGTTTGATATATACCAGGGTGTAAACATCCTCTGTAAACTTCCTGAGTGCTTGTGCTCACTGGTTTCCTATGTGACCTCAGAGTAGTGTGTAGTGTCATTTGGGCTCCATCCCGTGGCCTTGTGAACTGTCTGGAGAATATAGCTAGCCTTGGCATCTCATACTGAGCTGGCATTTATTTTGTCCAGTGGCCAACTATAAGCAATGTATGTAGTCTACATCCTTCATGGCTTTTTAAAAAAATCTGGCTTTATTTATAATAGCGTGCCCATGTTAACCCAAGGGCTAATTACGTAACATCACAGAATATCCTGATCTGGAAGGGGCCCTCTAGGATCATCAAAGTCCAGCTCCTGGCTTTTCACAGGGTAGCCCCAAGAACCACATTTTGTGCCTGAGAGCATTGACCCCAGGTCCCTTTCCATGGCAGGCACTATTCTCCAGCTTCTCATTCCCCTGTTTGCACATATATCCAGAGTTGCTGTCCCAGGTGCAGAATCTGGAACTTTCCCTTGTTGAACTTCATATGTGATTGCCCAGCCCTCTAATTTCTCCAGGACTCTCTGCAGGTCTTTTCTGCTTTCAATCAAGTCAACAGCTCCTCACAATTCAGTATTGTCTGCAAAATAACGTCACATACTTTTGAGTCATGCTGACGTCCATGTACAAAAATTGGCATTGTCAGTTGACTTAGGGGTGGTTACTAATTACTAGTATTAGGTTCATTATTTGTGTGAATTACACCATTATCTTTACTACAACATGGCCTTCAAGGTCCAGCTCGTCTGTACTGACCACTGTTGCCCCCAATATGACCAACAGGATTGTCCTTTTCTGCACTGTTCTCTAAGAGACTTCTTTTCTTCCCCAGCCTCCACTAGTCCCTTCCCCAGGAAGAACCTAAATAAACAGTGGATGTACAGTGTTCCTTTCCATGTTCTAGACCTACAAACTCTTTCCAGTGCAAAATCTTTTACAGGATGCAGGAAAATATCTGCTCTGCTGTGGTGTCTTCCATGGGCTGCAAGGAAGTATCTGCTTCTGTGTCAGAGTATCTCCCTCTTTCTTCTCTTGCATTGGTGGTCACACTGTGTCATCTCACATATTTTCTCCATTTTTCACTGCTTTGTGGCATCCTTTTCCCTTTTACAAATATGCTTTCAAGGCAGCTTTATTTCTATGGCCTTAACAAATATATGCTGACACATGCACAATAAAGTTGTGAGTCAGTACAACCTGTATTGTCAGGTGTCCTCACAGAAACAAATAAGTATAGAAATCATTTTTCAGGACCTCTCAATAATTTTTTTTAAACATTCTCATTTTCATGTCCTAAAATAGTCCACATCTTCTGCAGAAAACCAGAATGGACAGAATGAAGCAGAAAATTTTTGAACATGTTTTTCAAAATACTGTGACATATGGATGATTAGCTAGCAAATGAGTAATAGGAAAGCTAGAAAGATGATATTAGCTTGCATCATTCATACAAAATGTACTTCTAAATAACTGTTCTTCTTTGTAATTGCTTCTCTCTGCCAACTAAGCACCATACAGCAAATCAATCACATTAGACATCTGATTAAAAAGAGAACAATGAAAAGAACAGGAAATCCAGTACAAATACCAATGAATCAAAAGGAAAAACTTTTTTTTTTTTTTTTTTTTTTTTTTTTTTAAGAATAACAGACTCAATTAAGTTGGAAAATACCACTGAGATGATCACGCCCAACCCATGAGGCAGTTGCTTACCCATTACATGATGTGTTTATCCACCTGAATGTTGGACATTTTGTCCAGACAGATCCTGTGAGAAAGTATGAAAAGCTCTACTGAAATTCCAATAGATAACATAACTGACTTCCCTTGATCAGCTAGGTCGGTTGCTTTGTCATTAAAGGAAATGAGGTTTGATAAACAGGACATTCCTCTCCTGAAGCTGTGCTGTCTGTGATCAAAGACTGCATTGTCTTTCTGGTGTTTTCCA
>JAWWMU010000001.1:69706319-69718533 GCA_035048155.1 Cinnycerthia olivascens | reverse complement strand
ACCTTGAATTGCTTTCACCAGTAGCTTTTTGTTAAAGTAAGCACGTTAAAAAAAAAAAAAAAGCCAACCTCCTTTGAGTTTTGTAAATTAGTCTTCAGTAAAACCTAATCCAGAATTAGACAGCTTAATAATACATGTATTTAAAAAGAAAAAAAAAACTTTAAAAAGAAATTATAAGAAATTATTTAAGGACTGTTTTTATTATTTTATTGTCCCCTCAGAGGACAGATGAATTCCTCTTTCCTTGTTATCTCTCCAGCAGTTTGAAGCAGCTTTCTGTTTATCAGCAAAGTCTAAACTGTTCCCTCTAATTCACTGGAAAATATTCTTTCTTCCCTCCCCCCCCCAACATCTGATTCTTATTATATGCCTATTTCCTTTATGGGCTAGTTTCCCTCTTTCTCCACTGACAATCTTTCTCATTAGTAACCTCATATTTTCCTCAGAAGTTTCTTCCCCACCAAGGACTCATTTCTGTTCTCAGTTCTCTTCCCTGCTCAAGAAAGGTAAAACTCATTTAAAGCAGTGCTGCAAAGCCAAACAGGCAGCCTTCTCTTTATTATTTACATGCTCTTTAAGCAAAGCATCACTTTAAAATTACAGATAAACAAGCAAATTACTTGCAGAAATGAGTAGTTAATTGAGTCTTGCTTCTAACTATTCCATTTAAGAATTTTGCAATGAAATATCAATCTTGTAATTTTGATCACTAATACATTATATTTCATAATAGACAATGAAAATTTTCATTTGAGCTGTTTCAATTCCATTCACCTAATGCAGATTTAGACAAATATAAGTAATTATTCCTTTTATACTTATTCAAGATCTTCTGATATTTGCAAAAATTTATGTGCACTGCATTTGCATGGCTAGGCTTTTGTAGCAGAGGGGCTGTAGAATTGGCTTTTGTGAGAAACTCCTAGGAGCCTCCCCCACGTCTGGCAGAACCAATGTCATCCGGCTTCAAGGTGGATCTGCTGCTGATCAAGGCTGAGCCCATCAGCAATCGTGGTAGTGCCTCATGCATAACACATTTGAGAGAAGGAGAGGAAGAAACCCACCTATAGGGCAGCAGAAGTAGGAGACATGTGAGAATATGTGAGAGCAACAATCCAGTATACATCAAGATTCGTGGATAAGGAAGGGGACAAAGTGCTTCAAGTGCCAGAGCAGAGAATCCCCTGCAGCCCATGGAGGTTATGTGGAAGAGCAGATATCCACCTAGAGCCCATGAAAGACTCCGTGCTGCAGGTGGCAAATGTACCCAAAGGAGACTGTGACACATAGGCAGCCCACTCTGGAGCAGGCTCCTGGCAGAAAGTCTGCCCCCATGGGCGACCCAAGCTGGAGCAGTCTGCTCTGTAGGACACAGGCTCCCTGTGGAAGGGAACCACGCTGGAGCAATTTGTGAACTGCACCCTGCTGAAAGGAATTACACTGGAGAAGTTTATGGGAGACTGTTTCCTGTGAGAGGGATCCCATGCTGAAGCATGGGAAGAGTGTGAATAGTCCTCAACTGGAAGAGGAATTAGTGGCAGAGACAATGTGTGATGAACCGATCACAGCCTCCATTCACGTGCATCACTGCCATGGAGGGGGAGGTAGGGAAAACTGGGAATATAGATGAGCCCTGGAAGAAGGGAGGATTGGAGGAAAGGGGGTTTTAAGATATGTTTTTTAATTCCCATTACTCTACTTTGTTTTTATTAGTAATACATTAAGCTAATTTCTTGAAGTCAGCTCATGACGATAATTGATAAGCAATCTCTCCCTGTCCTTGTTTCAATTTATGAGTCTTTTATTATATATTTTCTCTTCCTTGTCTATGTGCAGGGGAAGTGATGCCTCCTCTCGTGAGCACCCAGCATCCTGCCAAGGTGAACCCAGCTGAGTCCACATATCTACTTTCAGGACCAGTATATATGTATATATATATATTAGAAACTGCTTCCCCCCCCCAGTAAACAATTAGTTTTCAGTGTTACATAATCTGCTTTAATTTTAAAAGTCAAATAACATGGTTTTCATTTCTTCTCTTTTCAGCTGCATAGAGTTTTATTTACTGATATTCTTGTTGTATTAATTGATCAATGACTTGAACAAATTATTAGGCCCATTTGGCTAGTATTGAATAAATAATATATGGGTTATCATTCAGATGATCCTTGCCAAAAGCCTTATGTTTATATTTGTGATAAATATAAAGACACACTTTTTTTTTTTTTTAATAAAAACATTCACATGAGAGTAAAAGTGACAAAATCTCAAATGCCACAATAATTTCAGTGAAACCTCAGCTTTAGGTGACATGTGGAGAATGGAAGACACCCTTTTTACCATCTCTGGTTTTTGGCTTTGGGTCTTCTTTGTACTGCTGATAAAGTTCTGGACTTCTGCCTATCGTTGCTCTTCTGTGGACTTTCAATTTATGCTGTCCTTAGACCCTTTCTACCACAGATGCAACAATGATGCCTCAACTAAAAGAATTTCATCAGCATTAGTTTGTCGTCTCAGAATATAAATCAAAAGAGATGAACAAGCATCTTATTTAATACCTATCCTTTATCTTCTTTCTTTTTTTTTTTTTTTTAAATCTGTACTACTACTAATAATGTAGGGTACAGATGCAATAAATTCAAAATAACATAATCAACTCTACTTTCATCAGTATAAGAGGCAATTTTGGAACAAATTAAATGTATATGAAAGAAAGAGATGAATGACTTTTAGATGCTGTCCATGATTAGTCCACGTAACCATGTAAGTTGAGGCATAGAGAGTTGTGTTTTACCCAAACTTAGAAACAGGTCTTGTAAAAATAGTTTGAAGAAACTGAAAAGTAATAGGGGTAGATATTTTCTGGAGGTTGACCTGGGACAGAGACTAGACAGAGCAAGAGGATAAAGTAGATATTTATGAAAAGGCCTCAATGGGTACACCTGGGCCACACAAGAGTCCAGCTGGACCACACCCAAGATGCCCCAGAATGGTCACAAAACGGACACCTGATCACGAGGTCCCACACTTTTATAACTGCTGGTCCATCAGCATATTAGAATCAATTGTCCAACCATAGCTTCAGATTATGAAGCTCCATCCTCCTGGTTTTTTCTTCTCATTTCACCCCTATTTTCATTCTTGGGCCTGATAGCTGTCCTTGGTATCGAGCTAGAGAAGGAATTGTTTCGTCTCTCTACTCTGTGAGGAGAACTCAGTAGCACTTAATATGAAACATAAAACTACACGCTAAAACAGCATAGATTCTAAAAAATATAAAAGTTAAAACCTAAGGTATCAGGTTGACTGACTGGATTCTTCAAAATATTTTGTAATAATAACAGAAACAAAAAAATAGTTGAGAAAATCTTGAATTAAAAAATAAAAGAGGATTTTCATTTGAATTACAACTGTATGAGCCACTAAGAAAAATAGGATTAGAAAGAGTGATATTCATGAGAAAACTGAAAGAACAAAGTGAAAAAAGGATTTGCATTGTATCCACTTAATTATTACAGAATGTGTGAAGTTATATGGAAAGAAAATGCTTGCTAAACTAGAAATATTGCAATAGCTTTAAAAATAAGTGTGATGAATCAAGTATTCAATAGACTATCAATAACAAAAAGCAATAGTAAGGCAAAGCAGAATTAGAGCAATAAATAATTGAAAAAAATATTTTTTAATCACAGTTATGAGTATATGCTTAAGGTCTGTTATTCAAGGTAATAAAAATATCTGCTTTTGAAACATACATTTTGATGGGAAGTTAAGAAGATTTCAATGTTCTCTGTTTCTTCAGCAAGGATGCTTCAGTAGATATTTATATCCTAGAGACAAATATAAATATGTATTAGGCAATAATATATACATTAAAAACATTTTTTGAAGTCAGTTTTCAGAATGCATCTGTTAAGTCAGCAAATGGAATATTTTGGAGTGGCCATGTCACACAAAGTTACCTGGCAGGGCTTCCTATGACACCATGAAGTATAATTATACTGACATGATTAAATTTTCAATTCCTAAGTATATAAAGCAAGCAGGTTTGAATCCACAATGGAAGCAACTGTAGCAAAAGCAAACAGAACAAGTTGAGTAACTCAGGAGCTAATCTGACCTCCATTCATGGTATGTACAAAATAGCTGCACCAATACTGACATTTCCCATGCCTCTATGACCAAAAAGTCTTTTATATCAACATCTCAGCCCAGGTTCCCAAAGAAAACCTGAGGCATTTATTTCTAGGGTACAGTTCTGTTCTAATTGATATTACAGGCAAGAATTTCATTGCTTTAATGAGACCAAAATCAGGTTTCTGCTTTATGTCATGTGATTCTTCATAAAGATTTTCTTTTCCTTTCATAAATATTAAAGGAATATATTTTGTGATATGTAACTACTGTAGTGTATTGTACCATGAATTTTAGTAGTTAGCTAACTTTTAGTAAAGAATTTTCTCAAATGAAGTTACAATTTAAAATATGGTTTTAAAGGTATTAAAAAGAATAAAGACTTTTAAAACATGTTCTGAAAAATGTCAACATTTAATTTCCCAGATTTAGAATTTATTTGCTATGTGAAGCATTCAACATTCCTTTTCAAATTATTCATCGGAATACTTTTCTTTAGCAACTGTGGAAGATATATCCTTTTACAGTTCTGTGTTTGGAGTAGGAGCCTTCTTTGTTTTTATCCATTAGATATCCAGTCTGGAATAGTTTATCAGACTTTCTCTTAAATTTGTCTTCCCAAATGGAAGTTTCACTCCCAGAAGGAATTCAGTGTGCCTCATTGCCCATATATTATATCAGAAGCAATCTTGCTTTGGGGAGGCACCAGTTCTCTTTTCATTGACTAAGAATAGACCTAAATTACTTCTTCTGGAAAACCATTCAAATTCTAAAGATCTTGAATAAGATCAAAAGGACCAACCCTTAAGGGAACAATAAAACCTATTAATTGTTTTATTGGCCACTTCACTTAGTATCATTTTTCATTTTAGTCTTCATTTTCAATCAGCTATTAACAAATATCTGAAGTGTACTCATGGAAAACCTTTAAATAATACAAAGTAATATAATCTGCCATAAATCTTTCTAGATGAACTATTAATGAACAAAGAATAAGCAATCAGATCCTCAGCCAGCATGGACGAACATAATCTATTCAGTGCTATCATACCATTCCATATTATTTGAGAATCCAAGTCAAGACATACATCCATTCTCCACTTTGACAAAATTTTACAAATCATAATGATAAATGAGAATTGTGACAGAAAAGTTTATTTCTTGCTGCATAATTGTATGTGAATTGTTCATTGAAAGTCACCAGCACGTAATTTCAGTAATTATAAGTCTGTGTTTCTACAGAAATATTTGCTATTTTTTTAAAAAGAGCATTTTTTGTTTTGTACAGGATTTACCAGAACTCATTCTGTGACAATAATTCATAAAGACAGAGCAGAAGTTGATGTTTAGTAATTCCTTATATAGAGAAAGTAAGCTGAATATGACTGTCTAATCAGATGAAATTTTGTTCCACTTTTACTCAGACTTTGTCAAGTAGAAACCCAACTGGAAGATTTAATTCCTCATAAAGCAGGTGGACAGGAATCACTGCAGCTGCAAAGATTCCATGGCAAAGGCCTTCTCTGAGTTCTGTACATATGGCAAGAATTGAGCATCCTGCTGCTGCCCCCAAAGGAAGGAGCTGGATGCGGTGAAGAAGTGAGGAACCGTGCAGCCTGACAATAACAGGCAGTCAATTCCCTCCTCAGCAGGCAGGAACTCAACCTTTAATCTGGGTTATTAGATTTACAAAAAATTATTCTACTGCAGCTCCTGCATGACAGTCGCACCTTGGAAATAATGGCTAAATTTTCATTGCCAAAATTCAAAAATAAAAGAAAGGCCTTAAGGTCTGGAAAGAGCACTGATATAGTAATGAACAAAAAGGGTCCAAAGAGTGGTTCTTGGACAGAAGAGGCATAAAGGTCTCCATGAAGAGAACAGGTCATAATTATTTATGGCAAGCCTATTTTGGGTACCCAGAAAATATAAAAATTATGAACAAACCCATTTTTTAGTTAATTTATTATGAAGTCAAGATTAGAAAGTGTCAGGATTTTTTTTTTTTCTTACACCACATTGTTTAATTTCCAATTATTTAAAATGTAATAATAAATCCACTGATTTTAATTCAAAGATCCATAACTCTTTTGGAGATGTTATAGCTTATATAGACCTATGCCTTAGCATGCTATTCATAAACTGATAATATAACATTTGAATTTAGCTATAAAGAATCTTGCCTTAATTTTTTACACAAGGTCACCTTTCTTCTTGCACTTAAATTAGAATAATCACCTTTCTTGTTCTTCCTAGGGAAGACAAATGTGCAGTCAAAATATTTTAGACCTGAGAAACATAACCAACAAGTTATTTCTGTATTTTTCAAGACCAGTGTATGCTTTTCCATCCCAAAGAAAACTCTATTTCAAAGTTTTTTGTGGTTAGAATATGTTCACAGTGCCAAGTTTACTCAATATTTGTAATTTTATTTATGTGAATATATTTAATTTATGAATCTATTAATTCATAATTGTTAAATTTTGGTCAGTTATAAATAAACTTTCAAAAATTATGTACATTTAAGTTGTAAACTCATACATTATTTCATGTGAAACAAAATATTTGTCATAAGAAAAAAAAAATCAAAAATTGCACCTCCCCACCACATTTAAAAGCAACTATTGACAGAATAATATCAGTTTCCTGGAAAAACAAATTAAGATTGATTAATTATGATTTCCTGATAAAAAATCTCACTCCTGTGCATTACTACTTTAGCAATTGATCTAACTACAAGTTCTGTTAAGTTTTTACGATTTTAGAAAATCAGCTGAGAAATAGCACTATTATATGCTGTTGAATCTTTTCTCAAATTGGAACTCCAGTCTAGTTATGAATGGAATAGATTTTCTGACTTAATTGTCCTTTAATAAGACCCTTTGAGCTTTCCAGTCTAATAATTCTAAGACCAGTTAATATTAAAAGAAATTATATTCTATAATATACAGTATATTGGGATATAAGAGACAATCTAAGATGGTGCAATTATAGAAACGAGGGTGCACTGGGTAGTGCTGAGGTAATTAATGGATGCAATATGCAATATTAATGGATGAATCTCAAAAAGCAAAGCCTTGTAATAATTATTAAAAAATTAGCAAAGTAGTTATAAAACAGAATAACAACAACACTGTCAGGACTATATTTTTGAGGCCAGAAATTCTGTAAAAAATTTGGCTTTTTTCTGGTATATTTGCATTCTGTAGGTAATATTTTCTAATACTACTTTGATTTTAATGGCATTTGAACTTTCTCCTTAGTTTTGTGAAAATTTCAGGTTGATTCATTTTTTGGTGATCCAAGCTACTTTGTTCATGCTTAATAGTTAGGGAATGAGATGAATAATCAGCTAGTCATTTTCAAAAGACGAAGAACAGATTGCCCACTGTTCTTTGGCATTGGGAACATTGCATGTCGTGCAAAGCCTTGCTAGCATCTGCTTAAAAATATGAACATGGGTGTATAATGAATTGAGCTGTGCTTGAATCAGCCCCTTTCAATGAGCAAATGAACACTTTGGAAAGAGTCTGGAAAGAGTCGTAGTTTTTTTTAAGACCTTGGTTTTGTCACGTCACTGTTAGTTGCTAGTTTAAAAAAAAAAATTGTTAAACTAGGAAAATGAATGCATCCTTAAAACTTTCTCTTTTCAGGTAAGAAGCATATGATTAACTTCAGAAAAGAAAAATACACATATTAAAAGACTTTTTTTTTTTTTTTAACAATAAAAATGATTATATTTTCTTATTTTAGTCCATTACTATTATTGTTATTACTAAAATAGGAGAGTAGGCAATTCAATAATGTAACAACAGGTAGCCAGAAGAGGTTTGGTGCCTTCTGTTTATTATTTTATCTGGATATTTTTCTCCCCATAATTTATATTTCTTTTAACCTGTGTATTCTTTTTACAGCCAATCATAGTAAAGCAGGTTTTCTAAAGTAGAACAATACATGGTATTCTAAGACCTGATTCTGCCACCATATCATCAGAGAAAGATTCCTCATTCTTTGATGACTCCTGGCAGAATTGAGGACTTAATACAGTTATGACTATAAGAAAAGAACAGGATGAAGTGCCTCCACTTCTTGCTACTTAAAAAATGAATCAATGGGATTGAGTTCACCATCAAAGGCTTCACTGAGTAGGAACTGAAGTGACTTAGCAAATAGGATCTATATAGCTTTTACAATCCTGTGAGGGTTGGTGTAAAGAAGTTTTTTTGCCTGTTAAAATTTCATTAAGAAGCATAAAACCTTCAATAAATAAAACCAAAGATATGAAATTTACTTCTGCACCTAAACAAATGATTTATGTGGGGATGAATTTCCCTCACTTTCCAAAAGCAAAGGAAGGTTTTCACTCAGACACACTGGTGTAGGAGGCTCTATGGACCTTTCAAAACAAGATGCTATCATTTGAAATCATGATTATAAATTCCAGTTGTTTTCCTGATAGTGAAAGGAGCCAGATTGCTCCTCATACTAGAACAACAATGAGTTATTTTTCTGTTTCTTTTGGCAATACTGTTTGCTAATTTACTTAAAGTTATCAATAATCACAGTTTATACAGTCCTCTGACAGGAGAATTTCAACACAATTTTAGGTGAAAATATAGATATGTTTTTGTTCACAATAACAATAAATATTTTATCCCTGCAAACGCTGTGAATTACTTATTTCTGAACATCTTCTTAGGCGTCTGGAGCCTGAACCGTAGGCTGAAAGGTGACCTCTCTTCCAAAGCCACCAAATGATTTTTTCAGGAAATTATGTGGGAACTTATTCCCATATATTCTAAATGGAATTATATCTATAAAATGAATTCTGTACACTGAAGTGTTGTTTAAGCATTAAGGCTCTAAACAGATGGAGTAATGAAATTTGAGTAGACTAGCAAGCCCTCAGGTCTAGTCCTCTTCATCTTCAAAAAAGGAATAAAATTTCAAATTAGTTCTGAAAAAGGATGGAAAAAATATAATCCACAGTGTTACAGCACAAATAAATCACTAGTCTAATTGAAAAGTGGATTTTTTGTCCTATTTCCTTCCAGCTCAGCTGTGTTTGTTTCAGAAAGAAGCTGTCATACTGCAATGAAGCCCTTGTGCATACAGATGGCTGTGTTTCCTTATAGGCACAAACAGCTGCACCCATGCTTTACAATCATATCAGCACTTTCTAGTAATTATCTTTTCAATGAACTCTGATTATTCTCAATTCTTCACACCAGAAAGCCATGGAGGTTTATTTTTTTTGTTCATTCTGTAGAATTCATGTTAAGTTCAAAGTTTGATTGTACATGCATGGCACACATACACAGAAATTGTGAACATGCAGAGTAACAGCACAAGATTACTACTGAACACTGGAAATTTGCAGAACTCACATAGCTGACTGTCCAGCAAACCCATATATTTTATGGCTCATCATAATATTTAGCTAGAAAACTATTATATTTTCCCTCATCAAGTTATAAATAGAATAATTTACACTATAAAACCAAATTCTGAGCTATGAAGACTTATGGCAGTCTTTTCTGACCAGGGGACCAAAATAAAATTTCTAAAGTCCTTACACTTTTTATTAAATATGTCTGAGTAATTTACTCAGCATACAAAAGAAGCCCTAGGGAAAAAAAACCAAACCAATAGTATTAATTTTAATAAAGAAAAATTGAAGTTTCTCAAATAATATATCACAGAATATTCTGAGTTGGAAGTGACCCACAAGGATTATAGAGTCCAGCTCTTAAGTGAATGACCCATACAAGGATCAAACCCACAACCTCATTAACACTGTGCTATGTTAACAGCATGATATGCTTGTCACCACTGAACATCATAAGAATGTGCATGTCAAACTAGGAAAAGGTTCAATATCTCAATATTCTGCTGAAAGAAATGGAAAAAAAAAATAGACAACTATTTAGCAAGTGACATTCCTGCTATTTAGAGTATTTGGTTTAATGGTGTTTCTTGACATTTTAGATGTGTGTATCTCAGCAAATTATCATGCTTTTAAAATGGTTGTATATTAGCTACAACAGCTATAGACATTTTTAGCTAGTCAGCATTCAGATGGTATCCCTCTGTTGTTGTTAAAGCTTGTAAATTTAAACTATGAGAAGTTAACCTTGTGTGCAAAACTTCATGTTGTTTTGGTAAGTGGTGACAGGAACAATTTCACTTCTGAAAAATGAATAGAAAAGATGAAAAGAATTAATCTCACAGAGCTATGGGAAAACATTCTATGTTATGCATTTTATTATCCTTATGCTTAAATTAAATCCTTTATTCTCTCATCTGGGTTGATATGTCATAATCATGACACTAATGAAGCAATACAGATTGCTGTGCTCATGCTATAAATCTAATATCCAGAAAGCATGGTTATCAAAACCTACTGCTGAGATTTTAGGATTTGGCAAAAGGACTGCTGTTGTTTCAACAAGTCTGCTATATATTCTGTAAATTTTATAATGAAATAAGTATCCAGTTGAGTATGATGATAAAATAAGCCTATTCTCTGGGGAAAAAAAAAAAAAAAAAAAAAAAGTAGCTATGAAGTTCTATTTTCTCCTGATGGTGCAGTAAGTAAAAAGATTTTTTTCCCATCAGGTAGAAGATTTTGATGACCGGAATCTTCAAAATAATGTATAGGGTATGTTTTAATACATCATCACCATTAAGAATTTTAATAACCTTAACTTCATGGAGTTTGAGTAAGACAGTAATGTTCTGAAACTGCAATAGTTTTATTGTTTATAATACTTATAGAGGAATTATTTTTAAACTCAAATTATTACCTTACCTCTGAATAATTAATTAATTCAAGAGTCTTAAGAGAGAACTATGAAAAAATTTCTCTACTAGTAGAATGTAACTGCACTATTACTGGTGGAAAATCAGAGATTTTGCATACTGGAATGCTTTAAGAAAAAAATAAATCTAACTTCTCTGCAGTGTTTTGTATGAATTAGATTAAAAAATATTCCTTCATGTTTCTTCCCCATCCTCCAGCCCAAATTGAGGCCTAGCTTCCTCTCCTTCCTGAGTGACATAAAAAATGTCAAAAATGCGTTAATTAAAATGTTCTTTTATTCAAGATTCTTATACATTGACCCTTTCTCTCCAATTCCACTACTCAAAGGTATTATCAAAAATCAGAAAAAACCTCCCAAAAAACTATTACTCAGAATTAGATGAAAAATGGCGGTACCTACCAGTACTCACACTTTCAAACATAAAATACATCTCATCCCTTATGCCAGTATGGGTTACAGTGCTGAGCATTTAGACACCAAGATTTATATACACAACCATCTGGACAATTCACAAACCTGAAGTCTGTCACTCCCATGCAACTGATAAGAAATGGACACTTAGAGAGCATAATATCTGCATACCACAAATGTTTGACAATTTAAAAAACACACTACAGCACATACTTGTAAATATATATGTATGTGTGGACATCTGATGGGTATATTTTCTCTGAGTATGGAAAACCCAGGGTTATTTGTCCAGATGTTTCCCAACACAGCTAGATTAGCATAGCTGCCTTAGTTAAATCCGGTAAATATTATTAAATGGATGCTTGTATAGCAGATAATTAAGATCAGTGGTTTAAATTTGCAAATGTATACCACCATAATGATTTCTTAATAAAAGATCCATACAACTCTGCATTACGGTTTTTTTGGGTTTTTTTGTTAAAACTAAAATCCAGTGAAATGCTCATGGAACATTGAGTTATCTAGGGAAAGAAAAAAAGAAAACATTAGCATAGTCTCTAATCTAGAGTGCACACTACAAGTCTGTGATTCTTGACACAAGAATGCAGACTTTTTTCCTGAACTGAACATAAATTTTTAGTAGAATAAACTTCCCAGATTCTTAAGTCTAACATTTCTTTTTTGATCTTATTTGTCTGACAGAAGCCTACAATCTTATTCAAAGCTGGAGCATCACATGCTAGAGTTTTATTATTTTTTAAAACGTGGTTATGTAGAAGACAACGTCAGAAGTATGGAAGAAAGATAATGAAAGTCTAAACAAGGAAATGCATAATTAGTACCAA
>JAWWMU010000001.1:69667583-69706219 GCA_035048155.1 Cinnycerthia olivascens | reverse complement strand
CTAACATTTCTTTTTTGATCTTATTTGTCTGACAGAAGCCTACAATCTTATTCAAAGCTGGAGCATCACATGCTAGAATTATGTAGAAGACAACGTCAGAAGTATGGAAGAAAGATAATGAAAGTCTAAACAAGGAAATGCATAATTAGTACCAAGAATGTTTCAAGCTGCCTTCAGATGTTTAGATGTTATTTAATTTTTCCTCCTTCCCCAGGTACAATGACAGCAAGACTGGGCTTTAAACAAGATCACAGAAGGAGGCATTAATAGGTTTCACTCAGGCATATCCTGCACTCAGAATGAGAACTTGTCCCTAGAATGAACCTGCATCATGAAATATAGTGTCTTCTCTGTTTAATTCTAGAAGTGGGGAAGAATAAAAATTTAAAAAATGTGAAAGATTCTAACTTTTTGGATGCTATTTTTCTAAGGCATAATGTAACAAATGTTTCTGTCAGCTTTATGCCAACACAAACAATTCTGCATATGAAAATTCCCATCTGCCATCTTTTATGTACCAATGTGCTTTATAAGAAGCTTGTATTTCAGATTGCACTTATGGGCAAGGAATAAAACAGTGTGCCAGTAGTCACATTCCAAGTAACAGTGTTCACAGGCATGTTAAAAGCCCAAACACATGACACGTCCTTTTTTTGACAAGGTACAGCTGATGGCTCCAAAGAAATATATTCTGTATCCTTGCAAGACATTTTCTGGCATGTTTTAGACACAAATTATATATGAGTAGTTACAAACACTTTGCTTTCTATAAACTCAGTATTTGCTATCTTCAGACAATTCATTATTTATAGTTAAACTGCAAACATTTCCTCAAAAATGACAACTACATGTTTTTCCTAGAAATAACTCTGTCAAAAAATGTAAGCAAAAGGGATAAACAAACAAACAAACTACCCAAAAAAACACAAAATCAAATAAAACCAAACAAAAATCAAAACCAAACAAAAAAAAAAAAAAAGTAAAAGGTAAAGAAAATACTGTGAGAGAGGAAAGGGGTAAAAACCCAACTGTCTGGTTTAAATCCACAAAGAAATTAGTAAAACAGATGGAGACATTTAAGACAGCCAGTAACGAAGCACACAGTTGTAGAGATTATGTGTGTATCATAGATCATATCAAGAGCAGAAAGGTTAAAAGTTGAAAAATAAATTATATTTGGAATAACTGGTTTTGATTCAACAGATACAATTCACAGTGCACAAATTTCCTAAAATCTATGGGAGAGCTTCTCATAGGTGTATTATCAGGTACGATATTGCAGTATTAAAAAAATGTTACTACTTGATTTGTAGAAGTCAGCTTTAAAATAAATTCTGATTCTGTACAAGAAATAGAGTTGTACTGACATCAATGAATATTTATGGTTTTCTGGCTTAGGTTACTTGGCCAAGTTTTTTTGCTAATATAAATGGGAATTTAGACCTTCTTTCACCCTACACTTGAGCTCAATGATCTTAGAAGTATTTTTCAACCTTAACAATTTTATGATTCTATAATCATACTTATTAGTGCTGGTAACTTCTGCTCAAGCAGGTGTGATGATCACCCATTTGCTCATGAGCAGCTTTCACATACTACAGCTATAAAGGAGAAATGTGTACACTAAGTTTTCCTGCCATAAAGAGCCTTTACTACCTCTCCTTACAGGATGTCATTTGGCTGGTAGCTAAATATTATGTTCTGGATGCTGGAATTTCTAGGGAAGTTTTGCATGTAAACAAAAATACGTTTAGAAAAATCTGTTATAAAATTTGTCCCAGATAAGCCTAAAGAGATTCATTAGATGACAGTAATGAGAACTTTCCCTCAAACTGGTAATCTATTGAATTGTGTTTGTAAGTTGCAAGATTCTCTGTTCCAGGAATATTTTAAGCTTTATTATTGGTAGCCTAGAATAGTCTGATGGCCTTGTGGGAGACAACTTGATCTAAATACCATTAAACTTTAAATAAATCTGTAAGACATTGTAAATTTCTATTTCTCATAATTTTTTTTAAGAATAAATTTTAAGTATTTTTTTCCTGAGGCATTTGAAAAGCTGAGAGCTGTCCATAAAAAAAAAAAAAAGCAAACAAAAAACCAAAATCCCCCAAAAGCCCATTGGTGATTTTGAGATGGAAAATACTGACGGAAAAATTTGATCTGTCAGGACAATGGGAAAAATAGGAAGAGTAAGAATGTGTAGCTGTATTTCTCGCATGTTTTATTCTTTTGCTACTCTTAATACCTATATCCATAGTTACATAAAACTATGGTCTTACCCAAACTTATTGCGCACTGAATTTGAAAATATATAATAATAAATATATTTCTTCCTTATTTTAAATGTGCATTTTTAAGTTGACATAAATGAAGAATAAAGTTACAGGTACAGAAAGTATAGAGTATAGAAAGCTATTTCATCAGTTTTTGCAAAGAGTACAAGAGAAAAATTGGCTGCTCTTTTGTCTGTGAAAAAAGATACAAACTCATTCTATCATATAATTTTGTTAAAACTTTGGTGTGTTAAGGAAATTGCAGTAAGACATTCAGAGAAAACATGTACCAGACATTCAAATCCAGGAGTGACCTGGAGACAAAAAGGTGCTCAAGGACAATTTTTCACCTCAATAAATCTTTGATGTTTTAAAGTATTTTTTTTAATTTTAAATATAACCGCTGGAACACTAAGTAATGAAATAGTAGACACTGAAAAATCTAGAACAGTTAAATGCTGTGGCTGCTATATTGCTTTCACCACTGCTCTCCATCCCTTAAAGTTAAGGGGATTCTCATGTGTATCTGAACTCCATCCCAATTTGGAGTCAGCAGGTATCTGAGATTCTCCCAGGTTCTCCTCAGATATTATAGATACTATAATAAGCAGTGGTTATGAATAATTTCCCCATATTATTACCTTTCATCTTCAGTGTAAAACTTAAACTATCCTACCAGAATCAAAGAATAAATTCACACATCATAATGAGTTCTTATGTTCTCTAAAAATGCTCATCAGTGCGCATCTGAAATACAAAACTCTCATGCCTTCTTGTTTTGTTGGTTGATTTTATCACTGTGAAAACATATTTCTATACTTGTGCTTTAGACAAAAAATGACATCAAAAAAGGAAATTCTGAAAGGGTTCACTAGAAGATCAATAGTAAATGTCTACCATATCTAGAAACTGTCTCACAAATATTGTCTGAGTATGATTAGCAAGTGAGGCTAAAGCAACATAGCAGCAGACTTCTAAAAGAAATATGGAAATCTCTGAGAGATCAGGCACTCTATATTGGAAGAATAAACTGTAGAAGATTTTGGCACTTAGGGATGATTTAACTTCCTGTGACACGTTTGCAGAAGCAGTATTTCAGAAATGTATCACAGAAACCGAAAAATATGTTTTTTGGTCTTGCCTTGTTAAGTCAAGTCCAAAGAGGGAGTTTAAAAAAAAAAAAAAAAATTCTACCAGATATATATTCCAAATATTTGAAGTCTAGAGGCTTTTCACAAAACGCAAAGCAAAAGTTGATTTTGTATACACAGCATAAACAAAATTGGAAATGTGAATTCATGTACACATTTTTTTATACAGAAAAATTTCTTTATACAAAAAAAATCTTTATGAAGTTAAGATCTATATGTTTGACCTTAAACAAACATTTACTACCTTTATTTATCATTTTCAGGATCAAAATCTTAGGTTTTTGTATGACTTTTGCATAAATTATTTCAACTATCACAAGCATATAAAATGGTATACTTAAAATTTGTTTTTAGGAAAACACTGGTGTCACATGAAAGGACTGCAATTGAAGTCACCCAGTTTACGTACAAGGCTTAGCATTAAGCAACAATTTAATCATATATATTTAAAGATACAGCATGCTTGTCTGCTGTTCTAATATAAACTAAGTAGATAAAGCCATCATGATTCAAGGTCACATCTACGTATTATTTGTAATTGATTTAATCAACATGACAGTGACTGCCATTATAGTATATTTTTTTTCAAAAAGCAAAGATATAGTGCCTATAAGGAAGAAACTTTGTGTTTTCAGGGCAGAGGAGAGATATGACTTTGCATGACTCAGTAAGTAAGGCAATAATTTCCAAAAGGCTAACTGTAGTTCCAAAAGAAATAAAAAGAAAATACACCCTTGCCAATGGGATGTCAACCCATGACTAGAAGAAAATAGATATACAAAACAAGTATTGCTACTAATACTAAAAAAACACTGTAGTTTCTAAGACAATGACAGGATGATTTTGAGTAATTTGAAAATATAGTTATTTAAATTAACCATTTATGTCAGAAAAGTTATGTGATTTTTTCAGTATTCATCCATAACAAAATGGCACATTCTCCTTGGATCAAAACCACAAAAAATGTTGTTGTTAAGTGATCAATAAACATGAGGTCATAATTCAAGTCTTGGCCTTAAGACCCAAAAAATAGAAAAATGCTGACAGAGATTTCTTTCAATTTACTAAATAGAAAGCTGAATCAGGTACTGGATTATGAACAACTGGATATCTATCAGTTAAACCCTTTTACACATAATTAATATTTAAGAGCACTACAATGAAATTATTTGATCTTTGATGTCTTACCCTTCTTTAAAATGGTAACATTACTGTTAATTGAGACAGAATTCTAATTTTTTGAACCACGATGTAATATATACTAAAAACAAATTGGGACTTGAAAACTGTTCTAAATATCTTTCAATCAGTTATTTTTCATCTGTCATATATATAAAATATAGAAGTATATCTGAAATATCATCAAAAGGAACATAATTTTAAAGTTGTGGGAATGCAAAGGCTTTTATGTTTAAGATGCTAATGTTTACTATTTTTATTTTAAAGGATTTTATTAAGTACTTCTAGTATTACAGTTAATTTTCTACATGAAATATTATTATAAAATAGCATCTAAAATGATAATGCCAGGGAAAATTTTAAAGATACGTAATACTTCTCTAAACATTCCTGTGTTTAGAATATGTGTCCTATATGTAGAACCTTGGTAAATAACATTTATTAAAGATTTTTTTGGAACAAAAGTGTGAGAAATTACATAAAACAAATAGTAAAAAAATAAAATAATATCAATAAACAATCTGGAATAATAAACTTCATATTTTGACTTTACTTAAGGTAGTCATCATCTAATTTATTCACAGCTCAGAAAAAAATCTTTCACCTGTGTCATATAAATAGTCATAAATAAAAATATAAATTTGAAAGAAGCTTAGATATTATTTGTTTGTATAACTGCTTATCACAGTTGGAGATTCATTAAGTAAATGTATAAAATATCATAATTAATGATCTACTTCCTATTTCTTGTTAGTCTTATATTATTAGTATTTTAAATCCTTTTCTTTTGAATTACTCATTAGAACTACATTAAAGAATGAACTTTATCCATTTTCAAATCACAGAAAATTAGTTATCCTGTGGTAAAGTGTGTTGGTTTGGGCTAGGATAGAATTAATTTTCTTCACAATATGTACCATGGGACTATAGATTGGTTTTTTTGGCTGAAAAAAAGTGTTGATAACACAGGGATGTCTTCGTTGTTGCTGATCAGTGCTTGCATCGAGTCAGAACCTTTTCTGCTTCTCACATCACATCATCAGTCCAGAGTTTGGGGGCTACACAAGAGGCTGAGTGTGAACACAGCCCGGACAGCTGACCCAAGGGATTCCCTACCATGTGCTGTCATGCCCAGCACATAAAGTTAGAGGAAGAATAAAGAAAGGAGGGGATGCTTGTAGTGACCACATCTGTCTTCCCAAGTCATTGTTACACACAATGGAGTCATGCTTTCGAGATGGCTCAACATGACTGTCCATGAGAAATGGGAATGAATTCCTTGCTTTTCTTAATTTTTCACCTTCTGCTTATCTATTAAGCCATCTTTATCTCAACTCAAGTTTTTTCATTTCTGGTAATTCCATCATCCCACCGTTACGGTTTGAGGAAGCAGCTGCATGTGGCTTAGTTCCCAGATGAGGTTAAACCACAGCATAAGCAAACACACAAGTTGCAAAAAGGTGCCCCACGATAAGGAGATGGTCATTATAATTCAGTTAGGGATTAAATGCCTTAGAATAAGAACCATAAATAGCAATGTACTGAGGAAGCTGTCTGATGTAGTTTAAGAATGAAATTACCGAGAGGGAAAATAGTTTGAAGATTTAATATATACACAGTCAGACAAGTCATGTGCTCCAAGGCATTTGCAGGAGAGGCTGTTGCACCCTTTCATATAGTCAGTTGAAAATGGAAATACTAAGGATCTGTCTTAAACTGCTTTTCACTCAGAGGAAATGATAACAATCTGTCAGCAGGAAGATATCTCCATCTGCTCACAGATTTATGACAGTTGCATATAGCATGGCCAATCACTGTTATTGAAGAGATAAACTCTTAGTTCCTCGGCTTCTCATAAAATATTCTAAACTATGGGTAGACCTGGCAAGATATGTAAAGAATGAAGCTAAAATTGAAATGCACAAGAAACAAAAATATCTGTATTACAAAATACCAACATTTTCATAGTCATGTATGAACTAAAAAGAAATTAATAGAAAAATAATTTTTAAATTATTTGCACAGTTTTATTATAACTCATCCTTTAATTAATTTAATGTATAGTCCAGCATATGCTGCTCTCATGGCATGTTCAAAATATTACAAACTCTGCTGCTTGTGAGGAGCTCAATCTACAAGCATTCAGTCCTTAAGAAACAATGTCATAGTTTGATAAAGAAAAGCATCCCTACGTATGAGTTTCCGAATGTAGAAGGCTCTTCCTCTAATGTGACCTGGAACTCCTGTGGCAAGGGGTGCTGCTCTATGGCTCAGTTTCTCCCTGTTCTACTTAATCTCCTAATTTGTCCATCAGTGAGGCTGAGCATGTGTTGGTAGCACATACACTGCATACCCACACACAGATACCCATGGCTGATCACACAGATTGGAGACAGCTCTCATGAGCACAGACAGCACCTACTGCCTCATCCCATTTCCCTCTCTGTCTCAGCAAGATAGAATTTGACCACTGAGGGTATGTACACATCCTTCCTCTTACAGGGCACCAATCAACAGTAGACTCAAACTGACAGCTACTTGCAGTCAGTTATCCTCTAGTACAATAGTTCATACCTTTTTTCTGTGAGTTTCCTATGAGCAGCTCCACACAACTTAGACTCTGTCTCTCTTACTCTTTCTGTATAACCACCTAACCCTATCTGTCCTTCACACAAAAGCTCACCTTTTCTGTCCCTTGCACAACCACCTGACCCTTACACCTCACAGCACTGCCAGCAGGCATCAATTAACTGTCAGCTAGCTAATCCATTCTTTTATAATACTCATCCTCATTGGATATAGCCGTGTCCCATTAAGGGTAAGGCTTTTCCTCCTCTTTGATAATTAGTACAGCTACAATTCATTCGGGGAGATTGTCTTCAGCACTATCTCTATTCTCTTACAATCCGTCCTCCCTCATGTACAGGGTGATCCACTCCAGCAGCTGGCCTTACAGTGTGCCCAGAAGTTAGCCCTGGATCCCAGTCTCCCGCCTTGATAGTTACTTGCCATAATATGTAATTTCCCAAGGCATCAGCTCCTTGCCAGTGCAGGCTATCTCATCTCACCACAACTCCCTGGGTCCCAAATTCATCTTTCCCCCTACCCAACCCTCACCAGGCTGTCACTCTTAGAGGTTCACAGGTGTTCCCATTGTCAGGGCTGGCCATTAAGGGTGTACACTGAATCCCCCTCCCAGATATTTTTGCCCACTAGCCTGGCTTGATTCTCCCTCCAGTAGCGATCATAGACTAACTCACAGACTTGTCTTCATTCCTCTTGCTGATTGCATCCCACCCCACACACACACATGCATAGAGGGTACAGAGATTCTTGCCAGAAAATAATCAAGGTAAAGTTTAATGAAGAGACATGATGAAAGCAGGCACAGGGCATGGCCAAACAAGCAAGTTCTTCAACCTCTTCTTAAATGCAAACAGACCTTTTTGTTTTTTTCCACTTATCCCTCTGTTTTATTATACTTAGTCCCTCACAATGAATTCAAAGTTCTTTTTTTCCACCTTTGATGTCTCCTTTAAGCATTCCATAGTTACTTCTGCGTAATCTCCAGATGCTTTTTTTCCCTGAATCCCACAATATATCTCATAACCCTTCCCATTATTCTGAAAGATGGCAAGGTTCTCTGGAAAGCTGGTTCTGATGATTCTCCTGACAGGTTTCATGTGTTGCCAACAAGTCTGATGTGTCTGCTGGGACAGAGCCTGGGAGTGGCTCGGACAAGGCATTCATTCCTTGGGAGTCTGCAATTTGGTTTCTGCCTGCTGTTGTGTCCCTGTGCACTTTTGGGTTTGTGAAGAACTTTTGATGGGATGGTAGCTCTCCTGTGTGGGCCTGGGAGCAACAAGGACAGGTTATTAAACAAATTATTGTTCCTGTGCTTGTTTCTCCTTCCTTCTTTTTTGTGTGCAGGTGAGCTTCTCATCACTTAACCTAACACAAACTCACTTCAAAGGTTTCTGGTAGTAGGACTATGCTAAAACACTTAAATAATAATTTTTGCTGACAATGTATGTTTTGGGACCTGTCAGAGGATGATATTCAATTTTGATCTTGTACTTAAGATACTTATCAGTCAGGTTTTTTTGCATAACTAAGGGATTCTAATGAGCAGCCTTGGACTCTTCCAAATGTAAAAATGTAGCTGACTTGCTACATTCAGGAAAGAAAGAGGTAACATTATGGAAATATTTCATAAAAATCAAGATCTTCTAACTGTGCTACTGTAACAATTGCAAATGCATACGCAAAGTTGAGGTATATAGAGGTACTACTAAGTAGTAGTGTTTAGTGAAGTTGTACAACATTTTTGTTTTTAAATAAATGGAACAATATATTGAAATATCAAAGATGAAAATTATAAAAGTGCTTTGTGAACAGAAAACTAGATTTCCCCTTACATGTATTGCCATACTGACCATTTGAAATTAAATAGGGTGCTACAAATGCAATATTTTCATCCTGTGCATATAAGCAAAGCACACTGCAAGACTCTTATCTATTCTACTGTGTATAATGTGCTGGGGGCTGTTGTCTGGTCAGCTGGTATAACTTTGCATATTCTGCAATCCGGTTTGGCTCTGGTCAAAATTACATCAGTACCAGAGTTCAGGTTGTTGCCCTCTATTTTTCAATGTGTCAATAGTATGGTAGTATGCCAAACAGTGTTCTCATGTACACTACAGTTTGAAGAATATTAGAACAAATATATTAAAGTGTAAATCTGTACAGTTAAATAACTTCACTTTCCAGTTCAGGCCTGGGTGCTGATCCCTGACTCTCAACACTATACAAACATTTTTTGAGTCTCACTTTTATAACAATCACTGAGAATTATGAAGACAGCCTCAGGGCATTTTTGAGAAGACAGAGAAAGGTGCCCAAGCAACTTCTGGATCAGAGAGAAGAGCTGTCTGATCAGTGGTGGCCGCCCAATGTTATCAGGGGTGAGGGATGTTTGAGCTGTTTCAACCACAAACTTGGGGATATGCTAATTAGTTTTAGCATACTGTTTTCTCGACTTAAACACTTTGGTGAAATCTTGATTTGATTACTGTGTAAAAATCCGGCTATGTGTGCTTTGATCCAATTCAGGAGTGAGTACCGGTGGCGCTTTGAACAGTAGTTGTGTTTAACAGGAAAGAAGGGTATGCGATGGAGCAGAGAATCTTGTCTGCTGTCACTGCGTGCTAGCAACCTATCTATTTTATGGCCATGGATATTTTCTTTATTAAAAATTCATTATATTCTACTTTGATATCACTTAGAAATTCCTAGATCTGACTGATTTAAATTAATCTGAATTATATAACCTTCTAAAAGAACCTGTAGTAAATTTATCTGATGAGATCTTTTGTACTGTTCCCCAAACTACATCTAAATATTGCCAATTTAAATCAGTTTTATCTTCTCCCTTAATATTTGTCCACACTCTTATTTTTTTTGACCCTGACAACTTACATCTGCTCTTAGAGAGTTTTTGTGTACTTATATGTCAACATTTCTTAGCATCTCATATTTATTGTTTTTGCTTATGCTTTTTCAATAATATATGAGTTATTTTTCCCAAGTTTTATGTTCTGCTTTGCATTCTCAAGTTTACAGTAACAAAATGACCATCTGAAAATGTCTCTCAGAATTCTGTTTACTCAAAATGAATTTCCAGCCTCTTAAGGCTTGTTATTATTTAGAATCAAACCCCATAAAAGTCTCAAGAAAATAGACTGTAATTTCAGAAACATTCTCATGTGTCTATTCAGTTAATAATCTCTTAATTGTGCACTAAAGTGTCTGGAAGAACTAATGTTACAATGGCATTTGGCATGTTTTCTATCCAAATTGAGCTTTTTTAGGATGAATAGACACAACATGAAAATTTTCACACAGCAAATCCTGTCTTTTTCTTATACACATATAATAAAAGTATTTGCACTTTTAGAGACAATAAGTAGTGGTACTTAAAACACTTGTATGTCTTCTTGTCTTGTAATTGTTGATATAAAATGAGAAAATGAAATATTGTTTTAATTAGCATATTGTAACCATCAAAAGAAGCACAGGCATATAATTGCTTTACTAGAAGGCTGGCATAGTTCAAATCGATTCACTCAAATACCTGCTAACAAGTGCCTACTGCCTTTAAAAAGTAAGATTTGCACCTGCCACTTGAAATGTAAGGACAGGAATGCTGACATTTAAAAAATATTTTTATTGTTTTACTTGGAGTATCTGTCTTTTCCAGAAAATTAGATAAGATAGTAACAGTTACTAAAGAAATCTTTTGTGATCGAAATATTTAAAAAATTTCTCCCTGTCAAATGAAAAATTAACATCTTCACTTGCCTGGGTATAAGTAGCTGAAGAGATCTGCCAGGTTCAGTGGATGTCTTTGAAATTATATTTCTGCAGAATATGCAACTGAATGTTGATTAAATTTTGATATGTGTTGGAAATGTTAATTGTAACCTGCTGAAATTGCACATCAGGCATGAAGACACATTTTTTAAAAACAGACTTAACCCCATTTTAGATATCTAGAATATTTTTCACTCCTTTCCAGAGTAGAATAGAGCGGGATGCCCTCCTGCAGGTGTCTCAGGTGCCCACAGAGCAGACATAAGATTTCTGTACGCAGGCAACTGACTACATTCAGTGTTTAAGGACCGATGTTTAATCCCATATGAGATGCTCTGAAATTCAGGCAGTTTTCCATCTGGCATTAGAGCAATAAGTTGGTCTACAAACTGTAGTATCTACCAATGTACTTACTCTAAATTTTCTTCATTAGCAATGGAGAGGAAGAAGATATTTTAGAATACAGTTTGTCATACTAAATGTAGATGAGGTCTATCAGGAGACAAAATCTGCAACAGTGATGTGCCCTTGCCACACAGAGACTAATGGTATCCTAGGCTGCAATAGGAGTGATGCCAGAAGATTGAAGGAGGTGATCTTCCCCCTCTATTCAACACTGTTGAGGTCATACTTGGAGTCCTTTGTCTGCACCTGGGCTTCTGTGTAAGAGACATACTCGGGACATCTTCCCTGTGAGAAAAGGTTGATAATGGAACTGCATAGGCTAGAGAAGAGAAGATTTGGGTGGATCTTTTCAGTGTATACAGAAACCTGAGAGGAGGCTGGAAAGAAGACAAGGCCGGGTACTTGCAATGGGCACAAGTGATATTCCCTCTGAATATCAGGAAGCACTTCTTCACTGTTAGTGTGACTGAACTCTACAGAGGATGTTCAAGAGAGGTTGTGAAGATGTCTGGAAGTGGTTCTGGACAGTTAAATCTAGGTAGCTTTTCTTAAGCAGAGTAGCTGGACCAGATAACCTCCAGAGATCCCTTCCAACCTCAACCAATCTGTGATTCTGTGATCTTGTTCTCTCCAATAGAATTAACCACACTCAGGTAGTTATCTTGGTTTCAATATTTAAAGTATCATTAAGACAGGAGAATTACACCTCTATTTCTATTTAGATGTTGGTTTCTTCTAAATCACAGTAGTATGAAAATTAGAGAAGCAGATGTATGGTGACTCTCAAAGCAAGTCAGTAGCTAATATAAAGGTTTTCCAAATTAAGTAAAAATTTTCCAACATTTTGTATCCATCCTCTTCCAATTTTCTTGCATAAATATTCTTACTTTCACTCTTTTTTCCTTCTTCCTCATGACAGCAAGTTCTAAAAGCTAGTCTTTCATTCACTGCTCTCAAGTGGATTATTTTTTCAGATAGTAATTATGGTTGCAGTAAACGACCACCTGCTTCTCAGATAAGCCAAAACACCCAAAGATTTTATTCTTCATATCACAGCAGTGTGAAAGATTTTAAGATGTTTGCAGACATGGCTTTGAAATACTGCCAATGCAGCTCTTTAAAATGAAGTGCAATTATTTGAGATTCAAAAGCCTGTTTTGTTGTTTAAGACATAGCATAATTCTGCAATTTGATGACAAAAGAATGTATCCACAAGCAAGACCTAGCAGGAATTGCCTTTGTCAACAGAAAAAAAAAAAAAAAAAATTGCAAAAGCGGGAGGAGAGTGGAAGGGAAATAGGGGAGGAAAGGGCAAATTTTCTGTTCCGTTGAAGTCAGCAAGGAAAATACTGGTGAAGGAAGCAAAGCTCAATAAATTAGTAAAGATTCTAGTTTAATTCTCAATCAGAACATCCAAGGCTTGTAAACCACTATAGTATGATAATATATTTTGATAATATGAAGGATACATTTACCCTTAAAAACAGTATAAGTGCACACAAACAAACAAACTAACCAACTAACTAAATAAATAATTTAAAAAAAAAGCAAAATACTTCATCATAAAGCAGTTTCTTGCAGGTGTAAATGAGATCATCTTTAGATTCAAGTACTCTAATTATATTTTCAGAATTTTTAGTTACTATTTATGACCTGCTATTTGCAGGATAGATCAGCAAATCAGTTCATCTGTATATTGATCTACTGACACACTTTGAACTATTCATTAAACACCACCACCAAATCCTAAAAGCAACATCATCTTAAAAAATGTTGTAAATTTAGCAAAAATATTTCACTTGAAGTAATTTTGTATGCTTTATAAAGTTTTGAAAAAACTTAGCTAAGTACCATAATGATATTTGAGTTCTTTAGAAAAATGTCAGCCATACTCCTGAATAACATATTGTGTTTAAATTAAATTTAAATTACAAATTTAAAGGAATCTAAATTTTTAAAGTTCAAATTTTTTGAAAATTCAAATTGATTGATTTGCTATTCACAATTTTATCTTGACATTGTTTCGGTAGATTTATGTCCCTTAAAGAAAATAATTTTCTATTTTTCCTATTAAGCACATTCCACATGAAGTTAAGATCATATATTTTCATGTAAACATAAGAACTGTGATTTAATCCATACATTTAATACCTAATGTATTCAGCAATTATATTCACCTTATTTAAATTTCTTTAATAAAAAAATTATATTACTCTAGCTTCAATTATCTATTTTTCTAAAGGCTCTCAATAGAATAGGAAACATTTTTTGCTGCTCTCTATGGTAATTTTATTTTTCTTTAGTTAAATGTGCTCACTTCTCTAGAGACACAATGGGTTGGGGATTTTTTTACTGACTGAATAACCCTTTCACAATCAACTCATTTTGAGCCTAAGGCATAGCAGGCAAACTAAAAACACTTCACTTTGATGCTGCTTCCAGAAACATGACCTATAAACCACAGAATTTCCTACAATAGCTGCCTGGCACCAATCTCACAGCCTTTTTCTTTCCTTGGGCTTTGATATGTCCTGAGAATAATACACATACTTCATGCCTCATATCAAAGAGAGTTAGAAATCAAGGACTCACCGTTTCAGTGCTTAGCATATCTGTATCTGAAAATATGTGTTTTATTCTATAAAAGATACACTTTATGGAAACTATGATAGTCTTATTTTTCAAACCAGGCTAAGACAATACTTGCAAAAGGTTGTCAGCATACAACTATGATTGCAGGGCATGATTTCATTAATCTGGAAGCTGTAAACATAAAAAATAATGCAATTAGATATCTGAAACTCTTGTGAGTTTATTTTGTTTATTTGTTATGAGGACTAATCCAGAGTTTTGTCTATACTGTTTTATGGACAAAATATTTGTCTCACTCTACTCTTGATGCCTTTTGCAAATATACTGGTTCAAACACAAAATGTGGAGAGTATTATTTCTTCTACACTGGTTTCTAATCTTTGTTCCTTTCTGTCTTCAAATATGATATAAATAGGTAACTAGAGAAACCTTGTTCCTCTGACAATTACGTCCTTTTAGACAGCAAATCTAATAACCATCTTAGAGTACGGAGCATCTCATTTATTGAGATGCTCAGCTCATGCATTCTGAGAGACATAGCATTGATTACCAATATCAAAACATATGATATATGTCCACTAAATTCCTGGCACTCAATTATGAAAAATTACTGGGCATTTCAATTTCATGCTATGAAGATGTAACCCATAATGGTTCATGTAAATAAATTCTCTTCTGTATTGATCCTTATAATTGTGATGCCTGGAGAAGCTACCTAGAACAGAGGCTAGACAGAGTTAAAGGATTAAAGTAGGTATTTCTCAAAAGGTCTTCAAAAGATACACCTGGGGCAGTACAAGAACACAGCCATAGCTCTGCCCAAGATGAACCCAAGATGGTTGCCTGGTCATGAGTTTTCACATTTTTATAAGTTTTGGTCCAGTTACATGTTGGGGTTAATTATCCAATTATAGCCTCAGGTTATGAAATCCCATCCTTCCAGATTGCTATCCTCAGTTTGCTGTTGTTTATACTTTTGGACCTGAAGATGCAATGGTGTTCTTGGTTCTTGGGCTGGAAAAGGATTGTTCCGTCTAACTGTGAAGAGAACTTGCTAACACTTTATATGAAGTTCAGAGTTATATACTAATGCAGTACAGAATTTGGAAAACATGAAAGCTAAGGCATCATTTCCCCCCATCAATTGCAACCTCAGGAGGTCTGGGTTGTTGTATGAATTCTTACACAATGAAGAATGTATTCATGCCTCTGTCTTTCAGTCACAATACAGCAACAACATCTTGTGTTGAATTCAGTAACAAACAGATGTTGGTAGACATAAAACAGACCTCCAGTTTTACATCAAGTACCATTCCTCTATTATAAAGGAACGCTTTATGAGTACATTATAAAGTATTTGCAAAATATTATGTTGCATACAAAAAATGGAAGGTTTTAAAAATATAGAAATATTTTGCTTACTGAAAACTTGATATGTAGCAATGTTTATGGCTTGGCTGCATAGAACTAAATAAACTTGTTATGATTCTATTTAGAATAAAGTAAAAATGTATTTAGACTGAACATGCTTTCATATTCTTTATAGAAAACAAAAGTACTTAAATATTTATGTCTTCTGCTTCAGGAATACAGCTTTTTCCCTTTTTATCCTTAGATTTCTTTTCCTTCCCATATCAGTATTCATTTTCTTTGTCCTAGATAAGTTTTATTAACTACTAGACTAAAAGTGTTACCACCTAATAATGTGTCATTTTTCAGTTTTAATGGCTTTTATTTTCTTTATCATATAAGTTTAAGGGCAAAAATTATATATATCAATATGAATATGTGTTAATCAAAAATGACAGTCTTCATTTAAACTTAATTTTGTTGTTAGCTGATCCAGTAAATATTATATCATATGGCAAGATCAATACCTGGCACTGAATGACAGCTAGTATAATAGTTTTCTAGTTCTGCCATGTGGGACTGTACTTGCAACTACTAAGTGTATTGGTACTTTGACAAATACCAGTTCACCTCCAAATTTTCTGTTTCACTGCATCTAAATCATAGTAATTTGGCTTCCAGTACCTTAGACTTAGCTGTCCAAGTCTGAGAGTTTGTGGTGGGTTATTCCAGCCATATAAGGTTGAGGTTTTTATCAATAACTACACTAGCTGATACATTTAATTTGATCATTTCCGTCTCTCTCTCTCTCTCTATATATCTATATATATTTTAATTCTACAAAGGAAACTTAATTGTACAGTCAAAACTATTTGGCTCATTCTTGCTGCTTGCTTCCTACCAGTGACCACTGCAACATGGAAGAAATTTATCGTAGCAGGTACCTTAGGACTGAAAAAGTCTGTGTCCTAGGTAGCTTCCAACTGCAGGCATTTGCAAGTGATCCCTCAGGCATCTTTGTTCAAACTCATTCCATTTTTCCCTTCACTTGGCATTGAAAATAAATGAACTGGAGATTAGACTAAAGTCTTCAGGCTATTAAGTCAAAGCTAAAACTTTACATTATGGACTTACTGGTAGTTCTCCTATGTGTCTTCATTTTTTAAAGTATTATGCATCAAGACATTCCTATATCACAGAAGAAAAACAAATAAATGATTGGTTAAGACAGTAGATCCCCTCAGGGTCTCTGTCAGACCTGAATATGCTGACCTGAATTTCTGTCCTAGAATTTTAATCTGGCATCAAAGGAAAAGCTTTAGGTTTTAATATAATTTGGATTGCCTTATTATCTGTAAATTTAACCTTAGAGTGTTTGCCACTGTCCTGATTGATAACACTGTCTTGTTTCTAAGCCAGGACAGCCACGTAGAAGTTTTTTGCTAAAGAATGCTCTTCATTCATCATTTCTTTCTGTCAAATATTTTTTGCTGTGTATCTCATGATACTTGAAACACATCATAAATAAAATTTAACTGAACAGAATTAGACTGATTGAGCTCTTAAACATATATGCTCAAACATTATTGGAAGAAAGCCTCCAAACTTTATTCTGTTATTGTTTTTGATATAAATCTCTTTTTTTTCGCTTACTTAATGTGTTGGATACAAGTAATCATAACAGAATAATTTAATTCTTCTTCTTTTTAGTATTGCTAATCTACTAATAGCAGTATGACAATGCATCATACCTAGAAAAGGGAAATAGGTAAAAAAATATGATACTAGTTAATCTATGGCTGGTTAATAACAAGCTATCAATGTTTACCTTCAGAAACAAAATCTGCTTTGAGTATAAATATAAGCAGACATTGAAGTGTTGGCATTTAGTATGTATAAATAAATCTCAGTTCAACAAAGCAAGGCATTTCAATGTGTACACGATGTCTAAAAATTTAAGCAAGGCAAGTAAAGTAAACACTGTTGAGCTAGGGTCACAGTCAGCTAGCTTTTAAAGTAAAGCATAATAGTTTTGTTCACACAATAATGCAGATTAAAAGGTACCAAGTTAAAAGCATAAGTAATTTAATCATAGAAGTGTTGCAAGCAACATTAAATAGTATTGTGATTCTGTATTTTGCACACAAACAATGACACAAGCAGTAGAATAGTCATAATGCACACACCTATCAACACAGAATATTCCTTACCCATTCATGCACATTCATTGACATCTAAATTAACAATTCAGATGCTTAATTTAATCTATACTAGTCTCCTATTTTCTTTCTTTGTATAACTATTGATATCAGAAATCATGTCTGTATGCCATAGTTTTACATGTTTTTAGAAAATAGTTGAAAATTCCGAGCACTGAAATTATCATAGTATAAAAGATATATTCCAATACTTACTGATTCCAATTTCCTTTAAAGCCTTTTAGGTCTTGGACTAATGAACCATTGTTTTAGAGAGGCAATAGCCCATGGCTAAAAGGCCTCCTCTTTTCCTGAAAGCTGGAGTTACATTGGTAAAACTCTAAATGACATGATTTAAATTTAAATTAGATTTAAATTTTTTATAAAAAGCAAAGATTAATAAAACTAAATGTCTCAGTGGAAAATATATTAACTGTAATAATATGCTAATGAAGTGCAATTTGCATGAAAATAAATCTTGTGAAAATTGCATGTGATACTAAAATTCAAATAAATATTTATGCTTTCTTAGTTGGGCCTATGTATTAGTTATTAATGTACTTTATTTTGACAGAAGTGAACCCTAAAGGTGTACCAAAGCCACCTACAAATTTATAATATTAGTGGTATTGTTAAAAAAGTAGTAATCTTATGAAGTGAGTCCATCTAGAGATACTTAGCAAGGAAAAGTATAGACAGCACCTGTTTCTGAAAGTGGTTGTAGACATAATTGAACAAGATAGGCAAAAAAATATACATACACAAGAGTTATTTATAATTATACTTTTCATTTCATTGGAGCTTTGTTTGTTTACAATGATTAAAAACGTTTAGGAAAGGGACCAGATTTGGTTTTAGTTTTTTTTTTTTAAATATGTGCTGATTTTTACTGGAAAATCTCTACAAATAAGAGAAAGACCTTTAAACTTATTTTCTTTTATTTTCACTTTCTTTTTGTGGATCTCAGTCCAGTAAGAACAATCAGTTTTAATGAGCAAAAATCTAGCAGTTTGATGGCTCTAGGCAGACAAATAATGAGGGAGAAACTGGTAAAGTAAAAAAAATACAAATAAGGGTGAACTGTTTATAAAAATTCATTCCATGGAATGCGAACAGAATTCTTTTCATAATGGTAGTTTTGTAATTTTATAGTTTTATTTGCTTGTGTTATGTGCAGTGATACCAAATGTGAAAAACAAGTCAGAGCCAAAGAAGTTTTAGAAGTTTCAATTCTAGATATGGAGTGAGACTAATGAAATATTGAAGAGGAGATGCCTGTAAAATGCTTTTGTCTTTTCTCTTAAGGTGTATTAAGATAAGAATGGATTGTGTTTTAAAAAATAGGGAAAGACAAAGACATTATTTTTGATGAAAACTACAAATGCTTTACTAATTATTCGTTAAGAATATTAACACAGGCCATTAATCACAGAAAGGGAAAAGGATGAACTGATGGAATGATTGAAGACAGTGCAGTTTTGACTGTCATATTTGTTGAGATCTTCAAGGGCAATCTCTGCAAATTAAAAGGTACATTTTGAAATGCATAAAATCATGCATCCATGGCTGAAAGATAGCAAGTGTGGAATTTCAGGAAAGATTTAATCAAAAAATGAGCATTCCAAGAAGGTGAAAGAAGGAATGAGCAGCCTAAGAGGAATAGAAAGATACTGAGCATAAACGAAGGCTTAGAAATAAGAAAGACAAAGAAGATTAGTCAAAGTACCTGGATCATAAAGGATTTCCACTCTAAAGCCTGCCTTTTGGAGTCCTAGGCCTCTGGATGTCCAAAGATGCTCTTTGGGAATGTGAAATGAGTAAAGTTAAGACTATTTATGCAAACTATTCATAAAGAAGTCAGGAGCAGATGCATCCAACCGTGATGAGGGATCCACTAGATGAAGTGTCCGTTACCTGCCAGTCTGAAAGTATGGCTGAATCCTCAGCATCTTCAGTTAAGTTTAGACAGATTGCTATTACTAAGAAGTTAAGGTATTAAAGAACAACCTTAGGTTAACGTCATCAACATTTGATTAAATTCTTGAGGTAATTTACTTTTCTCTTCATACACAGCTGATCTATTCCGTTGTGATTCAAAATATGTTTTACAATTGCGTTACATTTGAAGTCAAATTCATGGGATTGTAATTTTTCAGGGGGTATGTGTTTGCATAAAATATTTGTGATTTTCTAGTAAGGCAGAAGACATTGATGATTTTGTAAAAGGTCCTTACTATTATTCTATAAGTGGACTATTATTTTTTAATATTAAGCAATATGAATGCTATCTCCATCTGTCTTTCACAATACAGTTATTCCAGTCTTTTCCAATAGGTTTTTATACTCATATATTTTAACATGTGGACAAATATTACCTTATATATGTTAAATAAAATACTAGTTTTGTTGTTCTTGTGTATTTGGCTTAAACACCATCTTATTTTATCCACTGTGACTCTTATCATCATTTGTATTTTCTCCTCTTATTTATGAATCTGAAAAGTTACACATGGTTTTCTTTGTTTGTTCAACAAAATGATTGGACATTTTTACTTTATTTTCTACTTTTAAAATTTCAAGAAATTTGACAATTCAAATATTTCAAATATATGTTTTTTTATTACATTTGCTTTTCATACACTTTCTATCTTTGTAAGGTATCTATTCAGCCTTGCCCTATTACATGCTTGCAATTTGGATAGATGTACTGGATACAGCTATCCAAATTGGATAGCATTTGTATTTTTATAATAAGAAATAGCATCTCATAGTAACATTGAAATTTCTAGGATTCTTTTGTTCAAGATTATTCTATTCATGCCTGTTGCCTAAGATAATTTCTTTGACCATTTATTTAGTTTTTTCTACTTATGAGTGTCAAAAAATATGATGCTTGCCACTGCTACAATATCACTTCTGAATAGTGTATTAAAGGTTCTATATATTGTCCATCTAGTAAATTCATGTGTTTATATATTGTCTTTCCTAAAATTTATAAAGAAGATAATTTAGCAATTGTAAGTATCTTGTGGAGTATTGTTATATGTAGAATTTTCATACTTGGATATTGTTCCTGGCACTGGGAATTTACAGTCATTAGTGACTTTTGGCTTGAATAAAGCAACTCAGATTAACTATTGCTTTGAGTTGGAACCAAAACTGAGTGTAAAAACAATTTGGAATTTTACCATGTTAAAGCAATTGACTGAGAACTTTAAGGACTCTCTCTTATACTGACATTACCATAGAAATTCTACCCTTTGGAAATGTAAATTTTCAAGCAATAAATACGCAATTTTCCAAAATAAATTAGCTAGATGTTATTAAAATAATAATAGCAGGTTGTGAGCATAAAACTCACCTGATGAGGGTTTTGATTCATAAATGTAGATGGCTATTGCCTTGATTTCTTACAGATTAAATGATAGAGGTAGACAGCACATGAAAGGAGAATGAATGACCCAGCCCACCTTCAGCGTCTTTCTCTTCCAGCTTCAGCTATCCACATGTATCACTCAAATTCTAACTTTCACAGTGCTGCTCGTGGTCACAACCTGTGAATTGTTTCTAGCAGTTTGAGGTTTTTTCTAGATTCTTCTTGAAAAGTGGGAAAAAATACTTTATATTTGTTCTTTAGGTTGAGAATTTTCATTGGAAAACCTTTTTCTCTAGTGGTATTGATATCCTAATGCAATCAACATTGTAATAGAATCACTCCCTGATGGTGAACACACATCAGTGAATCATCTACCTTGAAGTGCTTGGCTGAGGCACTTAAATAAAAAAGCATAGTTGTCCTTGGAATGTTCTACTAGTGAAGAAAAATAAATCACTTTCAGAGGGAGAATGAGATCTTTGTTAGGTTGACTGTTGTTTGATAGTACAAAGCTGCTTCCTGTTATTAATCACCTTAGTCTCTCTTTTGAGCCTAACTATTCTAATTTATGCACTCATTAAAAGCTTAAAATTAAGTGCACTCAGGCATTCAGGCCTCATTCAGATGAAAAATAATTTGAGAGGATAATATTCAATAATCTATGAAATATTTATATTTTAGAGTGCAAAGTGGAAGGAAAAACGTGTAGGAAAAGAGTGTTTATAGGAGGGAAGACATCTAAATTTCCTGCTCATTCTTTTAAGTAATTTATTTTTGTGCTATTTTAGATACCAAATAGGGTTTAAAAACAGCAAGATTCACGTAAAACTCACCCAAGGTGTCTGTCAATAGATAGATTGCAATAATATATCAGAGTTAAAATACACCAAGGGAGTATTAGCAAAAATTAGCAAAACTTAGTATTTCACAATTTTTCATGAAAAAATTTAATCTAGGTCATTTTCCTCATTTCAGCAGACAAAAAGAAAGTAATTTTTTCTCTTGCATGCTTTTATCTTTTGTGCTGATACTGGGTTTTCTTAGTTGTTCTCTATAATTGATGAGAATTTTTCTAAGTCCTGGGGTCTCTGTGAATTTAACTGTAAAAATAACAAAGCACTGATAAATTATGTATCTGCTTAATAACAACAAAGTTTTGCATAAGTTCATATCATTATTTCATTTATTGTGTGAATAAGAAAGGAGACTTTTTAAAATAATAAAAATTTTGATATATCATATAATGGTAAAATTTATAATAATCGTATAAAAGACAAGCTCAACAAAAAGCTAGACGAAAAAAAAAAACAAACAACATACCAAAACCACAAAGGTGTCAATATGGTAAAGAGAGGTACCCAAGAAAAATCTTGGGTAAATATACTCCTAATATAAATGAGTTGGATCAGGACAAAGAGGGAATTATCTCTTTCTAGTGAATGACCACTATTTTCTGCTGTTCATTATCAGGTTTCAGTAGTTGAGGTGTTGCTAGGTGAAGCAGAGCTGACGTTTGTATGCTGTGCTGTTATAAGGTGGCACTGTTTTACAGATGGCAATCCATTTTCATATTCTCTTGACAATATGTAGGAACACATTTCTGTCTGTATATTGCACCATTTATGATATTGAAGTTCTGGTTATATTACTTAACATGTACATCTGTATATTAACCAGCAATAATTGAAGCTGTGAATGTTATGGAAAATTAATTTTCTCCAGATAGGTTCAATCAGCTGAGGAGAATATTTAAAGTATCTTTTGATTTTTCATATGCTGATTCTTTTTTAGTCACTTTCAATATATTCAACTGTTTTATTTTCTCCTGTTAGACATTCCTATACTTCAGACTTAGCTACCCTGTAGGCACCACAGACGTGGCTGTCTCTGCCCAGCTCCCTCAGGGTTCACTTCTCAAAGCAGCTGTGTTCATGATAGCTTTCTTTCCTGGGAAAGATGTCCAGAACATGTCCCTTCTGTGTCGTGAATGAATATCTCTGGAAACCACCCTAGAATTGCAGTAGAAATGTGATACAAAAAACAGAAGAAGAAAAGAGAGAGGAGAGCTTTCTCAATATCAATGCCAGAGATTAGTAGATGTTTTCTCAAAACTTTCCTTAGCAGTGCAATAGAAAAAAGGGCTCATGAAAACTCCTTCATATGTAGGTTTCCTATATAAAATGTTCAAGGCCAGGCTGAAAAGGATTCTGAGAACCATGCAGTGGTGGGTTGTTTGAATTAGATAATCTTTAAGGTCCCTTCCAACCCAACTACCCTGTGATTCTGTGGCTCTCATGCCTCTTCATACCCCTTCAACCTTCAGCCAACCCAGAATAGGCATGGAAGTTCATCACTTTATCAGCAGATTAAGTTATTACTGGTTTTGGGGGGAAATATTAATCTGTACCTGGAATATTAGTTACTAGAGATATCCCTGAGATAGAAGTAAGGACTTCCACCAGGAATGTGTTATTGTCTACAATTCTGTCAATAAGTATATGGAAAGGAATACAGGAACAATTTTTCCTCATTGTCTCATTTTATCATTTCTGGATGCTTGATGTAGATACAAGTTGTCAGGAAATGAAATTTAGTTTGCCTTATAATAATTATAAAAAATAAATCACGGGTGGTATTAACCTTCCTACTCAAGGGTATAACTTGGGAGTCAGCAATGTCTCCTTTAGACTGATTGTTCTATGAATCTCTGCTTTGGATAAAGGCATTTCTCTGCGAAACATCTCATACACATAATTGGTCTGCCACAGAATAAAAAGAAGTGGCATAAATGAGATTATATTTTCAATGTACATGCAGTCTAAGGCTATTCTTGTGCTAAGAATTTCCTATTTAACCCTGTTTTTACTTCTAGAATTTACAATTTTAAGGAATGTTTCTGTAAGTGACTGTTTCTGTTTCTTAAGAAAATAGACACATTTGTTCAACAATATGAACAAAATCTCTAAATGTAATTTATGGACATTTTTATGCTTCACAGGTGAAGTGCAATGAAAGAAATATGTACCTGTAATATTACCATGTAACATATAAATCTTAAGAACTCTGAATTACAGAATTTTCTGTAACTGTCCTTGATCCACTATTCAAAAGTCCAAAAGTGATTGTTTTATTTTGTTTTCTTAGATAGAAAGTACCTACTTTGCTTTTTTTAAAATTATTGAATTATTGCTACTAGATAGCAGTCAAGAGTTTTGTCCTATAAATGTTTCTTTAATCAAATACCACTGTTGATTGCTACCATACAGTAATTACTCTGTCTACTGTACCATAGTGTCGAGTATGATATTTGGATAAGAGAAGACGTACTTCAGAAATTCCTTTTTTGGTATTTAACATCTACTTAAGAGTTATTATTAAGGAAAATAAAATATGGAGAGTACTTGTCATTATCACTGTTAATAAGATTACGACTTGTCTTGTTAAGGTTGTTTTCTTAGCATCCATTAGCAGTTTTGCATCTGTTCAATATTCCTGCAGAAGGAATATGGGAAAATAATTGATGGTGTGTTATTTACATAGTAACCATCCAAAGATGGTTGCATCCATCTTTTTGCCTATTTTTCAAGTAATTTTGTTCTCAAATTGTGGGATTTTATTTTAGGAATCTATGTGTACAGTACAAGTCTATGCTCCCAAACGGCATAACAAGAACCTTATGATTGCAAGAAAGTTTAACTACATTCATATGAATCGAATAATTCAAGAATGACAGCTTTCTCCCACATCATAAGAAACTAAATGATATTCATAAAATAACCGTTCAACTGGAAAATATACACAGATGAGCGTTTTCTGCAGTGCTGCTGTTATGTGTAACATGGTCATAATTCTTACTGTTCAGCACTTTAATGACTTTTTTGTACATAGTTTCCCATACTCATACAAAATAGCTAAGTACCCTACGGTGAAAATATAAGCCGAATAGCCATATGCCTGCAGTCTTCTTGCAAAGTGGGCAGGTTTTGGATTGGCTCTAGCAGGTTTGGGGAAATGACCATTTCAGACAGGACCCAGTCAAGCAGAAAATGGGCAGATGCTGTAAGTTGCATAATCAGTACAAAGAATATTCATCTGCCATTTATAGTACATGAGATTAACTGATGGGATACCGACTGATTCAGGCTATTTTAATGACAACCTCTAACCATCTGGCTAAAAAGCTGTATTTTACAAAGGCCTAATGCTGACCCACATAAGTTAGCCTAAAAAACATTTGGTGAGTTTAATAATGGATTATACATCAAAGCAAGAACTCATTACTGTTACAAGTCATTAAATATTTATTTTTAATCTGACAGTTCTACTACTCCTAACAATAAGAGATTACACGGTGAAGCAATATATATAATAAATGACTGACTACTTTTCTGCTGTGCTAGTAAATGCAAAGCTTTCCAAGCCCAATGATTTCACTTGCTGACAGTGGGAAACTCTGGGAAAGAGACCATCTCTTTTCTTCAATGGCAGGAGGTCTTCTTTGCTCTTTGGATTTATAATTTTGCAGCAATATTCCCCATCACAGTTGAATTACCAACTCACTTGGTAATTTCTTTGTATATAACTTGATTTCACGAATAGTCAGCATCCTAGAACCCAAATTATACCCATGAGACTTTTGCATGAAAAGCATTTTGGAATTTTATTGAAAAAGGAAATTGGTAGGAAAAAAACGGATAATTCAGACCATAATATGACCGACAAGGTCCAATTTACTGGTGATAGTTTGGCAAGTTGAAAGAACCCAGCCAGACTTAAAACTTAGAGCTGACAATTAGAAACTTCACATCAGCAGACTAAGTCAAAGGCAATGAAGTAACCATTCAACTTCCTCCATGCAATTTTTATGGAGCCATTATTATTAACAGACTCATGTGTCAAATGTTGCTGAAATATGGCGATGATGAGCGCCTTTCAGGCAGGTTCAATTATTTTCTCAATACATATATTACATTGTATAAATGCAAAATTATGTATTCACGCTTAAGGTTTTCATAATTTCTCTCTTTTTAAATCATGTTTATATACAATTTATATATAATGGTGTATATAAATTGATGAAAATGTTATGACACATTCTGTTCAAAGTGTCAGGCATCTGGGAACATCTGAGAATGGAGGAAACTGCTGAAAAGTCAGAGTATATTTCCATATAAACTTTAGTGGTACTGTTAAGTTCTTTGAGGTAAAATACACCACTTACACTAATATACTTCTTGCAGTGTACAGGACATATATTGATCCATATACTATTCCTTTCCTAAAATCTATGGACAAACATATAATTCCCTGAGAAGCTCTTTAAGTAGTAGTACCTACTTACTCACAGATTTTAGAAAGCTTCATATTTCTGCTTTGTGGGAAAATTCCCTTCCTTGTCCTATTCAGGCAACACTATTTGGTGGCTCTGACAGACAACAGACCATTTAAAAAACTGTAGTAAAATAACACAGAGAGATTTCCCTTCATCTGGAATGGATTGTTTAGAAAAGTGAAAGGGAAAAACACATTGTTTGAGAATTTGCCCTTTCTTTTTATGCAAAATTATGTTCTAAGACACATCCAAACAATTGTCTGGTCCCAGATCTATGTAGCTCTTGTCTACGAAAGAAAGTTGACTCACTGGGGAACTCTGCCACTTTTTAACCATTGGAAAGTGGCAAATCCTCTGGCATCTTTAGATGTGAAGTAGTCAAAATAATAGTCAAAAAACTGTCATTCAACACTTAGTTGTACTACCAGTTTTCTTTCCCATATCTTTCTTCTTTTCAAATATTATACATTTAAATTCAAACTTAAAGCCAAAATAGAGCAAAAATATTGCATTAGGAATGCAAAGTTTCCCATTTTAGCTTCTTTTTTTTTAAACAAGAAAATATTCAGTATCTACTCCTTTCTTATAAAAGTGCCTCTCTCTTAAGAAAACTTTTCCCCACTCAGGATATTTCTTTTCCAAATATTTATTTTTTGAGCTTGGTATATTTCATTTTTTTTTCACCCGTATGATTTCTATCTTGCCTTCTTTTTCTCTCTTTCTCAAGGTAAACTTTCATTGCATGGTTGACCTGAAAGCTACCTCTTACTCAAATTGTGTCTGGTAAGATCCAAATATGGATGCAGCAGCGTGTATGAACAGGACAGTGAAATCTGTCTTAGAGGGTGCTTGCTCAAAACTGATCATGTCAAACCTACTTATGCCAAAACTGATGATACCAAACAGACAGGTAGTCATCAGCTGGGCCAAAAAATAAACCTTCACCTCTTCCATATAGAAGGGTAAAACCAAAATATCAGCATGTCTGTCATTCTTCAGCTGTGCACATGACTTGATGAAAGGAAAGAGGGTGAGCTTTCTTCTTTCAATCCAATAGTCAAGTGAATGAACTCCTACATATATCTGTAATCTGATGCTGCAGGCAGACCAACTCTTAATTGGAAGCCATTGACTGCATTATGGTGTTGTCTCTTGTATTAGTTTGCCTGTTTATAGAGACTATTATTTTTTTTCTTATTTTTAGAACCCACAATGTAAAACGACTACAAGAATGTTGCACTCATTAAAACCAAGTCAAATCACAAACATCTCTGTCTTCAAGTTCTTATGCAATTGATTAATGTTATATGATAGTGAGAATAAATTGTAATTCCCAGAGACCTCATTCCTCGCTTCACCTATTGCGGGATCTGCAGCCTACTGTTGTGATAAAACACATAAATGTAATTGAGTCTTTACTCTGTTAACCATAGTGACAGAATAGGTAGGTTGTCAACCTGGAAAATGACCTGAATATTTTTTTTAGACCCAGAACCTGAAAATTTCTTTTGACAAAATATCAGCCATACTTTCAAGAATGGTCTGCTCCAGTTTGCAACTACATTTCTTCTTTCTATCATCCTCTAGACATGCATCTTCAAAATGCAAACCTGTAAAAACTATCAACTGTGAAAAACTATCAACTGTGAAATTAGGAAACTCCAAGTAGATTCAAGAAATTTTCTTTCCTACATTTCTTCCTTAACAAAGAAAATAAAACAGTGTCAAAAAAAGTAAACTATTTTCTAGTTTTCATTTTAATTATAATGTAGACATTTCTCAGATAAAATTAAGCATGTGTTTCAAATAGCATGCTCCAATTTTATTTTAGTTTTGTTCACTTCTCTTGGATATTAAGCCTCAAGTTCATGACAATAAAGACATCCCTCTGCTTTTACATCCTGAAAAAGTTCTTCCTTGTTTATGATTAGCAGATCCAGCAGAATGCCTTCCGTAAAGGTTTTTTCATCACTTGCATAAAAATTGTCCTTGACCCTTAGTAATCTTCATAGTTGTGACAACTATTTTTCTTTGAGCAGATTAAATCTTTCTTCAGATCTTTATAAGCAAGCTCTTGACAGGCTCATTACTTGTTTCAAGGAACAGAATCCCTGCTTTCCCATCTTGTCCTACTTAAATTACTTTTATCCATCAACTGCAGAACTTTAATCACTATTTAGTCACAAGATTTATCCCACAATGGCTCTGTAATCACAAAGAAAATGTTTCTCTGTGACTGGTCACAAAGTTCTAAGTCCAACTGTTTGTTTTCCATGTTCCAACCGTTTGTTAACAGGCATTTTTCACTTCATCCTCAGTGACAGCTTTTGTGGGTTTTTCTCAGGCAATCTGAAACATCATCTGCAATTATGCTGTCCTTGAGAGACAATGTCTTTTGGGCCTAAACTTTTCTTCAGACATTAGGCACTATGCCCCAGCAGACCTAATTTAACCTCCACCTCTGTTGGTTAGCATGCCTATTGGTAAACTGGATGCTGTTCTACTTTGTCAGGTGTTTTCTATCTTCCAACAGTTGCTCGTTCTTCTAGAGAAGGTTCAGTGTTATAAAAACCAAAGCTTTGCATGTAACACCTGCTGTGCACTCAGATGTTGACCTACAGGGTATGTCTGCTCCTACATGAGCCCTTTTGCTTTACTGACAAAATAATAGAGCACTACCTTGGATCCTGACCTGACCTCTTCAGCCTTGTCCCTCATATATTTAAGCTTGGTCTCTCTTGGTAGTATCGCTGACTCCTAAATTGACAAGCAAGAAGAGCTAGTAGTCCTTGATTTCTTGCATCTGCTCTTTTCTTGAAAACAGAGATGTAACGCTAGAAGAATCTACAGGGGGAGTAACAGGAAACAGTATGTATTCTTTTACAGTGAAATAAAGGATAGTGAAAACGTCACAGAGGAACATCCTAAAGATGAACAACTGGAAGGTTATTTTTTGTCTAGCTTTATCAGAAGCTTATGTTTATTTGTCTGTTTACAGATGACCAAATGAGGGATCAGAATTAGTAAAAATTGGAAGGTAAATGAAATCTACTCTGATTGCTATTTAATCATAAACTAAAAAACATAGTTCACATATAAATATATTTGTATTTTTAAATTCAGAATAGAAAATATTCTGAATTTTGAATAGACAATAAAACACATTAATAGGACTGGTTATACCAATGAGCAGATATATTACCAGGCTCTATAAAGTACAGATGTAGAAGAAAGACACCTCTCTACATCTTTTCCAAAAATCCCTTTATACAGATTATCTTTTCATATAGATACAAGTACTCTTGGAATGACTGTTAAGAAAATATGAATTAACTTGAAATTATTTAATCATTTTAAGATCAAAATTGAGCTGGCTGATTTTATAAGCCATGCAAGATAAAGAGTTTGATCTTGACTGTGATAATGGCCGAGAAAATATGCACAGATATGTACATATTCACACATACAAATAAAGAAGAGACACAATAATTGCAGCATAGAAAAAAGTGAGAATTTTAAATAAAAACATAAGAATATGCAACTATGTGTGCATTAAGTACATATTTCTCTGGTGGTTTAGGTTTATAAACAAATTGATCTTTTCAAGAAAGACTTCTTTTTATAGTAATTTTTATAATTTACATATATATTATATATATTATAATAATAAAATTATATGATAAATAGAATAAGATATTATAATATATGTAAATATAATTATAATTAAGGACTCAATGGCTTGACTAAGACTAGAGTTGTAAGCATTATAAACAGCTTGAGACCTTTCCCCATGAGCTTCAACCACAAGTTTAGCTCAAAGGGCATTTTATATTTATTAACAGGTACCCTTCTACACCTTTAATTTTGTAATTGAATTAATTCGCAAAATAATTTTAATTGTTGTTCAGTAGTCACAGAGTAATTCAGGCTGCCATAACTATTTTTGTCTAGTTCAGAGTGGTTCTTATGGTTCTTTTGGGACATATTTGATATCAAAAATAATCTGCAGTCCAGAAATTGGTCACATATTACAACACATACGTTTCACACCTATGGGCACTTCCTCTGTTTTTCATTTCTTCATTATTTGAAAATGTTTTTGTAATGACAGAAAAATGCTGTATCTTTTCTCCCTGACCCTTAATCAATGTCACAGACATCCTGCCTCCTGCCCCTCTGCCTCTTGATGCCATTGTCAGTGTAGGCATGATGATGCCCATGTTATCCATATATTCAATATAGGATTGTTTCAAATCACACTGATGTTGTGGAACCAAGGGGAGGTGTGAGTCTTACCTGCATTCAAAATGCATTTACAAAGTTGCCTGTTACTCTCACAAAATGCAGAACATCAGGTGTCCAGGCAGTCTGATGCAGGCAGAGCATTCAGTGACTTGCCATCCAAGCGCATTGTTGCTCATTCTTCTTATTGCCTCGCTGAAGTTTGGTTTATAAGAGGCTGTCAGACCACATTACTGTTCATATCTCTCTTCTTGGATAGAAAAGAGAGGATATTTCATTATCTCCCCGCTCTCTCCTTTACAACAACCAATTGTGTATGTTTGGATAAGTCACAAGAAGTCAAAAATCACCACAATAACAATCTAGAGGTAAACATGATATTTAAAATGCAAAAACAATTAATAAGCGCAAGCTACTGAGTTTTTTAAAAGGAAAAAAACAACCACTAACCAGTATTTCTCTGAATACCCTATGTCTTGTATTCATTTGACCTACCTGAATGTAATATATTTTCCCTACCAATAGGATCTTGCATCGGAAAGGGAACAAAGAAGTAGTCATAAAATTATTTACTGGATGTAGTTGATATAAATAGGTCTTTTAAAACTCTCTAGAATCTATATTAGTTTTGGAATTCAGTAGCACTTTTGAATTTAAAAAACAAAATATTTTTGTTTCTACGTTCTCATCTATTTTCCCACACCAGTATGTGATACATTAAGCTTGTCCATATGAATGGTTATTAAAACCTCCCTGAATTATCTTTTAAGTACAAAGTAACTGCAATGCAAACACACACAAAAAAACTCTCATTAATTTTTTTTTTCTAAGACTGAAGAGAAAGCACCATGTGTAAGAAACTGTAACAAGCATGCTTTTTTACATTATGTACTAAATTTAATTCTTTATGTAATATATAATATAGCCAATCATCTAGTGTAGTTAACAAGAAAATTTGTGTTCTGTTTGTTTTAATGTTATATATAGCAGGTTTCCTCATTTATGTTTCTTATTTTATAAGAAAATGTTTCATTGGGAATAGAGTTTCAGGTACTGCAAAACAGATGATTTCCAATTAAATAGTTTGATTACCATTTTCCAAGATAACAATAATAATTTAATTTTTCTATTCAATCAAACTTAAATATGATCATTCCCACATTCTCCATCAAAATGTGAATGAGAAGTGCTTAGATTTTTTATATTGAAAGCAAAAGACTGTTTTTCATGCTGATGTAGATTCCTTGTGCCATTATCAGATAGAACAATGATGGGCGCGAAGGAATAAATGTTTGAGTCAACTATAATCTTAAAAATATTTTAGCTAAGAAGTGGAAATCCAGATTTTCTCTCCAGTTTATTTTGTGCTACAGAGTAATGTAAATAACACATTTTAGATGTTCCTTCTGCATGTCATATACCAAGGAACAAAAACAGCTCCGTTGATGTTCAGAAACAGTTTTTACCATGAATACACAGTATCTTAAAAAAAAAAAAAGTTAGATGAAGAGACAACAATGAAATAACTTTATAAAAAAGTACATACATATATGTATAAAATCTTAGAAATATAGCATGATTTGGTTTGGAAGGATCTTAAAGATCATCTAGTTCCATCCATCCCACCTTTCATTAGACCAGGTGGCTGAAATCCCCATCCAATCTAGCTTTGAACACTTTCAGGTATAGATGATCTGCAGCTTCTCTGGGTAACTTGTTCCAGTGCCTCACCACATTAATAGTAAAGATTTTATAATTTTTTCGTAATATTTATTTTAAATCTATTCCCTTTCAGTTTGAAGTCATTCTTCCTTGACCAGTCACGTACTTGTGAAAAACCCCTCTCCAGGTTTTTGTAGGCCGCTTTTAGGTACTGGAAGGCTGCTATAAGATCCCCCACAGAGCCTCACCTTCTTCATGCTGAATAGCACCAGTTCCCTGAGCCTGTCCTCATAGGGAAGATGCTCTAATCCCTGAATCATTTCCCTTTGTGCATATACACCCAACATTTTTCCGAAAGTTTTATGTCTTGTATAGAATTGAAACCCACAGTAAATATGAGTAGTGGATAGTAACCAACAATCTGTCATTCTGTCTTTTTAGGTTAGCCAAACTATTAGCATACATTCAGTTCTCAGATGTTCATAGGTTCACTTCAATTCTCAAATGTATATGGGTACATCACCTAAAGAAAACTGTTTGCTGTTAGATACTTACTGTTATTGGATACTTATCCATTGTTAGATATCTATTTACTATTAAATATTAATCTGTTGTTAGTTATTTACTATTGTTAGATATTTATCTGTTATTAAATACCTATTATTAGTAGATATTTAGATTAGAGACCTGACAAGGTAAAGGCCTTGTCAAGTCTCTAAAGGGGGGGAAATGATGCCTTGGGTTTTAGCTTTTGTATTTTCATTTTAATTTTGTATTTTTCAGATTCTCTGCTGCTAAGTATGTAACTCTGAAATTTCATACTAGGTGCTAGTAAATTCTCTTCACAGAGTAGTTAGAAAAAACAATCCCTTCACAGCTACAGAATTAAGGACAACTGTTACCCAAAAAGCATAAACCACGGTGAAGGGAAGGGGGCAAGCCAGGGAGTTGAGGCTTCATGACCTGAAACTGTAATTGGACAGTTAACCCCAATATATAGATAAAATAAAATTTATAAAAAATGTAAAAACTCATTACCAGTATCCATCTTGGATCCATTTTGGGTGTAGCCTTGGCCAGGCTCTTGTACAGCCCACAGTGTATCCTATTAAGGCCTTTCAACAAATACCTATTTTGTTCATTTAACACTGTCTAGTCTCTGTTCCAGATCAGCCTTTCTAGTCATTACTTTCAGTCTCATTTAACAAGAGACTTCTATCTAAATTGCTGAATATAGAAAACGATGAAAAGAATCTGAACTGATCTCCAAAGTAGAGACAAACAATAAAAAATATGAAGAAACAATATTTTACACTAAAAATATACTACTTAAGACTACTTTACATGTTTTTTACTTTTATTTTTATTTGTTCTGTTGAGTGAAGCAGCCAATTTGTGCCTCATAATTAATTTATCATCATCTCTTTAGTAAATATAACAATACAGGTTTAATTTTGTAAATTACACTGAAATATTTTAATGACGTAGTTATTTGATTTCATTCCTATAATCTTTTGCATGACTGTTATTTTAAGCACAAGCCATGTTTGTTCAAAGCACAGGGTGCTCAGCCATAATTTTGAAGCTTTGCATATGGTACAGACAAGGGAGCAAGAAGCTTTCTTGAATAACTTTAATAACCTTGAAAGAGCAAGCAGTCTCCTCAAAAGTAGATGTGCATTATAAAAATATAAATACATTTCCAGCTGGAAGATCTACCAGTACTCTTTGGCAAAATGCCCAGGCTTCTCTTTGTAATTCACTGAGGAATACTTCTGTCTCACTCTGTAAATAAGTAGGTAAGATTAGATTTCACTGCTCAAAAAGAGACAAAGAAGGTATCTTATATATAAACATATCTTTTTAACTGTTCTGTGATAAGCATGCATCAAACCGGATCAAAACCCAGCTGCTTTTCACAATGAGATGTGAAATCCCACACAAATGGGTATGACACGAAGTCTCTTACATTCTTATTAGTACTATTGTCCTCTAAGTAACACTCAGAGCCAAAATTTTAAAGGATAGGATTTTCTCCCAAGATATTTTGAAATACATTAAGTGAAGCACTCAGCTCCTCTCTATGTCTCTTTAGTCTGTGAAAAGAAAAGAATTCCAACCTATCTTTTTGTCGTGCTCTGGGCAAGTAATCAAACATGGTCTGCTGGGATATCAGCCTTTCAATTTGATTGTTTAAGAATACGTATCATTTTCAAATGAGAAAATTATACCCTTCAGAAAGTATCTTCACTCTTTTTAGGGAATGTTTTCAAACCTGCCCAAACATTTCGATTTTCCAAAGAATGGCTTTGGTTTTCTTGCTGGTATTGTCTCTAATTTGCATGCCAAAAGAAAAGATATGAGGGACATTGTTTTGTTAACCTGTGCCCTTACCAATTAATGTAGTAATGCAGGCCTTCACTCTTTTCTTTACTTCTTCCTTTTCCAGAATGATTATTCTCAACTCCTGCCTAGGACACATTAACCTTCTGCTATACAAGGAAAAGGAATCTGCATGCATGAATTGTTACACCATCTTTGCTGTTCCTACGAAACACTATTGTCTCAGCCCTTTTCTGAGTGCTATTAGGAAATCGTTCCATTTTTGAAATTAGTGCCTTAAGCTTGTTAAATTGTATACTAAGTGCAGAATCTTGTGTGAGAAAACAGAGTACCTCCTTATTTCACTCCAAAGTCAGTCTGAAGCTCAGGGGATAATTCCTCTTTAGTCTTGAGAAAAATAATATATCACTGACATAAAATATTAAATAAACTAGAAATGGGCAAACTGAAACCTGTATTCTGACCTTGAGCAGCAGGTGAAGGAATAAGCTATTAGTGCAGAGGTGAGAGACAGTCATGCATTACCCTTTATACAGGGAGTTTAACTCAATCCCTCAATCATTCTCTGCCACAGGTGATTTTATCTCAGCCTTGGGGAGGAGCTCTTTCAGGAGTGATGACCATTTGTTTGTGCTAAGACAAACTTTATCACTGCTTTGTTGTTCATTTCCTTCCTTACCATGAGCAGTTTCAGAAATTCAATCTAGATAGGAAAACAGAAAAAACAATTTTAATTCATCCACAGCCCCTTTTTTAGGTGATAGAAAATAGACTGCACAGAGTAACTGAATCAGTTGATACAAATAGATAGTAGAGATACCAAATATAGATTTTCAGGGTCCTTATCTGTCCCCTAGAAAAATAGAAAGAGCATTTGGCAAATAAATGAAAGCTCTTAGACTATAGTAATTCTGAGAACTTAATATCTGCAACATTGTGACAATGTTTAATCTTTCCTGAAAAAAATAACATCCTACTGAGTTATAAATATGCAAATAGTTCTGTTTTACACAGAGCAAACCAGATTTTTATAAGCACTTTGGCTTACATGAAAACACATGGTAAGATTCCCTGAACCTGTTTTTCCATCATCGTATACTAATTTCCAGAATCTGGATTTGTGGATAGTTTTACAACAGACCTGGGGACTACTGCTATTAGTTTTGTTGTTCATATGCCCTACCAGTGCCATGCTTTTTGGCTTTACAGAAATGAGTTTGCTTTTGTGCAGGCAGTTGACATTGGAACTGCCCCAGAAGAACGTTTCTGAGCCTTGAGCAAAACTTAAGCATCTCTTAGCCACATACTACTAACTTTTGGAACATGTCCATTATTCAAAATAAGATACTTAAAGTTCAAGAATAAGGAGTATAAAATCTGGTTCTGGATCTGACATTTAAACATAAGCAGCAGTAGTTATGCCACACCTTACAATTTTCACTTTTTTTCAATATAAGTGCATCATATGTAAGCTAATTTAAAAGATTTATTTATTGCCTTCCATTTCTTTGTAAGAAAAATAAAAGTCAACCATACAGGCAACACTCTCCCTAATCTCTTCACATATGTTCACAAAACCATAGCAAAACAAACCAAACCAAGCAAAAAAAAAAGAGGGTGATAAAAAGGTATCTTTGAGTAGTATTTTGCATTAAAATATCATGATTGTCCTCCATTCTTTACTGCATCTTTAACATGTTTTCAAATCTTGTAATAATTATTCTCAGACATTGAAATAACTGTATGCAGAATCCTGAAATTTACACAAGTTTTGTAAAATTTTACAGTGAGGAATTCAGAGTCTCACTTTCTGATTTATAATTCTGTCTGTTTTCTTAATATCAACACAGCAATGTGCCTAGTATAAATGTGACTCAACAAAGGAGAAGTCCTAAAGCAATAGGAATTATATTTTGGAATATGTCTTGAGAGACTGAAGTAAATACCAAGCAATAGCATTATTGTTTACATATAAACAAGGCAGAGACACTTCACAGTTACTTGGCCCTTGCTGTCTAAAATTTGAACTAAAGGGAATATGATCCTCACTTCCAGATCATACATCAGCTATGTTTTGTTTGTTTTCCATCAGAAACTGAGCAGCTAGGGATGAAATTGAGAGGAAACTGGAAGTTATTTCTGGACCTGGGAAGTGCTCCTATACTATGCCCCTCCTATAGGCCTAGTACCTTCTCTGTCCTAGTGATGCACACAGTATCTGGTTTTAACTTATACAAGACACACCTTTAGAGGAGATAATAACTGTCTAACAGTGATTTAGAATAGTCACTAGTTTTATGGAAAACTTAAAATCTTCATACAAAATCAGGTTGAACTGAATCAAATGCTTATATTGTATTTTTTTGTTGTTGCTCTTTTCATATTTTTCATTTATTTCCCTTATTCCTCAGGAATATTTCATTGGATTCTGAATAAGAATGACACAATTTTCCAAACTCTTGAAGTTCTTGATTAAACACAATTCAAGGAAAGTTACTCTGCAAACACATTTTTATTGTACTCCAAATTTCTTCTTTTCAAAATATGGCATTATACCTTTTTATTCAGTAAATTACTGTAGTGAATACCTTATCTTCTATACATAATTAATCTACTGTGTTAGAAGTAGTTTAATCTTGATAATGGACTTTTAAACAGTTTTCAAAAGTTTTCATCTACTTTATTTAAAACAGTTGCCTTAGGTAGCAGTCAGCTGTGCCAACAGCAAAGAAGTGAAGCTTTCCATGAGACACTCCTGAAGATATAACTTTAGTCTTGCACTTCTGACTGACTTCCCCCGGTGTGCACCACAACAAATGCTGTGGGGTTATGCTCCACAGAAAATGAATAGCAATGCCAGGAGAGAAATACTGAGTGTTCTGCATCCTCTTGTCTGCTTTACTACTTATAGACCTCCCAGTATCATAGTTTCTATTTTGTGTTTTTAAAAGCATCTTTTTAAGACAGCTGATTGGAATACTATTTATTAGAAAACATAATTTAATTTAACCAATTTTGTTGCCATAAGTAATTTTTTTATTTTTTTTTAATTGACTGACTTTCATTGACTTACAATTTGGATTTCATAGATTAACTTATTTTATTGGACAAACTCTGCTACTAAGATAGATACCCTTTGTGGAAGGCTACACTTTGCGAAATCCTGTGTTTTTCTGAGTGGGTTTCAAAAATACAGTTTATAAAAATCAAACAATAAAATTTATATTCTTGCAGAAAACCAGAACGCATATTCAAATTTAGTTAGTCTAACTGCAAAAAGTAACGGAAGAGTCTACAAGGTATGAATAATAACAGTATTTGAAAGGAAATTATTATAATTTTAAGCACACAGATTTTGTTCAAGCCAGTTGCAAGTGTTCTTCTGAGATTATACCTGTGATAATAACACATACTTTCCAAAGGGAAAAAGAAAGTAAATCCTCTTGTTTATTGTTACCTATGAACAGAATTTACAATAAACTCATGTAGAAAGACATCCCAGAAAGGGGAATGCAAAACACCTGGTAATTTATGTAGAGAACACATCATGGGAGACATACCTGTTATCAATTAACTCATTTGTTTAGCTTGAGAAAAGTGCAAATATCAAGAACATTCATTTTACTGTTTGTACTGTTCATAGCAGAAAGGGATATTCATATGCTTTGCGATGTACTTTATCTTCAATATATCTAAAGGACATCAGATATTTTTCCTTAATTATCACCCATAAAAAGTTGTTGTTTTCAATTTCTCTGAATATGTCTTCAGACTTTGATGCATTAAATAAACTTCTAAATTATGTATTTATTATTTTATTTTTCAAGAAATACAGCAGTGTTTGTCAATTTTGTGTAGTACAGCACATGACTTAATAGTTCTGAACTGAAAAAAATATAAAAGGGTGTGTGCACAGTACACACAGACCAGTATAAAATTTTAGCCTATACACCTTCCTTAGTAGGTTGTCGATTTTGGGAAATATAACTAAACACAAGATGTCTGCCTTTTTTTTTTCACCATCATTCCATTAGAAAAATGTTAACAACATAAAGTCATATATTTCAAGGCAATTTTTTTTTCCTTTGTTATCTATCTTGAATTACTTAGAAAAATATTCTTAAATGTCATATGAAATTATTTTGCAGATCAGAATTG
>JAWWMU010000001.1:69644160-69667483 GCA_035048155.1 Cinnycerthia olivascens | reverse complement strand
AAATTATTTTGCAGATCAGAATTGCTGGATCCTACATAAAGTAATTTTGATGATTTTTTTTCCTATATAAATTGAGGTCTTAAGTAACTTATGTGGTGTTAAGTAGAGACTGATTCACAGCTGAAAGGCCTTTCTACAGTAAAGAAAAAGAAAGGGATGTATTTAAAAGCATGAACTAAGCCATAAACACAAAGTTTTTTGTAATGCCTGAGGGGACAGATTAATCTGTGGGTAAAAAACAGTATGAGACAGTTGTCTCCTGACACTAAGATAGGATCTTTGCTCAGGATTTTGTAAAAATCTCTTTATTACGTATGCACAACAATAAGGAATATAAAATTGGTTTTGTGTTCATCTGTAAAGGTAATAAAGCACAGATTTCCCCAATCTTAATCACTTACTTACTCTCTTAGAAATTAACCTTTGAGGCTTTAAATTTCTCTTGGAAAAAAAAAAAAAAAGAGAAAAAAAAAGAGAAAAGAAAGTTAAAGAGAGAAATATATTCTATGTGGTTTTGTTGTAGTGTATTTTTTATGTCGATATTACATATATATACATAACAAAATTTTATTGTTTTGTATGACTGGATAAAATATATGTATCTATTTCACATAAATAGATCATATTGGTTTATATTAATCCAAATAAATATTACAAGATAAAAGAAAAAATATTGTTGCTTCCCACATGTCAGATATTGAGGCACGTCTCCTTTAAAGATTTATTTTCTATAAAGCAAGCTGACTGCAGAAGGGAGCTGTAGTAGAATACATGCTTCTTATTGAGTGCTAAAATGACCTCAGTCAAGTACTGGATTTGTCATCTTAAGAGCTGTTATTGACTCATTCTGAATAAACACAGATAACTCTTGGTCTTGCTCTGATTTGATGTCAAATAGAAAATTCCAGAGTACTTATATGTCCACAGCATTTCATAGGCTATTCTTTTAGAATTTTGAGTGCATTTCTATTAAAACCCAATAATCTAACTTTAGTTCACAGAGAATCTGCATGTCTTACTCTTGCTTCCTTTCTATCTAGTAGACAGGTATTAAGCTTGTCATTTTATGCATGCATTTTTTTTAAAAGATGCTATTTAAAGTAAAAAAAAGACAATCTCTATTAGCCAGTAGAGAACTTGAAATTATAAATGAGAAGATGGTGTTCTACTAGCAGTTCCCTTGAGGAATTTATAGGCAATACATTCATTTGAGTTTGGCTCAATCACTGTGATCTTTCATTGCTGGGATGGTACAAGCATAGAGGGTCATAACCTGAGAACATGGATGACTTCTTATTTTAAAGAATATGGATATATGCTAAGATATTGTTAACAATGAAGGTGCCAGATAGAGTAAGGCAGTAAATGACTAAAAAATTGAGAAAAAGTGAGAAAAAAGTGGTTATTCACATAACTCATTTAAAAAATATGTTAAGCAAAGCGCAAGTTAAAAGTAGATCTTGAAGCAAGGAAATATAACTATTCAAGCTACTGTGTTGAGTTGTTGGCTGGGTGAGGTCATTCAGTCTTTAATGAAACTGTCTGAAATAGAATTATTTAGTCTTTCAGAAGTTTAGCTCAGGTCATGCTGCTAATCTTTGAAACAACGTGGGATATTGTGGTATTAGTGTGCTAATGTTGTGAGTAGGTTTATTCATAAGACTGTTGGGTTTTGATTCTCTCTGCTCCCCGCCCTTGGCGGATTCCTGTGCACATAATAACTATGGGTCAGTAATAAATTTCCACAGAACATGAAAACCCTACATGAACTAAAAGTTGAAAAAACCTTCTGAAATCTAGTTTAAAAAAAAAATAATTCTTCACACTTAGCATTTTTTCTTCATCTCTCTGTGAAACAGGAAGCTAGCTCCTTTTTCAATTGTTATTATGCATTATGACTAACATAATTGTGAAAAAAAATGCTGCTCTTTGTCCCTTGATAACATTTTATTTGTCCCCTGACCTCTTTATTTTGTCTATTCATGTTTTCAAGATTCAAGTGTTGTAGATTCTGTGTATTTTCTCTGTAAGATTGTAAATAAAAAAACTTGCAATTTAGCCAAATTGATCTCTTACTCAGCAGAATCTGAGGATAATATTTTAAATTACGAACTGTTCCTTCTCCCACCCCACATCTTGCCCCGTTTCTTCTCCTTACGAAAACCACTGTAATGTAAAGCTAGGAAAGGTTAAGCACACGTTATTTCTTGGATGCTTGAACATTTTTGAGAAGAGCTGTTTCCATTTTTTTTTCCAGATTAACACAATCAAGAGGATTTCCTCCACTCTGTAGAGTATTTCTTACTCTGTGAAGGGAATCTTGCTCAGCACCAAGGTCAGCTCCAGCATTTTCCTCAGGGCAACAGGTGGGAAATGTTCTTTTTAAATTCAAATGGTTTTGACCTGTGGTTTTGATTTCTTCCCATTGTCTACACCTTATTCAAACAACACAGATTCATATTTTCCTCACTCAGATGGTTTAAACATGGGCATTTATTTGCAGTGCTATTTGTTATAACTTTCCTGATTTTTCAAATTCAGATATCTGCTAGTAATTCTCGTGCATTTTTTCAGTATTGATTGGAATGCATACACAAAAGCCTTATGTTTAAGTCCCTAGTTTTAGGTTTTTTTTCTTGCTTGGTTTTTTTTTCTTCTGATTTAGTTGCCTTTTTCATCCTCATACCAAACCTTTTTCATTACGAATACAAAATCTTTTTACATATTATCAATTTGAGTTACTTAGTAGGAAGAATGGTGTATATGTAACTTTCAAAAATGTGCTAAATATTAGAATTTTTCCATGTCACCCTGTGTGAGTTTGCCATTCTTATATTTCTACTCTCTCTGGAAACTCAACACTATATTTATCTTCAAGGGTTAAAAAAAATCTCAAATTGCTTATTTAGAATGTAGAGTAGCCATCACTATCTTTCTTGTATGAAATCAATCAAGGATGTCAGAAAATTCCCCAGGGGAATTCTCTAGATTCAAAATCCTATAAGCAAAAGCACGCTGTTTTCTTGAGTAAAATTACAGGCTGTTCTACAGTGGGTGCAGTTGAAGCTTTAAAAATTTGCAGGAAATAATTTAATATTCCTTGCAGAAGAAAGAGTAAACAAAAATCTTGATGCCGTAGATCTCATACTAGTGCAGTTCCTGAGGGGAAGTTCTGCACTCCACTCCATTGAAATTTGACGTAAAATACCTTCAGTCCTTGGAGCAGTGGCTAGAGGCCAGAACTCCTACGGTGAACATTGCTGGCTGGAATGCACAGTTACATTGCTCCTTGATTTACCTGATTTTTTTATAGTAATTCATTAGGAGAGAGATTCAGTGTTACTGCGTGAAATCTAAATTCTAAATGTAATTTTGGGCTCTATCAAGCCCAAATAATTGAATTTAGGAATCCCTCTTTTCACGTTATTATCTACCAATCATAGGCAAAACACAATCATACAGAATACACAATCCTATAGTATGATAGATATAACAAGGCATCATCCTTCCAGCAATATCAGGTCTTTTTCCCATATTTAGTTTAATGAAGTGAAATAAACTGGGGCAAAAAACCTACATTAGAATAAAGCAACGGTCAAATACATGTCAGTGTAGTTTTGACAAGTCAAACAATTATTCACGTAGTCTAAAACCCAGGTTTTCTTGGGAAAATGTATTTTAAAAATTGGCATGAGTTTCCTTTAAAAGTTGTAAACTTGACACTCACCTCAAAGATTAGAAATGCTGCTTTCTTCAGGGGATTCAGAACTGTGTTAGATGAGGTTGTAGATCTATGTGCTCATTTAAATCCAATGTAGCATAGGATGTAGGGTGGAACAGCAACAAGGGAATCTTTCAAGAGAATTTGGAAACTTCTGATGCAAATGAAAGCAGACTGCTCAAAGTGACTCATTAAAAGTCCTCAGTAGAGGCATCCCATGAGGCATGCCATGAGGCATGAGCTTAGGATCACAATTCAGCTGGTTACCATGCTAGTCTTAGAGTTGGCTTAATTCATACCACTGACAGCTCTGTTTTTAGACATTGTCATTTATCTTTGTTAATATTTTTGATAAGTGAACAGTTTCTACAATAATCTTTTTAGAATGACTTCTTACTTTGTCTCCTTTGACAAAGCCTGAAGCTACACATATAAATGATCTAAGACATGGTCCTTGGATAAATCCTAGGTTAAATTACTCTTATTTGTTGTTTTTCTAATAGTTTATTAGTAAAAAAGTTCCATCAGTAAAATCACTGCATTACCTATTTCTCCTTTACTCCAGTCTATATTTATTTTTTATCCTTCTTTTATCATTGAAAATGATACAATACACATGAGTAATAATTATATTTTATTTTAAAGGAAAAAAATCTTGAAGTGCATACAAAAGTTAATTTTTGTCAAAGCTCCCCAGTGCAGTTAATATAAAAAATTAAAGCTTCTTTTACAAATTATAATAATGACTTGAATGAATCAAGAATGTAATATAAAACAAAAGAGAGCAATATACATCTAATATATCTGAAATGTTTTTTTTTCTATCATTTCCAATATAGTCATCTTTTGGCATTGTTATAATTAGGTATACCCTGAAGTTGAAAGAAATATTTTACTTTTTGTACTATTTTCCAGTTGCAAGGCATTTCATTAATATATGATCTTACTCAAATGAAAGTATTATCCAGTGCATGCATTGGTTGTCATGACTGTAAGCGGTCAAAGATTTTCATCTAAGGTATAGGATAAAAATTCGACCTGCAATAATTTTGTGTACACACCTATTGATCCTATCAGACTTGGAATTTACCAGAGTTAATATGATGTGACTAAAAGGAAGAGATATCACTTTTTCTTGTCCTGTGCATGGACATGCTAATTGGATGTTTCAGAGGTTCTGTGCTTGAGACTGGGTGGCCAAACAAGATGAAGACTTGTTAATAATATGACAAACAACATTGAAATGAGAACTAAGCTTCCATTTAAAAAAAAAAAAAAGATAAAAACCAAGAAAATACACCATCAAACAACATAAAATAGAAACCATGCAAACAGTAAATGGACTCCATATAAGGTGTTCAATTTAGTACATTACATATCCTTTGATGTGGATTGAAAAAATCCAAACTTCCAGAGATTTTCTTGGGGTCATAGAATTTATGCTAAGTGTTAGAGATCATATCTGAAAAAATTATTACTTTAGCTTGCAGACATAGAATTAGGCTCTTCTATTTACTTTAAGAATAAGTAGCACCTTAGTCAAGTTTATTTTACTGATTTCAAATGTCTGAAACTTGATCCAAAAATTCAATATGCACAATAGTCCTGGTCTGCTAATATTTGCTTTATAATCAGGGTTAAGACACTTTAAAGGATCAATTCTAAAGTAAGAGAAATTGAACCATGTCTTAAATGTCCCTTCTTTCACTTTGTGGTGATATAGAAATAGAAACTTTTTAAAATTGTGTACCAAGAGTTCAGGAAATTAGAGAATATTGTTCTTGCCTTTCATGCCCAACTGTTTTGTGATTCTATAATCCAATTTCTCAGAAAAAGTGATACAAAGAAAAGTGCAAAACAAACTCACCAGATATAGTTTTAAACGTAAAGAGAATATGTGCCAACATAGAGGAGCTATGTTTTTTTCAATAAAAATCCATACCACAATATCACCTTTTCATGTCTCAATTGATGCTGCATCATAAATGATTTTTAAATCTTTGCAGGTTGGCAGCATGATACTCAAAAATGCTTTTCTAATCCTATAACAGCTTACATGTTGCTTTGACAGGTGTTTGAACAGGATTTGACTTAGGGTCTTGTTAACATTTCTTGTGAATAAATGTAAGGAGAAAGTATAAATTGATGTCATTTATCCACAAAAAATGTAGATAACAGTATGATGGCAATAAAAATAGCCTAAAGTAGAGCTAAAAAGATTATAATTGGTATACAGCACATTAAAAATCACTAAGGTCAATGAGAGGAACCTAGATTAACATACTTTATAATTAATTTATAATGCAAATTATTGCTTTTTGGTTTTTTTTTCCTTTAGTTTAAGAAATTCAAAGGAGAGGGTGTAGCTCAGTTTGGTGCATGCTCATTGGTCCTAGACATGATCAGCTGGCTACAACTTGCCCAATCTGTTGGATGTGGAAAGTCAATTCAGTGGCATTTGGGCAAAGAAATGTTTCAAAAAGTAATTTATTTAGAATTCCCTTTAGACAGAAGATCATGGCTCCTCCTTCACCATTCATCTCTTTCTGGATTTTCTGTGTGATTATCACTCATCATTAATTATATAACAAATTGAAGAATTAAATTATATATTTTATATTCCCCTCTGGGGAACAAAACTAGGAATTAGTTGATGTTTAGTAGAATTAAGCTCACAGTTTAAATATGACTAGTTGAATAATTTATAGTATTTAGTACTAAGTCAGTAATGTAGAAATCCTACATACTTTAATAAAGAGGAAAAGCCTATTTACTGAATATTGTTCTTCCTAAAGTAATTATTTAAATCAACCATTTTCAGCAAGTCTTTGTGTTCCATACTCATTCACTGATTAATGCTGACATGGTGTGATTATTGTGACAGTTTTTTTTTTTAGTCTGGAAGATCAAAAAGGATGTGAAAGAACAAAGGAAGGAACTGATATATTACTGTAAACTCAGATGTTATCTATCTCAAACATCATTGCATAGCATAAATCATAAAAATAACAGCCCTTTCAGAAAAATGTACATTTTAGAATTCTGTTTATGAAAAAATATACCATTTTTATGGATGCTCTGTCTAGAGAAACTTTTTCCTGAACAGTAAGTTCCCCAATTGCTGCACATAGTGGCTGTCCTTATGTCTTTTTTTGTTATATTTTCTTGGTTTTTAATATGAAATCTTCTTTAAATACGAAGTTTAGGAAATCAGCCCTAAAGCACCAAGGGAAAAAAAATTATTCTTAAGCATAATAAAGAGGGAGTGGAAAAATGGCCAAATTAAAATAAGGTTTAATATTTTGCTGAGAATAGAAAACTGTGGAGAATTAATAATGACTTCTTAGATATATCTTAGACAATGAGATCGCCAGGAAGTCTACTTAAATTATGACCTGACTCTGAGGGAAACTGCAAGACTGAAAGTATGTTCTGAATTGTAAGGAGATTCACTGATTCACAGGCAGGCAAATGTTCAGTAATCCCAAGGAAAGCAGGGCTTTGTCACGCCTAAACGTGACTTGGGGAAGACAAGCACCATCATTCTGAACATCCCCCATTCCTTCTCCGTCCCTCACCTTTATACACTGAGCATGACACCATTTGGTATGGAATATCCCTGTCTTGCCTATGTCCCTCCCAGCTCTTTGTGCATCTGCTGCCTCCTGGCTGGTAGGGTAATACGAGAAGTAGAAAATCCCTTGATGGGGTGCAAGCATTGTTCAGCAACAAAAATAACTCTGTATTATCAATGCTGTTTCCAGCACACATCCCAAATATAGTCCCATACTACCTATTGTGAAGAAAATTAAGTCTGTCCTCAAAATGAGCACAGGAACATTCATAAGTAGGAACAATTCCTATTTTGCTTAATGATATGTTGAAAAAATTATAAGCATTTTGGAAATATCAATGTGAATTTTGGCTGTTTATTAATTTCATCCTTTTCTTTTTCATGCACAACTCAGTCTAATTCCATCTATTAAGGAAACATTACATTATACAGGTTTCTAATAATCTTGAAATCAAAACATGGGACCTTATTTTTCAGTATTAAAGGTATATGGATTTGTGGTGAGAGTCTGAAAATTTAATTTGTATTTTTAATTTGTATTGATAATTAAGAAAGAAGGAATAGAAGGAATACCAATTTGTCTCCTTGTTTAGGCAACTTCAAAATAAAGGAGTTACCCACAAGGACATTATAAAGTACAGGATTCTTTTTATTTCATTTGTACATAAGAAAGAGTTTTATTGCCTTCAAACTGATTTGGGATTAAATTCCAGAATGGATGCACAGTTTTTCTCGGAAGTGCTTCCCATAAAACTGATTTAAGACAATGAGAAAGCTGTGGTGGGAAAAAAAGTAATTTAGGCTTCATGAAACAATCTTAGAGGTACAAAAGTATTCATTGGAACTATGCTGGAATTCATAAGTATTGTCAGAGAAGACTAATACAACCATCTAGGAAAAAAAAAAAAAAAAAAGAAACAAGATAGAACATAGTGACAATACAGCTATTGGTGATAAAAGTCATAAAGCCATGTCTCTCAGTTAAGTTGGATTTTGTGCATATAAATTAAGATAATGAATCCATGATGACCTTCAGACATCCAGCCTATACAGTAATTGTAGAGAAGGGGACAAACTAGTCATACAGACTTCTTTCATGCAGAATTTTTAGATTGAGAATTTTCAGGCCAGAGAAATGGTCCCAGACACAAGCCTCAATGTGGTGATATACACTGTGTTTCTGAAGTTCCCTTATCTCAGATATCATAATGGTTTATTTCTTTAATGCCAACATCTAACATGGACTCAGAATGAAAAGATATTATGAGAAATTTATGTTGCTAGGTTTTTCTTACTTACCTTCATACCCTTGAAGAAAAGGAATGAAAACACTAGTGGAACCTCAAATATCACATTTGCTATAAATTACAAATTGAAGACAGTTCAGCTGACAATTCATGATTATATTCACCTGATATAAAAGTCGATCACATTTCCCAAAAATGAATTATAAAGTTAATTCCCAATATCAGTTGTAAATCTCAAATGTCATGTCATGTTATACTTAGTACATATTGATGCAATAGTGCAATTGTGCACAGATGATAGCAACTTAATAGAGGAAAGTGATTTTTTCAAACATTAAGATATTTTTTGGAAAGCATTGTTGTAAGTGTACCATCAGTTGGCAACAACAAGCCATATGGTGTCCTTGATGAATGAGAGTTTGCAGGGAATCCTCACAGTCCTGTGGGAAAGACTGGAAAAAGAGCATGCTTTCACCAAATTTTACAAAAAATATGTGGCATGAGATACAAAAACCTGAAGCTGGAATGTTAACCACAAAACAAGAAAAAAAAAAAAAAAAGAAGAGAAAAGAGAGAAAAAAAAGAGAAGCTCTCTATCTGGAATCTCTTAAACCTTGCACTCATTATTCTTCTTAAAGATGTGATAATTTGACCAACCAACATTAGGTAAACTACAAGAAAAATTGTGATCCAAATCTCTAAATATCTGGAGTTGATTCTTTTTTTTTTCCCTGGGAATTATATTTTCATTTTAGCTTTCTATTTTCATTTTTTATCTTAAATCCAACCACTCACTTTAGATAAATCCATATTTATTTGACCTGGAGACATATTTATTTGACACTTAAGAATTACTTTTAAGTCCCAAAATTATGAACTGTTTTAGAAAAAAAAAATCTCAATATAAAGTTGTATATCACCATTGGAATGAAAAGATGTTTGAAGTACCATCTTTTCTTTTTTTAACAGCTGAAGACAGGAGCACTTATCTATGTCAACTTCCATGAAATAAAATTATATTTTATCTAATCCACATATTATGGTCTAAGCCCAAAGCGAGCCACAATATCTATGAAATCAATTTCGAATTCAGACACTTAAGTTTAACTATCCACAGTAAATGAGGATCAAGTAGGAAAACACAGGACAAACCAAATATTATTAGATGTTCATTAAATACTAGATGTATTTAATGAACAAATACAGAGAGCCAAATGTTGCCTGAAAAAGGTGTGCAACTCACCAAACACGCACATGTATTTTAGGATCAGGTGAATATTTCTCTCAAATCCTGTGAGTGCACTGCATAGACCAAATAGAACATCTAACTAATAGAGAGATATTATAGACAACTTGAATGTCTTAACCTGGGGCTGAATTGCTCCCCAATATTATTGAGTATTTACATTTGGAGTGCATAAATGCAAAAAGTTACATAGTGCTATCCATCATTGTTCTCAGCGTGTTTGCACATAGAACAATTGTTTACACAACAAATTTTAAAAAATACAACACCCAAAAATGTACATAAAGTGTTACTCTTAAAACTTCAACAACACTTAAACCAATACAACCTGCTAATCTAAAATCTCTCTATATTGCCAAATGAACCATAAATTAATTCCACTTTCCACTGAGAAAAAAAAGATGTTTTGGGAAAAAATATATTCTTTATGACATACAAAAGTGCCTCAAAGCATGAAACCTAGAAATTCATGGATAGTAAATTTGTATTTGAATTGGCCATTATTTCTTGAATATATTCAAGTCATAAAAGCAACTGCACAAATGGCACTTGAAAATGGTCTTAGAAGAGCATAACTTTGCAATCAGTTTGAAATTTTGCAAGGTAGTACCATTTGCATATGATAATATGAACATAAGCTTTGAAGATACTCAGATGAAGTTTACAAATTAATGGGACTATACCCAGAATGTGTTTTCTGGTAACTATACATTTCATATCATAATCAAAATGTTTTTTCAGATAGTTGTCTTTTCAAGCTTTCTACAAAACAATTTGTGTTTATTACTGCATTTTTTACCTTGATACATGTGATTCAACTGAGACATGTTCTTACAAAATAATCATCTCTGTAGCCTTGAAGCTGCCAGAAGGCTGGTAAAAGAAGAAGGAAAAAGACCTTTCCTAGGGAATGAGACATGAATGGGAAAAGTTAGTCAAAATGTCATTAGTAAAACAAATAAAAAAGAATTTTTATTAAGGAGGAAGAGAATATGAATTATTTAAAAATAAATCTATTTAAAGGGAAAAAGAAGAGAGCAAAAGATGTTAAGGCATAAATTCTTCATGTGAGTGTGTAAGCATATGGTATGATACTCACTATGCGATGTATGTGATATTGACACTCCCCCAGAAAATCGTTCTTCTCTGAAGGTTCTTGTAAGGTATTTATTTTTTAAACATTTATTATTACAGATAAAAGAAAAATATTTTTAAAAGCAGAGTAATAAGATGTGACAAAATATCTAGAACAACTTGCGATAAAGAGAAGCTGACAATTCTATTTTCTATATGGGAATGTTTGATATTGGTTTATGACTAAGATATCTGAATGAAAAATACACACTGGAATGTGATGCTTCAGTATCATAATGCACCATTACAGATTCATAATGCTGGAGATTCATGGAATTTGATCACTCATACATTCATAGGACAAAACAAAACACCATACCATAGGAAATATAAAACCAACTTTACTAATAGTCTTCAAATAATGCTTATAAAGAATAAAAATGTTTTGTAAGAGTTCAAGTGAATGCAGATCATGCACATATATTGTTCCACTAGCCCGAACACCACGACAGCATGATTTATTATTAGGCATCTTTAAGTTATGTGAATCTTTAAGTGTTTACTAAAATGTAGACACCTTCATTGCACCTTAAAATCATTATACCGTAATGTGTGTGGTTGCTTTTTTTCCTGGAACATAAATCATTCCTTCTAACACATTTAGCAGAAAACCATTGTCAAGGTTATTAGGTTTTTCTTCCAAACGCATATCAAGAAGTGTGTAAAGCATAATTGCAAGAAAACAAATTCTTGTATTATGGGTGAGAACATTTAATTGAACACTTTCACTGGCTCTGTGATTTTTTAGCAGATGTGAAAACACTGAAGCACTTTCAGTTATTTACTTAAGAAAGTGAATTATATACTGCTTTCTTTCCCTGTCTTTGCTTCCTAGGATGTCATAAATGTCAGATAAATTGTAGAGGTGCTACATTAATTTAGCTGGTATAAAACTATGCTATAATTTTTAAAACTTTCTCTCTGCTAATCTTCTCTATATAAAAATTGTAATCACTGTAAAATATTTCCTCTGTGAGAAAACATCAATTCTCTCTGCATTGATACTACCACCAATTTACAAAGTTTGTGTTCTGAGTTTTTTGGCCTGTAATGCTCTTGAGATTTCTCATAGTTCGGAGGAAACCAAAATATACCTCTTATAAAGCTTTAGGCAGTCAACTCTGATTTTTTAACTTGATTTTTCAAGGAAGTTAATAATTTAAATAATTTAATTGATCTGTGCAAAGGACTACATATTTTTAGGCTGGTTTAGGTTTATCCTCCTCCTCCAGGAACAGATATTTGCACTGACATTCAATAGAATTCTCAAACTCCAGTAATCTGTATAAACCTTTCTATAATTTTTTGGAAATTGGGAAATCCACTTAAAACACAGCTAAGGACTTTGTTCATTTCTCTTGGGTTGGCATCACCATTCTGAAATTTAACACTGACAAACATTTTTTCTAATTTCATATCTATATTTCCTAATGTGCAGATTATATTTGATTGCACCATTCTTCAGTTTAAAATAAAAATATTCTTTCATTTTAAAAGAAAGTGACATCCCTATCTCAGTCCCAGCTCTGGAAAGCTAAGAAAATAGTATTTTAGGTACTGACCCAAATGCATAATCCTATAACTTTCCTTTTTTGTTCCCCTATCACATTCTTCAAGATCATGTATTAGCATATACTAATGTGTCATCAATCCACAAACCAGAACATTACAAAAATTTAAGAGAATGACTTCTGGGTACAAATGATCCACAATTTTAATTATTTTTTTCATTAATACATCACATTTGAGACTTTGAGTTTAGGTTTTCTTGGTATATCAAACTTGTGTATTACTTGAACCCAAAATAATAATCTCAGAATTGTTTAGGTTTTTTTGTGGTTTTTGTATGGTTTTTGTTTGTTTGTTTTTTGGTTTTTTCTAATTTAATTTAAATTGAATCAAACTTCAACATAGTCTGTGTTTTTGTGGGCCTCCTCCAATGTCATCATGAGAAAAAAAGCCCCCAAAGAATGTCAAAAACAGCATTACTTCTTAGTTTTTCAATAACTATTTGATAAAGACGTTTTTACTGTGATATCCATGACATTCCATTTTTATTATTTGAGTTTTCTAATTAGTATTCTGAAAATTAAGATTTTTCATTAAAAAAATCATGTCAATGGTGTATTTATCCCTATCCCATTAAGTCACTAAAAATCTCAATAGACTGTTTTAACATTCTTTTCCAAAGTGATTGGAATTGATGGGAATATGTTTTACAACATAAGATAGTTGTTTTATTTCACAGTCTCTTACATCAGCAATGAAATTTTTATTTAATATATATCTATCTAAGATTAAATGAAATCCAGTCAACTATTAACATTTCATTTCATGCGATAAATAATGAAAAAAGTGAATGTAAATCTATTTTTAATTAATTCTATTATTAGTATTGCTTTATCCATTCTCATACTATCATTTATCTATTTTTATTTCTCTTATAAAATAAAACTAAACACAAAGTCTGTGCCAATCTTTTCCTGATTTCTCAGTTTATATTAGCCACTCCAGCAGAAATACAAAAATTTTCTTCTTTGTTCACACATACGAGATCTGTCATTCCAAATATTTTGTCGTGTATATATATCCCAGTGATCAAATACTCAAGGGCTGTAAGACTCTAAGGCTATCACTATGTTTAGAGACTTTAGAAATGTCCTTTATTGGACAGGATATAAAGCCTTAAAATAAAGAGCTTAACAGTCTAGTCATAAGGTCAAGGAGAATCAGAGAAATATACTTTTTTCCTTAGAGATCCCTAAACAGTTCTAGACTGTTGTGTCTAACCTGATCTTGAAAACATACATTGAAGGATAAATTTCAATGTGCCTCTTGAACTCCTTAAGAACCACTTTTCTGATCCCTTGTAGGCACAGGCAACAACAGATTCTAAGGCTAAAAAAAAAAAAAAAAAGCAAAATAAAAGAAAAGAAAAAATAAAAATAGGGTATATAAATAAAAATTACTTCTTTACTTCCTTCTCAGACTTTTATGTAAAATTCTATACCCCAAAGAATATTTTACCTCTTATTATTACTACACTATCATATGGTATAGCTGTTTTCTGTATTTAATCTATCAAAAACCCCAATCTTCTATTTTTAAATGCCTCTTACACAATTTATGTAAAACTACTTAGTCAGATCAATTTTATTTTGATATGCTTTTTCTTAGCACGGGAATAAATGCATAGTTTTAATGGAGTAAAATGTGTTAAAATGTGCTTCTTGCCTTTTGACCATTTTTTACTGTGGTTACAACTCCTCATAGATTGATATTATCTATTTTTTTTTTTTCTCTTTAACAGCAGGAAAATTGTTTGCAGAAAAAATACTGACTAGAATGAAGTCCAAAACAAACTCACCTCATATCCAGCTGGAAAACCTACAAAGAATTCTAATTAGACTTGCAGTACTGGGGTTTTTGATGGCATTATATTTTTTTTTTTATTTTTTTTTTCCTTCATGTCTATTTTAGGATTTCTTACAGCCCCTACTCCCCTACATTATTCATGACGTTCCCCTGTAGAGTGTGTTGAAAACTTTATCAAACTCATATTGTATAAATTTTATTGCTGATATTAGTTTCTTAAGTTCTCCCTAAAACAGGAAAAATATTTATTTTAGATGTTTAATTCTGGGATTTATTTAAATGTTATTGATTATTGATAGATTGTTCAATATCTTGTTCTACTAATATTCCACCAAAATTTGAAGAGTTATTCCATAATTTCCAATCTCCTGACCATTCTCTTCTTCTTCTTTTATCATACTATAAAGAATTTTCAGACAGATAGCAATATAAGTGATGATTTATTAATCAAAAAGACTGAAATGCAGATTCTCAAGCAGAATTATCTAATTGAAGAAATTTTAAGTGAACAATTTAAATTTCTTGCTGAGGTATAATTAATTTTACATCCAACAAGGACAAGAACACAAAATATAAAATCTTATTATTTAATGCAGGAGAAACAGTGTGAGAAAAATAAGCTTACTCATAAGAATTTTCACTTTATGACCAAAGAACAGTGCCAGTGAAGTCTTCATGAAGTGCAACAGACAAACATAACTAGCTATTGACCAGCTGATTTAAGCTCAATGAAGTGATTTCAATAAGGATCTATATGACATGCCTTTACCATGAAAAACAGTGAGAAAAAAAATTTTTTTCTATGTTCCAAAATATCCATTTTAAAAATTGAAATAAACTTGGTTTTGAGAAGTTCAGGCTCTTTAAGGTCTTTGAAATACTTAATGTTAGGTTCTAGCATACAAATCTTCAGAGGCCACTAGAGAAATCTCAGTATTAAGATTTTGTAACTTACACTCTACAGAAGATAATCACTTGCAAAGTTTTGTATCTGAAATGTAAAACTTTTTCAATAAAAGGATATTAATCACACTTTGCATGAATTAAGTAGCAGAGAGAGATTAAAGGAATATTGAAAATGTGTGAAGGACAAGTAATTGGAAAAGAGGGAATTAGGAATAAAATATGTGTTATGCTCACCCTTGAAGTAAATGAAACACTAAAATGAGCAAGGAAAGCAGGAAAGACTCAAAGAAATAAGCTATTTACCTGGATTTTTTCATATTTAAACCAATTGCATTTTGTCTCACTTCTTAATTCCCTGACAATACAATTTAAGAAGAGGTTAAATGAGAGGTTAAATTTGCCGTAAGAGAGTGTAGATGCTGAAATATAAAAAGGATACATAAAGACAACAGATGCAAGCCTACTATATTAGTTGTATGGAGATAAAATAGGAAGGAATTTGGATATGCTCGGAAGCGTTTGAAGTCAGAGTAATTTAATGAGATAGAAAGAAAACAGCAAACCACAGGTATCATATTATGCATAAGAGAAACATAACAAGTTATCCTCAAAAGAACAACAGTGACAGTTCCATTGCTCTGCATTCAATTGCAGAGTGTATTACTCACTTTTTAAGGGCATCATAAAAGAACAGATTTTAAAACAGTAATTTAATTTACCTAATGATACCAATTCTTTCAGTGGGATACATAAGGAAGAACCATTCAGCTTATTGACTCTATTTGTAGCACAAAGACATAAAGGAAGATTTGGTCTTCTGTTATTTCTCAGAGTTGTGCAACAGAACTACAACCAAAAAAATGTGTACATTCATACCATACATCTGCACTTCGTAGGGAATGTGTTGATATTTACTGTGATCCTACATTCCATGCTTTAGAAATGTGTTTTATTCTTTAATGCAAACATTAAAACTGTAATTGTGATCATTAATTTGACATAATAAAAAAATTGCATAACAGTAAAAAACCAAATATTTTCAAATTCAAATGAAATCACTGATGCTTAGCATATTTGGAAGTTTCTCCTGAATATTGACTAGAAAAAAAAAAACCTTGATTCCTCTAGAGAAAGAATATTTGTACTTGCTGTATTTTCAGCAAATAGCAGAAATTTTTGCCACAGAATGGCTAATATAAGTTTGATAAATAATTTATTTTAATTTTTTTTCAAAACTGTATATGTAAATATAGTTGTTTTTAATAAGGTTACTATCCCTAAGCAAGAAGCTGTTTTGTTTAATAGCTTTATTCTTATGTAGCCAGTCTCAGGTCAGGACAGAAGAATAGGACTGTAGCAAATATTATAACTATTATTGCTAGTAGTATTATCCAGTCAAAAATTTGCCAGAAGCTGTTATGCTATGTGTTGCATGAGCACAGAACTGAAGTAAAGATCTTTTAAAAGAGTTCTTACTAAAAGAAGTAATGAAAGCAGGCAATTTTCACAGAATTTCACTTGGGACAGTAACATCACTTCTAGTACATTATCTGATTATTTCAATAAAGGTGAAGACAATTGGATCACAGGCCATTATTGTATACTAATAGCAGAATCAATCTCTTTCTTTGAAATAATAGTACTAATAAACTAGCCATACAAACACTCTGAGATAACATCTTTCTGTTATATTGGAGAGACTATGAAAAAAAATTTCTACTTATTACAGTTTCAGAAGTGAAAAAAAAAGTAAGGGATTTTTCTTAAGAAAAAGGCTTCAACAAAAGGGCTGGATTTAGGTCTTATTTTGAATGAAGGTCTGAATTGATAGGCCAGGCATAGTCTTCAGGCACAACTGGTTCTCTGCTGCCTTGCTGGTCAGAAAAGACATTTCCAAGTAGTACTGCAGAAGGAATTACGATGCAAAAAATGACACTCTAGTAGTTTCTTATTAGCTTTATTTTTGTTTAATTTAAAGGTAGACAAAAATTCAAGAGAAATCCTGAAATACAATATCTCAGCAGGTTTTAATCTAACTTCTTTTTAAAAAACTGTATTTTGAAATAAGTTACAAAAGGCATAACTGAGATTGCCTACAACAGTCAGGACAGAGTACTAATATCCTGACTTTAGTCAAAATGTCACTATGTATAAGGATATACAGGACTGTGGGAAAAAATATTGCCTTGCAAAAAGACAGAACACGTGAGATGCCTGCAGCACAGAAAAATCTGATTCAGAATAAGTGTAAATCAATCTGAACAGTCAACTTGTCTTCCATCCCTAGAAAAAGGTAAACTTTGATCAATTTATTTTATACTAGAGAACATTACACTACCATTAAATTTGTCTGAACCATATGTTCTGAGATTAGAATTTCATGGATGAGTTTCTGCCATAGAAATATTTCTATTCAGAATTGATTAATGCAAACATCTTCTCATATGAATTTGTCTCCAGTAATTGCAGTCCAATAAGGTCCTTAATAATTTCCTGGAGATAGGCAAATCCTAAAATACAGGGTAACAGTTTTCTTGTGCACAAGAAATAGTACAGACTGATAGGTCATTTTTTACACCAGTTTGATTTGACACTAATTTTCTGAGCAGTGAGCTTCCAAATGACAATAGACCTTTGCATCAGAAAAGTCATGTATGTTCTTCTTTGCTTTACCATTTTCTTTCCTTCTGGTAACTGATTTGCAATGTTAGGAAACAGAAATCCTTCTACTATGCACATAGTTCATCCTAGACATTATTCATCCAGTTATCCTTGTTCTGAGATCTCAAAATGAAACAGTTCTAAGTAATGTCCTTCCTGAAACAGCTCTGCAAGCTTGCTGTATCGCTTTTTATTCTTTATTCTATTCCTGAATTGGTAGAAATGGCTTTAGCTGTGGCTTTGATAGCTGCTGCTGAAGCTGCTTGGCAGTGAAGCAACTGGGTTACAAAACTGCAAATGCCTAGTGTTAGTATGTTCTATACATCTATGCAAGACTCTGTAATTTCCAGATATTTTGGTCTTAAGTGCAAGATATTTTGGTCTTAACATCGTGTTTTCCAGAATCTCAAAATAAAAATCGTTATACAAACCTAACAATCCATCATAGAGTTTTTCAGGGAAGAACTGCAGATGAATTTTCAAAGATAGTTTAAGTCTCCACAAAGGAAAAAATTCTAAAGATATGTTAACAGCAAAAAGAGAAATAAAGAAAACATGGGTCTGTTATTTGATGAAATTGATCACCTCACAATAAGAAGGAAGACACAGCAGAGACATTTAATTCCTTCTTTGCCTTTAAAACCAATGATGAGTTCAGGGAAAAAAACAGAGCCCTGGATTAGAGGACCGTGACTGGTAGAGTGGTACATTCCCCATGGCTTTGAACTTGCATGGGATTTGCAACAACTTAATGCCCTTCCACAGAGCCTGATGAGATTCATTCAAGGGAACTGAGAACATTGGCCAATGTTATTGAGAGAGGTGTCTCAGTTATTTATCAATGGCATTGGCACTCTAGAGAGGTCCCAGCTGACTGGAAGCTAGCAAATATTATTCAAGGTTTTAAGAAGGACAAGAAGGAAGACCCTGATAATTTTAATTCAGTGCCTGGAAAAAATTATGGAGATTATTTTGGGACTTATTGAAAAACTCTTGAAAGACAATGCAGTCATTGGTTAAAGCTAACAGGTTCATGAAGAAAAAATTATGCCTTAATAATAATTTTTTTTTACAAGGTTATCCATCTTGCGGATGAAGGGAATGTAGCTGATGTGGGGCAGGGGTGAGAGATTTTAGCAAAGCTTTTAATGCCATCTCTCAGACTATCCTGAACCAATTAGCCAGCATCCAGCCAGACATGTAAACAGTGTGAGGGGTGAACATGCCTGAATGGTTCTCAAAGTGTTGTAGCAAATGGGGTGACAACAGGTTGAGGATCAGTCACTATTGATGCTCCCCCAGGCTTGGTTTTAGGGACAGTTCTCTTTAATTTTTTTATCAATTACCTGGGCCCAGGAATTGAGTGTGCATGAAGTAAGTTTGATGATGATAGTAATTTAGGAAGGAGTCATTGATTTCCTCAACAGTAGAATGGCCTTACAGGGAGGATCTTGATAGATTAGAGTGGTGGTCAATAACTAACTGTATGAAATTCCTCAAGGAGAAATGCTGGATTCTGTTCCTGAGTCAGTGTGATCCTGGATGTACTTCCAGTTTGGGAGAGAAGAGACTCGAGTGCAGCCCTGCAGAAAGGGAACTAGGAGTTCTGCTAGATAGTAAGGTCCATATGAGTCAAGAGTGTTCCTTGGCAGCCACCAGTCTGGCAGCTGGCCATATCCTGGGGTGCCTTAGGCCCAGTGTAGCTGACTGATGAAGAGAAGTCATTGTCACACTATACTCAGCATTGCTGCAGCCTCACCTTGAGCACTGCATGCAGTTTGTGGTTCCACTATGTAAGAAGAATTAGAATAGATTATTAGAATAGAATTAGAATAAATTAGAATAGAAATATTAGAATGTATCCAAAAATAGGGCAGTAAATATGATGAAAGAATTAGAGGGTGATTTATGAGGTCATCTGGGGATAAAGACTTGTTCAGTTTAGATGGGTGGAAACTGAGGAGGCATGTTGCTGGCTACACCTTCCTCACCAGGGGAAGCCAAGAGGGAGGTGTTGGCGACTTCCCTCTGGTGTTTGGTGAGAGGATGTGAGGGAATGGCTTATGGTTCTGTCTGGAACCACCACTGAGAAGGTGTTCAAGCATTGGAATAAGCTTTCTAGGGAAGTGGTCATGGCCCAAAGAGTGTAGGTGTTTGAGAAGGATTTGGACAATGCTCTGAGACACATGGTTTAACTTTTAGGTTACCCTACATGAAGTCAAAAATTAATAATCCTCCTGGGTCCCTTCCAGCTCAGGATTTTTGATTCTTCGAAAAGAAAAATAAATTTTTGAACTTTTTTTTCTGTAGAAGCACTGAAGCTTGGACTTTTTTCATGTATTGAGTCCACAGAAATTTAATCTAGACCCTCTAAATTTCATTTGCAGTCAGTATATATACTTCTAGGAATGATTCACTTAATTTTGGTGAAAGTGTTAAAGATTAGTTAAAAAAAACTCACAAAATTCTCTAGAACTGCTTGTTTGTCTTCATCCATATATAAAGGATGGTAGAGGATTTCCAGAGAAAGTTCAGATTTAAACATCAGACTTAAAAAATCTGATTTAGATGATATAATGCTGTCTCCTCTGTATTATCCTGTGAATGACCCAAATTGTCTGATGAATGATCCAATGAAATGTATAACTGATCTGCAAACATCTGCTCAGAGTCTGATGATGAGTATGATAAACATAAGGAATTCATATCATAAGGAAATATGTAGATTTTACAAGAATATTAGGTACCACCAGGTGCTTTCAAATTAGAGGCACATATTTTACAGCCACACTAAAACCAGACACTAGTGAAGAATTTTTTTTCATAATTTTACTTCAGTTGCTTCTTTATATTTTAGAAAAAAAACAACCAAAGTACAAACCACCAAAGTCATATGACCCTCATTATTTTTGTATTTTTGAACACTTGCATTTGTTAACTTGTATTTCTGACTTGGCTTCATCTTGCAAAATTTCTGAAGTTCATACATTGTACAGATAGTACCTCTAGGTTTTCTACTGGTGGGTAGATGACTCTCTCTTTTTCTCTAAAAGAACACATAAATGTTAAGTATGCATATAGACAAGTAGTCAAGTTTCAGAAACCTACAAAATTGTATCGTCATACCAGAGACCTGTCACAATGAGAAGACTTCAAGTTCTACTAGTGTCATTATGAAAAAATACATCTAAAATATTATTTCCAGATGTGACATCTGAATTTTGATGAGCTGTAATGCATCCTATATCCTGCTTGAGAACTGTTTTCTTTTCCAAGAAAGAGTCACAACAGCCATCAGCAATAATACTTGCATTTTCCTTGAGAATGAGCTTAAAAAGGCAGTGGCACATATTCAGTGTCAGTATTTTCTCTAAGGATTGTTTTTCTTGGTGACTTTTTCAGACTTCCACAAGGGACACAAAAGAGACCATCTCAGTTCTGAAGGTGTCATCTTCTCTGTCTCAGTAGGAAAGCATGTTCTTTCTACATATTAAAAGCCGAATGACGGTAATTAATGCATCTATGTCCAAAATCACTGAAATGAAAAGTGTTATACAGTTCATTCTGCAGTGAGATTTTTTCAGTTCAACGGTTTCAGTCCTGAATCAAACATTCTTTGAAATTTGGAAAGTGACCCTCAAGATCCAGTGGTTTATTTAAAAAAATGAGTATCAGAATTCTGTATAACAACAAAACCCCACAAAATTTATAATATACATACATTCTCTAAGAGTTAGTTAAGACTAGAAAGCAAAAGCATCTTCTCAATTTGAGCATAGAACTGATATAAACTAGATTTTTTCCTATAATCAAAAATTAACAGAATATTTCACGTTTTTTCAAGTTTTTAATCTAAATAGAGTATTTTTTAAATTGTTGTTTGCATTTAATCATACCCATAGTTAGTTAACTTCTCAAACAAGGTCAAGTCTAATCTGAAATAAAAAAAAATACTTAAAAAGAAAAAAATCAAAATCCTTCCCAGAAAAAAAAAGATGAAAAAATAGCAGGTATCTAGTCTTCTATTGCCAAATATGAAATCAGAACTGTTTTTTTTGTTATTCTATGCATTGAATCTGTCCACATCATGAGTTATTTGAAATTCTAATTGTTTTATTTCTTACATGAGTGTTGGAAGTACTCAGTAAAAAGACACTACAGTTCCAGATTTTTGCTTGCCTTAAGGGTACAACTGTTCCCTTTCTCATTACCTGTTATTTCATCTCTGGATGTAATTTAACTACCATAATGCTGAAATGAGAACAGCTTCCATCATTTTTTAGAGGTAACAGATGCAGCCCCCACATAAAACAGTATCTATTGCTTCTGCTTACTTTGTGTTTCATAACCAAGCTCTATCTCCCTGGTGCTCACAGGCTGCAGCCCCACGGCCTAGGCAGGTTGCGTGACACTGTTTAACAGTTTAAATTCTGTTTCACTGAAAATACTACAGGAAAGAGGTATCAACTATTAAATTCCATTTTATGACCACAGGAATCCTCTCTTGAGTCACTCTTTTTACAGCAGTTTTAAATTTATATATCAAATCTTTTAACCCTTTTTAGTACTTCATGGCTTAATGAGCCATAATAATTAAATAAGTGGCAAGTTTAAGCAATCAATTGCTAAAATTATCACAATTCCTAATTTCTCTAGGGAGGTAATTCTAGTCTGAAATTCAGAATAAGCAGAAACTTATCAATTTCCCTTTACATCTCTCATGACCTGAAGGATTATGCAGCCTGCAGGTGTGTACAGGTCAGTCGTACCAGGGAAGTGATTGTCAGCCCATAGTAGGCACTGCATGGAGGCTGCAGCCTCATCAAACCTGTGCTCAGTTTTGGGCCCCTCCTGATAAGAAAGATACTGAGCTGCTGCAGCATGTTCAAAGAACAGAAATGAAGCTGGTGAGAAGATTGGAACACAAAACTTATGAGGAGCAGACGAGGGTGCTGGTGTTGTTTAGCCCGGAGGAAATGTGTCCTGACCTGAGGGTTTTTCTTAGAGTTTTGTGCATTTTTTATGATTATCAATGTTTTCTCAGGATGTGTCCAGTTTCTTGGGACCCACCTGTACTTCAAAGATGCTGGCTGCATTTTTCTAGTTCCCAGACCTAGTTCCTAGGCTCACAGTCCACTAGCAGACAGTCAATAATTTCTCTGTAAAATATTTTTCTCTTTCTAACTTTTATGGCTACTTATATCAGCATCTCCACCCATCAACACATATCCTCTAAATCTTTCAAGGAAGCTTCGTGTTAAAGCTGACCTTTTCAGCATTGCATGAAGATTAGAAGATGAATTGAAAGAGCAAATTTAGTAGCATATAATTGATAATACTTTCTAGTCTAATGAAGACTGTGGCTTCATAAAACTCTGATTGTTTTTTTAATCTTCCAGTACTCATTTTAAATGATGTACTAGGGAACCATAACAGAACCTTTCTTAAATTGTAGATGT
>JAWWMU010000001.1:69574528-69606046 GCA_035048155.1 Cinnycerthia olivascens | reverse complement strand
CTGGGAACAGCAAGAAACTCTTTTTTTTTTTTTTTTTTTTTTTTTTAATACTGTTAGAGTGACTGGCTACTGGGACTGGTTAAAAGTTGTCTGGACCCAGGTCAGGGCAAGCTGCTAGAGGTGACTGTGCCTGAGCAGGAGGTTGAACAAGATAACCTCCAGCAGTCCCCTCCAACCTCAAAGAGCCCTCAATTCTGTAATTGCTCTCCTTGTTCAGGCTTCCCCAGGACTCTCTGCCTGTGTCCCAGGACTCTGTTTCAGTCCCTCAAATTCATCATCCCCTGCCTCAGTGGTGCTGCAGCAGAGTTGCTGTCTAGCTTCCCACAGTCCTGTCCTGCCCAGCCGCAATCCTGCTGGGTCAGGCCATGTGTGGGTGCGTGTCCCGGGCCAGACTCAGCCCATCTCTGTGTCCAGGCTGCCCTGGTGCCCTTTGGCTGACCTGCTGGGACAGTGGGCCCTCAGGGGGAGCCTCCACTTCTACTGGGCTCCAGGAAGGCAACAGCAGAACTGTGTCCAACAAGTTGTATCACTGACTCTTCTCTTCAAGGGACAGTGATACTCTAGCTCAGTCCCTAGAGTTTGCTTGTTTGGGTTTTAATTTATGAAATTTTGCAATCTAGAAGTTATGAGGAAAGCCATATGTATTATTCCAGTTTTAATAAATCTTTTTCTGCGTGAGATTTTCCCATATTTTTGTTACAGCTTTCATATGAAATTATTACTAATTTAAAAATTAAAAGGTATTACTTGCCCACTCATACAGCTTTTGGTCAAATAATTTTGTATGTTTCAGCATGTAATCTAATGCATGCCCTGAAAACCTCAGATTCACAGAGAAAAAAAGTGAAATTATTTCTTTGTATACAATAGAAGACAAATGAGCGTGCTAGCAATGCAAATCAAAGAGATAACTTTTCATCAGTAAGGGCAAACAAATGATTTCTTTCATTTCAAGTCAGATATAATCTATGTTCCCACACTGAGAATAAGGGTAATCAAGAAATATTTTCTAAGTTAATTTCATGCAAAAAAACCAGTACTGTGATAAACATTTAATAAGACAGAACACAGAACTCTTTGAATTTCATGGAGCTGCCTGTAATTTTTATTGTAAGATTGTAAAATGTGTGACCCGGACACAAACCCCCCTCATCTACCCAGGATTTCTGTGGGAATACCAAACTGAACACAGGAGTGTTGAACAAAAAGTACTATTGTGGGTCCATCAAGCTTCTACAGAAAGGTTATTGTGTTCACAGTAGTCAAAGCATAGTGTTTCTTAAAGATGTTGAATTTGGTCCAAACCATCACTTATCCTAAAATGAGTTATGGAAAATTATCTCAGATCTTTTGTGATGAATCTTCTGGAGCCCATATAAATCATTTGAAGTATCCTCATTATAAAATGGACATTTATAATGATGTTGCATAGTGACAAATCCTTTCCTAATCCTTGTTACCCTGGAAGAGAATCATGAACACAATCTAAGCTGATTTGCACTTAATCGTGTAATGGAGATGGAACAAACTCAGAATAGTGAAGTTCCTCTTACAGAGTTCAAAGACCTAGCCTGGCAAATTTTCAGGACAGTACAAAAAGGAAATATGCTTCTTGGCTCATTCTTTGTCCACAGTGATTACCTCATCTGATTACCTCATAACACTGTCTTATCTTGGTTGCACATTTGTGAGATGACAATGATTTTTAAAATACAGGAATATTTATTTCAGTCATACTCCATTTAAAGGGACATTTGCATTGTTTTATGGTTTCCTCTGTTCTCTGTTGTCATTTTCTCTGAGAAATGTAAATCAGTATTTCTTACAAATAGCTATTTTTTTCATCTAGAATTTATGTATCTTAGCCTTGCAAGCCTCAGTTAATGAACATGATTACACTGGAGGACCCAGTAGTGCTCAACAAAGTAGATTGTGTGTGTTTTTAGGGGAAAAGAAGTATAAAGGTAAACAGTCCAGTCTTATGTATCAAAATTTCCCTGTAATTGCAGGAAAAATGTCAAACTTATATAAGTCTGCTAGTTAAGGATTTTCCATGTGGTTAGGTCTCTTCAAAAGGTCTTTTATTTCAGACTTGAATATTTTATATTTTTAATTAATAGAACATTGAGTAAACTTTTATAAAATTATCATTTTAACTATAATCTATTTGCAACACATTTGTTGGTTAGCTATGTAGTTTTAAGTATAAAATTTTGATTAGTGGCCTGTCACTCTCAGGTAACTCCTGAAGATCGCTTCTCTCTTACCAGACTGCACCTGCACACTGTAGATTCATGGATGGCAGATCAGATGGGATATATAGAAGGAGGTAGACCCTGAGAAGAGCTTTTCCTTCAAGAGGATTTTATTTTCTTTTACTTTATTCATAAAGTATTTTTTTTTTTTTTAATTTTCTATTTCTGAGTTTTATCACAAGTCATTTTCTGGTTTTGAACAAGTCAAGCCTTTTTCTTTTTCTTTTTCTTTTCCTTTTTTTTTAGTCTGGAAAGAAATACAAATATTTACATGCTTTGAAGGTAAAAGAGAGTCTCTGTGGGATCCTATGCATATTAATAATATTGTTTGACTAAAGAACAATTGTTTACTATTTTAGGCAAATTTTACATTTTTTTTAATAGAGAACATAAAAAGAAATACCACTCCATGGCCCTTGTGGGAATATGGGGGGCAGAGGTGTCTTTAATATCTTTTCATTTTAGAGTATCAGTGAAAAAAAAGAGCCAGAACAATGTAGATAGATAGATAGATAGATATGTTGATAGATAAAAAAAGATATTTTTTTGTCAGAAATTAAGAACAGTAAACCTGAACAAAGGGGTTTATTACATTTAGATCCAAAGAAAAAGAAGTTTACTTATGCACATACCTATATCAGTATTTCTATCCTGTCCTATACTAAATATTTATTTAATAGGTCTTAGAGAATGATCTAAGTGATCCAGAAGACAAAGTAGGCAGTTTCACTAATGCTGTAGCAGATATGAGGAAAAAAATCTTATTGGAAATCACCTCTGCAGTTAAAGTATTTTTACAGTAACATTGTTACACTGATGAGAGTCTAGAATTTGCTATCAATATGTCTTTCTGTTGAAAGAAGCTCAGAACATGTGTGACCTATGAATGCTCATCCTGCAGTGCATTATGTACATTTTAGTTCTGAGGGGGTTTGTTATTTGGTCGTTTGTCTGTTTGACTGGATTTGCTTGGTTTTGTTTTCAATTGAAAACGTAGCAGACAATCTCATTTGAATGGCCCTGGGCACCATGCACACCAGTTGCATGTGTCATACTGTGTCATGGCACTCATTTCACTGTCACAACTACACTCGAACTCTAGAACGTTTAGTGGAACAAAAAAACCGCAAGACCTCTGACACTCAGAACTGCATATCTGCTTTTATTTATATATACAAATCACTACCCATTCAGCATCATGCTACAGCTGAATTATACTCAAAACCTTGTTTGTTGCTTCAAATCAAAAACATTAGCTAAGTCGCAGCAGTGGGTGCTGCAGATCCACACTACTCTAAGCCAGTTTCTGGTGACCCGCAGTGTTTGACTTTGTCTAATACATATGCAGGGACATATGAAGGACTCCTGATTTTCTTCCAAGCCTTCTGTCAGGCTCCATAATGACGTGGGTGTCCTGTCGGCCTCTCTCGAGTCTGTCAAGCACATGTGCATATCTTCAATTTTTTATGGCATATGATGAGATGAAACAGAACCAGTCGACTATACTTAGGAAACTAATTTCCACATTTGTTTTCTTTATGTAGCCTTAACTTGAGGCTGCTCAATGCAATACTATCACTACTACTACTACTACTACTACTACTACTACTACTACTACTACTACTCCACCACTACTACTACTACTACTACTACTAAATGTGCATACAAAATATTAAATGAGCTCGAGCTGTATTTTGAAGTGGCTACTTGTCCTGGTTTAGGGCAAGTAGCCACTGCAAAATACAGCTTGAGCTGTCACCCTAGGACACTACTTTTATGACTTTAAAGTTATTTTCTACAATTAAAGCTTTCAGTACTTAGACAGATACTTAGAATTCATGTGAATTTATGCATACACCTATATGAGCTAATTCTTCAATTTGCTTAAATTATTACTCATTATAAATTATCCATACCTGAATTTGAACTAGATTCTCTGCTATCTTTCTACCAAACTCATTCTTCCAATCAGCCTCTCACTATGACTTCTTTTGTTCTTATGCATAAATCTTACTTTAACTGGAGTTCCATGCTGAGGAGCAAAATCAGTGTTCTTTGCAGCTGCAAGAAAAACCCACCATCCCTACAGCCTGCTGATATTGTGTGTTGACAGTGATGTCACCTAATATAAGTTGATAGAAGTATTTTCTTTTAGCAAAAACATCAAGCCCCTGAATGCAGCATGAGTCTAGTGATTGCAACAGACATGGGGCTTGTCAATAGGACTAACTTTTCAAATATTATTTTAAAGAAGTGAGCATCTGATCAACAAATATTGAAGTGCAGCAATTTAGTTTCACAGAGCAGATTCTCTTTGCAAAAAAACAAGATTATGTTCAAGGGTGCCACGGATCATTACCAATAACTTCAAAATTTTAGCAATTAAATAAAGATCTTAACTACTAGAATGCCACTTATTTTAGTTGTGTTAAAAAATAATTCATCCCTAATTTCAACTAATCTGGAGACTACATAATGTAAAATAATTGGCATACATATCACTAGAATGAAATAGTGATGCTGACAGTTTATTGTAAATTAATTATTTTTAACTGAGAAAAGACACTGAATAATATTACAGTATAAAATTATTTAAATTACTATATAAAGGGTTCATCCTTTCAATTTAATCTGTACTCCCTCCAAATATAATACTGAATTTGAGGACCTGAAAATACTAAAAAAAAGACAACAACATATAAAACCCTCCACAATAAGTGAAAACAGCATTTATGAAAAAAAAAATAGCTAGATCTGGGCTCAAATTAGATGTGTGATTTGCAAAAGCCACAGAAAAAAAATTTCATAACTTCTAATTTATCTCACTCATTTTAAATAAAAAACAAAGGAGAAACAAACAATTTGTTTTCTCTTTACTAAAGATACTTTATACATTTTTTTGTCTTGATGACTTGCAGATGTTGGAATCCAGCAGTCTCAAATAGTCAGGGGAAGATGATTTTATTGGGTTGTAGTGGTAACATGAGATGTTCTATCTGTATCTCCAGATTTCAGGATTCCAACCTAAAGCATTTTGAAGTCCATGTGCCTCATGCAACTTTCCCACAGAAGAAGCCACCCAGATGATAGTAAGTCACAGTTCCAGAGTCATGTGTAAAAGAAACCCCAAAACAACCTAACCACCCCCCCACAAAAAACCCCAACCAACCAAAAAACCCTATAATATTTTTTCACCTTAGAGTGTTGCAACATATTTCCTTCCCTCCTTTCAATACCTGCTCAGAATCATTTTGAAAACAAGGGAGCTATGACATGGTTATTGGCTGCAAAGTGTATCTGAATGTTTACCATGCATGGCGTGCAGAATATATTCCTAAAAGGTAAACAAGTCAAAGAAATACTGCTTCTGCTTTTCCTAAGATGCTGATATAATTGTGCTTCTGGCTCTAGCAGTGCTGTTTCAGTGGTGTACCATATTAAATAAAGAAAAGGAAGAAATGTGCTCTGAGCATGAATATGAACAATCTCCATGGCATCACTGGATTTATTTCTTTCCTTAAAGATTTTTTTATTTCCTTACATCATAGGTAAAAGGAAATAAAATCTGATTTTCAAATATTAAGGAAAAAAAACAGGGCCTTTCATTTCTGCTTCTGTTTTTTCCATTTTGTTAATTAAAACGTTTGTATATTTACCATTTTTAAAATTATCAAAAAGAATCACAGAGGCAATACACCTACTCTTGATCTCTTTTAACTTCTTATGTTATTTTAAATAGAATAACAGCAACAACAACAGACCTTTTTCTTTTAAATTTTACTTTTCATTTTAACTAAATACCATCAGGGACATATTATGGCCAGAGTTATAAATAAAAGATAGGCAGCAAAATGATTTGTCTAAGAGCCCCAGAACTGTTCTGCCTCCTCTGTTTGCAATTCTTTTTGCAGTTCAGAGAGCTCCAATCTGAGCTATAGTATTTGATATAAATATCACCTTAGCTAGAGATTTACTTTTGGCAAATAAACAGAGCAAAACCTGTCCTCGGTCTACAACTGATCAAGTACTGTAACTATAAAGGAATATTTTGTTCTTGTACCCTTGACGATGCTTCTGTGTTTGTTCAGATTTTTCTATTCCAGCTTCCTTTCTCTTTCAAATTAACACAATTTTCCCATTATATCTAGGAAATACCAGAGAATGTTTGTGATGTGCATCAAAATTAACACATAACACTAAAGCTATTTTATTTTGGTGTTTTTTTCTCCAAGAGGTGTGGTCTTTACACAGATAAGACAACCTCCACTGCACCCAAAGATGTCTGTGTTAAACTAAAACTTTTCATTTCTCCTAAAAGACAATAATTTCATTTTTCTGTATCTTAACTAGAAGGCTTCCACCAATGAATGATAAGCAAAATCTTGGAATAATAAAAGAAAATATATTCTGCTAAGATTATTAAGTTATTATTTTATAACGACCTTCATGATTTGCATGTGTAAGTAATAATGTGATGAATTTAATCAGTTCTCCATGGACCACCCTCATATGCTCTGCACACTCACACCAAAGTGAGCATTGCCTATTTATCTACAACATACATACCATGTATAGCCTCATGGATACCTACCCTGTATTTCACAGAACTGTTAATCCTGCTGGAAACAAAATACACTGTATTTGAATGGGACCATAACTTCTTCCAATTGTAAACGAAATACGCCTGCTTAAAATTTGTGCCAAGTAATAAAAATAATTAATACTCAAAAAATCTAATTTACAGGTGGTGGAGCATGCCTACTTTTACATGCAAAAGCCTCTAGATATTTGAAGTTTTTATATTAAGATAGGAACACATGTTTTTAATTGAAACGCAAAGAACATAATCACCTGTTTTAAACATCAGACAGCCCTTCATGTTAAATATTAAACATTTTGAATCTGGTTCAAAACTATTCCCAACAGCAATTAACTCTCCCTTGCACACTTAAATATTTCTTATGTTATCTGCAAGCCACACACTTGGAAAAAGGCCAAAGGAAAAATCTATTCTTGTAAAGTGTATTTTAAAATGAGAAATATTTTTAACTGTGAGATGCATTGAGGTCTGTTTTAACCATCTCATTCATGTCTACTGAGTGAAGTCAAATGGCTCCTTCACTGTATTTAAAAACTAATAAATACCAGCCAGAAAAAAGGAAACTGCACTAATCTGGAACATTTTGCCAAGAGAAAAATTAGACCTGGTGGTAAGTAGTGCAATGTTTTTACTGAATGCATTGCAAGATGGCAATCCAAGCCCAACTGAAGTTAGTTAGAAGAGATATCAAAAAACTTGTGTCAATATAAATGAAGATGATGTAAAACGTAGAGAGTTACACACTTCATGGCCACTCTCATGCTATGTGACTGAGAACACACTTACTGCACTGCATGGTGGCATAATTTCTTTAATATTCATGTGATATCCTGGCTTGTTGCCATATTCAGGCATTAATCCAACCAGGAACATGATGTTCTCTATACCTCCCCTGAAGATAAATTAAGGCCATTTGGTGGGAGTTTAAAAATACACAGTGACATACCCTCCCACCAAATATATGAAACAGACAAGGCCTTTTGCATTCTGGGGTCTATGCTTAGTATTTGTTTGAAATTTAGCTGCTTGCATGGTCTGTGGAACAAACAAACTTTGAAGTATGTGTGTTTCATGAACAGGAAAAATGTTGCATAATCTGTAAATTTTTCATCATTTTCTAAATGTGTAAATGAAAGTCATGTCTCCAACTTCTGTTGCTCCAAAGTTAAAAAATCTCTCACACAGAGAGATACACAGAGTATAGGCTTCTTAAAAATATAATCCAAATAGAAAGAATGAGATTGATACAAGCAAATATATGTAGCATAAACCTTAATTGATATAAAGTAACTATATCTGTGTATATCAGTACATATATGTTTCATACATTTACTCATATGAGTCACACATTCTTTACATTTGGATTATTATATAAAACACACATTAGATATGATATATAATATTATATATATATAATTTCTTTTACATTTCATTTGAACCTCCTAATTTCACTGAAATTGTTACATGAGTCCACATGAGTTCCACTCTTTCTCACGCAGATATAGACAGCTCCCTGCTCATCCTGCTGATTGCTTCCCATGCTAATTTAAAGAATGTAGCTCTTCTCAGGCAATGTGTTGAAATCCCATGTGCCCATCCAAGGCTTGTTATTCTGCTAGAATGTTTTCCAGTGTAAAAAGCCTGCAGCTCCCAGCTGCCTTTTAGTTTTGGATCTTATTTCCTTTTGCATATTTGTAATTGCATAGTCCAGTCTTACTCTATTGCCGTTGCTAGTAACAGGCCATGAGTTCGGTGCTTCACTTGCCAGGCCTATTCTTCTGAATTTTTTCCTTACCTCTTGTTAACTGTTACAAAAGTTTTATACCGAGAGCAGCAATTAAAAAAAGAAAACAACAAAGCAACAAATCACATAGAATGAGGTGTTTGCAGCTCTAACGCAGTGATGTAGCACTGAGAAATTCACGTCTCGTACAGTAGCAAAGACTCTGAGAAGTGGAGACACAGGGCACAGGGGTAGAGGAGCTCAAGCACAGGGTGATGATAAGAGATGAGGCACAGCCTTGGCACTGGAGATGCCTCACCTATAAACTACTCACTGTCAGTTACAGAAATTCAGATTTGGAGATGGACAAAACAGGGCTTTGGGATAATGAAGAGGGAAAAACCCCTAGTAGCTAACATGTATATAAAGGTCACCATATATAGTAAACTGGGATATAGCATGACACTGCATACCTGTGAGGAAAGAGAAAGGTGTAGAAGCTCATTAACAAACACAGACAAAATACCACAACTGGATACTGAAGGAGAAAGGAAAAGCTCTGAACAGCATATTCATTCCAGGAGAGGACTCGAGAGGCTGGTAAGGGATGATCAGAAAGGGAGGAAGTCATTAAACCTTACTCTTGCATTTGGATTTCTCTTATGAGTATTATTAAAAAAAAAAAAAAACCAAAAAAAAAACCACAACTTTTTTTTTACCTTTAATAATTGGTTCTAGACTAATGATGATTTTTGAACTAGACTTTTCATATTTCCGTTAGAGAAGCAACAACCTTTTGATTTTATTTTTTATATGTATTTTACTTTACCCATAAACAATATCGTGAGTATAACGCTAACTTGCTTTTAGTTATTCTTTCCCATAAAGGGTTTGTTCTCACAGGGGAAGATTGATTTCAATTTACTTATTTATGCCCACATTCGTCCCACTGAACTTGAGGCATTTAGTTAATATGTCTGAATACGGGTATATTCTGTCAAACGCCTCTTACAGCTGTGGAGAGACACTGGCATGCCCAGAGGGAGAATCTGCTCTTTGTGAAACTGCATAACGGAAGTTGTTCACTTTATGAAAATTAGAAAGAAAACACAGGACTGATTCCTACTTTAAGAAGCTAAAAGAAGCACCAAGTCAGGCAGAATGACTTTACCCCTGAATATATAAACCTTGTTTAGGGATGAACATAGGGATTATTGTTATTTAAAACCCTTTTCTGTCATCAATTAATAAATCCTTACATAACGGCACAACATATATATAATGCACAAAAGGGAAAACTTACTACTGTTAAAAGGGCAGCAGAACTATAAAAGTAAAATAGCAGACAAGATTAATAAACATTTTTCTTAGACTTATAAGTGTAGATTATGTGCAAAATGAATGAATGAAGAATGATATCAGAAATTAATTTCACTGTAAGTAAAAAAAATTAATTGTCCAATGAGACAAAGTACTGCAAATTGTACAAAGTGGAATTGGAGTTGAAGTTCTGCAGCAGCATGCTATGTTGAATTCCCATTATCGTACATAGCAGGAGACTAGGAAGAGATATGCAAGAATGGAAGAAAATAGAAAGGGCGTGAAAGAAATATCTGGAAGAAAAAATACTTCCTGTAAAGGAACAGTCAACCACTCCTGAGTACTTGTTTCTACTTTTTGTTATCTTTGCAATTTTTTTCTCTATGTCCTTCTATTTAAGATAATAAAGAGACTTTTAGATGTTTGTAGTTCATAATGAACAGACCCTGGACCTGCAGATGAGAGATGATTCAGAAGTTAGTTATTATACAAAGGTTCCAAATTATAAGGCACAGAGGGTAACTATTTAGGAGCCTAAAATTCTTGAGTGTCAATATTTCAGGCTGTGCTCAGACTCTCCAGACCCTCCATGGAGACTGTATGTATCACAAGGTCTTTCTTCAGTCTGTGACCTGAAAAGCTAGGGAGAGCATGTAATCTTCTTCCTCACTTTTTCTGTTGCATTCTGTAATCACAGGTATCACCAAGAGAGGGAATATATTTGATTTTTATGGTAAAAAAGCTCTACTGTCATAATAAAATATATGAACTGGATTATCTAGAGACTAGTAATCTATATTTTGCACTCCTAGCCTCCAGAAATTGGTATGTTAATGCACCTGAAAAAATTTAATTGCTTTGTCTACAAGTGATAATAAAGAAAAACATACATCCAAAGAGCATGTTCTATCTAGTTTTTAAATAATTCCATGTTTTCATTTAGTTAAGTTGAAAACAAATGATGTTTTTAAGCAAATGGAGGTTTCTAAGTGCTAAATCCTGAAGAAGTGAGTAGGTAAAATCTGTTGGTTCATATTTAACATAAGGACGCTTTTTTCTAAATTTAAACATCTTCAATATCGATACACTGCTGGTTTTGTGTCTATTTTGAAAGATGAAAATGGTCTTTGATATTCTCTTTCTTCAGTATATAAAATTCTATCATATGTGGAGCATCTGAGAACAAAATGGCTCAAAAATCATAGGCTGAACCTGCTTGTAATCTACTATTTCAAATAGTTGTCTGTAAATGTTTTGGAACAACATTTCATAGACCCTCAGTTTCCAGATGTACAATTCCACAGTAAATTTGCTAGCAGATAGCAGAGATTAAAAAGAAAGACCAATAAAAAAAAAAACCAAAAAAAACCAAACAACCAAAAAATCCCCCAAAACAAACAAAAAAACCCCAACACTGTATTTTTGGGTTTCAACAAACAAATATAATACATAAATTAATCATTAGTATTAAAAAACTTGCATCAACCTCTGGGACCATGAATCATCAACTCTATATTAATGTTAAGAAAAAAGTGAGGTTTTCTCGCATTCTAGGTCCAAAACTCTATGTATTGAACTCTTGAACTTGTTAAAACCCTGAGAAAAAAATCACTGGGACTATTCAAAACTTTGCAATCTGTAGCCATGGGATCCAAATGCCAGTATCCATTTACCTTGATGATTTCTAAGCTGAGTAATAATATTGTCACATTGAATAATTTTTTTTTTTATCAGAACTACCTGAATAATATTCCTTGTGACATTCACTTCTTTACTCTTTTGTGACACCTTTCTTTTTAATTTTCTTTCAGATGAAAAGAGCAGTCTACAGTAGAAACCTAAGCCAATTGTTTAAATAAAGAGCATCTGATGAATAAAATTGCTCATTGTTAAATGGCTGCTTCCTTTCAGAAGATTAAGGGAAGAAGAATTAAAACATTAAATGATGCAAAGACTGTCATGATGGTAACTGTTGAATTCTTTAACCCACATCATTCTTGAAACTGCATGCACAATGAAACAATTGAATGTCAATTATAGTGGCACCTTAAATCTTAGTTTTATTGTTTGACATAGATTTAAAAAAAAAAAAAAATTATATCCTTGAATCTAAGCATACTGAACAAAAAACAGCTCCCACTCTGGAATGTGATACTTCTACTTACAACATCAATTATTTTGGCTACAGATCTTAATTGTTATAAAAATAACAATGTTCAAACTTATTTTTTTCTATTCCCTCAGGCATTTCAAGATGAAAAAAATGAAAAGCTTTGTTATTGTTTTAAGGAGACTATTGGCTATTTTCTTTTGTTCTAGTACATGTTTTTAATTATGCAAACAGATAATGTTTCTATATTTGTGAAAACATGAAAATCTCTAAAAAAAACAGAGTTAATGTGTTAGAATACTTTCAGAGAAAGGTGAATGTGGATTAAAGTTAGAAAACCAGAATCTTTATAGAATAGAGTCTTGTTCATGTATCTTATTTTTAAGTTAGTAAAATTATATTTTAATAATAAGTTATACAAAAGATAGGAAGCTGTGTAAACATAGGAAGGAGTATGTATTCATATTCATAAAATATAGACTCAATAAATAAAGATTAATCCATTCTGCTAAAGTGCCAAAGGATAAGAATATTTTTAGACTGCCATCAACCTTCTTGATTAAATTTTATACTTCCTCAACCAATGTTTGGAAAAGAAAACCCAATGTAAGCCTAGGTTAAACTTCAAGGCACAAAAACGCTGAACTTTAGGACTATTTAGTCCTTTCCCATTACTTCAAACTGGAGACATTCAAAGACAGCCATAAGAACTACAAGTTCAGTATTTCTTTCTAGATAATATCTGTGCATACATTTTATCTTTCAATTATTTTGCTGTTATTACCACAACCACAATCCATCTCAACAACAGAGTGTGGATTTTGCTCCTGTCTTGTGTTTAATCACCAAGACCCAAGACCTATAATTAGCTGTAACTATACATTTTGACCTCTGCTTTAATTTAAAGGCACTTACAATATTAACTATGAAAAAATTCCACTCCCCTCCCCCAATACAAAAAGTCTTTAAGGTGCTATTTTTTTCAATTTTTTTTTATCATCAAGTACAAGCTACTAATTTCAAAATTTCTTTTTACTTCACAATATGACCATTAATTCAGTATTTCTAAACAAAGAGAGATTATTGTTCTTCTACACTAAAACATCCACATAAGAAAATGTCATAACCACTCCATTTTTGATTTGATGTAGGGGGAAATTGTATCTCTGTTTAAATTTCTATTTAGATTTTTAACTATTTGATTCCATAATCCGGAGTGGCAAATTAACTAGATTACATTTACATGCAAATGGCTCTTATGGCCACATATAATGGCTCTTCTCTTACTAAGAAACCCCACAGCTGTCATTGATAATAGTGGTTATCAAACAATTGTTCTCTGTAGTAATTTTATCCAGAAACTTTCACATGGTGATGATGAAATCTAAATTCTGTGAACACTCTGTTCAACTATATTAACAAGTCTTAGATTAACTAACAGCTGTTCTTTTCTAGATTTATTTTAAACTTTTTTTTCTATCCCGTGCAGCTGGGCATCAAATGTCTTGTAAAAGTGACTGTGGCAGAACCCTGTCTTATTCAGAGCTTTGAGGTAAATTTATTTGTACCTTTTCCATGCAGTAATACATCAAATTTAACAAAATTACTTTGAATCTTGAAATCTAGATTTCATTACTTGACAGAAAACACTATTCAAGAAACATTGGATCACAAAAACAGCAGATAATTTTCATTACAGTAGCCATCCCATCTTTACAAGGTCACTACTATGATTACAGTGGAATTTTTATTTGTTTCCTTTATGAGGAAGACAGTAGACATTTTATGTCACCAGTGAATTTCTACAATATTTCTGACATAGGTGAAAGAGGCTGTTCCCTTTTATCATGACAAGCTAAACAGTCCAGCTATGCCAAGCATATTTTAAACTTTCCCTTCATTAACTTATTTATCACAAATGTAATATTTATTGTTACTCAATCCTATGAACAGCTTTCTGTAACACTTTCTTAAGAAAATATGTGATGATTTAGCAGGACCTCATGCAAAAGTTGGTTTAGAAGTTTGTTTTCATATGGTTTTGTACTGGGAACCAGTTGCAGCTTTGTGGAGAAATACCTAGGCATGCTGATGGGCAACAAGTTGAACATGGATCAGCAATGTATCCTTGTCACGAAGGTCAGCAGCAGCCCAGCTTCATTAGGAAACTCCTGACAGTGGGTTGAGGGAAGCGATGGCTCCCCCATCCCCAACCTTTGTGAGGCTACATCTGGAGGGCTGCTTAAAGGTTTGGTGGACACACGACAAAAACTTACGGGACATCCAACAAAGGCCTACGCGTTAAGGGCCTGGATCATGCTTCATATGAGGAATACTGAGAGAGCAGAGTTTGTTTAACCTGGAGAAAGAAAGGCTAGAGGGGACTGTGAACAGCCCCCAATACTTACACAATGTCTTTTGAGGTGTGTGGTGGGAGAGCAAGAGAGATGTCAATAGAAACAAGGGAGGTCCAAAATGGATAGCAGGAAAACCAATTGCACCATGAGATCAACCACACAGTGGATGAGGCTGCCCACAGAAACTGTGCATGATTTTCAAGACTTGTCAGGCAAAATCTTGAATGTTCTGGTCAGAGCTGTGTCTGCTTTGAATAGCAGCCTGGGCTAAATAACTCCTCATATACTTTGAATCACCTTAGGTCCCATGGTCCTATCCTACCTTGCCTCTGTTTGCTTCTTCCAAAGACCACGAGTCCTTCAGACATTGTGCATGATGGACCATCTTTAGTCAGGTGTCTTGGATACTGTAGGGCACCTCAAATTGCTTCATAGAAATTTGTATGTAATAAATTGAGGCAAGGCCAAGACCTCCCTATTTTAAATAGATATCTCCCTATTTTAAATAAATATTTAAGCTCCCATTACAGTCAACTCATTTCTTATGTGGAATTCAACAATCCAGAATTAGGTGCTCAATGAAAGGTGATGAGTTGGACAACTGTCCAAGACACATACAACGTGTTTTTTTCACCATAAGAAATAATGTGTAAGATTACCAGAGCCTCAGAGGAACTGTTGATGGCCCTCAGAGATACCCCAGCATGATACCTCACACCAACTTTTAACCTTAGTCATGAAGTCAGTATGATTTACCTTACCTCACCTCAAATCAGACACATATGGCCTGCTCCAATTTTGTAAAGATGTCATCAAGTGTAAAAATCAAATGCTCAGAGGTGTCTGACATAACACTTCAGCCTTGCAGTTATAATAGGATTTATGGTAGAGCCATGGGCTTTTTGGGTGTCAGTTGGACACCAGCACACATACCCTAGGGTATTTAGAATGACAGCAATATGTAGCAAACTGATTAATGTAAATAAGCTCTCTGTAGTCTGCCGATATGCTGAACATGGTCTCAGTTCAGCTGCCACCTATGTAGGGTTTTAATGTCATTTCAAACACCCTCAGTTGTCATGAGTATCTGCTAACATCACAGTTATCACAAGTATACTCTAAACATTACTAGATGCCTTTGCAAATGACAATTGAAGAGTTTCAAATATCCTGAGAAATGTTTATATGTATGTGTACATATATATATGTGTGTGTGCGTATGTGTGTGTGCGTGTGTATGTACACCCACAACCTCCATATTTAGACAGCTATATTTGCATATCTAATTTTAGAAATTGACCATCTGGAACTGCATTTTACCCAAGGAAACATTAACTGTGTTGTATAATAACTAAGAGTCCTTTCCAAACTGCTGACTCCTCAGGCAAGGAACAGATTCTGAGTCAAGTGCTGATATGCTAATTTGGATAACACCACTTCCTTTGGTTGCAGATTTTCATTGATGGTAGAACAACATGAAATAGATTAGAGATAAGATTTGAACTGGAATTTCATTTTAGTTGAGGGGTAGTTAACTGTCCAGAGTTTCAGTTTTCTAACTAAAAGTGTTTTCTCATTTAGACAGTGCTGTTGACCGCATATCTGGGCAACTGCTTGAGACTTAATATTGAAATTACCTAAACATAGATTCAATAATAAGAAAACTAATCCAGCAGTAAAGAAGGAAAAAAAATTCTCTGAATATTATTCTTTGTTGACTAGCATTCAAGCTGCAATTTAAGCTTTGATACATGCACATGCATACCACCATTATAAATATATAATAAATATAAATAAAACACAGGAGTCTTTTATCCATTCCTTTAAAATATGTATTCATAAAGGGTTTATTTAAATTTTCTTAATCAATTCTATTTTTACTTTATGAAATAGAATTAAAACTTTGCTGGCAGTTGCATTCAGACAGAAATCTGCAGACCATCTGTGATTCAAAACCACAGCACATAGCCAGACCATCCCTGCTCGCAGAAAAATACTAGCCCACTTGACTCTAATGTTTGCCTAGAAGGCACACTTCCTACTGGGACAATGAAATTTGCAGCTCTGGCACATTCTTAGCACAAATAATGTTGCACCCTTGTTTTAATTACCATCAGAAATTACATCAGGAACACTGTGAGACTTATTTTATGTCTTCTTTTCATTTTCCTAATTTACTTTTCTTTATAATTTTTTTTTTTTACTTTTGTTCTGGAAAAGTTTGAGCTTGCTTCTTTTCTTTCTAACAATGCTAGAAACATCTGAAATATCTGCTTGTTATATGGACTACCACAGCAAAAATGATTCTAAATAACTACAGAAGATTCTACCATGAATCATGGTACAGTTTTGCAAGCAAATTAGCAAAGTCCGTCAATAAGAATAATCAAAAAAGGATCAAAATTCAACTTCAGAAGCCAGGATGAGTAGAAAAAATATATTTTTTTAAAAATATTGTCAAAATAAGTGCATCTAGAGTGATGCAATAAATATAGTTTTGCTTCATATGAAAAAGAGCGAAGAAACAGAATCAAAATATGGAAATCAAAATATGGAAAGCAATCTTAACTCTCTTGATGATATTGAAATGCCAGGAACAATGAGAATTACATATGATCTATTTAGATGATGTGAAATAGAACAATATTTGTGTACAGAATTTTTATTCTTTTTTCTCATTCTGTTATTAGCCTTATTAAAAGCCTTAGCACACACAAATAGTGATTTTCCTAGGAAGAGATTTTTTTTTTTACTAAGGAACATAAATCTGCCATTTTACAAAATCAACACCTTAGAGCTTCATCTGAAAAGCATATTCACCTAATCTTTGTATTCCTCAGAGACAGAGAATTTAAAGGCAATAAATTGTGCTTATAATTTAGGTCATATTATAGCTTCTAAATGAGTAACAAATTGTTGGTATTAATTATGCATTACCTTTAAATAAGTCTTGCCTTTTAATATAAAACCAATTTCCTGATGGCTGTGGATTTTTTCATCTTCCTCTTTTTGGCTTGTAAAACCATTTGTTTACTCTATGCACATGTGCTAAAATAATGAATTCCTGATGAAATCTGGTGGAAATGCATATTCTGTTCTTTCACTTCAAAGCTGAGTGACTTTTGGACTTATGACAGAATTGGTTCGACACATATATTTATAGGAGACATTGTAATAGGTACATGTAGACCTAAGATATAACAGATCCCACACCTCCAATAGGTATTATTTTCCCACTAAATCATTATCTTTTTCTTTATGACATCCAAATAGATATTCTGCACTAATAAAAAATCTAGAAATTTAAAAATTTTATATTTTCATATTGATTGGAGATTCAGTGCTGAATATAGAAGTTTACTGCAAAGAAGATAGAATTAAGAAGTTGTATGAGCTGTCATGTTTTCTTCTTGGAGTTCTTAGAAGTAGGTAACTGTGTTTTACAAACTTGTTCTTCTGCTTTTCGTCTAAAACGCTACTCAGGGCGTGTGACATGATATTTAAGTTTACATTGCTGATATGCACAAAACTGACATGAGATCTTTGGATCTGTGAAAAGCATTACATTCCTAAGGCTGAAAGAGCTTTTATTATCAATGCTGTAATACCTAAGAAACAACTGTGTACAGGCAGCTGGCAGTTTTTCCAGTAAGTGGCAGCCCCATCTAATGGTCCATTGCTCTAATGCTCACCAGATAATCAGATGATGTATCTATTTACTCCTCTGTGTTTGACAGAATATTTACATTACAGTGGCTGATAGCTCATTTGAGACCTTTAGGCTCGGAGAAACAGAACGACACTTTTAAGTTCTGGATTTTGACAATCTTTATTGTACATTTCTACAATGGCCCAATGGGAACTCCAGCTACCAAGTAATGCTGTCTTTTCTTCTGATCTGGTATAGCAGCTTTGTTGCTCAAGTATTCCTCTTGATCTACCAAGACACACCATAGCCTGCAACACCATTTTCTCTTTTTTTTTTCTTTAACCTATTTTTGTTGTGGTTTTCATAGACATACATAGCTTACATTAATAGAAGATTTAAACTCTTGATGTCATCAAAACAATTGCTAATATGTTCCAAGACAAATAAACTAACAGAAATATTAAATTTGAAAAGATTTTAGTACTTTGAGAATTGCCAAAGACATGCAGCAATGGATAAAAGAGGGATTTAAAGGAACATAAAAATAACAGATTTTGAGAGAAATTAATTTATATTCTTAAATGTATTTATTTATTTTCAGAATAAGTCATTAAGGAACTGCTGAAGTATATTATATTTGTGTCAGTGAAGAAGCTATATGCCTTTTACAAAAAAATCAAAATACTAAATCAGATTTTACAAAAGGAGAGAGAAATAGTGACATAGGGTAGAAAAACATGCTGAAAATGTAGGCTGAAGAATATTTACAGATATTTGCCCATCTTATGAAGCATGTATCTTCAAACTGGCAATAGTTGCAAATAGGAGGATCTCTTGGCAGAGAAGGTGATTGTTGAAATGTATTACAGTCTGTCTTATCTGGATATGGGTAATAAATAGTGGTCTTATATCTTCTGAACAGGCAAAATGCCGTACTGACAGACAGATATGAATATTAGCACGAAAAATATTATATACTTCCCGTTTGAGTTTTACATTCTCTAGATTGGCAAAGTACAGGAAATTACAGAAAGAGTGTTGCAGCAAGTTGTAGGCAGTTTTTGAAAAACAACATGATATTATTAATCAATTTAAAACATTAAGCTTTAGAAAGAATAATCTCATAGAGAGCAGTCTATTTCTGGAGATTGTAAATTAAGCTCACTGATGTAGGATTATCATAAGAAATAACCATGGTATGTAAGGATTTTAAATCTCAAGACACTTCAAAGACAATTGAAGTCAAGTTTTTATAAGGATCTGAAAACCTGAATTTTTTCCTTTACACTTTTCTTATTTATCTGATTACTAGAAATTCTAGAGCTCAGTCACAACTAGTTGCAGTTCAAAAAAATGAAAATTGTGACTTTCCACTAAGACGCATGAGGATTTAATGAAAAAAAACAGTTGTCTCAAAAAAAAAGGAGTCAGATACTAATGCTTCTAATATTTTCCCAGCACTCATTGTTAGTTCAGTCTTTTTCTTTACATAAGAAAATTAAAAAATGAAGCTATAGTATGTTTCAGATCATGTAGGTCACATTATTATGAGACTAATTCATAGTGACATGGTGCCACCTGAAATATTCAACCAACAAAGACCTTTGTCTCTCAGCCTCAGTGTCATTTTAAACTATGATTTAATCTTTCTTTTTTTCTTGAAATTAGAACTCAAAAGATCTGAAAAACTCTTATATTAACAATTGGAATAGTAAAAACCTATGTGAAGTTGTCATGATTATCTAAGGTCAATAAACTGCTCTTTGAAGTTCAACAATATTATGAGAATAAGAAGTGTATCATGATCCAGTCTCACAATTTCATGAGTTTTGTCTATTTTCCTTTGTCAGGTAATTTGGAATAGAATTGTTCATGACTTATTCTGAAACTTTTGGTATTTCTGATTGCATAGTTGATTCAAAATTCCAGCATAATGCATAAAAACTCATTGTAAATTTAGTGAAGAAAACTCTTTCTAAGTGTCAATTTTGTTAACAAACAATTCACTGTCTACTATGACCTCTATGACCTGCTGTAAGGGAAATATTTCCCTTCTCAAAAACCTTGCTCAGAGCTAAGTGAGGTACAAAATAAAAATAAATAAAAATAAATTCTAGAGGACTAGGTACATACAGCCTCTCCAAATTGTGCCCTAGATTACTCTGGTAACTAACACAACATAAACCTATTAGAGTAAAATGCTGCTCCCTAGAGCTTGAATTTCAGAGACTGCATGTGCATGCTTCATTACTACTCACACAGGGGAAAATAGACTGAAATAGTGCAATAAGATACTCTTTTATCACCCTTCATTTTGGCTGAGCAAAATGTGGCACCCATTTGCTGTGTAACATGATAGTCAACAAGGGAAGTTGTGCATCAGAGCTGGATAATGTGTGTAGGCACCCTCATTAAGGATGATACAAATTCAGTAAAGCAAGCAAATTGAAAGCATAAGTTAACAGCAGGCCTCCAGAGGTTGAGGAGGACTTTCTTCACTTGATTAGGTAAGCAATCCTAATGAGAATGCAGAGTAAGAAGATGCAAGTGTGGCCCTAACAAAAAATGTTTGTTGTCCATAATTAAGAGTTTCCATTTCTATGTTCAAAAGCAGTATGGTTTCATAACACTTTAGGACAAAACATTTATAAACTGCATGTAAAGATGTTCTAATTGACTATGTAAAACCAAAGCAAGGTTTACATAATTTTGTTTCATTGAGAGTTTTTATATGTACTTATTAGGAAACAGAGTGTCGGCTTGTGGTTTTTTTTGTTTGTTTTGATTTGCTTTTAACTTTTTGTTTGTTCACAAGAAAAAAAAACGTTGGTAGATTGAGCATATAACACAAAACACACCATATTTATGTCTTATACATCCTTGTTTTTCTAATTAAATATTTTTTTTTCTCAGAAAGACAATATTCCAGCTAACTTTGCAAGCACTGTTGTTTAATATCCAGATCATTGCTTATAGTGTGCATAAATTTGTTTCTGCACACTTGGTAACCTATAGCTTGTTCCCAGTGCTAATTCCAGCATGTTTCACTGCATTGATACTTGTATTATTTTATAGTGATTAGTTCTATAATTCCTTATCCCTACTGACTAGTCTACACATATCTAATACACTTTTAAAAAATAGCACATATCTAATACCCTTTTAACAAATAGCACTGACACTTATGCTGGGAAATTGGGTAGGTGTAAAAGGTTGCTTTATTATGTTTCAAGGAAATAGGTGAAATATCCATAATTCTTGGTGTATTGTGTAATGGAAAACATTGATCTTTACATATAAGATATCATGTTAACTTTGGTGCTGCAAAAGAAAGTACAAGATTTCCTGTTGCCTCTGTTTTTCTCTTCCTCACCACCCAGCTTTGGCACTTATAGACTGTTGTCTCTCACTACTCTCAAAATTTTGTATTTCAAATTCTCCACCCCACCTACCAATATTGATTTTTAACCATTTAACCTCATTTCAGTTAGGAACTGCCTAATTCAGTTGTCTGAAAGAGATAAGGCAGTCACAGTTCCCTGTCTATAGGTACAACCAGTAGAGAAGCTGAGCACATATTACTAGGAGGCAGGCAAACTCATGCACATACTGCACATACACGTATATTCACAGACAGACACACAACACAGCACAGACACTCAGCACTCACAAGGGCACAGACAACATCTATGGCCTTTTCCTGCTCCCCTCTCTGGTCAGAACGGGAGTTCATTAGTGGAAAGTATATATGACCCATGCTCCACTGACTGGCTGTCAAATCCCTATACAAACATATGCGTATGGGATAGATTTATATGCCTTCAGAAAGGTTAAGAAATGGATTTTAATGAGAAAAAAAGAGACACTGAAGTGATCAGATTCAAAGAATGGCCATGAGTATAGATTAGCAACTTGTTTGTAACTGATCAACACTTTTTATACTTTTTTCCCCCTATGTCCCCATACTTGCTCTAAAATAAACCTCCTATGTCTTTGTATTTCTCTATCATTGACTACTCCACTAAATAGCCAAAAACATGTCTTGCACAACCTCCGAATATTGTTTGTGGTATCTTGTAATAACTCTTGTATATTTCCATAATTTACTTAGGTCACCAGATAATAAATTCTGTTTCATTCCCAAATTCTTTCTTCTTCATTCTGTAATACAGATTATAGGCTGTTCCCCTTTGTTTGCAAGGCCTCCTCGTGCCTGTTACCTTGTTTCTTATTGCACATTACCAATGCACTGATTGCTCTTTCTGGGAAGACCTCAGAAGCAGAAAATTCTATGAATTATTTGTTCACTGAATGGTATTTTCTTCCCCCAGTCATACTTACCTTTGCAAGGTCCCTTTCACTTATGGTATTAGACTTTAAATAAATAACTTAACAATTTTCTTGTTTCTCTTTTTCCATCTGTAGGTCTTTTCCCTCAAAATTTTCTATTTCCATATTTCTTACTTTCTACTGCTTTCTAGTGGTTAATTTTATACTTTTACTGTTCATCTCTCCCACCTTTTTTTCCATTTTACAATTTAATGTGTACATGGAAATGAAATACCTCATCTACATTAGGATTTAATCAGGAATTTTATTTTAGGAGAATGAGGGAATCCATATTGAGCATTGGCACAGAAGCAGTAGTTATTATGTGTTCTGTTTGAAGAGTAAACATAATATATTAATAATTTCATACGTCCACCATACCCTTCTAATTATAAAAGCCTATTACATAGTAATTTCTGTCCAGTAAGCCCCAGGTCCCACTCATATCACTTGTCAGACACCTGAATCTTCTCCAAATTCTGCTTCTTGTCTGGCACTATTTAACACAGATTATTCCCCTTTTGCTACTAAATCTGTCTATCTGCTCTGTTCCGCGTATGAGACAGGAAGATCATGTGAGGTGCACCATAAGGAATGCTTCCATGTAGCTAAGCAACATCAGAGAACAACTGATGAGACTACCAAGGTATCCAGCTATCAAGCCTATCAAGACTATTCAGGATGAAGTCACTGAAATTGAGAAAATGTCATGGAAACAAAGGAACAGATGATCCATACAAAAATGCACACAATAAAAAAATCACTCATTGACGTAGCTTCCAGTGAAATGTCATTCCAGCTTAGTAAAACACTTTCTTGTAGCATTTACTTCACTATTTATGTTCATTCCATAATAAAAATAAGTAAATAATATTCTCTTAATACTATAGCTTATGTTTTGGCAGCCAGCTCTTGTTCTCATCCACATGCAGCCTATGCTCACATGGAACACATACAGGCTAGATTCCAGCAGAAGAATGTCCCTTTCCCAGAAAATATCAGTACTTAATAACCAGCATAGTCTGACTAACTCAACTTGAAGTTCATCAGACTGATCATACTGATTTGTCATAATATTTCACCAAAATAATGGAATAAGACATATTTGAATATCCATGGTTTACTAACAATTCGATTCTGTAATTCATTTTAGCCATATGCTTCTTCTCTAGTTTTAACTGAAATATGATTTTCTATAGTGAGTTATGAATCAGGTCTTTGTTGTTTTTCTTCCGAAATGAGAAAAAATATCTACTTTTCTCACTTTAAAATAAAGTTAAAATATATTCTAAACCAACATGGCTAACTATTCTCCTGTAACTCATGAACACATGAGCACATTGTTTTGCTAACAGCTTTTCCTATTGTGGTTGATAAGAAGTGAAAAGAAGATACAAATTCATTTGGAAATGAAAAAAATAATTATGGCTGTTCTTTACTACTATATCTATTGATGGTATTAATAATTATTTCATAAAATCTATCTACCTAGGAAGGCATGATACGTAAATTAAATCAGTGTAGTTTCTTTGACTTAATGAGAAAAAATATTTATGAATTCAGAATTGTGCAAAAAATAATTCTAAAGTAACATTATGTAAGAGGACAAGACACGACAAGGTGAAAGAATTACATATATTTTATTTTTTTCTAGAATAAAAGCATGTTAACCTAGAATACACAAAGTTAAAACTGCATTTTATTTTTTTTTAAGTTCATTAAACACTAATGTGCATAATTAAGGAAAATCAAATACAGAAAAGTCAATCTTTCAAAGCTGAAAAACAGCAGAGATCATGGTATAAAAATGTATTTAAATTAAGATTGGACTGTAAAGTTTGGAGTAAAGAGTTTGACCAAGAATTCTGAAATAAGTGAGGGTGGGAAAATGAAGAGGAAATTAAGTTTCATTCTATTTTCCCAATGTAATATTTTCTTAAATCTGTGCAATGTGCCTTGAAATAGAACATACATGTTTATTTCCGTCCTTTAAAATAATACTGGCAGGACTTCAGGCACATGAGGTTTTTTCCCCCTAAAAGCAATGTTTCTCAGTATAAATAGATTCCAAATTTTTCCTCTTTTTTTTTTCTTTTTTTTTTCTTTTTTTATGATTGTTTGTATATTCCCATATGTACTATTTGCAAGAATTTATACTCAGGCTTAAGAGAAATGACAGTTTGTTTTGATCCATGTGAACATATACCTCAGGAATACATTCAGAATGCCTCAAGGGGAAAAACAAATCAAACAAAACCAAATTATTTTAATATTCAATGTAGAAATAGCTTCAGAAACAGAATGTCACTTATATTTGATTATCTCATCCTCTAAAATAAGGTGGAATGAAATTTTGTTAGATTTTCTGATGGAAATGTTTCTGTAGATGTAATTTAAATTGTAATTTAAATAGACTCACAATATCTCTCCTAAAAATCTAGGTACATCCACTGCAGAAGCTTAATATAAGATAATTGATTGCTTTATCTAACATTGCTAAAATTTTATACCTCACCTATGCATTTCAGAAAATTTTCAGGGTCCATATTTGTGAATAGATACATGTGGTCATGACTGTCTTACTTATTGTATTGATATCTTGCATATTATTTTTTATTTTTAAAGTCACTTCCAACTCAAACCCTTCTGTTATATGAATCTACGATATACAACCATATGCCATGAGTTTTAAAAAATATATTTTTCCTTATTGTGGCTTATGTTTTTTAAATGATACTGTAATTTTCTTATTGCTTACAAAAACTATGCCCATAAGAGCTCTTAAACCCTCTCAGTGTTTTGTATTATATATTATATTTATATATATATTTATTATATTTATAATATATAAAATTTAGACATATATTTATTACATTTCAAAATTAAATCTAATTTATTTTCATTCTTATTCTAACATTCATGAGTTTCATTGAAAAACCAAGCTATTATAACCACAGAAGTCTCAAATCAGTTAATCCTGGTGCTAGAGAAAAAACTAAGCCAAAAATGTCCTGTCTCAAGTTTTCCAGGCCAGCTCCATTCTTTAAAATTAAATCTTCCATGAATAAACATGTCATCTGTCACACCATAAACACATCTCCTTTGGCATTCCAAGCTTATTTAAAAGCACTCTCTTTCAAGTGTCTCCCACCCAGACACCACACTTTTGTTGCAGGCATTTCAAAAAACACTTGAAAAGATGGAGGAGGAAGTGAAATGAAGTTGCAACATATGAAGTGCAAATATTGCCCGCATGCATAACCATCTGTAGGCCAAACTTTGAAGTCCCTGTTTGGCAAAACTCGAGCTTCTTATCCTTATTTCTTCAAATACTCAAGAGAAAAACCACTTCTTTCAAGTCATTCCTGGCAGCAAAAACATTTTGTCCAAAACAACCACACAGCAAATGATTTAACATGTGCCAGGAAGAATTTGAAAAGGGGCAAGCATGATTTTAAAAGATATTTTGCAGAGAGGGAACAATTGTGAAATTATTGATGCATTCTTTTTTTAAATATATGTACAGCTTGGTAATCTCACTTTATCCTGAAGGTAGATATATGTTTTTTTCAGTACAGTGCCCCTTATACAGTTTTCACAGCACGAAGACAGCAATATCAACATGAATTAAATTACTAATTTAAAGCTATAAATAGTCTTTGAAAATGAATACTTTTTCTCCCTAGCCATATTTCAGGGATTGCTGGTCATGTTTTGTTTTGCTTTGTTTTCTTTTTTTTCAAGATAATTAATAGACTATTAATATTAGTGGGTAAAGAAAAAGATGATATTTTAAATGAAACATTTCATTTAAAATTCATGATTGGTAGATAAAGAATGAAGTCAACAACCATACGCACAAACATAAATGTATCTTCTTTCCAGTTTGTTTTCTTCACTGAAGGGCTACTGCTTGCTTTTTTTTTCCTTTTCTGAGTTTCCTGAAATGAGAGTTGCACCCTGAAAAATCAAGCATGTCTACATTCTGAGTGACTGCCAGTGAGAGACTGACCAAAGTCTGTTTAGATCAGGGAATATCTTCCGTTGAGTTCAGCTGTCAGATTAAAAAAGATAAATTTACTCGGAGCATGTGTCTCTGTATAAGTATAGAGCCATTTGCTGAAAACTAGTCAAACAAAACAGTGAGTTAGATCTATATTGATGCATCTAGAACTCTACCTCTGGATAATACACACCTTCTACTATTGTCACTTTACCAAAATGGTGAACTTCCATTAAGAGGATGTGCATCAGAAATCTTCACTAAGACCCTGCAGCATAAAATACTGCAAATAAAAGTGATTTTATTGTAAATTTATATAAGGTTTAGTAACCAGAAACATAGGATGAAGGCAAAAGTAGGTAAATTTTGAGACCACTTCATTTTATTTTTCCTTTTCATTCTTGGTCTTTTGATTATTACATTTTTGTCCTATTACTTGAAAGTGACAATATCTCAAATTTCACCTATATCTCGTAGAGAGAAATGCATGCCTTTCACAGCAATACGATTATGATCCTTACCTCATAACAAACTTTGCAGAAATGCATAAAAATTGCATTAAATTTGCTGATTCTCTGAAGAAACCATTGCTTTATGAGAAATGAGACACTCTCTAACTTTTTGGTGCTTTAGGCTGTAGTTTATAAGATCAGTACAAATATTTTTGCTCTAAACAGCCGGAATTGTACATGACTGGTCTCTTTGATCGTCTGTGAATCATGCATTTACGCCTCACATGAACTTTTGGGAAACAGAACATCTTAAATTTTGCAAACTAAAGGCTTTTCATTTATTATGCTCCTCTTTCCCCCCCCCCATAGTGGGCTTTCTTCAGAACAAAGAAAGAGCTTTAAGGGCCTGTCTTGATGTAAACCAACCAACACTGAAACACAGCTGTTTGGAATCAACACAGTGGGAGAAAATTTTTTTGTGAACACTCTTTGGTTTTACCTAACACTGAAGTCTATATTAAAATTAGATAAATAAAATACATGTAGGACAATTGTGAGAAGTAAAAAAGAGACATTGAGTGGAATACAAATATATTTTAAAAATATATATTTTAATGTGCTCTGAGTCACACTGTTGCTCTGAGAAAAAAAAAACAATTTGTTAGATTTGGATAAATTTGTGACATCAGTAAGAAACATTGGTACAATGTAGCACAGTCTATATATTGTAAATAGAACTTCAGCTGAGTTGACTACCTTGTGTATACTTCTCAGAAGCCTTAGTTATGGAAAGTAGTTCCAAATTATATTACCTTTTGGGAGCTTGCTTTGTTATTTCAGGCCTCTGAAGCGAGTTTTGGACTGAAATGCTGACTTGCATTTCTTATGCTGTGGTGTATGCTTGCATTAGAAAAGAAAGCAAGAGAAATATAGTCTTGCCATTAGGAAGAGGATGGGAAATTATCCGGCAGAAAAGAGAAAAAAAAAAAATAGAGGAAACTCAAAATTTGAATGAGTTATTTAGATTAAAAATTCATGAAAGAAAAGCAACATTTCCTAGGGTTAAGTTGTATCGAGGGTGCATCTACCTACCCACATATCCTATAAAAATACTCTGAGACTTCATTCTAAGCTGAAATTCCCTGATTTCTTTTGTGACCAAGTGATGTCTGTACTAGCATACAGTGAGGACCAGTAGGAATGGATCTGTAGAAGGCACTGATGTCCACACTAGACGTATTTCACTGATTTTTTCTTTTCTTCAAATGATTTCATCTCTGTTTTCATGAGTCACATTTTTCAACATCATCTGAAAGGAATTCAGTTTGAGCACTTGGGTGCCGTTCCATGATGCAAAAGTAACAGGGATAACTGGAAGTTTGATTCAAAATCTCCCTCTGGATGAATAATATAGCTTGTCTTTATAAGGATTCTGCTGACACATTATGGAAATAAAATAGTCAGAGTGCTCTATCTGCTCCCTCATGTAGTCTTCATGATGCCTGATTTGGATCTTTTCCTTTCTATGGAAATAATTTTCAAAAGGTGATCATTAAACATCTTTTACGTTTCTACTTGGAAAAAAAATCCAGGCACACTGACAAATTGTATTAGCAGTCACTAGTGTAGTGTTTCCTTCTGATACATTCTTAAAGAACATGAAGTTTTTCTTCCAACGGTTTCTGGAAAATTTTTGTGTTTATACTTGAGTGTTATGGGAACAAATAAAAATAATGATTTTTGTTTTATCTCCATCCTAAGTCCAATATTTTTAAAGGTGTTATGGTTAAAGAATATGAAGGAGAAATTTATATAATGGCAGAAACCAAACTAGCTCAGAATTTTCGACATTCCATTCCCCTTTCTTCCCATTTTTTGTTCCTCCTTACATGAAGTTATTTAAATCTATTTGACAATGTAACACATAATTTGCTGTCTTCCTTACTTTAATTCATGGGTCTCAGAGTTATGAATAATGTAATTTATACTTCAACATTCTGAACAAAGAAAAAAATTCCAATAGCAAATCATTATTATAAACTTGCCATTTCATGTCATGGCAATCACAGACCCATGCTTGTGATAATCAAGTTTAACTGTAGTCTTTCAAGATAGCATATTCTTTACATTATAAATTATATTTCTTCTGATATAAGAAATTATTTGGATTTATTTCCTTTTCTGTTACTTTTCACAGAAAATAGAAATCTAATGTTCACAAGGTGTTAATACTGTACAAGTGCTAACAGCATTGCTTCAGTTGTGATCCTCTTCTCACAAGTCACAGGGTCTCAGTCACATGGGTATCATTAGGACAACTATCTTCTATCTGGAAATCCAGTGCAAAGTTTGGATCATTTGCATAAGACTAGAAATACTCCTCACTATTGCTGATAGAACACAAAGCAGCCTTATCATATTTTCTTCATTATCCCACTATTTGCTCTCTGAGAAATTCCTAGGTGTAAAAAAATGTGTCCAATGGCCTCTCCTAGATTAATTTTGTTGTTAATTTATAATTGGAATTTTTTATTGGCATGAGTAGGCTTAAAAGGCTTCAGGAGGACTACCATAGACTAAGAATTACATTCCACCATGTGCCTTTCCATCTTATATTCTCTTCTTGTTCTAGTCTCATCACAAGTTTCATCACATTTAACTGTTTTTCTTGAATTGGATCTACAGGTTTACAGGGAAGCATTCATCTGAATATATGCATTTGCACAGGAGAAAATAAAATACAATTCCAATACCTGGAAAACTATATTCTTACTAATTTCCATAATTTTTTATTTCATTTTCTTCCTAAGTTAAAAATTTAGGTAAGTGGAGAAAGGTCAATAAGAGAAGAAATAAAAGAAGTAAATCCTTTAACTGCAAAAAATGGAGATTCAGTCGAGTTAAGAGGCTGATATAATTTATTTTTTGGTTGTTTTGTTTTGTCACAATATTCTAATGAGTTCTGCCTTCTAAACAAGGCATAAAAACAATCAAAATAAGCTTATATTTGGTAAGGAACATCAAGGTCAGTTCCATGCTTTGCCAATAATCCTCAATGAAATATTCTGGGTGCAACTGTTCTAGTGTCAGCTCTGTCAAATGTCTCTTGAGTGATTATAATTAAATATCAGCCTTACAAATGACTGTAGATCTTCCACCAAGAAAACGCAAATTTTTAATATAATGATAAGAAAAGCAAAACCAACAGAACCAACAAAACCAACAAAACAAAACTACCACAAAAAGTAGTACACACAAAAAAATTATTGTAGAAACTTCTTGAAGAATTAGTCTGGTGCAAATCACAAGATTATGAATGTCAAATGGCCTTGTGACTGTTTCACATATGTTCCACATAATGATATACTCATTAATTCCTCTCGTTATGCTGTCACTCTAAAATTACTTTCACATATGTTTTTGACAAATGGAACTGTGCTTTTACATTAGGCAGACAGAACTAGAGTCAGATCCAAGAAAAAAATTGAAGCACAGCATAGGTTTCTCATATAGCTGATGAATAGAGTATTTGCTAACTAAATACAATTGACATAGCAGGTAAATGTGAAATCATGCTTAGCTAGATTAAATCTTCTTACAAAATCTATTTTTGATAGGTTACTTCTTCTCAGATAGACAGTTAAGGAGAGAAGCTTATCTAGATTAATATAGTTAACTTTTCTGTTTTATTGGCTGAAATGTTTTGGATAAAGTAGGAAAATCTTCCGTTTCCAGACTCAGTCACTAAAAACACTATAATTACTTCAATTATTTCAACTAGGCATGAGGTAGCCTCGATTTTGTACTTTTGCTTTGATTTTTGATTTGCAAAATTAATTTTGAAGTGAGCTACATGGTAGATGTCATTCTGGATGCAGTATTTAAACAGGAGAAAATAATAAATAAGAATTTAATTAAATATGATTAAATAGGAAACTTATATGGGATAGCCTGAAAGCTGTTTCTCAAGAGCAGGCCAAGGCAGACATGGTCTCATAAGAAACAATTTGAGCAACAGGTTACATTTGTCTAGCTGAAGAGGTGTTTGTTCAGTCCTAATAGTACTAACCCTTAGAGTCTAAATTATTTAGAAAAACACTTCGCTTATAACAAAGTTTTAAGTTGATATAAAGTCACATTTAGGCTCATACACACATCATCTCTCTGAACATTCTCACCTTTTCTTCAATGTAAGCTCATGTTTTTGAGTCCTTTTGGGTCTTAGAATCAAATCAATATTCACTAAGAAGGACGTGGGGAGTATGAGCTTGAAAGGATCATCAGCACTCCAGCTCTACCACAGGGGAAACTATAAATTTAACAGGGGTGTTAATTTCTCCTCTTTCTAAGGTCTAATTTTATGTATTTTCTGAACATTTTTAGATTTTTTCATTCCTTGCTAGTCTTCCTTTCCACATAACATCCATATTTATAACCCCCAAAAACAGTTTGTCTTTTGCACCATGTTTTATCTCTTTAATTGCTAATAATTGATCATTGGTAAATTGTTTACAGACATATAGCCTCAGCCATCGTCACATCTACATCTACACACTTGCTCATAATGGCTGTTAGTTCTCTATACTGAGATTTTTCTAGGCTCACAGTTTATTCTACATGTACTCATTTGGGTTTGGCCTTTACTAGTTACAGACATCTATCAAAATTATTAGAAGAATAGGTGCAATGTCAAAATGTCATACAGAAGTTAGTGAAATAC
>JAWWMU010000001.1:69547153-69565844 GCA_035048155.1 Cinnycerthia olivascens | reverse complement strand
TTTTGAGAGGGGAGAGATGATAACTCCTTAAGATACCAAGCTATTTCCTTTTAACTAGCTTATACAGAAACATGTGCATTGAGTTGTATTTGACAGTCTCTGATAATGAAGCCAGCAAGACAAAAAAACAAACAAAACTTCAAGGAGGGACCCTGACAGTCAGTTTTAGTTAATTCCTCTCTTATTCCTTTCCTTCAGTTTATTAGCATGTTATTCTGTGGTTTGGACTATTCTGATGCAGCACAGCAGAGAAGAACTTCTGAAACAACAACAATTGTTTTCTATAAGGTAAATTCTGGATGAGTAAAAGAGAATGCATCTTATTTAATAGAATTTAATTTATGATCACAATAAAGAAGTTAACACTTTCAGCAAAAGGCAAGTTTCTCTGTTGAATGGTCTGTAATAAGAGAATATAAAGTAGCTTCAAGTAGAGACTAAGGTAAAAGAATAGCTCAATTTTTTCAATTTTTACTTTTTGATTTTTATTTTACTCCTCACTTCTTCATCGATATTATAATAAACAACTTTACATAAACCAGTGATAGATGTATAATAGCCAGATGCATATGCCAAAAGAAGTATTTACTGGAAAATGCCAATGTTTTACAAAATCTCTGAACATTTCATTCCAGTCCTTTTAATAAACAAATTCAGATAGGTCGGTGGAGTGACAATGAAGCTTGAAATGTATGTTTAAAAATACCATAATTCCAATTTATCTTTTTATGACATTTTAGTGCTACTCTAGACAGTTGTTTACAAATAGGCAGACCTCTGTTTCTCATCAGGAAGCAAAAAAATAAAAACCCTAAGTATGACTTGGGAAATAGCTTAAGGAAGTTATTTTAATTTTATTAATGTTGTAAAGAGCTGCAGTCTTCTGAAGCCTTGCTTAGAGATTATCATGATGTAGCAAGTATGATCTTTCATTTCCATTTCTTTTTTCATTTTACAAAATTCCTAATTACACATCAGATCACAAGCAGGTAGAAGTTTTTTCCCTGTTAACTTTCCATGTTGAAAGAATTGCCTAAAATAGGTTTGTTTTTTTTTTTATCATTAGCAAAGCCCCAGGATTCTCTCAGATTAGGGACTGGTTCTTGAAATAGCTACTCAGTCTATACCAAACTGTCAGCACAGAAAATTGTGATTTAAGAATGAGAAGTAACATCATTCGGTAGCAAAGGCAGATGTCCAGAAAACCTCATGAGCTGTTTGAGTCAGCAAAACCATGCTCTCACACAGGATGGTATAAATGTACAAAATACTGGGATACAGTATTTTCAGTGAACCAATACTCTAGGTTTCAGTGTAATCACCCAGCCAACAGCTCTTTCACAGTTTGTGATGTCTTAATTTTGGAGGAGGTCCAAGAAGGAGTATTCCTACTGCAAGAACTATTTCTCATTTCTTAGGAAGAACAGGATAACACACAATAATTGTCCTTCATCTGACAAGTAACTTTTTTTAATTTACAAGTTATGTTCTTTTCTTTCCCTTTCACTTTATTTAAATTAAAGATTATACAGTTTCAGTGCTCCAGAAAGAGGTGTTTCTTATGGTGCAAAAAAGAGAGAAAAATCAGTATCTGTTATTCTTAATACCTTGAAAAATAGCTCTTTATTTCACTTTGTTTCTTGTGCACAATAATTACCAACATAAGAACTTTTATAGTCAAATTAAAAGTATTAATAATATAATTTTTAAGTGTATAATAAGAACTTTGAAAATTTATGAGTGCATGAATGATTGCAGAGTTGATTTTGTTTTCTTTATTGAGTCTTACATTTCCTGTCAGCCACACTTTGTTATATATTACTAACATTACTACTCTGGAGATTGAAATGATATTACCAAACTCCCCTCTGAAATACATACTCAGTACTTGTCTCTGCTTTCAGTTACTTATTCTGTTCAACCTAGATAAGTAACTTTCAATCTTCTTTGAAAATGTATTTTTAGGCGTTCTCTTATTGAAATAAAAGAAGGTATATTATAGAAAACGTAGAGCAATCCAAATTAATGTTGAATTACTGTGTACACACTTCAGTGTCATCATTTATATGTAAGTTTTGTATATTCTATTCATGAGATCTCTATTTCCTTCTCCACTACTTGGTAGTTCTGCTCCACTCTGACAGCCAAGAAGAGCTATTTCAGATTCAGGGCAATTTGTAAGTCAGAGGAAAATCTAAGAACCAAACTCTGGAAAAAATACAGTTTTTACTTTTGCAGTTTTGTCAGTGTCAGTTTAAATAGGCAAGATTTTAAGGTGTTGATATGAATTAGCATTTTGAAAACTTAGGGATAGTTCCATGCTGAGTCAGAGATTGAAAAGCTCATCAGGTTAAAACATTGTGTTAATGTATGACAATATGAATATGCAAACTACTTATTTTGGGAATTTTCCCTTGATTCTATAAAAAGATGTTTCACGAGTGCATAATTTTATACATACAAGGCCTTGAATGTTACAACCTCCTAAATTTCCTGATTTCTTTCATGTCTTCTGGTCATGTGCTTTTTACTTTTAAAGGCATGTTTATACCAAGTCATTCTTATCACTTCAAATCTTTGCTTCACATATGGTATATCACATTTCTTAGTCTCTCTTGTGCATGGAACTATCTGCCAGATGTTCCAGGGAACCTTTTCATTGTCTCTATTGACGAATTCTATGCATTCATTTCAACAGACAGCTGATATCTGGAAGTGTATATTATAGCCGAAGAACCATTAAACATATCTTCTTACAGATTCAAAAGTACATTTGAGTATTTGATGAACTCATTAAGAAATGTTAGAAATTCTCTCTGGTAAGATGTATCTTTTAAATAAATTTCACAAGAAATTATTTTATAATGCTTATTCAATGAAATTTTCACCTCTTGTGCTGCACTTTGCACTACAGGTTGAAATAAAAGAGCCTCTGGTGTTGCTTATTTTCACATTTTTTAATATATATACTAATATCTTGGGAATATTGGAGTGTGGACAATTATATATATATATATATATGATTTATGTTAGTAAAATTTTCATTTTAGTTCATACACAGACTGCAGCCTGGGAAGCATGCTTCAGTAGCTGGATATGCCCTTAAGGAAGCTGCATAGAGATCCTGCCCTGGAGCAGGCTGGAGCTGTGCCTTGCAGAGAGCGTGTTTTCCATCAGGAGCTGTGAAGCAGTCTGTTCCTAATGCACTGCACCCCATGGACAGGGCCCATGCTGGATCAGTTTGTGAGGAACTGCTGCCATGGGGAGGACACACATCAGTGAAGTATGTGGAGAACTCTCTTCACAGGTGGCCATGCTGGAGCACTCCATGAGGAGGAAAGAACATCTGAGACAACTGGTTATTAGCTGACCATTACCCCAACTCCCCATCCCTGTGTGCTGCTCAGGAAGAGGCAGAGAAATCGTGAAGCATTTTGACCATGAGAAGAACAGAGGGCTGGGGGAGTGTTATTTGTTTTAACTCCTGTTTCTCATCATCTCACTCTATTTTTAAAGAGTAAAAAAATTAAATTAATTTTATCCAAGTGGAGCCTTTTTATTTTAATATAAATGTAGCTGATATGTGATCATCTTCTCTTTGTCTTGTCTCACAAGCTTTTCCATCTAATTTTCTCCTCCTATCCTGTTGAGGAGGGGGAGTGAGAGAGTGGCAAGATAGAGGGCTTGGCAGCCAGACAAGGTCAAACCCACCACAAGGGATTACACCTTTCATACTGATTTTTCTGGCCTTATTCCTTAAAAGAGTTTTAATTTCTGAGAAAAAAGAGCTATTTCTTTATGTAGTGAAGCTCACATGCCCCATTTCAGGCTCATTTTTCAACATTATTAGCAGCACAAAATATACTGAATATACTTGCACAAAATAGGGCCAATTACAGATCCTATTTATGAGTATTTTTATATTCTTAATTTCACAGCCTTTTGAGTTGTAACTGGCACAGGAAAAAGAGATCAACTAAAGAGCATCAGTAAAGGAAATCTTGCATTGCCAGTGCAATATTACTATCATGGTATGAGGGCAATGATGTTGCTGCTAAAACACAATGTATGTCAGGTTGACACCATAACTGCAATTAGGCAAAGAATACTTTACTTTTTTGGTCATGGGGATACAAGAGAACTTCCAGGCCTAAAAGAGCGACATTTTGTTTCAGTGCACTCCTGAAATATCATGGAACAATCTCCTACTCAGGCTTCTATCTCCACAGAGTAACACCTATTCTGCTACAGAGGAACTGATACACTGATAGTGAAAAAAACAATTAGTGATAAACTGCTTATGGGTTATTTAATCAGGTTTAAAAAGAAAATGAACCAAAAGGACATGTATTCTATATAAAGGTAATTATTTACTGAATTGTGTGTGGATTAAATTAGGCTTTTCCAGAAAATAAGCAAACAAAATCCTTATTTGAAGGGTATTGCAGTTTGTAGAAGTGCCATTCATTTTGCAATAATTTAAATCCAAGGAACTGACAAAACGAAGATTATTTTTAGAGTACTTTTATACCCACACAGCACATGTTCCCTGACAGATTGAATAATTTTCAACAGTAACTTCAGTCTGCTCCTGCCAGATAAGGAAACATTCTATGTATTTTCAGTCTTCTCAGCTGTGTAAAACATTTTCTTAGTTATGCTCCCATGCTTCCTCTCCAGTCCCAAATGCATACTTCATTGTTTCCTTAAGCTATGCATATGCAATAACAATGAAGACAAATTCTTAATTGTATAGACATAGATTTAAATATTATATTTATGTTTTGTTTTGTTTTGTTTTGTTTTGTTTTGGTTGATTGGTTGAAGGTTTGTTTTATTCTGTTTGTTGGGTTTTTCTTCAGTTGGAGTTGGGTAGAGTTTTCAGCACTGCGGAAGGGTGCAAAGTTAGAATTTGAATAGTTATATATTTTTATTTGTATAACTAGTTAACCCTATAAGCCTAAAATTGACCAGTTTAAGTAATTAAAGATGTCTCTGTTATAAGCATGGACAGAACCTTGACTATAGTAGATTTAAAATTACAGCATCATTTTGTGTACTACCTTTCATTGCCAAATGCAATTTGCTTTGGCGGTTAATGAATAGTTGGTGGAACTTTAAGAACAGTAGAAGAAATATACCAGCTGTAAAGTATACCTTTGCAAAAGAGAGATATTTAGAGTTACCAATTTATACACTATCTAACTACTTATTGTTTTAAGTAATAGTAAAATGAAAATTTATTCTGGTTTATATTGTGTTCCCATTAAAAAAAAAAAAAAAAAAACAACAAAAAAACTTTGTACTTTCTGTTTAGGAAAACAGGTTTTATAACTGCTAGATAATAAAATTAGCATTAGTTCAAGTAAATTTCAGATGTTTGTGATCATCATGTGTTTCTCATATGCTGAAATCTGGATTTTTAAAATCTGACTGTATTGTTCTCAAAATCTTCCAAATACAAAAAATTAGTTAAGGCAGCAGAATTAATATAAAAAGTTATGTGAGATAAAGAGCAAAGTGGCATATCACTGCCATGACTTTTGAAATATCATGGAAAGTGGCTTGGAAACTAGATCAGCCAGTTCCCTCAGGCATCCGGGATGCATCTCATCAGGTTCCAAAGACTTGTTTAAGTTCAGGTTCCTCAGGTGGTGTCAATCCTGATCTTCTGTTACTGCAGGAGAGACTTTGCTCCCCCACTCCGTGCCATGCAGTCCATCCACTTGAGAGCTCTGAGGACAGACATAACCAGTGGATTGAAATGAGAAAGTTCTTGAGTAATTCAGCCGTCTACTTATGTTTTTATCAGTTTACCATTCTAATTAAATTTAATAATTAACAGTAGTTAACAATTAATAACTATTATTCTTAATATCAAGTTGTATTAATTTACTACATACACTTAAGAGCGTGAATACTTGAAAGCACTATTAATAACACAGAAAATGTTTGTACATTCAGAAACAACAATTGCATCTCATGTAGAAGTTGTAACAATTAAATAGAAAAATGAAGTACTAGTTTGGAGTTATTTTCTTCTTAAGTCGTTCATCACACTAATATGTGATGCAGGACTCTCACCAACATTGAATGAAACATTTTACAGGCAGGGACAGAATTTTTCCCTAATAATATTACGTAATGTATGCATAAGCTATTCTGTGGATAGTGAAGCAGAGAGCTCTGTTTTTTGCAGATTTCATTAATAAGCAGTAACTTATTTCTATGCTGATATTAATTTATTTTTCATTTATATTTGCTGTTAATCTCATACATCGTATTTCACTTGCATTAATGTAGGGAACTATACTAATAATGCAACATGTAGTCTGGTTTCATTTCTTGAGGTTATTGTTTTCAATTTAGATTAGTAAAGTAGTGCTGTTAACTTAAACACCATCCACGCAGGGTTTATAAAGAAAATTGTTGGGAAACCAACTGGAAAATAGAGTCTTCACTGGAATCTTAAATCGTTGTTGTTGGAATTTTTTTCAAAATCAGCACCATCAAAACACAAGTTTATGTAGGGCATCACTCATTCCAGTTATTTTCCATAGCTTTTTGGCAGGCATCAGAATGATAACAACCAAAAAAATAATTAAAAGTTTAATGGGTACAACTTCTTAGTGAAAAGGTCTCATTATCTCAAATGAAATCAAATGAAAATGAAATAAAATTTGAGGAGCAGCAAGCAGCATATTGGTTATAACTATTTCAAAAATAAGTTTGGGAAATGAGAAGACACTTATCACTAATATTATTTAATTCTACAGAGTAATCAGAGAAACCAGTATAGAATTCAAATTGGAATACATCTGATTTTTTGCAATATATTTCAAATCCATCTTAAGCAATTTTTAAACTTATGTAGTAATATATACGATCAACACTTTCAAAGGACTCTAGATATTGTTCTCTGCCATCTCTATGCCAAAATGAAGAGAACTTTAAAAAGAAAAGATAATTTTATCAGTGATTTTTATTATTAATCACACGCATACAATGGATTGGAAGTGACAGAGAAATTTGTCATGTGTGGATAAAGAAGGAATATTAAATAAGTGCTTCTAGGGGAATGACTTTACATGTGTTATTGCTCAAGAGTGATTGTCATGATATGATATTTGAAATTTCGACTTTATTCTCATAAACATGAGGAGGCTAGTTAGCTGTGGATTTAACAGTTAGGGCTGCAGTGCATCACTACCATGAATGCAGTGTTAAGGCATGAGATCTGGAACACTGGGTGTGTTCACAGCTGTTTTCCTCTCCCATTTAGGCTGAGGATGGCCTCATTTTTACGAACCCATAGAGCAGTTTCTATTTCCTGCTGACATTTAAGAGACTCCTGACATGCAGATCTACAAGCATGAAACATCCTCTTAGCACATCATTAAATGTAGCCACCCAAATATTTTCTGTTTATCCTTTAACTTATACCATAAATGTAAATAGAATATAAAATATATTTCTCCTAAACCTTTAGGAGCCATTCAACATGGCTGAAAATCTTGGAAGCCTTTGAAAGTGACTCTGAGTGAGTGACTGGTGTCCGTATTGTCCAGATTAAAGAAAGAGAAATATGCAGAATTTTATTCACAATAAACTATTTCAAAATAAATATATTTTTGATGTGTTGCATTGGCTTGACATCCTATCAAAAAAGAATTTTATTGCATGGAAATGCTCACTATTTTTTTTTTTACTCTTTAGGCTTAAAACATTGTAATTTCTTTTTGTTATGTTTTGAAATACCTACTGAAGACCACTACAGTTCCAGAAGTTCATCTCAAAAGAGAAATCTAAAGCATGGGTTTATTTCAGATAGCTGAAATAGTATCTTGTACTGTGTGTTTAGCTATAAATACAAATTGTATTGCTATAAATAGGGTAATAATACATATTCCTTTAAGAATTAAAACATTAAATTATTAAATCTGAAAGGATAAATAAATAATGTGTTATGTAGTAAAATATAGTATAAGCCAGTATATTTTTATACTTTATCACATAATTATATAACATATATTATTACTATATGTTATAAAGGTTAATATTTTAGAAAAAAGTATTAGGAATTGCATATAGAAATACTTTATTTTAAAATGTTGTATTTACATGCTGATTATACTGCATATCATATAATATTATATTTTTAACTACATGCAGTTGTAGCATTATTGTATTATAATTCAAATATATAGTATGATGCAATATTATAATATTAATCTATGCAATATAATAATGTAATATTAAAAAGTGATTTTTAAATGTTGAGAGTCAAATATGCTTCCTGTTCCTCCTACATATCACTAATATCAACTGAGGCTTATACATATGCTACAGTAAAAGTTTTCAGTTGTTCTGCATTCATTAACACTGGATGTTTTGTTATTGTCATTTTAATCTCTGGTAAAATCCTTTGTCAATTATGATAAGCCTGGAGCCCTTGTTGTTAAAATTCCATTGCCCTTAAATTATGCTTGTTTCATATTTTCTTATTCATGTTAGCACTTCTGTAACTGCCAAAAAATAGCAGTGAACTGCTAGTCCCCAGAGAACAGGGAAGCCTAGGGCATTAGTAAAGAATATTATGGGTTGTAAGACACTGTTCCTACAAGCTGCATGTCTCCACATGAGCAACCTTCTATTAACTGCAGCCACAGAGGGACACATGCCTTGAGACAAAGGGATGAAACACCTCTTAGAAACCATATCAAGCTCACAGACACACAAGAAAATAGACTTGTAAAATGTGTTAAATCATGCTACAACAGCAAGAAAAGCTTTTGTGCGTGTGAGATAAGAGAAGCGAAGTAATGTAAAATTTCTTACAATTATGTACAGTTCATGTTGTTGCCCCATGGCATAACAACTTTAGGACACCTGGGTTAATAGGACATTTTTCCTTCAGGGATGGTTTTCTTCATAGGCTCATGAGGGGCAGATAAAAAATGTTTGTGTTTTTTTTAAATCGTGAAAAGGGAAAATACCTGGCAGATTGGCAGGTGTGGGCACAGCCACTTCCTTTGTTACCGTCCCACTAATATACAAATTTCAGAAAAATAGAAGTCCTACACAATGGTATGGTTTGTTTCTAGGTGAAACTGCACCTTTGCTTTCTTGGGAATATTACATATGGAACATATCAAAGCACTCTAGAACTGTTAATAGCAACAGATTTTTGAGTCCATGTTTTCAGTTAAAGAGCACAACTGCAACTTTAGGAATGCTGTCTCCACATGAAAATAAAACACAGCTACATGAGAAAATGTTGGTATCTTATACTAAAAAACTAAAATTAAAAATTGATGACTGCTAAAACTGGGTTCTTTTAGCAGTTGAACTTTTTGCCAGATGGCATTTTCTAAAGAATAATGCATCATCTATCCTCTGGAGACAGGATAAATCTGGTATAACCATACAGTCAGCATGTGTATATTTACAGATTTTGCCCTGATATCTTAACAGAAGCGCATTTCTGGACATGCAGAATCAAATTAACTGATTCAGTTGAATAATCATGTCGTGGACACATATGCTATAAATATTGTAGGATCATGGTCTGAAAAGCATTCCTAAGTTTATTCATGGAGTTGACAGAGCGTAATCCTCTGTCATTGTTTCTGCTCTGTATTGGATGTAAAGCTGCAAGTGTCTAGGATATACTCTTCTCTCTTCATCTTTCTTTTAAAGTGATAGAATAATTTTCTTGAACGTCCTCTAACATGTATTTTATGAGATTAGAGAAATTTCAAGGAGGTCTATGGCAAGAGAAGAATGTTTCTTACTTTTTCTGTTTGATGTCTTCATCACTTGAAGCACAAGTTGAACTTTTTTCTTGCAAAATTAACAAATTCGGCAATTCTTTAGCAGTACTTTATTCTTTTGTTCATCTGGGGCTTAGCCTCTCCTTCCCTTTCTGGTCTTTCTCTACCTGGAAGTTAAATATTTAACACAGATAGGAATGTGTTGAAGTCATCGATGCTGTATTTTCTTATACCAGCACTATTGTATCGACTGGAATAGTGATACTTAAAACTGCCCCTTGTCTTATAGTAAAATGAGAATTAGAATTTTCATCCCCAGAGCAGAACTAAAGTTACTCATTAAGAAAATGAATAACTATAGACAATGTAGGAAAAATTTATAGCTAGAATGGGGTAGTAAAAGTCACTCACATGACATTGTCTAAAATACAGCAGATGTTTCTGGTAGTTCACTCCAAGATATATGAGCTTATACTAGAACAAATGGATGCAAGGCCTGCTAGAAAAATGAGATGAGAGGCTAATAGATCTTTACTGTTTATGAGATATAACTGCAATCTATACATCTGCAAATGATGGAAGATAGCTATCCAAACTAAGAGCAATCTTGACACATGAGTAAATTGATATAAACTGTGTGTGAATACATTCAGTCTGGAAAGGACAATTTCCATCTATCATGCAATGATATTCTATAGTAACTTCACTCAGTGAAGTTGAGCAAAAAATGAGCAAAAAATGTTGCTATATTCAAGGAAATGTTTGATATATCATGAAAATAATTACACAGTGATTGTCTTCAAGGGCATGCAACTGACTCAGTAGTTCAAAAGTATTATTACTGCTATAAATCTATATACCAATATAAAGATTTTATGGGACTCCTGAAGCACAGAAGGAGCATTTTCCTGAAAATGGTTAAAATAAAAAGAAAAAAGAGAAACAAAAAGGAAGAAAAAAAGGAGACATCAGTTCCATTGAGAACAAAATTGCATAACTGTACAAAAAAACCACAGGTTAAAGTGATTATGAAAATAGTCTGTCTCAAGCACCTGGCTGAAAATAGAATTCTGACAACTTTCAGTGTATCATGGGAATATCTATGAACTAAAAATTTTCTCCAGCTAGGTATACTGGAAGTTGCATTTGTACATGTACATGTGTATGTATATAATTGCAAGTAATACAACATGCTTGACATCTTCATCAGGGAAGCAAATATCCATAAAAAACTATTTAAATTCTGGTGAGGTGTAATATGTTACTCTTTGTTTTATTTTAATACTCAAAGAAGCTCAAATAATAAGGAATTAATTTTTCAAACAGAACTTACTTGTAAATAAATGGGACAATATGGATATCTTTAAGAAATTCCATACTTGAGAAAATGTTTATGAAGTAAATCTGTGAAATATAGATAGAAATATTTATATCTATCTATCTGTCTGTTTATCTGTCTATCTATTCTGTCAGGCTAGTGTATTGATAAAATTTCAAATGTACGAAAAAAAAGGAGGCAGCTATAAATTTATTTCTGCAGGTGTTATAAATTCTTACTGTTTATAAATATGTGGTTTTCATCTTTCTGCAGTGAACTGATTGATTCTGCAGTCACTATTGTATTAGGAGTATTATAGAAGATATTGTATTTGAGGAATTAGGGTTTGGGTTAGGGTTCAGAGAGCTGCAGAGCCTACAGATCCTGGGAACTGACACTCAAAAGGGCAGTGCAAGCACAGCAAGGTGCCAATATTGCCAACTCCACTGTTTTCATTCTGTGCCACCTACAGTGATGAAAACTTTTTCCACAGTAGCAAGCTGTCATTGGGGTTAGGGTCAAGCTTGAGAGAGTAAAAGAGTCTGCAGATTCCAGCACACTGGGGCTGCAAAAGGCACAACAAGACAGTCCCAGCAGGGCACCAACATTGCTGCTCCTACAGCTTTCTAAACTGGACCACCCACCTCAGCCCCAGTGACAAGATGACATTAGGCTTAGAGTTAGGCTTGAGAGAGGAACAGGGCCTAGAGCTCCAGGGACATTGGGGCTGGAAACCTCATTCCAGAAGGATCATGGCAAGGCCACTACTTTTCTGCCACAACATCTTTCAGATCAGGGTCATGAATGGGGATTGGTACTTCAGCTATTATGACAAGATTCTTTAATGTGAAAAACCCAAAAATTACTAAATTAAGTGAAACCTATGGGATGGAAGGGAAAGAAAAGGAAATACATCAAAATGAGCTGAAACTTCATGAAATTATTTTCATTGAAATCTCGAGATTTCCTTTCCTTTCATGAAATGAGAAATCAAGGAAAGAAGGGAAATGAAGACAGGAAAGGAAAGGAAGTAAAATGGCATGAAATGAAACTGAAGAAAAAAATAATTCTGCACTGAAGTGGGATGGAAGGGAAAAGAAGTGCATCAAAATGATCTGAAAATTCATCAAATTATTTCAGTTGAAATCTCAAGATTCCATTTCCTTTCATGAAGGATTTTTATCATGGCAGTGTACCAAAATTGCTCACTCTACACTTTTTTTTATCTGGGCCAGACACAGTGGATGGGGAATCTCAGCAGCAGTATCAAGCTGCCCTTAGGTTTTGGGTTAAGGTTCAGAGAGTAGCAGAGCCTACAACCCCTGGGACTGACAGTCCAAAAGGCAGTGCAAGGACACCACGGCAGGGTGACATCACCGGCAACTCTACACTTCCTCCAGGTAAGCCGTGCCTCTGGTGGATGGATAGAAACAACATCCCAATGTGTCAAGCAAGAAGTTGGGTTTTGTTTGTTACACTAAAAAGTGGTTTGAAAAGGAGTCTGATCAGCTCCATGGATGACAATTCTGTATAGTGTGCTTTGTCTGTCCACCATCTGTTGAAAGCTGCGTGAAAGTGAGACTCTCAGTAAATGAAGAAAGGTAAGGGTTATCCATTAACCATATTTCCTTTTCTTTTTTTTATCTTATTATTAAAACAATTTTAGTATACCTTTGTGCCTTCTTTATTGACATCTGGGATGAAACCTGTGAACTCTCCAGTGTAAACCAGATATTTATTGTTACAGAAACTTCTCCTACATTAATATAAACTACATTTCCTGGATATATTTGTATTTTTTCTCACCTATGATATTTTATCAGACACTTAAAGTGTTTTTTTTTTCTAATAAGTAAGTTACTGACACTCCACTTTGTACATGTTATACATTATTGCAATTGGAAATGACAGTAAATGAAGAATGAAGTGCAGATCAAAAAATTGTTGTGTCGACAATAATGCAAAGTTCCGTGTCAGCTAGGAAGACAAAATTCATAGTTGTTTTGTTTCTTTATTTCTTTTGTTTGGATGCTTTTCTTTCTCTATTAACCTCATTGTTTATTCTAGGCCTGTATTTCCCTTATATCCTTTTTTATATTTTTCCTTTTTTTTAATTATTCTTCCTCAATTCTCATTTATCATCTCAGAAAATTTTCTTTCTTACTCCTAATCCTTTCAAATAAATAAAATCAGCATCAATTATACATGCACCAACAGATAAGCATGGATGAATATGTTTGATATCTCTGTTTTGCCATAAGGACTTTAAGATTCAACATGCAGTTTTCTGTTATCATATATACAGGAAGGCAAGAAAACCAATAAACCAATAAACCCAGATGTTTCAATATGAAACCAATTATAATAATAAGGATAATAATAATAATAAGGATAGTAATAATAAGGATACTAGATCTTTATGATGATACTAGTCATTTCCTAACATATGTCTTCATATATGTTAAAAAAATCTGTACGTGCTGATACAGGAGCTCTAGGAAGGTCTATGGCTCTATCTCACTTACAAACTTTTTGAGGCATTTATTGTAAGTGTCAAGTTTTATCATCACTCCCAACAGAATAGATTTATAGAGACTGTAATATGGGGCTTGATTTACGAGCTCAGAGAGTACAGCATAAGCACGTATTTGTAAAGCTGAATATTGTTATCTAAAATTATCATCCTAATAATGATAGTGCATAAATTATCCAGCAGCTTACATTTTTACAGTAAAGCCCATTGCAATCCTAATTGTTGCTTATTGGAATATTAACTTGACTGTTACTGGGTCATGCACAGTTTTTTGGCATTTCACTATCAAACTCATCTGCGGGACCTAATCTAGGAGAAAACTTCATGAGCACCTGCATTCACCAAAGAAGTTCTGTTTGAAAATGCATTGGTTTCCTCTCTTTTATGCTTACTCCCTTTATGCAAAATTAAAATATTTTCTTGAGATATAGATGATATGATTCAAAGCTCTTGCTGCTTAACTGGATCTGTTGCATGTGTCCTTCCTTTTTGATGTTGCTGAGTCTTGGTTCTGGATTAAGTATATAATTTGCTTATATTTTTAGCAAATAAACTTCAGGTTTCTTCAGCTTTATCATAATGTAACCCATTCCTTTGGTTAGTCTATCCAATGAAGTAACATTTATTTTTTTCCTCTTTATTTCAGAGAACTCTACAGAAGTTATATATATATGTAGATTATACATTTCTATTGTAGATTATATATTTATATTATTCTTGATCTGGATTTTTTGTTTTGCATTACATTGCATTACAATGGCTTTTTTCTGCAACATTTACAAGTAAGGTTTCTATTATATATATAGTGGGGAAAACAGTTAATCCTGATGCCTAATAAAATGTCTTGTTTTCTATCTGTTTTTTTTTTTGTCTGTTTGTTTGTTTGCTTTATTTTTTTTCTAAACAGAGGAATTATACTTTCCCCTAGTGTTTCTTTTGACCTCTCCTTGAAAAGTCCACAGGACATCTTATGTAGATGATAAAATTATGAATTATATCATGTGTACTTTTAAAATTAAAATTGTTTGTGTTTCTGAACTTAAAGAAAAACATAAAACATGAGGAAAAATTTCTAACTTACTGCATGAAGAAAACTGTGAGAAAGGGAGGGAGTCTGTTTATGAAAATCATTCAGTCTTACAGATTTACAGCAGACACAAGTAGGGGTTTTAGTTGGTTTCACCTCTACCTGCGTCTCAGTCTCAGCCCTTACCTGTCTCACTTCTGGATGACTTTCTCTGCTTTTCTTACTGTACTTTAATTTTTAACAATCAGAATCAGACATTTCAGGCAGTTTCTCCCTTTTCCTGCTTAGCACTCCACAGTATGTCACAGTGTCTGAAAAAGATCTCCAAGTAAAATTCGTGGTGTTCATCAGTCTGCCTCTTTGAAGCCTGCTTTTATTACATTTGGCGTCTTGCCCATTTAGAAAGCTAAGATAGAAAATTTTCTCCATATTGTTTTTTATGACCTTGAAAATGTCTTATACTCAGTTCCATTCTTTCTATTGACCTGCATTTGGCAATCATAGCAGAACCTCACTATTACAAACCTTGGCCTGCTGCTAGAACTGGAGGGAAGAAGTTACAATGCCTGTCAATTATGATTTCCTCTCCATTTTGTTGATGAAACAACTCTCCAAACACTTTCTTAATCCATCCACTGAGATTATCTTTTTTGAATTCTCTTTATTCTTTAATTCATACCTTCCCTTTGTGTAAGTTTTCAGTGTTGGCAGATGGACTGGCTTTTTCTACAATATTTTTCTGTTTTATAGAGTATTCCAGATTCAGGCATATTTTGCTTTATCCCCATTGACAAAAATGTGTGAAAAATATGTTTCTTCTGCATTTTTCTTTGTGAATATTTTAGAGATAAAACCAAATCTTCCAAATCTTGAAGAGGGTCAAGTTAAAAAAAAAAAAAATTAGAGCAGATAGATTTTAGTGGAATTTAGCCTGTAGAGACTGATATATTGGTTGCTTTAAAATCATTCTTCTAGTTTGAAGAACAGATATAATAGTGAAAATAGGGGGGTTGTGTTCATTGCGTCAGAACTTTAGGTATCCTGGTAAGGGAGCTGGGGTTGTTTAGCCTGGAGAAAAGGAGATTCAGGGGTGACCTTATCACTCTCTACAACTACCCAGAAGGACATCTGGTGGGGGTCTGCCTGTTCAAGTAATTACAGAACAAGGCAAGTAATTACAGAACAAGAGGAAAGAGTCTTAATCTGCACATGGGGATGTTCAGGTTAGACATCAAGGAGAATTTCTTCATGGAAAGAATTGTTAAGATTGGAATGGGCTTCCCAGGGAGGTGGTGGTATCAATTTCCCTACAACTGGATGTGGCACAAAGTGCCATGGTCTTTCCTAGGTGGTGTTCTGTCATAGGTTAAACTTGATGGTCTTGGAAGTCGCTTCCAGCCTAAACAATTCTGTGATTCTTAAATCACAAGATTTTTTGAAATACTATTTCCATTCTGGTGGACTTATGAAATATCCTGTTTTCATCAAATTCTGTTTCTTGTGGGTGATTTGACTTTATCAGCCACTTGTCAGATTTACTTTTCTACTGTGATACTAGACCCTAGATTTTTATGACATCCCTTTTCTTTGTGGCACATTTACTGTGATGCCTGAATGGTTATAGGTTGCAAATTATAGCTTGCAATGCTAATATTTAGAAAAGGATGATTATGAAAATTCTAGAGATGCTGCACTTGACAGTAAAACTTAGGCATCTAAAATCTTTTTGTCTCAATTTCCTTAAAAAGGAAAAATGTTTTCTTTGAACAGAAAGGATAAAACATTTTTTTCTGAGTAACTACTGTTTTTTCAAATATAAAGAGAATGACTGATAGTTAGTCTGAATCTCCTAAATTGCCCTAAATAATTTGTGGAAAACTCTATGAAAGCCATGCATATATATTCCCATGCTTCGGGCTGGACTGAAATGATAAAAAAAAAAAAAAAAAGAACCAACAAAACTCTGGGGTGAAAGGCATTGCTTCAATAAGTGAGATATAGCCTAAAACTGTCCAGGGTCAAAATTGTCCACTGGAAAAACAAATAATTATTATGGACAAAATCGCCAAAAACTTTGGTAAATATCTCTGTACAGGAAATAAAATTTAAATAAAAAATAAAAATTAATTCTTAATGTATTTACACATTTATAATATGTTTGGGGAGGGAGACAAAATTGTTATTGTAAAGCAGTCAAAACCAGCTAGATTTCTTTTCTGGGGAGATGTGACCAATAAGCCTGCTGTCAGCATATGGCTACCATCTGAGTTGGAAAGAAAAGAAATAGGAACACAATAGCCCCTTGGTGGGAATAAATGTACAGACTACCAAAATCTTGAAGAAGGCTGAGTCTGAGGCTGAGCTACTGCGAGTGATGGCCAGGCTACCAGTCAAATCGTGAAATCATTTGGGCTGGAAAAGACCTCTAAGGTCATTGAGTCCAACTGTTAAACAGACACTGCCAAGCCTACCATAAGTACCATAGTTACAGGTCTTTTAAAGAACACCAGGGAAGGTACTCAGCCATTTCCCTGGGCAACCTGTTCCAATTCTTGAGAAATGTTTTTGTGAAGAATTTTTTCCATATATCCAAAATAAAATCTAGTGCATTTGGCTATTTGGCTTCTGTCTTCATGACTACCTCAAATTACCTTAATTCTCTCCTCAAACTACCTTAAATTTCTCTCTGACACGTCTGATTCATGACTTTCTAGTTAAGAAAAAAGGAACATGTGATCAGAACAGTTTGCAGTGATGTAGCTCTGCAATACAACATTGCCATTGCTAATGCTGGATGTCTGTAAGGCCTCAGGGCTGGGGCTTATCAGGCCTGCTCTGTCTGAACTTTTGCTGACCTGCCTGCAAATTTATTTTGCTTGGTTTAGCAGTGACAGAAATTTCCTCATTTGATCAGGTGACTACAGACAATTTGTTCTACTTTTAGAACAGCACAATCATAGTTGCAGTACATATTTATTCTGAAAAATATGCAGAGCTCTAATACAATGCCATAAAATGGAGAAATACATATGTGGTAGGACAGCAGTGACCTGGAGAAGTGAGTACACAGCACATGGTGCAGAGGAGTTCAGGCACTGGGGTACTAAGAAATAGGGAACAGACAGGGCACTGGAGACAATGCAGCAGTGAACAGTTCACTCATACTCAGTTAAAGAAATTCCGGCATGGAGCTGGACAATATTGGTTTTAGCGGTAATAAGGGAAAAACCTCATACCTAGAGCATATGGATATGTAGTGAATTTGGATGTAACATGGAGCTTCAGACCAATGAAGACAGAAAAAGTTGCTAAAGTGTGTTATTAAATGTGCCAACATTACCCCAACTGGTCCCTTAGACAAAGGCAGGGAGACTCATCAACATGAACATCATAGTCCCTCCTGTAAAGGACTCCAGAAGCCCACAGCTCCCAGCCAGCCTCCTCTCCTGCAATGAGCCTGTAGTGTGCAGAATGAAAACATCAACCTCCAGGCCCAGAGGAGCATTGGGAGGGTGGCCACAATACTTGGAATAGGGGCTGAATCTGAAAAGCATATACACAGTATTTTTATTGACATTCCATTTTCTGGTAACAACTAGATCTAGACTAATGAAGGTTAGATTTATTATTTAATTTACCACAATTAAAATCTTGTCTTTGCTTTTGTGTAAGAGGCTCTTTTTGACTCTCTGCAAGTATTTTATAATGACTTTAAATTGTTTGATTACCATTGTGCTATCAAGTAATTTTAGCAGTAAAATGTGCATCTTACTATCACTAATTTAAAAAAAATTAGATTTCGTTATTTTATGTGGCTTGGGAGGAAAAAAAAAATATAAACCTGTAAAAATAGTTTAATTGATAACTATCTTCAATAAAAGTTCAGTAAGAAGTTTCATTCTAAGATCTACATAGACACTACCTGAAATGAGGGAGTAAAAGGGAAAGTGCAGAAGGAAGATGGGGAAGGGAGAAAGGGAGGGAGGGAAGAAGGAAGGAAGGACGGAAGGAAGGAAGGAAGGAAGGACGGAAGGACGGAA
>JAWWMU010000001.1:69536391-69547053 GCA_035048155.1 Cinnycerthia olivascens | reverse complement strand
GAAGGAAGGAAGGAAGGAAGGAAGGAAGGAAGGAAGGAAGGAAGGAAGGAAGTACAAACAGAACCAAACCAACCAAAACCCAGAAAAACAAACAAAAAACCTCAAAATCAACCCTCATAACTCTATATAAATATTGGATATCAGCCTGTATATTAATGGTGCTAATTTGGGATAGTAACAAAAATACAAAATTCCATAAATTCAGTCAAAATAGTAATGTCTCTGATTTTCTTGTCTCCACACAAATGCAATCAATCTTCCTGTCCAGGATGAATAGGAGGCTTAAGTGCCACAATGGAGATTTTGATTGGACTTTAAGAAATTTGGAACAGGTTGCCCAAAGAATGTTATGAGTGTCCATGACTGAAGGCTTTTCAGGGTAGCCTGGAAAGACACTTGACAACCATGAGCTAGGTAGGTCTGAAGTGGATGCTCTATAGTTCTTTTCCAGCTGGACTGTACAACACTGCGCCATTTACCTTTGATCTGCTGAATGCTGGCCTGGGAATGCTGGTTTCATGGGACAGCTCCAGCTTAGTCCATGAGAAAAGCTATGTTTCTTTGTTTGCTTGCGATTTAATTTCAGCCTTTTTTTTGGAATAAACCCAGATTTTAGAAAGCTTCCCACGAAGTTCAAAACCTATTATTGAGTCAGATTTAGTGCAGAGCTTATGTCTGACACCTTCCAGGGTAATGGCATTCCACAGTCTCATTACTTTTAGGTTTCAGAAACACTTCAGAAATCTTCCCAAAGCCACAGTTGCATTGACGTTATTTTCTCAGTAGTTACACAGAAAATAAAGCTCTTGTTTCTATTTAAGAACTCCAGAGATAGTGTGACAGGAAATCAAAAACTATGATTAAAAAAGGGTCATCTTAGCCACAGAATAGGACAAAAAAACCCAAATCAACAGCAAAAGCAATCTTTAGGTATTAGAGAAACAGTTTGCATAGTTATGTTTTAACGAAAGGAAAAGCAGCAGAAAAATACAGGTTAATGTCACCCCAAGTATACATTTGTTCTGTTCTATTTTTCTGTGAGTTAATGATAGCCTGAGTACTGGAAGCCTATGCTACAATCTTAGTTCTGGTAGTGATGTTTTTGTTACTGATCTGCTACATTACTAAGAAAAGTACCATCTTTAATTACTTTTAAGGGCTGTAATTCTTGATTTTAATCAGAAAAAAATATCAATTTTTTCTTTTTTTTTTCTTCCAAAATTCAGCTTTAAAGGCATTAAAGTATTGATCAAAATAAACGTCAATTAGTTTCATCAAAGACTTCATTTTGCTTCTCTTGGACAAAATAAATTGAAAGAAGGTGATATAGATTTTATATATAGTTCTCAGACTTCACAAAAGGGATTAAAAAGAGTTCAGAGAATAAATATTGATGTTTGTTTGCAGATATGGTACTGATCCATGTCTCTTTTCACAGAGGCAAAACTTGTAAATTGCTTACATTCTGTTTCTGTATATACAAATACATGTAGACACAGAGATGAGTCCTGTGCTTTTCTAAGAAAATTGTAATCTAGCATCTTTCAAAGGTTGGTGGTGAATGCTAATATGCCTAATGACAGCAATCTGCACCATGAATCAGGATGACAGGTGTGTACTTGGCTTTTAAATTTTTGTTAGTCTTATATACCTGTTCTTTTCTTGAGGGCACTAAGGCAAACATGTAAATAAATATAAATTATGATTAAATACAGCTTTCCATTCTTGCACAGAATGCTATTTCTTAATTTAAGATGTATCTCTCTACTAAATATAAAATAAAGCATGTGCAGTGAATATTAGGCATAAAATATCATTAAAGAATCAATGAATCCAGTGGCAAAAATGTTTCCTGTGCTCTTTAGCTTTGGACTCTGGAAGTGCCATAAAGACAGATACTGCTCTGATCCTGATGATTTGAAAAGGAAAAATATTTTCCACTTTTATGGGATTTCCACCTTTATAATTCTCCGGTCATAAGAAGCAGGATGTTCAGAAGCCAACAAGGAAAACTACTTCTCTAAAAACAATTATTGTCTTAGAGAGTGTGATGACATGAAGGGTTATCCAACCTAAGGGTGTGCATTTTATACCTTTTTTATACTGTAATACATAAAGACACAAAGGCTTTATCCTCTAAGAGAGATTCAGCCACTCTAAATCAGGTGGACGAATCAAAATGACCACAGTAGTGGGCCCAGAGGGAGCCCAGGAAAATAACAGACATCGGTTTCAGTTAAAGGTTATCTATGTCACAGAGTCTGGAGTCACTCAGGTGTGACAGGTGAGAGTCCAAGGTCTCATAAAAGGCTTGTGCAGATGTATTGGCTTATTTGAGAAAATAAAAGTATGTACATCACAGGAAAGTCTCAGACAGAGGGGCTCCATTTTGGATAACAATTAAGTCTTTTTTAATCAAAAAGACATAATTAAACATGAAACATCAGAATATCAGCATTTCAAGTAGCCAATTCATGCTACTTCACCTGGAGCAGCCAATTGATAATGATGCTTTCTGTTCTTTAAGACTAATTTTTTTTAAAATTATTTTCCTATTCTTGGAGCTAGAACAGCCCACAGTAGGTAGCGATCTTTACTTTGTCAGGATGTTTTACCCCTTATTATGAATCAATTTTTAAAAATTACTTTAAAACTATTCATTGTCATTACAGTTCCTTACTTTCACAATTAGGTTGTGTCCATTTCCAGGCACTTAGCTATACTTCAAAGATGCTGGGTTTTTCTTTTTTTTTTTTCAAACATGCTTCTCGTTCCCAGATCCAGTTCCCATGCTCACAGTTTCCATGCTGGCAGGCAATTTCTCCGTCAGTACTTCAGAAGGCATTTTCTTCTGGTTGATAGTCTTTCCTTTCTAACAAGGTTGCCTTTCTGGCTGCGCACATCATAGGGAGAGAGGGAAAGGAGATGTTATTCCAAGATGCATATTATTTATCTTTGTGTTCTGGAATGATCTTACTCCTTTCCAGAAGTGTCTCAATCCAGACAGCATTTATGACTCATGACACTGGAAAAAATGCATAAAAACATAAAAAACACTTGACAAAATGAACAAGGAGGACCCTGGATTTTATGCATCATTGTTAAATTGTATTTGAATGTTCTTACTGGAAGAGAAGGACTTAAAATTTCAGCTTAACTGGAATCCATTATTCAGTAGTCGTCGTTATTAAAATGGTATTGTAATGAAAAGACAAAAAATTAGTTCTTTTTGTTATCTCAGGATTTCTCCTGAGACCAGAAAATTAACCATTAGGAAAGAGGAGAGTTGGATTGTGCATAGCATAATACAAGACCTCGTGTATATAACTGTAGAGCAAAAAATGTGAATTGCAAAGAGAGTTCAGTAGAACACATGATTTTGCATTACTGGAAGTCAACCTGTATAGCTTCCAATAACTTTCCAAAAAGGAAAAAAATTATATAGAAAAGCACATCATTAGTATGCTTATAATAACTTGTAGATTCTCAGTGATGTACAAACCCTCAACATATGTCGATATTTCATTTTTTCCAAACTCTAGGTGGAAGGGTTTTTGAGAAACCACTTCAGATTTGCCTAAAAATGTGGTTTTGTCTGATATCTGCAATGTCTTTTCTTCAAATGGAAAGGCCAGACTGTTAAATTATGCTAGTAAGGTTAAAAAGACTCTGTACTTCTACTGTTTGTCTTCCAAAAAAAGAAGACTACAAAAAGGAATAGTTGGTGATTAACGGTGTAGGTTTGATCTTTCAGAGAAAAAAATTTACTTCTTTTGAAAAATATGTTATCAGTAAGTCTTAGGACTGGTAGCTGTAGTCAAGTTTCTTTAAAAGATAAAACTATAATGACAAGAAATCCAATTGTCACTGGTTTGTGGAAGAAGTAAGGCCCTTTGGTCTCTAGAAAATAGTAGATATTACTACTTATGATAACTGTTTTGGATTGGGTATTTTTTCAAGTTTGGATGTTTATTTTTTCAGTTAATGCTACCTGTGAAAAATTGTTTTAAATTGCATGACAGTTTGATAATTTGGAGATGATGTTGATTTGGGTGGGGAGTTGATTTACTGGAGGATAGGAAGGTTCTGCAGAGGCATATGGACAGGCTGGATCAATAAGTCAAGGCCAGTTGTGAGAGGTTTAGCAGTGCTACGTGCCAGGTTCTGCCCTTGGATCACAACAACCTCAGGCAGTGCTGCAGGCTGGAGGATGAGTGACTGGAAAATGGCCCAGCAGAAAAGGACACAGGGATTCAGCCTACTGAATATAAGCCAGCAGTGTGCCCAGGTGGCCAAGAGGGCCAATGGTCTGTATCAACGATAGTGCAGCCAACATGACCAGAGCAGTGATTGTCCCCCTGTACTCAGCATTGGTGAGGTCACACCTCAAGTGCTGCGCTCTGTTTTGGGCCCCTCACCACAGGAAAGAAAAGACACTAAGGTGCTGGAGTATGTCCAGAGAAGAGCAGTGGAGCTGGTGATATGTCTGGAGTGCAACTAATACGTGTCTGAGTGAGACAGGACTATTTTGGCTGGAGAAAAGGAGGCTTGGGAGGGACTTTATTCCTCTCTATCACTACCTGAAATGAAATTGTAGCCAGGTGAGGGCTGGTCCCTTTTCCCAAGTAGCAAGTGACAAGGTAAGAGGCAATGCCCTCAAGTTGTTTCAGGGAAAGTTGAGATGGGATGTTAGGAATAATTTCTTCTCTACAAGAGCTGTCTTTTGGAATGGGCTACCTGGGGAAGTGGTTGAGTCACCATCCCCAGAGGTAGTTAAATAATGGGTAGAGGTGGTACTTAGGGATGTGGAGGTGTCAGGTTAATAGTTGGACTCAATTACCTTAAAAGTCTTTACTGACCTGAAGGATTCTATGATTGATTCAGGTAATTCAAAAAGTGAATATGCTTGACAAATTCCCGAGTTGTCTGACAAACTTTGCATATACTTTAACTACTGAACTTGCACTAGAAGTAGACTGCATGTTTTTATCTGTGTTTAATGCAGGTCTCACTTCTCATGCATCACTGTTTGAAGTTCCACTACAACTTTATGTGTATTACTGAACCTGTGAGGATTAGAGGATATATTTTTGTCTTCAGTTTAACTTATATCAATGTTCTCTGAAGGTTAATTATTTGTGGAAATAGGATTGATATAATAATTTATTCTGGGCCTGGTTCCACCACTTTTCTGCCTTCAGAGCTGAAGCCAGAGAGAAGCCCAAGTAAATCAGTTAAGTCGCTCATAAATAATGTAGTATTGATCTTGAATGAGAATGGAAAAATCAAGTTCCCTGCCGTCAAATTCCCTTATGACTATTCTGATTTCACCTTTACATTTTGCCTACTTGTTTAATAGTGGCATTTGCTATTGAAAATTCTACCAATACATGCATACCACAGTCATATGAGATTTCTTATGAATGTTGCAAATGAGAAATGCTAAAGCTACTTCTCTTGCTTCTTGTCAAAAAGAGCAATTTCAACACTACAAAGGAAGACATGGTGAACTATGTTTTCGGTTCCTTTTAAATGCTTGCATCTTATTCTGAGTCTCTTTAAGAAAATCATATCAGAAAAAGAAAGGAAAAGGTGATAACTGCCTGTTGTTTTTATCAATATAGCATAAATGAAAAGGACACAAGTAGTTCTGACTGGAAGTAGAGAAGATGAACAGAAAAAACATGCAAAAAGAAATTACTGTAAGTCTCGTGGTTTGTTTCTGGTTTGTTCTTTTTTTCCAAAACAAAGTATTTAATATTTCATTCTCCTCTGGTTTCAACTGCAAGAATTAAGTTACTTTCCTAAAGGCATTATTAAATTCTACAATTCTAAACTATTATCAGGAAGCACTGGAAATAATAAGGGCCCATTTTGGCTCTCAACACACACTGAAGCCTGTCATCTGGAAGCTTGGGTTAGAATTTTAGGCTGCATTAACTACATTTATAATACTGATTTCATATTTTGTAACAGGCAATGTTTATAGAACAGGAAATAATACATTAGAAAAATTAATTTTAATGTGAATTCAAAGATGTTTACGTAATTTTGAACATTATATATATACATAAATATCTATTTTCACATACATACCTAGACAATGATAAAATTCCCACTTCCATGCTTCAACAGTACTCTCTGAATTTAACTGTTTATATGCTGATGAAAATTTCCAGTGGACATCTTGATTATATCATTGTTACTATCCATATCTTACACTTCATCCGAATCTGCTGCTAACAGTTAGCATAGTTTTAGTTTTCTCTGGTAAATCTTCCTCCAAATCACTATGAGAAACCAACTGAATTGTAAAGCTTCATAACCCCACGAAGCTCTAATTATTTCACTTTCATTAAACTTTTAGAAAGGCATGTAGAGAGCAAACTAATTTACTTCATTTCCAGTCTCTTCAGTTTGGCATAACTCCATTCGTGCTGGTATTTGAAGTAGCTTTTTTTTACTAAGGAGTCATGGCGAAAGAACATTCATGCTAAGAAATTACAATCATGAGAGAAAGCCCTATTGCCAGTGATAAGTTTTACTTACAAGCTCTTTCTTCCAATTTCTCAGATAAGTTCAATTGCTTTTAACAAGAAGCATAATGCTTAATGTCTGTGCTGGTATCATAGTCAACAGATAACTATGGGCTGTAAACTTAAGCAAGAGATCTCTGTGAAATTAGAAATACTCATAGTAGAACTTCAATACCTAAAGAAAGAAGAAAGATCTTTCCTTTCCTGGAAATTCTGTCTTTTAGGACCTTTGATAAATAAGATCCACTTTTAAAAAAGTCTATTTCTATTCTCTCTCCAAATTTTTGTTAACAACTGTGAATGTAGAACTACCTGTAATCCTCAGGACACAGGATTTATAGGGATGGTGAGTACTGAGAATTTAAACTGAATGTGACAAACTGTTCTGTCTTAGGAGCAACACACTCACATCAAGTAGCACGTACCTGCCTCTGATATGACCACACCCACTTGTGATAGCAATCTAAATAGGTCAAAGTCCCATAGGTAGTAATAAACATAGACCAGGCATAACTTGCTCAGTAAATTAAAGAGTTTAAAAGTCATGTCAGTCTCACTTTGAGATTATATAATCTATTTCTTGAAATGAAGATAGATTTTAGGCTATAGAGATTACCAGAACTTGAAACAAATATTATGAACTTTAAATATAAATGTCAAAATCAAATGCTTACATTGTAGACATTGACAAGTAGAAAGCCATCCTATATGCCCATCACAGTCCATGGAAAGTGGCAGACAATTCTGTGTCAAACATGCCTTCCTTTAGCAAGTTAATTCTGCTATTTCAGAATTGATATCAGCTACCATTTGAGATCCCCTAGGAGACTTCTGACATCCGCACAGAGTTTGCAGGTAAAGAAACCAAGACAAATGACTTACTTAATTGGCAGCTAAAGCTCAGGTGGGATATCATAGGGAACATTTAATGTCATTAGACACTATACAAAAGTAACTGAATGATCTTGAGTTGTCTATATGAGGATGAGATTAACTAAATCTTACAGTTGCTTTTCTCGGGGATTGAAAAAGGAGTCTATGGTGATTAACTCAAGTGATATCTGCCATGTATATGTCTACGTCTGATTGTTAAATTACATCCTTTTTTACCCTGGAGGGGGAAGATAGTGATTTCTAGGAATTTAATATATAAAATGTGAAAGTAACAGGGAGTTGGAGATGTATAAATCCAAGGGAAGAATAAGTCTTAGAGTAAAAGAATTACATGTAGGCATCTCTAGATTAGTAGGTGTGTAAGGTCCCTGCATGAACATCTAGTCATTGAAGTAAATGCAGGCCAGAACATCAACATTATTACTTAATTTGCTTCGAAGTATATGCCTAAAATACTATTCAGTTCCTAAAATATTTGCACCTTGAGCTCTCTAAGTCTCATTCTAGACATCTTCATAGGCAGATAAAACAGGTCTAACAAGATACTATCATACTTCTGGAACTGCAGACCAGAAATCTTATATTTACATAATTGCATGCTGCCTGAAGCTGACTATACTGGCAAGTACAGAATTCAGTTGGGACAGACTGTTCCAAGTTAGTTGCAATTTGCCACTAAATTATTTGCAAATTTAATTCATTTGTGCCTGTATGGCACTACACACTACAAGAATGTGATGTAACATTATAAAGCCCTGTAGAACATATTTTGATGAGGTGAACAGCATACTAAATTTGGTGTCGGCAATTGTAACTTCTATGTTGCAGTCGGTAAACATTTAAGTAATTCATTACTAAAGAAAGTGTTGGTTAAATAAATTTAAAAAATATACTAAAATACCTAAACCTTTAGTTAGTAATGCCCAAAAGATGTGCCCTAAAGACTCCACATAATTTTGCTCCAAATATCAGCTTGGACAATAATTGGCATTAACATATATGTTTATGATGAAATGCTCTTTTTATCCTAATTTTGTCAAGTATATTCACAATGTATATACAATCTAGCTTTGAAATTTTTTACATATTCAATAGCTAAGGCTTTTAGAAAATGGTGACACCACTAATGATGTTAGAAAACTAGCCTGGTCTTGAAGGCCAGGACCTTTGTATTTTTATTTTTTGCAGTGGATGAATTGAACAAACTGCTCCTCTTTTGTCAGCTTTATTGCTTATTCTTCTAACCTATTTCATCTTCAAATAACTTTAGTCTGTGTATACACCTAATGAAGAATCAATATTCCCAACTCTATGGTAATTTTATCCTTTTAGGCAAAGCCTGTAAGATTATAAACACCTATCCTTCCTGCTTTCCAGCAACTCACTTTTCATACTTAATAGTATGAAACATATTTAACATACACTAAATTATACACAACTGAATAAAATGTTTACACTTTTCACAGAAACAAATAAAAAGTCGAGTTTTCAAATCATCTTATATTGCATTACAATATCCCTGCAAAAATAAAAACAAACCCTATTAATAAGAATATTCCTTTGAGTTAAATGCAGAGTACATCTTTTTGTCTGATTATTTTGGTTGCAAAATGGTTTACTGCCTTTTGTCTACAGACTTACTGGAGACCCAGCAGGTGATGACAGGTGAATTCATGCCGGACTTATAAATCATGTAGACAGATTGCATAATTCTGGGAGAATCAACCAGTATTTGTGGGCATAGTACCTACAGATTTTTCTTATTTTTGTTTAGATTTATTTATTTTGCTTTATTTGTGTTGTGGCTTTGATTTTCACTATTTATTTTTAAATGTATTTGTAATAAAAATGGCAGGTCATTTTGCAGCCTTGTAATTAAAATGCGGATAGTAATCTGAAATATAAGACCTTTTAAGCAGATCTTAAACACATTTTCTTTTCATTTCAGTGGTTTTCTGGTTCTTGGAGAGCCTCTTGACAGCTGTCACTGAGGGAGATGAAGAGTGTTACTTATTTTTATTTGGTGATTATCTTAGCTGACATATCTTGTCTTCTCAGGCATGGCCAGGAGTCAAAAAAAAAACAGGCCAAAATGTGCTTTTTCTCATTAGGCAAATCCTTGTCTATATTGGGTTTAGATCTTCTTAAATCATTGTATTAGGGACTTTGGTGTGGAATGCCTATATCAAGAAAAATACTTACTGCAAGTGCTGGAGGGAAAAAAAAAATTAAGATACTTGAAAGTGTATTGAGCTCAATCTTACAATGACAAATTATGTCAACCCTGTATTTGCTATTATCATCTTGATTTCCCTGACTTTGTGAAACATATTAGGAAGACTTTAAAATGTGGTTAAAATGCAATAAAGAGTCAGTGCCACTGCATCCATCACTATGCACTGTGTCTGGTGAAATCAGTTGGTGTCTCTGCTGCAGGACCTTAGAAGTTCTGCCAACAAATAGAAACACAAAGACAAATAGTACAGTAAATAAAAAAAGAAATACATGTTTGTGACTTCAGGAGCTGTAACTGTTACTATGAATTAAAGCAATCTTGTCTGATAGCACATATATCTGTTTAACAAAAGATAGTTTAAGCAATCATATAAAAATGCCAAAAGTCTTGAAATGGGAGGAAGACTCAACTGTCAAGACCAGTGTTTGTTAGAAGAAAATGTTCATAAGGATGATTCCCACCTGTTGCAAGAGGACTAATTTATGTGATAGTTTTCAGCTTAAGTTAGTTGTTTCTTTTCACAATATCCATTTTTCTTAACTTTCACTTTATTATTGAAAGATTTCACTATCAGATATCAAACAACTACAAAAGAGCACAAATTATCATCCAGATAATTTAATAAAACATTTATTTTATTAAATTTAGAAGATTCTGATTTTGATGCTATATACTCACAAAACTCTTCAGTGATGGTGGGATTAAATTCAATTCTTTTTGCATGTCTGAATTTGAACTGGTTACCCAAACCTACCATGCCAGATAAGGTAGGTCTACCTATGAGTTACAGAATTACAGATTTAATTAGGTTGGAAAAGATCCTTAAAATCATTGAGTCCAACCTATGATGAAATACCACCATATCAACCAGACCATGGCAAGTAGTTCTAGGGAGTGAGAAGGTCACCCTCAAGCCTTGTCCTCTTCTCTTCTCTTCTCTTCTCTTCTCTTCTCTTCTCTTCTCTTCTCTTCTCTTCTCTTCTCTTCTCTTCTCTT
>JAWWMU010000001.1:69503354-69517399 GCA_035048155.1 Cinnycerthia olivascens | reverse complement strand
AAAAACTCCCTGAGCAGGTGAAGGCTCTGGGAAGCAAGGCTTGAGTCAGCGACATTGGCCACCTTGTGTCATGCACCCAGACTTGATATTTCTCTTCGTAATTATCATGCAGAACCTTGGCATAAGCATGAACATAAACATAGGAGGTTTGAACTGGTCTGGTTTTGCACAAACAAAGTTTCCAGCACACTTAGGCATGACAGGATGCAGCAGCTGCATGTGGCATGGGAGAAAGTGCTAAAAGGTTCTATGTAAATGTGCAAGAATGTTTTTTCAGGACTCTCCCTACATCTGTCACAGGACATATGATTGTAGTATTTGTAGAACTTGCAAAATGTCTCCCCAATGGACACAGGATGAGAATCTTGTGATTTCCATGGAAACTCTTTAAATTCAGGGTACAGTCTTTTCTGAATCTGTGTGGACTTTAACAATCAGTCTTCTGAGACACTTGATATTTCCTTCAAGTCACTTTGTCACTTTTTAAATAGTGACCTTGCTAAGAAAAAGGATGCTTCAGTTACCCATTAGGTAGAAAATGGTACCTAAAATTTCCTAGAAATTTCATAATTGCAGACAGGAGAGATCAGTGCTGTAAATTGAGACTACAGCCCTTAATCACCTTCTGGATCTAAATTATGGTTTCTTTAATTTAAAAAGGAGGGTTGTTTTGTTGTTGTTGTTGTTGTTGTTGTTGTTTTGTATTTGTTTCCATTTTCTTGGTAATTTGTTTTGCCAGCAATGGTGGTACTCCATACCTTGTACATAAGGATTAGTTTCATATTGCTGGAGCTGAGACACTAATCTGGAAACTGGGAGAAACAGAGGAGAAGGAGGAGAATTTGAGACGCCTGCTTTCAAAGTGGGCCACTCATTGAGCTATAAAATAAATGAATCTTCTATTCAACAGTTCAACCAAAGTAACTGGAAGTGTACAGACAATACCTCCAGGCAGGCAGTTAGGACATGTACGTGGCAGATGCAGCAAAGAATAAAGGGGAAACTGAGCCTAGGCACTACATATGGGTATCTTATTGTGTAAAATCTGTACAGCATTATCAACATTGTAAATGAAATTGTTTGTATCTGTTATTGGCAGGTATTAGGCATTTTTAAAACTGCTGTGAAAAAAGAGTGAGAGAATATTTATTTAGACCTGCTGAATTCAATACTGTGATACTGCACATGCTGAGAACTAGAACACTAGAGAGCCCCCTTCATTTTTCAGATGCTTGAATATCTAACAGGTTTCAAGAATATGATAACCTAGGACAACAGAATAACACAAAAAACACTTAAACTCTTTGCTGTATCTCAGCAGAAGCCACTGTACTGGGTATTTATTTACTATTGCAGTAACTGTCACTGGAAGAAAAAATATTAATTATTAAAACTGAATATCACTTTAAGATCTCACATGAAATAGGAGATTGATTTTTACATAATGGAAATTGCTGTAAATAGTAAATACCATTTAAATGACTGCATTACCAAGAATACTAGAAAATTAAATGATATCTAAATGTTTCTCTCATTTAATTATACTTCATAAACCTTCAAAACAAGCTTGGTTTTGTGGAGAGACTTCCTATTTAGATTTTATGTTACAGAAGTTGTAATAGACTTTAGGTTAAACTTAAAGTATATTCCAAAAAGAGAAGACTAAAACTAGACTAGAGTTTCACATGTACATATGTATTTTTATAAAAGGTAACGTCACTATTATTACTTTTCTCAGCAAAAGATCACCTTTTCCTATGTTTTTTGCTAACAAAAATCCCTTCAAACTCCTTCCATTTTTGAAGACAAAGTATGTCGCATGAAACCAATTGCTCTTTTCTCTCTCAAAATATAGGGTTGTTGTTTAGGTGTTACAAGAAGCTGCTCTAATTATTGTCTACAAGTGTACCATTAGCCTGGGAACAGCTAACTGTCTTTAATTGCTGGAAACAGCTGGGTAATTAATGCTACCCAATTAGTATAAACACTTTATAATCTTCTTTGAATCCTCCTGTGATCCTCTTGGGTATCATACCTTATAATTTGAAAACAGAACTGGAGGAGAAGTTGTGAAATCTACTATTAAAGGCAGAAAATTTAATTTCTGGCTGACAGAAATTTATACATTCTTCATCATAGTAACTCCCAGTGCTTATTATTGTGATTATTTATGTAGTTGTAGTTGTCAGCCATTGTGTCATGTTTGTACATTGCTGAGAACAAGTAGCTTGTGTCCAAAAATGCTCAGAATATAAGTCTTTGATTATAGTCCATAAATCCAGTGATTAGTCCATAAATCTATTTGCCTGTCTGTAGAAAATCTCTGTGGAGATATCTCGAGGAGATACAGGCAGCTCAGGCTGCAGGAGGAAAGAGAACTCAATGAAGAATACATGGCATGGGGAAGACTTGAGGAAAACGTTGGGTTTCTTTTTACCCTAATTGTGAAAGAAAGGAGTAAGTAAAATGCAATACTGGTCATAAAGTTAGGGTTTACTTTGTAGACTAGATTTCTACTGATGCCCTCCCAACTTTTCCTCGGGATTGTCTGCACTGGATAGTACAGCAATAGAGTAAAAGTATCTAAGTTTTTTGAAAATAATATTAGATAGTGACTACTGTTGAGATGCAAGACGAGGTCAGGCTGTGATAACCCAAGAAACTGCCCAAGCTAGTCTGTTTCTTTCCTAAGACTAGCTCATGCAAAGCTATATAGATTGTAGATGAAATACTCTGTAGTCTGAGCTCTGTGTATGTTTGGACCACACTTATGTGCTCATGGCCAAAACACTGAACCAGAAATCAGAAAAAAATATGCTTTCCTCTATATGTCTTATGCTTCTTCAAAAACATGAGAAGAACACTGAATGCTGCACTAGTCTAGTATTTGCGGGTGATAACAATGTATGTACATAAATACTTGAAAATAATTCATTTACCCAAGAATCTTTATATCTAGTCAAATGCTGATACACTTCTTTGTGTATGTCCAATGGGATAAGTACAAAGAAAGACTGCATTGGTAGGTGGAAATGAAAGTAATTTAAATATTGTTTCAGGGTCACATATTAGAATGATAATTAATGAAATTCAGAATAGCTCATTAGAAAGAAAGCTTGGAAGCAAATCTAATTTCCATAATCAATAACTAGTTAGGCTATTACTAACTCTTAGAATTCTGATTTGTTCAGTGCAAAATTATTTTTGAAGAGGAAACTATTAGCAGAAAAAAAGAGAGGAATTCTCAGAGCCCACAAATTATAAAAAGCTTAGAAATGTAAACAGGATGTTGCTGACTTTCAGTTTGGTTGGTTGAGTTTTTAAATACAGTCTTCTGAAATTCCAATCATATATAACACATACTTGAGAACAAAATATCTGTGAATCGTGTCAAGTTTATTTCTAAATCCTTTGTTACCTTTTTACAGCCTGACAGTACTGCCCATTAGCTTACTTCGTTTACCTTGATCTAAACTTCCTTGCCTTGTAAATCCAAGCCTATATTAGGTGAAAGACTTAAAAATATAAACACATAAAATGTTCAGAGATGACCATATAAAACTGCATTAATTTGTCAAGAATGCTTTACCTCACAAATCGTGCACTCAGTTTGTGAAAAAAATAATCATTTTAACATGTAGTTTAAGTACTGAAGCAAGAAAGTAAAACCAAGGAAAAGATAAATTGTGCTGTCTATGATTAACAGAGCAGATGAAGTGGCAGAAAGCACTTTAACGGTATAAATAAGTCTATTGAGTAAGAGACAGATATAAAATAGTTGTTTACAAACCTGTAAATTTTACCGTGTTGTAGTTTTCAACAATGTGAACAGGTAAGATTTATTAGCACTTCTAATTTATTAGACTAACAAGAATTTTCTATAATGATATCTTAAGCCAACATGAAGAATAAAGTTATGTGAATCCGTAAGACAAATTCTCAAGAGAATCTAGCAATAAAAAGGATAACAACCACCTTTTCAAAATTTGCTAAATATAGTTGTTGTTTCTCATATGTAGAATATACCACACAAAAATATTTTTATGACTCAAAACAAGTTCTTTATTATTGTGACAGTTAAAATGACCAACATTATCTCTGAACTTAATTTCTATAATTTTTATTGGAAGAAAAAATATTAAAAGGATTGCTTTTGGCTGAATTTACTGAAAGTTAAGTAATTAATCATTTTATGTCACTGCTTGCCATTATACAAGAACACATATTGTGATGAACATGTGACATGCACTGAAACTTTGCAAACCTTTAAAAAATTATTTTATATTTTCAAGCAGACTGATCACCTTCTTCTGGATTGTAATGCCACTATACATTGCATGCTTTTGTCCTAAAAGGAACTTATCAATGGCGCACTTCTGCTGTGATTGATAGGTGGAGAAAAAATGCATAGAAAGCACCACAAGGGAAATTAATAAAAAAAACCCCACAAAACAAAAAAAAAAACAAACAAAAAAAACAACAAAACAAAACAAAACTAAAAAAAAAACCAACCCTAAGTGTTCAATGAATAAACATCCAAACTGATGTCTTTCAAGTCTATTGAACTGGGATAATAAGACATATACAAATATTTTGATGATAATAATAATAAAAATAATAAATATATTATCTTTCAGTAAAATCAGATCAACCTAAAGCAATAAACATAATAGCCAAGACACCAGTTTTCAGACACCGAGTCTAAGCAACAGAAACAACTTTCTGATACTTAGCTTAGTGAGAAGTGAATTGTTTTCCTTGGTGTCTTAATTATACTAAAATGACCATCTTCCACCTTCCTTCAGGCCATTCCTTGTCTATATGTATCCTACTGTATCACTGTAGTACAGAATATCCTATTCTTGGCTCTTTGAGATGTACAGGTAGGCCTAAACAGAGCAGAAAATTGAAAGGAACTAATATCTGGACATTGGATTAAATTCTAGATTTTTACTAATATGATGAGAGCTTTAATGCATAGATCATCTAAGAAAGACATCTACATTTATTTGGTTTAGATGCCCTAATTTGAATCTGAAATCTGTGCTTCTTTTCTTCCTTTATTTTTATTATTGTCCAGGCCCACTGTAGGAAATGTGTGGCAGTTACTGTCTCATTCTTTCCCTTGAAATGGAAAATCTGTCAACAAGGAGGGCTGAGAATTGGGACTGTTGAGGCTGAGAAGAAAAGGCTCAGGGTAGATTTTATCAAAGTGTATAAACATCTGATGGGTGGAATAAAGATAAAACCATACTCATCTTAGTAGTATCCATTAAGAGGCAGTTACTCTCCTATGAGGAGCAATAGTCACAAATATAAAATAAATTCCACCTAAAAGTAAAAAGTCCTTTTTTACTGTGAGAATGATTAAAAATTGGTATAGATTTCACAGAGAGGTTATGGATTTTACATTATTAGAATTATCCAAATCCCAACTGGACATGGCCCAGGAGAAACTTGCTCTAGGTGACTTTGCTTTGAACAGGGGAATTGAGCCAGACAACCTCCACAGGTCCCTTTTGACCTCAACTGCCCTGTGGTTGAAAATAGTACATCATTTTAGCAGAAACGAAATGTGGAAGTTGGTAAGGCTCATATTGATTTTCCACTCTCCTCTAGGAAGGACAAATATCTTTAACCATGATGAAACACAGAAAGTTAAATGAATTACTTCTTTGTGTTTTGGTTTTGGGGTTTTGTGGACTCTCTTCTTGATTGTTTGATTGCATTTTGTTCCAATCTATAATGTCAGACAATCCAAAGGAATGATGTGTTGGTTAATTATAGATACTGTAGAGGGGAGGTGGTAGAGGAGGAAAAATATCCACTGCATAAGTAGTATTATCAAGTATGTCTTGTAATGTGAATATGTATTTACTTATACACTCAATTATTCAATTTGGAGTCCGAGAAATTATAAGCAAACTTTAAACTTTATCTCTTTGTGATAGTATCCCTTGGAAACCTAATATAAAGATTTGAAATAAAGTATCTGGATAAAAAAGAGAGTTTAAGATATACCTATATATAAGAAAATGTGGATAATTATATTGCCTTCTGATATTATATACTTAGTCTGTGACCTTTTATATGTAGTTGAAAGTATTACAGAATTATGGGGTTGAAACAGATGCCCTCTTATTCTCTCAGTACAAAGTTTTTCACTTCATAGTCCATCCAAAAATCATTATGTCAGTCATGAGCAGATAGCAACTCCCTCTTGTATCCAACTAATTGCTGTCATTGTCCTTTGAGTCAGACAAATGCTATCAGAATGTTAATCTATGTTTAGTAGCACAAGCCTCGGGGGCTTTCTCAAGCCAGACTTCTGATTTTTTACTTAGGCAATTGACCAATCACCCCTTTAAGGACTTCTGATCATAATTTTATTCCTGCATACCAAATATATATGTCATGTATATTACATGAAAGTTCAAATTTTCAGAACATGAGTTGGAAAAGTCTGAGCTTTTCATTAATCCTGGTGCCATTCAATCTGCGTGTCTCATGAGTGGTCAGTGAGAGCACATTAAAAAGAGTTTCACCTCAAAACACACATCTGATATTTCATCCTTGCCTGCTTTTGCTTGAGAATTGCAGTGCTATTGGACATTCGCAGATCATGAATGCAAACTACTATAATGGTGGTAAAAAGTGAAATGCAGAAAATATATCTGATTCAGCTGCAAAGCTAGATTTCAAATGTGCATCTTTACTCTTCAGACCATTAGTCAGACCAATAAAACTTCATCTGTGAATAGTATATTGCTCACTGATGGTTTAGGGTGTGTGCATATTTGTTGTTGTTGTAGTCATTGTTCCTTTGAAGTGTCTCTGTTTTCATATGACAAACAGTTACTAAATTTTGTGGATGGTACCCCAGCTGGCTTGAACTTTACTATGTGCTTAATTCGTGTGGATTTGTATCTGAAAAGATAAATTGAATCCGAACCACAGCATTGTGACTTTTGTTAGAGATTCTCTTACAGGACAAAAAATTGTGTGTTGAGTACTTATCAGTTTAGAGGAGATGAAGTAAAAAAAGAAAATCACAGCTGCTCTTGTTTTAGAAGTTTTTATCTATTGCAGCTGTATTTTTTTCAAGCTACTCTTTCATGTGCTTCACCTATCCGTACTTCCTGAGATGACTTAGTTATTCAGGGCCCTTTTAGTTTTACAGTCCAAAATAACACTTGATTTCACCTCCAAAACAGTTTAACTTTCTTGCTTTGATTAATAGAAGGAATTGAAAAGTTTCTGTGTATTGTCAGTTCTCTCATCACATGTAGCACATAGTTAAAGGGGAAAGCTTAAACCAGAGATTTCAATACATTTTTAAATTCACCCTCTTTGTATATTTTTTCCAACCTAGATGTCAAAAAAAAAAAAAAAAAAAAAAAGAGAAAAAAAAGAGGGAAAAAGAAAGATTAATGTTCTTTCCTGCCTGAAAGTAGAGTTCAAATTCTCATCTTTTAACTTAGTACTGGGCTGTAAACTCGTAGCACCTGTGCTTGAGAGGGTTACTCCCCACTGGTCCTGGTAAAACTGTGATACTGTATGAAAGACGACAAGATCCACAAAAGCAGAGAAAAAGTATAATTTCACAGTGACTTGACTAAGATATTAATCTGAGAATAAGAACTCCCTTTTTCATGCATCTGTCTCCAGTATGCCTTCTGCATTTCCTGTGTATAGGTTTAGTTTTTATTGACTCCAATTTGCTCTTATTTATTTAGTATTGAGAAGTAGTCAGGATAAGATATGGAGGAATAAACCCCCCCATCCATAACAGAACATATAAGAGGTAAGTATTTACATCTTTTTTAAAGTAAGGTTTACAGTTTGGGGCATTTTGCTATCCTTCGTAATTCTTATGGGACTTAAGAATCATCTGTTGTTTTTGTTGTCCATGCTGGACTGGGAGTTTCTCCATAACTCCTAACCTAATTCTGTCAGTTTGTCCAAGCACTGAGAGGGCCTCAGGGTGTGTTCTGAGCTCTGGAGTACCCAGCTATGAGGGTGAAAGCATTGTAATACCCTATTCTTGACTGACTTAAATCAAAACTGAAGAAATTAAAGAGTCCTGTCTCCCCTGTTTTGTTGTGGCTGTTTTCTTCATATGATTAAAAAAAAAAAGAAAAAAGTATAAATATATAAAGTACCTATAAACTTCAGCACTCATGGTTTACTCAGTCTTCAATCATGTATCTCATCTTCCATGTTGAGAAATGTCCCAGGAATACAGTAATAAGTTACTTATTTTTTCTAGGCTTTCATAGTGGCAGAAGCACTCTATGTAACAATTAGACTAAGGACTCAGCAAGGACTCGAGTTTACATAGTAGAAAAATAATTATTTCATAAAGTAAAATTACTTCCATTCTCTCTCATTGCTCTCATCTCTCAGAGACAAAAAAAGGAAGCAAATACAAGAGATCCATCAAGTGTCATTGCCTGATAGCCTGATCCAAAAACTTAGGGAATTTGTTTTAAGAAGCCAGATTTCATGAATCAATGAAAACATTTATAGGAGAAAATATGAGCTAATAGTGGTGTGAACTTGCTGATTTTTATGCACCATGTTCAATACTACCATGTACAATACTGCACTTCACTTTCTCTCCCACCCTTCTCTCCTGTGGAGCAGAGTGGGTTTTTTGGATTTTTTTTTTTTCAATGGTCACTGATATCTGTGATAATATTATTTTCCCTTGCATTGTTGCTACTAAAACTTTCCAAGAATATAATATTTAATGTCATTCTGAATGAAAAACAAGTTCATAGCTGTGTTAAGTAATGTATAAAAAATGATACAGCCTGATAACATAAGGGTTTTTTTTTCATTTTTTTCATTTTTATTTTGATTTTTAGAGTCTAGGAGTTCTCCATAAAAAAAAAAAAAAAAATAGATCCCCCAAGAGCCAGTAGCACCCTAAAAATAAGGAGCTCTCTAAACTCTAAGGGAATGTCTCTATTAAATAAAGATTTTATTTTTGTTTTTAGGAAGGCAGAGAGATAAAAAAGAAACCAATTAACAAACAAACAAACAAACAATTGATTTCCTGATTTCTGACTGTTATTTTTGAAGTTTAATTAAAAATATGTTGCTGTCAACAATCTTTCCTGAAAAAAAAACCTGTATGCCATGATTTATACATAGAATCTTAATAAAAAAATTAATTTGACATTTGCCATCTGTATTTTTTTACAGTCTATCAAGTCATCAGTTATGCACAATTAAGAGAGATCAATAGCTTGAAGATGTCTCAAAGAATGGACTTTTAAATGAACTTTGTGAATTGTTATTTAGTAAGACATCAGTGCAGAAGCACTATGGCGCAGCTAACTAGAATGTGAACCATGACAAACCTGATATATCTGCATATGCCATTAAACTGCAGCAGCAGTCCTGTTAGGCTGACAGCTTCTCTGATTTTGTATTTAATCCTCTCATCGTTCATGACAATTGCGTTTTTACATAAACAGTGAATATAAAGTGCCCAAAACAAGTCAGTGCAGTTTCTGCGCCTCATTTTATAGCAACAGATGTAGTGAACTGGGGACATTTAAACAAATTCCTAAATCACCACGATGAGGTAGTCAAGGTAACTGCAAGGTTGTTTGACCTAGAGCTCCACCTAGAGAAACTTTCATGGAAAGCAACCACGAGTTCCCGAGTCTAAATCTCGGTATTTAAAGTTTATGGAGCTGCTGTCGACTGCAGGTGCATTTAGCTGCTCAAGCTGATGTAAAGTGGCGGCTTATTTGCATTTTAGAAAGAATTTATCTTAATTATCATGGAAAATTCCTTCACTTCTTTTCCCTGTTGATTTAAGAATGTGAATAGCTATATTTAGAATGCTATAATTTTGAGACTGCTAAAGAATATGTTGGTTTCATTTTTATGCAGAAATCCTGAATAAACACCTCCCTAAAAAAATAAGATCTTTTCTTCTCAATTCTATCTTCTTTTTTTTATACTAATAAGTGATATTTTAGATAGATTTCATGACCAACCATGCAAAAGACTGTTCCCCCATTAATATTAGACATCAGGCTGAATCATAATATGATGTTTTCTGGGTTCTCCCAATGAGTAAGACATGAATGTAAAACCGATATTTTATTTAATTAATAATATTATGATCAGGGATGTGTCAGAACTTCAGGAATGTTGTGAACTTCAGTAACAGCACTGATATGCTGGGAAAGCAATTGATTCTGACAGAGACTAAGATGAGTGAAAGAAAAAAAAATGCTTTTTTTTATTTTTCACCTCTGCTCTTTTTGGTGCTGTATGGAAAGCAAAGGGGAAATAGTGCCTTTTATTTGCAAATACTGCATCAACTGGAGGAAAATATTCTGTGACAGTGGTACAAAGTGATTTATGCAAATTTGTAACCAAAAAAGGTTTACTGAAACAAGCATATTGAGGCAACACTGATACTGGGAGAATACTCTCTTCAGTATAAAATCACATTATAATTTTAACAGCATTTCACCAATTACACTTTTTTTTTTTTCCAAATGGGATGCAGACTACTGTTAAAGAAACAATTTATAGTATAATAGTGCTTACCATTAGCTCTTACCTTTCCAGATCCAGATGTCAGATACAAAAATAAGAAATATTTGAACTCTTAAATTACTTTCTATAATCCAGAGAAATAGCAGAATTCTGGTAGTTTGAATACTGAATGAGAAAATATCCTTCTGAGAAGGTAAGTTAATTAAAATAATTTGTGAATATACACATGGAAGAACTTTATTTTTATATCTATACACATGAGAAAAGCGTTAAGATTTTTCAAGCTCATATAAGACTTACTTCATAGCTTTTTTTTCACCTTTAAGAGTATACAGCAGTTTTTATTTTGTGTGTATTTTCCTATATTTTTGTTCCTTTGCCTTAATTTCTTTAAAATACAAGATCCAGCAACATGTACCTTTCAATTGTCCTGAGTCATTATAGCTACAGCAGAGATCGGTACAGCTTGAAAGGGCTAATAGCTGAAGAGACTTTCTCTTATGTCACAGTTTGAGGCATTGAGTGCTGAAAAAAAATGTGAGTCTAGGATTTTCTCTCACTGAGAATTCAAAAGTGTGGGAGAGAAGATGATAGTGGGTGTGTTAATGCTCTGGTTTTTTTCTCCATGTCTTTCACATTGTGTAAAAGAGTAATTTGTGTGGGTGGGAGTACATATATCTGGGTTATTAGGAATGTGAATACAGCTAAAAGGCTTTCTGAGACTGGGAAGCCTAAACTGAAGTGACAGTAAATCATACATATAATTTTCACTCACTATTGTAATCCATGGATTACAGTTTTTTGTTTACCATGGATTTTTTGTTTACTAGGATTTTGTTTACCAGTTTCTATATTTGCCAAAAATGGATTTTATTGGAGGAAGACGGGCAATAAATTGGATTAAAAAAGCAAAAATCCATACAGCATATCTCCCTTAGGTAAAGCCTGCTAATGCATGGAATATTGTTGACCAGGTTGTATGGAGGGAATTTTTATTCATATTTACACATTTTAATCCTTGTGCCTTCCTAAGGCTCATGTTCATAATTACCACCAAGTGGACATTATAATCTCCAGCAGAAAATAACTGGCAGTTTTAGAGAAGGAGCACATTCAATAAAAAGGCAAATTCACAACTCTAATAAAAAACCCTCCTTTGAACAATAGCCTTGAATTCTTTACATGCCCTGCCACTTGCATCCAGGTTTTTAAGCTTTTGAATACTCTTTACAACTCAGAGAGTTTCTCTGAAGTGGTGGCTTGGTGAATGTGATTATGTTGCATGTGTTGCAGCTGACCTGTTTGTGCTGTGGGAGTCTGATGCATTTAATTAATGTGCCTTGGGGAAAGGCAAGCTGTTTCCTGGGGCCAGTGAGGTAAGGAAAGGTAATAAATAATGGAAAATAGATTTGGAAATTAAGTTAGAGGACATCTAGTTAATCCCTTTCCTTCACAGTAAATTGCATAAGTGTGTTGTTCCTAGCTCCCGTAGGGGAAAGTTTTGCTATTACCACTGCACAGGAATTATAACCTCATATGATGTCCCTAAATTGTACTCTGAAAAATACAGAAATTTTCACTCTAAAGGCACAGGTAGTTTTCTGTAATTTAACAAGACCAAACAAAGTCCTGCACATGGGTTGGGCCAATCCCAAGCACAAACACACGATAGAGGAAGAAGGGGCTGAGAATAACCATGAGGAAAAGGATTTGAGGGTGCTGGTGGATGAGAGACTGGGCATGATCCTGCAAAGTGCACTTGCAGCCCAGACAACCAATTGCATCTGGGCTGCATAAAAAAACCAGTGTGGGCAGCAGGATGAAGGAGGGGATTCTGCCCCTCTGCTCTGCTCTGGTGAGACCTCGCTGGAATGCAGCTCTGGAGGCCCTAATATAGGAAGGAAGTGGCACTCTTGGCACGAGTCCAGAGAATAGCCATTAAGTTCATCAGAGGGTTGGAGCACCACTCCTAAGAAGATAAGCTGACAGAACTGAGAGTATTCAGCTTGGAGAAGAGAAAGCTCGAGGGAGACCTCACCAGCAGCCTTCCAGCACATAAAAGGGGCCTACAAGAAAGATGGGGAAGGATGTTTTACAAGGGCATGTAGTGATGGGACAAGGGGGAAAGGCTTTAAACTGAAAGAGACAAGATTTTCTTTCAGGAAGAAATGTTTTACTGCAAGGGTGTTGAGGCACTCGGACACATTGCCCAGGGAACATGTGAATGCCCCATCGAAGGCGTCCTGGCCCAGAGTGCGATGATTGGAACTTGATGATCGTTGAGGCCCCTTCTAACCCAAACTTTTTCATGATTCTGTGGTATTAGATTGCAGTTTCTGAAATTACTGTTTCTGCAATATGAATATTGTGCCTAATTTCCATGGCAGCTGGGGGAAAAGGTTAGACGTAAAGAAAACAAGAGTCATAAAGATAATGAAAAATGGGCTAAGCTTGTCAATAGCAATCAAAAATGCTGCACACAAGAAGTTGTGGAACAGTTTTTTCAGTTGAAATTACAGAGAATTTTAGCAGATTTTTTTTTTGTCTTGCCTTTGTAGACCTAATTTTATCTATACAGGGTTCTATAAGATGCCAATGAACTCGAATAATATTACCATTACTTTCTGAAAGTGTGAAATGAAGTTGGTGCTGCCACTCAGTATTCTGCATCTAAAGAAAAATGAATGAGAAAGACGTATAAAATCAATTTCTACATATGAGTGCTCCCTATGCCTTCATGCTTTTTGAGTAAAAGATAATTTTTTAAGTTCCTCACCTTACTAACATTGAAATAATTGATTTTTCTTCATTTAATACATTGAACCTGTAAGGTGGAAGATGGCAGATAGAGGTTTGAATTTTCTAAGTCAGAAGATAAATTTAAAGCATTTAAAAGTGAGGTAAAATAACGTTACAATGGCTAGGCTAAATATAATACTCAATCTACCTTATTTAGAACTAGCCAATTCGCCATTATTTTTTTCCTTTCGCCTGTATTCATGACTGCCTAACACAGGAATAAAATGGAATTTAGTTTCAATCAAGCCTACTCAGGCAGTACCTAATTTATACACATCTTAGTTTTTGCCTGAGTTCCACAGTCACTGAAAAGCTTTCTTGACACCTTCCAAGAAACACATCAATTTTGACAGGGTCTTGGCACCTGCCTCCCGAATATCCCTGAGAATGATCTAGAAAAGTGCTGTAGTTCTGTATCTAATTGTTCTACACAGCTTGAACAAGTAAGCATGGTCTGCAAACAATTAGAAGTTCAGGTTCTACACAAATATTGCAGCAAACAATATTGTCTGTAAAACAAATGGTTAAGTGAAGATAGGAGTGTCACAAAGTAAATAAGGAAAATTCAAGCATCTTGATATTTACAGAATAACAGAATATTCTAAATTGGAAGGGACCCACAAGGATCATGGAGTCCAGCTCTTAAGTGAATGACCTATTGATTGAACCCACAATCTTGGTACTATTAACACCATGCTCTAAACAACTCAGTTAATCTT
>JAWWMU010000001.1:69448936-69503254 GCA_035048155.1 Cinnycerthia olivascens | reverse complement strand
TTAAGTGAATGACCTATTGATTGAACCCACAATCTTGGTACTATTAACACCATGCTCTAAACAACTCAGTTAATCTTGGTATTCTCAGAGCCTAAAATTGTTATAGTGAACTTCTGAAGTTATTTTAAAACACATTATTTAGGTCAGAGCTGCAACATTGGAGGACTCACAATGGGAAAACCTTCTTATTGTGCCCTCAAATAACTTTTTAATTCATATTACAATAGTTCCCATAACACAAAAATCAGTCAATCTTAAGGTGTTTAAAGAATAAAAATAAAAAACAAATATTAAAATCACCCCCTGTACTACTACACACCATTATCAGTGCTGTTTCCCAAAGCAGTTTTTTCTGCGCAGGTTGCAAAGACTACCTGAGACAATGAATAGCTATAGGAACACCAGAGCATAATGACTTGTTCAAATATGCTGCTCAGGCTTCATGACTGAAGACATGAGTTCTGTCTGAATATTAATTTTAAGCCACTCTAGTGCCTGAGATAAGCTACATTCTTTGGGGGGTTTTGTGAACTGTGATAAGGCAATATATATGACATTCTTGGGCTTTAGGAAGTGGGTGACCTTCTGCACATAATTAAAAGGGCCACACAAGATTTTGTGGTAGAGTCCTCAAAACCCCACAGGGAGGCTATAAAGGCTTTAAATTGTTTCTGGAGACAGAAGCACATGCAGTTGAAAAAGTCACCTTCATCCAAAAAGGTTGTCTAGTCCAAGAAATCTTCTTCATTCATGTAGATTTTAATTGTGCATAGCGTTTTTTTTCTAGAGAAAATAAATCCCTTTTTTTTTCCAAATTTCCTGTATCCATGGTTTATAAACAGTAGAATAAAATTTGGGGATTAAATTAATTAATATTATCTCTAATAATGATTTATCCATAGCAAAGATATTTGAAGAAAAGACAACTGACAAGTAGGCCTGAAAAATGTTTAAGTTTTGTGAGAAAGTGAAAGGGGGTAAAATTAGACTTAAGAGCAAATTTGAGCATGTTGCAGTAGATTATCTTTCAGGATTGTTCTATTACCACTTAACACATTAGATTTCCCTTTTAGCAAAAATCTCATATGTATTGTCATAAACTGTATTGTAGAAATGGTCATGCTCCCACACCACCCTCATATAAAAGCATCTTTCATACTTATAATAATGGAATTAAAATTATTTATCTGCTTTTAAACCACTGGACAATAAAGGAATCTCAAAATGGCTTAGTTTTATGTGCTAACAAATGAAATTTTTGTTTTTATTTTTTGACTCTTATTTTTATAAACCCTTTCTTTAACTTTTGAGTGAAAAATTGAATGTTTCTCCACACTTGAAAAGGCAACCAGTGACACCAAAAACCCCAAAGAGATAAAACTAGAAAGCAAGATAAACCCAACAGTGTCTGTTCAAAACACTAAGAATATTTAAGTTTTGCTGAATCTGTTTCAAAGTTTGCAACACCGCTGATACCTTAGACTGAAAATGCAGGACTATAAAAGGCAATGGTGGTGGTAATAACAGTTACAATAATAATAATAATAATAACAACAGTGAAGGGAAAGAATCTGAGTATTAGCACTGAGCACGTTGATGGACACAGTGTTTCTCATCTCTGGCTTTTACGTTTAGTCCACCAAGCTGACACAGAAGTTTTTCAACTCTGCTGTTTCCCAGAAAGGTCTTAAGTAAGTACTGAGAAATCATATTTCCCAGAAATAATCTCAGAGGGAATTTATGTAGATTATTTGTAGGCCTGCAGTGTAGAACCTCTCAGAAAGGGAAAGGAAAAGAACAAAGAGGGAGTTCACTTACTAACACAAGATAACAAGAAAAATATAAATGTGGATTTCAGAGCATGAAAAAGTCCCAAGATTTCTGTTCTTGATAGTAAGTACTTACCATCTGGATAACAAAAATCACTTTATTAGACAAGAGGAATTGGTTCTATTGCCAAGTATTTCTATTGCTAAACAAAAAAGTAAGTTAAAAGAATATAGAATACCTGTGCTTATTAAAATCAGCATATCTTCAACTTCATGCAGTGAGTATTTATTACTGAGGTGTTTGGAGGCTTTTGATGCATAAATTTATTACATTAATTAAATTACATTAATAAAATTAAATATATATATATTTATACATATACATATATATTTTTACCTTGATTACTGTCAATAATATTACTTAACTCTATGAAATCTGCAATTTTTTACCATAAAACCCAAAAAGAAATGAAAGGTAAATAAGTCATTTCCCTTTCACTTTGGGTTGACAAGAATTCTTAGGAATTTTAAGTAATTATGGTTCCTTACAGGTTTCTGCAATTCTTTAAACCAAGTGTTCTGTAGAGCAAAATTATGAAAGATACCAAAGATTATCTACCATCATTTTTTCTAATTAAATTTAAAATATGCTTACTGCAAAACACCTATATTTTTTAAGCTCATGAATAGAAATACCAGCTGTTAGTCCAGAGATAATTGTTCAATGAAAAAATCCCAAAAAGTTAAAATTGGTTTATCCACACTTGGCTTCTAGCCCTGCCCCTGCTGCTATACTCACCCTCTTTTGCTTCTCTGGACCTTAAGGCTGGTGGCTTCTTTCTCATATATGTGGGGAGGAAAGGGAGAGGATAAAGCTGAATACCTGCAGTTCTTCACACAGGGAGATGTGCTGGTTATGTCAACAGTCTCATCTTCCTCAGTCTAGGATTCACTTGGAGTTCTTCTCTTTAGTATCCTTCTGCACCTTGACTTGTCTTCATCCTTTTGTAGCTCCTTGTTAAGCCAAATTAACAATTTTTAGTATCTTTTACGTGTATGCTTTGCCTTTGTTCACTTTTGAACTCCTGAAAGCAATTTTGACCAGCTCCTGGTCAACACTCCTTTATGAATGAATTGCTCACACTTGTGATGTCTCCTGTGCTCCATCTCTTATCACCACCTCATGCCTGCCCTCCTGCACACCACATTCGGAGATAAATCTCTGATGCATGTATTCTTGAAATTTGTACTTTGGTACCCGGTATACATTCCATGCTCCTAACAGTCTGGAGCAAAATTGAGTCTTAAAAAGTAAAATTAGCCTTATAAACCTTACTTCATTAACCAGAAAACATGCATAAAAACATGCATGACTTAAACACTCTATGCTTTTTTAAAATTATAATTAGTTTCAGCTGAGTGTCCATGATTATCACAGTAAAATAAACACTTGTTCATTGGGTGAAGAGACTCAAGATGTTGAAATTCTCAAAGGGTAAAATAACATCAATAAAGCATATTCTTAAACAAATCACACTAACATAAAAAATCCCAGCCCTCTGCTGAAATCTCTATAAATCTTACCTTGTAATAAATACAGGAATGTACATTTATAGTTAAGTGCCTTTCAGAAGTGTGGACCTTTCACAGGAAAGACTTCTAAGTATGACCTTATAAAGATTTCACTTCAATTATTTAACCTACAGATTATAAAAACCAAGTAAAAAGTTCCTTGCTTTCTCAATCATTTGATGTTCACTTACTTATGAGGTAAGATTATGTGTCAAAACTCTCAATATGTATATATCAGAGGATTTAAAAGACATAAAGAAGACCTTATATTGACAGCACACATTTCTCAGAAAAACTATAATATTGAAGTATTAGGAAAAAACCCAGACCTTCACTATTATTATAGAACAGGACATAATGAATATTAGTTATGGATTATTTATTACCACTTATTTATTCTGTCCAGTCCAACTGATAAGCTTGTCAAAAAGGAATGCCATTTCTATTTTCAACAACTTTGAATAATATTTCTTTGCATTCTTTGTGGACTTCTGTCTTCCATTTAAAATAGATTCAGTCTATGCATAATCCCCTAGTGTTTCTACTCTCCTTTTCAACATGAAGGGTTTGTTTGTTTGTTTGTTTGTTTGTTTGTTTGTTTTCTGACAGCATCTTAATTTCTTGTGTTTGTATACAATTAACTCTGACGAGTTTTTCAACTGCAGCATTTTCAAAACCACACATATATTATTCATACCATCTCACCAATGCTTTTCAGATGTCTTTCTATTTTTTAAGAGTAAACACTGGTTAATGTAAGTTAAATTGTGTTAGAAGGAACAGTTAGAAGATGGAACTGAAAAGATGAGCTCATCTGGTTCAGAGGAAAAAAATAACCACTAGACCAGCACCTGTACTTTTTAGTCAAGAATAGGAGCGCTAGCACCACTTTAAATAATATTTAGTCTGAATATTTTGAAGGACTTTTAGTTATCATTAGGAATTTGGAGTGCTGAGATTAATTAGTTTTGTGCAAATCAAAGTTCTGCAAAGCATGGTCTTGTAGTTAGTATAGGTCAAAAGGGCAAGGAATGCACTGATTTACTGCATATGTCCCTCTAAGTAAGTGTAGAAGATGTGAGAACATTGCTTGGCCTTATTCCCCCACACTTTTTTATTTAGTAGTGTACCCACGTGATTGATTCTATATGGGAACAAGCACCTATGTTTGTGCAACTGAGACTGTCTAGTTATACGAAAATGAAAGCTTTCTGTTTTCAACACCTACTATATTGTTCAGCGTGACTAATATTTGATTGGAGAGATTCCTTCTTCCCCTTTAGTTTCAGACTCTTTCTCTCTCTGTTTTAAATTAACCTTGAAGTGTCCTGATACAATGGTTAACAAGTAATCAGCCAGAGGAATATGAGAAAATATTTTCTTTAGTATTATAGGAGTGCACTTCTTATCTCAAAACTTTGACTTTGACTAATCATTTGTAATAGCTATTATCTCAGTAAATAATTTTAATTGAGATTTTGATAAATTTAATTTTGAAATTTGTGGGGCAAATTTTCCTTTAGGGAATCTCAGTTACATATATAATAATTTTTTTTTTTTTCCTTCATTGTATGGGCAAAACATCAGATTTACTTTCCTTTTTCCTTCTGGTGTAAATATAGAGGCCTAAATTGAAGCACTAGATTCAGTGCTTAATGATGAATCTGGATTAAAACAGAGATTTATAAAATGTACACACTCTTTCCTTTAAATGAAATAGAAATACAAAGCAGACGTCATCCCTACTCTGAGACAATGTTGCAATATTCTTCTACATAGAATTTTAAAGAGCATCTTACTGAGAAAAAGAAGAAAAAAGACAAATTTCGTCTTCTTTGCATGCCTAAATTACAGTTTATTTGTCATCTACTCATAATCACATAGTCTAATTATGATTAGTTGTGTTTAGATTGCAGAATTACAAGAAGCCTCAAAAATGAAATTACATTTGTTTGAACAGTGTGTGATAGGATCTAGTTAAACAATTTCTTTTGCTTCCTCATCACTTTACTGTGGGGAACTACTGGTATTTTAAAGCTTCTGGCATGAGGACAGCTGACCAAGTACAGATCTCTTTCTAGTACTATGAATCATCTTCTGAAGGATTAGGGAGGAGGAATCCCATCCTATTTTCCAAAAAGAAAAAAACGAATGCTTGTGTAAATTTACTGCTTCACAAATTTTAGGAAGCGTATTACAAAAAATCAAAAGTGCTTGTACAGTTGCTAAAAGGTTTTGGACCATCTGAATATATCAATGCTTGTATAAGTGATAACAGATTACTAGAAAAAAAAAAAAACAAAAAACTAAACAAGCAGCTGAATACAAATACTCAAACTTTCCCAGAACAGTGTCATTTATTCTCATTCAGTACTCCCCTGAAAATTCCTAGGAGGTAATTTTTTTCATATATCCTCTTGTTGCACTCCAGGCCATGCAATATATCTTGTTTCCTGGTATAAACATACTTCTCTGATAAACTGAGACGCTGTCTTCCACCCTTTTGTGTGTTTTGAATGGAAAAAAGCCTAACAAACTTCACCTTAGTCTCAGAAGGCCTCTATGTGGACTTCAGGAGAAAAGGAAGGGAAAATAACCTGTGATACTGACTTTACTGACCTGCTATAGGAGTAAAGTGTTTACTGACCTTACAATGTTTGTTTTCAAATCAGTATAAATTGATTACATGATATCCACATTTCGTTAAAAAAAATTAAAAATATAATCAATATAACTTGACCAGTCATTAAGAATATTAATTCTGAATAATTTTTTATAAACAATCAAATTCTAGGATATTCAAATCACTCTGATATATTGATGAAAAATTTTAAAGTTCTCACAGAAGAGGTGGATGTCTTCCATCCCTCCTATTGTTCAGTTTTATGTTTCCACTGAATATGTTTCTGTTTATCCAAGTTTTTCTCTATACTTCTTACACAGTCCTTTTTCTGGACAAAATATTAAAATGAGAATCTCAATAAACTGAAAAAATTGAACAGGAGTTCAGGAAAGGTATAAGTATCTACTTAATATCTACTATAACACCGTCTTACTAAATGTATATTATCCTAAACTGCAACAATTTATAAAATCCCCAAATCAATAAATGTCATCATAAAAGTGGTTCTTAGTGCGTATATAGAAGTATTGCAAGTAGATATGAAATTAAAGAAAGAAAAATTCACAACACACACCCAAAATAGTATGGAGAGATTTGAATACAATACAAGAATAAAAGAAGTTTGTGGTCTTTATAAAATAGAGTGAATGAAGTACTAGAATTTTTTTTGTTAAATACAATCAATGATAGAAAGGTAAGAAAATTACATCATTACTTACCTTGGTTTCTTCCTTTTGTTTTATAAATTATTGAAACTATATTGGGTTTTTACAGTAAGATAGCACATGTATTGGAAAACCAACAAATGAAACCCGTTATTCAGGGACCATGAGAGGATTGGTGGGGTGTTTTGGTGGAAAAGGTCTGTGATTATTTTTTTAACATGAATAAAGTAAGCCCTCAAGCATTGACTATTCTAACTTTTTGTCAGGTAATGGACTATACTCCGCTGTATTGGGTGAAAATACAAAAAAAATGATGGAACTTTATGATATTGCTGCTCTTGCCACAAAGCATGCTGATTTATTTTTCTGTTACATAAGGTTTTAAGTATTCTAGATAATTTTCATCATGGCATATACAAACTCCTTATACCTCTGTAAGCTTTACTATTTATTATCCATCATTATATTTTAGGCAATTTGGGATATTTTGTTTACTTAATGACAAACCCTTCTGTAACATAAAATATTATCTAATTAAATCCTCAGGGAAAGTCAATATGAAACAAGAACTACTATGGTGTGAGTAAATCTTATAAAGGCTAGTCTGTATAAAAAGAATTTAAGTATACAAACATGGAAAAAAAGTTCTAGTATTCATATGGGAAGACTGCATGTCAGCATTTTAATTCCCCATGTTCCAGAATCATTATGTTTGAATCCATCATTCACAGCAACTTGCATGACATACAGGCTTCACAGAACATTGTAGAGTTAACAGGGACCTCCATGATACATTAATTTTGTTCCATTTTCTAGTAGTTGAGTCTTTGAATTTATGTGCAGAAATTGCAAAGCAACACAGCTGCAGACCTAGTCAAATTGAAAAGAAAATTCTCCAAGTGGAAGAAATAGTCTCAAGGAGCCTCCTAGGCAAATCAAAAAATGTATATGCTTTAACAATTTCTGTAATTTTACTGAGGAAAATAACAAAAAATCAGCATAAAAGCTTCTCTAGCTTCATATATTTCTGTTAGAATTAAAAACCTGAATTTTAAGGTTTCTAGAAAGAAGGATAATATTTTCTTTAGAATATTCTTCTAATGTTATATATATTAAAACACTAAATGTGATAAGATCCAACTTTTAATGCTCTGAAGGCTCATACATATGCAGATAGCAAAAATTCAAAAGTTTTGTAGGGTTTTTTTGGTTTTTTTCCCACTATATTTCTTTATGTGTGTATTTATAATTTAAATCGCTACATTGTTTTTAAATTTGACACCTGGAATGCTCTGATCTATGGCCTTTCTAAGAATCCTAACTACCTAATGGCCATATTAGTAAAAACCATAGCACCTTTCAGTTTAGGCAAATTTAGCACAAAAACTATCTTCAGTCTGAGCAAGCTAACCTCCTTCTCTGAGTGACAAACATTCCCTCCTTGGGTCATTCATATTAGGTAATTTATCATCCTCATCAACTGGCTTGTAGACAATCTCCTTGCAAACAACACTGTCGTTAGCCAGAGGACTCTAATGAATCCCTTGGAAGTTTGTTTTCACCTCACACACACACACACTCTCCTCTCCAAGTGCCTCATAAAAATCATTGAAAAAACTTGTTATATAAGGAAGTTTTATTGACAAATGTAAATATTCCATACAGTAATTCTTTTAATACAGCCTCCCTTGCTGCAATGTAAATCAGGTTAGGGCAACAATGCGAGGAATATTCACTGCTGGATTCAAGTTGGAATTAGGTGAGAGAGGTGTTAAGATGCTCAAGCTTGGCCAAACTCATGCATGGTCAGAAGCGGAATTTTCTCAAGAACTAGGGAGCCTCTAATTCCATGGGAAAAGATGTAAGAAGTCTAAACATTTCCAAAATTTGCTGGCAGCTACCCAAGGGAATTTTTTGTTTGCTTAGAATTGCTGTATTAGTATGTACAGCTGTTCAGGCAGTGATGTTCTAATTGTCTGTACTCTGGTTCACTCTGCTCATTATAAGACACTAATATATGCGAGCCATTTTTTACTCCTCTGAATTTATTATAAATAAACATTAGGAAAAAATGTATTGGGAAACATCATTAGTAATTAATTAGATGTACAGTATCACACCAGAAATAAAGAGCTTTTAAAAAGGAAACTAGAACTGAAATTAAAATCAGTGCCACATGAGAATTGTATGAACTTTTGATTACTTGCTCCTGCAATGGAACTAGCAATATCAACTAAGGCTCAACAGACACAGTAATCAAAGGACAAAGAAAGCAGTGAATATTATGAAGATTAGTATCATATGATCTAGATTAATTTTTTCTGTGTTTTAGGCTGAATATTTTAAATTTTTAATAGGAAATTCAAAACTCTGGAACAAGTGCATTAATAAAAATGTCAGATAAAGCTATTAACAAAGTTGACTTGAAACAACTTTTTGTTTCAACAAATAAGAAATAAATACCTTTGAAAGGAATGCATGAAATCAAAAGGTGTACAATCTGATTGAATACTCCTTAAAGTCTTCAATTTTATCAGACTGCATAATTTAAACATTTTTAGAATTATAGAATCATAAAATGTTTTGGGTTGAAAGGAGACCTTGAAGATCATCTAGTTCCCTCTGGGCAGGGACACCTTCAATTAGAGCTGCTCAGAGCCCCATCCAGCCTGGCTTTGAACACTCTCAGGGATGGGGCAGCCACAGGCACCCTGGGAAACCTGTTCCTGTGCCTCACCACCAAGTAAATAATCCTTTCCTAATATCTAGCCTAAACCCACCCTATTTTAGTTTGAACCCACTCCCCGTTGTCCTGTCACTACGTGCTCTTGGAAATAGTCTCACTTGTCCCTGCTGTCCACCAGGACTCTGAGCCATTAACCACTACCCTCTGGATGTGACCATCCAACCAATTCTTAATCCACCTAACAGTCCACCATTCATATCCACCACTCTCCAGTTTGGAGAGAAGGATGTTGTGGAGAACTGTGTCCAAGGTTTACAGAGGTCTGGGTAAAAGACATTTGTAGCTTTAACGACAAATACAGGTTTAACTAACCTGTAGTTATCCCATCATAGAAAGTTACTAGGTTGGGCAGACAGGATTTTCCCTTGGTGAATCTGTGCTGGCTGCCTCAAATTACCTTCTTAGTCTCCATGTGCCTTAGCATACCTTCTAGGATGATCTATACAACGATGCTGATGCAAGAAAATAATGATTCTAAATGGAAAGGAAAAAAAGGACAAATTAAAGACTTTAACACTTACATAAAGGCATAAAAATATTTCACTGTGAATTTTAGGTCAAAGACCAGCACAATTCATTATCTTGGATTTCAGTATAACAGAACTAATAGTTTTACCTGATTTTCATCCTCATAGCTTTTTTAAACTAACATTTTTTAATGTAGCTCAACTGACTGATGGGAAGTTTTGTAAGAATCAAGTACAAGTCAAGAATTTTTGTGCTGTGGAAGATTTTATCCCCTGCAGATTTCATGTACATTTCTTCAACATTATTGTAACAGAATGGGATCAAAGATATCAGTTATTGTGATGTAGCAGATGTTTGAAAACACAAGAAAGGACTTAATGCACAAAAGAGATCCAAAAATTAAAATTAAGGTTCCATGTCTGGTTATTGATCACGGAACCATAAAACAGCCCATACTGGAAGGGGCCTTGAAAGTATGACTGTTCCAAACTTCTAGATGAAATTAAAAAACCTAGAGCTCCACCATGTCCAGTTTAATTCTATTTCATAGCAACATTTATGTCAGCAGCTACAAACACTTATCATTAATGTGCTTAGCTGGCAGATGGGATTATGATATATCCTACAATGCCTTCTATATGATGAGAAAAAATAGTCTCTATGTATATGAAAGTCCAATTTTTAAACTTTTCATTTTTTTTCCTATCAGTACAGCAGAGTATTAAAGAGAATATTCTCAGTTGGGTACAATAAATAAGGCACTTTGATTATGTGGCTGATTAATTAAAATCTGCCAATCTGTAGCTAAATATTGCCAATGCAGTATCCAAATAACAGCTCTGTCATCTATTACAATGGATTATTGTGTTATCAAGTCTTGGTGCCTGCTGTTTTATCACAGGGTTCAGTGAGAACCTCTTGCTTTCTAAATTTCTAAGAAAGGTCTAGGTGTAGCTTGGTCTACTTATTCTCAGATGTGGTCAACAGTTTATGTCTAAAGGGTTATAAAATCAAAATTATACCTACTTCTTCACCTACTTTTTGGAAGTTATACTAATATCCAATCTCCACTGAAGAAAGAATCTTTGTAAGAGCAGAAGTGTCTCAACTGATTCAGAAATATGTTTCTTTCCTGAATAAACTGTAAGATCCTTTTGTTACTTTTGCATATGGAATGGCTTATGACCACAGAGAATTTCTAAATATGGGAATATTATATATATATAAGATATAAGAAATACTGGCATATATGACACAAGACATTTAACCAGCTGTTAAATTCAGTGCTGCATTTTCAATTTCTCTCTTTAAATAAAATCCTACTTGTTTTAGTGCTTGAAAATTCACTGTTGTGTAGCTCCATTGTATATATGATGTTAAACCAATTCACTCAGGAAAATACATTAAATTAACTAAATTAATACTTTAAGACATATATATTTTAATATTATCTAAGTATGTTTATAATTTACTTCATAAAATATATGATAGTTAACTTGATCTACCCATAGGTATCATGTAGTAATGTATATTGTAATGAAACTTGGAAAAACTACTGTTCGCTGGATATTTGCTGCCATCTGCAGCCAAAATGTGAAAAATGCTTTTCCAGAAATAAAATTCTGAAGTTTAATATCCAGTGTCCTTCCCACCCCGAGAACTTGCTTGTTATAATTACATAATTGTTAACTGAAAGATACAAGTGGCTCCAGCTATCAACAAGAATAAATTCCTGAGAAATTTGTTGAGCATTTATTATTCATTTTGGGTAGCTTTTATTCTATTGGAATTTTTTAAAGTAAATATTGCATAGATTCTTATAGCTTTTCATTTGATTGTGAAGCTTTTTTTTTTTTAACATAAAAAAAATTAATCTAAAACCTGTAACAGAAATTATTATACTTTGAAGTGTAAACTTTGAATTTGGCTGGGCCTGCAAATTTTAGTAACAGGGTTCTCACAGTTTCCCACTGCAAAAGACCTGCCTCACTGTTTTGTATAGTTTTCATAGGCAAGGACTATTGACTTTTTTTTTCTCTTCTATGGCTCTCAACTCTGAAGAGTTGGTTTCAGATAAACTGTTGACATCCTATTTCTAATTAATCAAGAAATGCTTAACTGTTGCATCCTTTATCTAAAATTCTTCTTAAAAATAAATTTTTATTTATAAGGCATCAGCAGATTTTTTCCTTGTAGAAAATGAGATGGAATTGTATACAATTTTAATTCATAATCCTTGAAGTAAGTAATGGAAGTTCATTAAAAAAAAAAAAAAAATATCATGTAGTATTCCAGAGGGGATGATTTGGAACAAAAGTTGAGCAGAATATCTACAGACAAAAATTTACAGAGGGACATAAAGGTAGGAAAATTATTGGCTGTAACACAAATCTGGTTTCATTCAAATAAATTTAAATAATTATACATAGCTTTTTTTTTCTTTTTTTTTTTCCCTGGGATGTTTTAAGGCGCTCAGAACTTTGCTGAAGTATGTAACTGTAGATCTTCCCAGCATGGACAGAAGTAAAGAGCAAATCTTTTTAATATTTTGGTCACATTTTGTTCATAAATTACTAGTGAGGAATTCAATTTTGCCCAAAAAAAGCAACCAAACACGAGGCAAATATTTAATGAAAGCATATATCAAAGAAACTTTTAGTTATTCACTGTCATTGTTGCAGAGTTTCATATAGTATTTCATCTTTTCTTCAATGTAATTTTCAGATAATATGCTCTCTATTTCACTTTCAGAAATAGCCATTATTTGTGAAGATGAGTTTTAGGTTGTATTGATTTTATTTTGTGAAAGGCTCATTTTATATTGAGCCTTTCACAACAATAAAATAAATGCTTTGCAACAATACAATACATCATGTAGGTCACATCTATAATACATGTTTTTTTAAAATTTCATTTTTTTCTTCTTCTGTTTTTTCCATGAGAGGATAACGGTCATGGAATAGTTTGTTTCGGAAAGCACATTTAGAAGTCATCTAGTTCCAAGTCCCCTGCTGTAAGCAGGGACAAATTCTACTGAATGAGTTTGCTGGTATCTAAGCTCCGTCAATCTGGTCTTGAGCACTTCCAGGGATGGAGCTTCAATCCACAGCTTCTCTGGGAAACATATTCCAGTGCCTCACCACCCTTACTGTAAAAAACTTCTTATGCTCACCTTATAGTCCCTTTTAATTATTGAAAGGGTGCAATAATGTCTGCAAAGCAAAGGTGGAGATGGAAGCAATAATATGTCTTTTTGTTTTTGGTGTTTTTTTTTTTTTTTTATTTTAGCATAATTTTGAGGTAATTCTGTTTTTTATTAATTTGGTGCAAATAAGAAATAATTCTACTGAAGTCAGTAAGATTATTTTTCATATAGTTGGCATGCAGGTAAGAGTCTCAGGCTATGTCTTTAAGAGGATTTAATATCTAAATCATTACAGTTTATTTACTCAGAAAAATTCTCTGGTCACAGAGTTCTCCTTGGAACCAGAGTTGAGAAAATGACTGATATTTCTGTATTTAGTACTTCTACCCTCCCCCTTTCTCTGCCCAAACCACAATTAAAAAACCCAAAAAAACCCTAAGAAAACCCTAAAAAACCAAGCAACAAAAAAACCCCTATAATCAAAACCAAAACAAACAAAAACCAAAACAACAACAGCAAAAAATAAAAATTACCCAAGGAAAGGTTTCCCAGACTGGGTATTGCATGTAATTCTTTGTGATTGTTTGGAATTGCTGCATTACTGAGCTGCACAGCTTAAAAATTCAGTTGGGTGTTCATCTCTCAGAAACATGTGATGCTACTGATTATGCAAAAATGTATTTTTAAAATTGAAATTATATTTGGGTGTTCAGTAAGTTCTTTTCAATTAGTTCAGCTGCAGTGTGTTCCTTGCTTTATGTCATCTGCATTACAATAGTAGTGACTTCCTTGCCTCTGTGGGCAGACAGCCAGAAAGACAGAGTAACCCCAGTGTCTCCCTGTGCTTTCACTGCCACTTCAATGGACTATTGCTGTCAGCAGTATAAATACAATAAATCGAGGCTCTTTCTTCAATAGAAATCCTAAGACAGAATTAAGGCATACTTCAATATTTTACAAGAGACTGAGACCATCTGTTAAGGTCCAGCTGGATGGCTCTTGGTCTAACAGAGTGGAAATGGATCTTGTGACTATCTATTTAGGTGGTTTCCTCAGCTGTCTTTCCCGTTGTTAATCTTTCAGTAATCACATTCTGTGTCACTGAGCGGTCAGAGCAATTTCCTCCCTCAGGTCAAACCTCAGGGGTTATGCTTTTAATTTATTTAATTAATTACCAACTTGCTGAGTTCAAGTCCTGTTAAGCTTTACACAGGGGGAAGGAAAACTGGGAAGGAAAAGAGGAGGAATATATGAATGAAGAAAGCATTTCCATTTTAAAAGGCAAATTTAGGAGTCAGACGCCATAGCCGCTAAGAGAGCAACAGAAAGGTTAGGAGATACTGAAAGTTAATCTTTCCAGCATATTTTGTGATCCCAGAAGATGGAATGTCTATTCACTGGCTGCAAAGAGGTGTTTTACAGTGTCCATAAATCCTGAATACAGGCTTCATAAAGGCTCATCTGACTTTTTATTTTTTTTTTATTTTTATTTTATACATCCGAAGCATTACCAAAGGTAGTAGGAAATACCTGTCCACCTTCAGGTCAATCAATACCCTGGTGGGCATTTATCTTCTCATAAATTAACTCAGGGATTTAAAGACTGAATCACATTCTGCTTTGTACTAAGAGACTTAATATGTATGGACACTGTGGTCTCTTCCAGCTTCCAATTGAACATCCTCTGACTTTTAATTTAGTTTTCACTTTAAAATATCGCAGCAACTGCGGTTGTTGAACCACATCCTGAACTGTATAGAAAGGTGCATATGAAGACAAGCTGAGAGAGCTGGGTTTGTTCAGCCTGGAGAAGAAGGCTCTGGGGAAACCTGACTGGGGCCTTCCAGTGCATAAAGGAGGCTTATGAACGAGATGCAGAGAGAATTTTTACCAGAGCCTGTAGTGACAGGGTACAGTGGTTTGAAACTGAAAGGGAATAGATTTAGACTGGACATAAAGAAGACATCTTTTGTGGTGGTGAGATACTAGAACAGGTTGTCTAAAGAAGTGGAAGGTGCTCTGTTCCTGGAAATGTTCAAGACCAAGTTGGATGGGGCCATGAGAAACCTGGTTGAGTGGAAGACGTCCCTGTCCATGTACTAGATGATTTTTGAGATCCCTTACAAATCAAACTGGTATATGATTCTACCCTGCAGAATGTGTTTAGAGAAGAGTTAGAGGCAGAAACAGGAAGTAGAAATGATCGGGTTTTTGCCCTTGAAAAAAATCCCAGAGCATAAAACCACTATAATTTAGATAAATTTTCTTGCTGATACTTTTTAGGAAAAACTTTAAAAAGTACCTTAATAAAATGCATTAGTAACTAATTTTACACATTTGGAAGAAAAGATAAAATTGAGGACTAATCTTTCTTTAAAGAACAGGTATGAAAATTGACAGAATTGAAGTAATACATAACGCAATATCTCTCTTGTACTCATTATATAATTAACTCTTATTTAAAGTGACACAAAAGTGTAGTCTATCATTAGAGTTTTTATATTTTGAATGAACAAACTTTTTCTTTCGAGAAAATCTGCAGTTTAAAATTGTTTGCAACTTCATCACATTTTCAAGTTTTAGTAATTTTTTTCACTTTCAGAAAATCTTCTACTCAGACAGAAAACGTAAAAATTGCTTGCAATTTTTTCTTCCTATTTAGCTGGAATTGAACAACACAACTTTTGAAAAATCTACAGGTTAAAGTACAGTCTCAGGCAAGACATTTTGTGTAAATCAAACTAGATATAAAAGGCAATGTTAAAAGCTAGGTCATCTCAATCAGCACTTAGGAGGATGGGTAAGTAGTGCCTCAGTCAATCACTCTGTCCTTCTAAGAAAGATAATTAATGTCATGGACACCAAGATATTTTGTGCTCTCACACTCACATCACAGTGACTCTATATACTGTTTCAGTATTTGGGAGGTTGTTTTGTCTTGAGGGTACGATGATGATGAAGATGATGATGATTTGGAAGGCTTTGGTTGTTTTTTTTTGGTTTTGGTTTGGTTTGATTTTTTTCTTTTTTTTTAATTTTTCTGTTTATACCTTGTTAATTTAATGGACACAAACTGCCAAATCCACACAAATTTTCTGTAGGCAGGTAAATTAAGTTAAATCTAATTTAATTAATCTAATTGAAATCCATTTGAACACCAGGCTTACTTATTTTAGTTGGGATGGACAGGATGTATTCTATAGGAATTAGAAGCAGAATTCAGCTGCTACATATTCAGAATTTCATAGTTATGACAAAATACAGTAAATAAGTGACTGCTTGAATTTGAGCTTTACTGGTAGAAAAGAATTTAACAGAACTAGCAGACTATATTGTTTTAAAAATCCCTGATTTCTTAGCATTATTCAGGTACTTAGCAATTAGTTGTGTATGTAAGGAGGACATTTTAAAGAATTGTGGTAAGTCTCTAGACAATAATATCAGAGAAAAATTCATGTATAGTAAGGGACAGTTCCTGTCCAAGACAGTTTTAGTAAATCAAAGACATTTATACAGTAAGTGAGAAGAATTACAGAACCCAAGCAATTAACAGTCAGGTGAAAGATGAAAAATGGATACGAGTGACTCTAACCTGTTCTCCTTTGCCTTAGAGGTATTTCAGAATCCTTTAGCTTGTGTCCATTACATCCCAGGGGTAGTTTGAAAAACTACTGTCAAAGACTACTTCATAAAAAGAAGTTTGATAAAATATAATGCCTTTTTCAAGTGTCTGCTGTGAAATTGAACTCCCCATTTTCTCTTCTAATGACTTCTGATTTTCACCCTCCCCTTTTTACCAAGATGAAAGATATGCTTGAAACAGTACAAAGATCACTGACAGAATATGCTTTCTTCCTGTTGGTTGATTTACAAACCTCTAGTCCCATAATTGCACTTATCCTTAAGAACAGGCAAAGGCTATTGAAGCTGCAAGTTTTAAACTTACAGTCTGTATTTTTCACATCATTGTTACTTCAGTAACTGAAAGTAGATACTAAGGACTTATTACTTTGACTCCTTGGGAAAGCTGATGATCGGAATAATATTCTTCAAAATGCTTATGAACCTATCTAGTGTTTATGAACCTATCTAGTCAGACATTATATTTTTAAAAAAAGTATTATAATCCCTTTACAAAGAAGCACTCCCACATGTTCTGACTAACTTTGGAAATTTAACTCCTGTTTTCCACCTAAGGCAACATCATTGTTCAATAAACACCACAACTCAGTTCTTATAGTTATGGACACAGAGAAGTTCTATCTGTGCTTCTGAAGGAAACTAACTAAACTAAAATGGTTGTTAAATTTTTTTTTCAGAAAAGAAAATAATCATTACTCATCTTTTGTATATCCTGTATATGATAAAAATGACTGTTCTCACAAAAATAATTTGCAAGCAAACCAAGGAAAAAAAAGTAAGACTAAGAAAGAATTATACGATTTGGGTGTATTTTGATAAATTTCCATCTTACTGCCATAATTTCAACATATTTCAGCAAGAACATATTTCACTTAGAGATGATATCAATCATGTACCAAAGGGTAAGAAGGAGATAAATGTCCTGAAAGATACTGATGAATACATCCATTTTTTATCTCCCAGGTGAAAGCAGGAGCTCAGTTTGCACTGCTCACCTCTTTTAATATTTTAAAATAAGAAATGAGTCTTACCATTTTAGAAAAAGAAAATGAAAAGAGGGCTTTCAGTTGCTAGTGGTTTAAGTTTTTTTGTGGCTCTTTCTTTAAGTTCTAATTTAGATGAAATTAGAATGAAATGAAAATGATAGTCACTAATTACTCAAAACAAAAGAAATAGTAATTATATTATAGTGTTTTTATTATTTAAGGGAAAGCTGCTATGACTACAATAGCAACTCATTACATGACTTTCATTATTAGATTTCTCTTTTCTTCAATTTCATAACTAGTTTTGGAATCCTTGTGTGTGCATGTGTACATTATATCATTTTAAAGACGTATACTTTCTTTCTATATAGGTCACTGTTACTTTTCCTTAAAAAGCTGCCATATATTTCAAATAAGTTTCTGACACTTTTGAGTAATTTAAGATATTATCATTAATGTAATGGATTACTTATACATATTTATTCATACTTCACACTAAAGTTTAAAACAAAGCATTATGAGCTTTGATGGCTAGAATACCTATTTATAAATAAAACACCTCTCCTGTAAATTACAGGGTTTATAACATACTAATGTAAAATTTAAAAATGGTTATGGTTGGAAGGGAACCTTAAAAATCATCTAGCTCCAACACCCCTGCCGTGGGCAGGGAACTTTCTACTAGACTATGTTACTCAGAACCCCATCTAAACTTGTTTCGGACACCTCCAGGAATGTGGCAACTACAGCTTCTTTCAGCAACCCATTCCAGCACCTCACCAACCTCACAGTAAAGAATTTCTTCCTTATATTTAACCTAAACTTATCCTCCTTCATCTTAAAACCATTACTCCTAGTCTTATCACTACATGTCCTTGTGAAAAGTCTCTCTCCAGCCTTCTTTAGGTAGATACTGTTCAAATACCATTCTTCAGGTATTTGAAGGCTGCTGTAAGGTTTCCCTGAAGGCTTGTCTTCTCCAGGCTGAACAGCTTCAGCCTATTTTTGTAGGAGAGGTGTTCCAGCCCTGCCCTGTAGTCAACTTAGTGACTCTCCTCTGGACTTGATCCAACAGGTCCACCTCTTTCTTGAGCTAGGGACCCCAGAGCTGGATGCAGCACTCCAGGGGTTTCACACCTCGTTTGACGCAGCCCAGATTGCAGTTGGCCTCGGGCTGCAAGCGCACACTGCTGAGCCCTGTTGAAATTTAGTCCATAAGCACTCCCAAGTCTTTCTTCCTAGGGCTAGTCTCCATCCTCTACACAGCCTGTATTTCTTGGGATTGCCCCAAACCAGGTGCAGAATATGAATGCTACCATCAGGGCTCATACTGCCTCACAGAGTTTGTTAACTCTGGCATCCTTGTGGTTAAATGCATTCACAAACCACAACCTTAAATATCCTTTACATTCCTTAAGTTTTGTGCTGCAAAATAACTACTGCAACATTTCTGATTTTATTTCATATATTCTAGGTTTAAAACAGCTCCAAAATGCATTAGATTATTTAAATAACACCTATTTTTTTATTGCATCTCAATGTTTACAAAAAGTACATACTTCAGAAACAGGACCAAGACAAACTGATTTTGTGCCCCAGTAAGCACAGATCTTGGTCTGAAGGAACTTCGTGCTTGTGAAAAAACAGTGAAATGGGAAGACATAGATTGTGTTAACATTATGTTTTTCCCATCTTTCTTTTTTATTTTCTTATTCTCTGTCTCTCTCTCTTATATTTTTTTTTTAAGAAAGGAGGGAGTGTAGTAGCTTGAAGTGCCTCCATCATCACTGAGAAAACTTGGGTAAGCAGTAAGAAACAATATGAATTTAAATTTCAGGTTTAAATATGGGGTATGTACCTCCAGAAAGAATGTTACTTTATTCTCTGAAATAATTCACCTCTAGAAATAGAGATCCTATGCATCAGCCTTCTCACACTCTTCCACATTTGCTCAAGAAAGTAAAAAAGCCCAGAATAATGAGGAGAAAGAGAGCAGAGGCAGCAAAGAAAGGCATCAGCACAAATGTGTAACCTTGCAAAGTACAAGGAGGAAGAAGATGGAATTGTAATGTCAATACCATTCGTAATAACCCATGGCTTTGCAAGCAGCCTTGTGGGCACTCTGCCAGCACATGCCTGCAAGCATATTAAGGTGAACATGGTGAAAACTTCAAGGCATACAGAACCCCACAGGTTTTAGGAATGACCTTCATCTGTACCTGCAGGCTGCTGACTAGACAAATGGAATCTGCTCTCAAGGGCAGTCAAACACAGCACAGTCAGATAAAAAGTGTCTCACAGTATTTCTACAACTGAGTGAGTTTACAAATCATGTCCTTGCTCAGGGCCATGTCTAGTGGAATAGTAGAACTATAGTAGATCTACTAGAATCTACTGCTAATAATTTACCAATAGATTTACTATCTAGTAGATTAGGCAGACTGGTCTGTAATGAAAGGATTAATATGTTGTATTTTAGACTATTTCATACTGGAGTGTTTTATCATACCTTCTGACTATGTCCTCACAACACTAAAATAAATTGAAATTCTGATTGAAAATTTTCCAAGGGAAAAAAAAGACTTGAAGCTTTGATTGGGAGCTGAAAAAGTACAGTCAGGCGTGAATTTTACATGGCTTTGGAAATCTGAATAAAATATTACTTTTCAATGTTTGTGAAACTTTAAAAGAAGATTTTCCACTTCCCATTCTCTGATGTACTTATTGGATCTGTTCTAGTCCTTAACATATTCTGTAAAGCCTTGAGCAAATCATGTGGTTTCAAATGGAATCGAAATGAGTAGGGGAATCACTGGTGTTAGATCGTTAGATCATAGTTAGGCATAAATACACTAAAACCACCAAAATTAAAACTTGTAAGGAAAAAAAAAAAACCACAATGTAAATTTTGAGTTTGGGTAATGAAAAAAAAATTCATAAAGGGGCATAGACTGCAAAGAAACAAAATTAACTCCAAGGTTAATTTTGGTTAATCCTCTATGTTCCAATGCCATTAATTATTTAAACATTTTATATTTTACTGAAAAATAAATATCTTTTTTTTTTAATAGTACCTAATTTTTAACGGTGAAAATTTATGCTTTTTTATCAGTCTTTTTTATCCTAGGTTAATTTGTAATATATACGTATATCCTTCCAAATTAGCAATTGGAATTCGCAATTAGCATATTCTATTGATTTATGTTTAGGAAGTCATAGGAGTAATATTCTGTAGAAGAAGTAACAGCCGTGGAACCATTAAGGTTTTGCACCTCTGGAGGATAATAATTTGAGTATCATTGGAAGGATGTAAGTGTGTGAGTCTGTGTCATAGAGAAGTCCTGTTTATTCTTTTATAGTCCCTGCAGAACTAATTCATGAGTGTTGATGGAAACACACAGCAGCATCATTTTCACTCAGTCATAGAATGGAATCACTTCAGTATTTATATGAACTATTTAGAACTTATGCTGATAATTTTCTTCTGAGTTCACTGAGAGAAAGCATGATTTCACAGCAAATTAAAGACACCAATCCAATCTGATGTTTGCAGCATCTCCTAGCTATAAATTGGTTCAGTAGGTTTTCAAAAGGTCCCTGACTTCCTTGAAATCTGTTGGAAATGCCATCTCCTCTTTACATCTACCTGGGATCTGTAACAGTTTAATAACCATCAGCCTCAACCAATGCCTAATTCAGGGTTAAGATAATAGGAAAGTGGATGGCCTTGTGCCATTTAAATTTTCTCTGTAGTGATGACATCAGTTAATTTAAACTGTCTTTAGCTATTATATATATGAGTGTATATGAGTCCATGCTAACCAAGTCCATGCTAAAAAGCTAACCAAGATACTTTGAAAGAAAATTCTGATTGTGATCTACACATCAAAAAGTGATTAGAAATGATATCCAATTGGAGGACAGAGAGAAAGTGGAGACCTCTCAACTACAGATATTTGTGGAAATGTGATGAAAGAGAACTTTAATAAAAAACTTTGCTTCAGAAAGACTATATTATCTCACTTGAAGTATTTTCCCAGAAGTCATTAGGAGATTGAAAGCAGAGTTCAGAAAATCTCTGAATGGGTTCGGGGTGCTGCTGTGCATCATGATTTTTCTTCAATACACAGATTTGAGCCAGTAAACAATGCCACAGGTCCTGGACTGCCTAACACAGGCTGCACAGCTTGTGGGTCTCAGGCTTCTTCTGGGGCTTCTTCATACTGAAAAACAAGCTTCTTACTATAATTTTAGATTACCTGATACAGAGTCAGTTTGGGAACATAACACTCACGGGAAGCAACGTAGTACTAGCTCAAGAGAACACATAATTAAGTAAATGATATCAACATAATCAAAACATTTTACAAGATATAGTCTTTCTAGGTTATGGTGTAGTCAGGTAAAACTTTGATAAGACTTCCTCTTTTCATTCTGTCTCTGAATAGCACATCAGCTATCCAATATCTGTTTTCAAAGCTGTGAATTAAAGCAGGCAATCATGTTTAGATGTCCAGGATTTGTCTCTACATCAGAGTGAATGGAAGTAGAAGTTTAACTATTTAGTTGTAAGTTTTATAAGCTCCATTTAGGTACAAGTAGTATTTTTAAAATGAATGTTAAAATGTAAGATCTGTGTTTAATTGCAATTAAAATACTCCAACATTGTGCAGGCCAATATTCAGATTATAGAGAGGAAGGTGTCATAGTTACATTTCTTCTTAGATGATTGTTAATTCAAAATTTTTGTTGTTCACCTGTCATGATGAACATCAAACACTCGAATTTACATAGGAGCAATATGCAGTTTATATGTATATAAACTTCAATAACTCATTAATATATGAAGCCACTGAAATCAGCAAAGTTAAATTAGGAACAGGTTTTTTCATATTTACTATAAGTTTAGTATGTTCAAAATACAAAAGGAATTGCACCAAATATTCTTAGTATTTATATCTGCCAAGTACACAGAAATTTTCCAGGAAAAAAGAAAAAATAAAGAAAAAGAATCTAAAAAACAACAGCAATGCAAATGTAATGCATTGTGTTTCATATAATAAGTCAGTAATTCAGTTCCAAATATTATCTTAAATACTCACAATACTATATTATAAAGACAATCAACCAACTAATTGACGCATAACAATTTTTTTATAAATGTCAATCATTAGTATTTGGCCTAGTTTATTTAAACTTTAAACTGGCCTCTAAAATAGGTCATTCAACTTTCAAATATAAGTAGAAACCTCTCTAATCAGGGCAATTAAATGCACATTTTTGAGGGTTTATTCAGTTCTTTTAATCATTATAAAATTTATAAGTCAGTTTCTTTTATCTGTAACTGGAATCCTTGAACACAGAGTACTTGAGGGATCAAGCATCATTTTCATTAACTGTACATTCTTTGAAGTAAAATCTTTAGTCTTTTGCCATATAATTCCATGTTAATTTAAATCACTGTTCTGCTTTTCTGCAATGAGATTTATTTTTACAGCACTTGACTGTAACTGTGAGCTACACACAAAACAGGTCCTGAAGACATTAATTGGCACAGGGGTAATTGACACAACATGTAGCTGAATGTTTTTCATTTTTTTTTTATTTTTTAATTTTTTTACTTTAACTGGCTTTATGAAAAAATGCTGCAGGTAACTGCACTTGCTAAAAAATGATTCATTCTTTTCCTAGATTAGAGCTCCACTTAGTGGTCAATAGAACAACATGTCAGATTTTCATCTCATTTAAAAAAGAAATTCAAGTATATTTAATGCTTTTTTAATAATATTAACCAATAATTTAAAAACCCAAAGCCCAACTCTAAGTAATGTCTACCTTGATTGTACTATAAGCTAATAGCAGAACCTTTACTTTGCTTTTTTAAAGATGGAAATATACTTTTCCTTTAAGCAAATGTTGACAAAACTAATTCTCACTGATTTATCAAACTTTATAGCAAAATAATCTTACTTGTGCTTAGAAGATATAGAGCAGATGACACAGGAACTGAAAAAAAATCCCACAGTGACAAAGAGAAGTGATTTTTATTTCTTTCTGGGCTTCCAAGAGCATATTAGGAAGAGAAGAAAATGAAAAAATAATGATTTGTTTTTTAAATCTTATGTGCAGTTAATTTGTTAAGTCTATTTTCTGTGTCAGATAGTTAAAGAATATATCAATATTTCCCCATCTAATGGAATCTGCACTAGATAAAATTTTAAGGCTCTGAAATAAATATAAACAAGTTTATATAAATATAAACAAGTAAACTAATATTTACTTCTCTGTTTTACAAACAAAATTATGCTCATTGGACAATTATCAATAGGAAAATATTCTTTCTCATTTAATTCAGCAGTTTTGGTATCAATTAATTCCATCCACCTCATTATAAACTTTCCTGACAGTAACTTAGAACAACATATTCACACTTTCTATAGCATGTCTCCTGGTACTCTCCAGTAACTGCCATGTCTGGTTATCTTCTAAATGAAGAAGATGCGTAGACAAATCATGTACTTAATGCTCTATTTATTATTTATAAATAGTCAATGGGCACAAACTGAAACACAGGAGGAAAAGCTTTTTTATTCTTTATTATTTAATAAATATTAAATTTATTATTTTATTTTATTTTATTTTATTTTATTTTATTAGAGTGACCAAGCACTGGCACACATGATCCAAAGAAGGTGTGGAGGCTCTATCTTTGAAGATTTTCCAAAGCTATCTGGACATGATCCTGAGCAACCAAGACTTAAACAACCTTACTTGTGCATGGTTGTTGGGTCAGGCCAGATGTTCTCCGGATGTTTCTCCCAAATCCAACAATTCTGTGATTATGAGTTTCTGTGATTTTTCTTAAAGAAGAATCTCTAAAAACTTGCATTTATGAGGATAAAAGATATCCTAAATTGTGAAAATACCTATGAATCCTTGTTACTTGTACTGCTGTTTCTAATTTTTTTCCATAATATTTTTCCTGATCAGGAAAAATTTGACTCTTACAGTAACTTGCGTTTGGACATTTACTGGATTTTTTAAGGAGTTTTAAGTGCAGTTCTTAGAAAATTAGAGTTTGGAAAAGTCAGGTAAATTTTTTTTCCTATAAATTCTCTCAAGCATGTTTATTCTGTATAAGATTTTTTTAAAATTCTTGACCAATGGACATAAAGAGTTTTAGCATGAGTTTATACAGAATTTTAAAATGGATAACTCAGAAAGAAAACAAACAAATAAACAAATCATCAAGTAAATCTGTTTAATGGCAAAACTTTAGCATGACTGTGGCATTTTTCAATCATTCACTGAAATTTCTACAGCCCCCAAATTTACTATTTCTTAGTCTATTGAAAAGTCTGTGATTCAATGCACTGCTATTTTGAAGAAGAAAACAGATGATTTATTCAATACACGCTTAAAAGCCAATAATTTTATAAGGCCTTGTAATCATGTACACCTAAAAAATCATATATTTCTGACCTATCCTTATTGTCAATGGGGTAAAACAGGCTGATTTTGAAGAAGATTGAATAAACCAGTCCTGTGCATCTACCTAAGAAGAAGGTGTACAGACTTGGGGGGATACCTGTTTGTTTCTGAATGAGAGCTTCAATCTCCATCCAGATCAGCAAGTCTATGACTCTCCTCTGACCCTGAGGCTGAGTGACAGAGTTACCTTCAAAACAAATTTTGGGAACAATGTTTTGCACATACTCACTCCTGAACTCTTCTCATATAGTCTTTGGAAAAAGTTGAGTTGTCTTAGAATAAATCCATGCCAGAAGAAATAATTGTTTGTGCCCTGGAAGTATTGTTGCACTAATAATTTACTGAAATGGGTGTAGTTATGATTTTTTACTTTCAACTCAGATAGTCTTCATGCAGCTCCACCAACTAATACACAGAATTGCTACTTCTGATGTGATAACACAGTGTTTCTGAGTGACAAATTTCCTTTTTTATAAATGCATGAACCTCCTGATAAACTTAACTTGTATGATAAATCCAAAAAAATCAATAAAAATTAAAAAGCACTGGGTTTTACTAGGAACCCCTTATGGAAATTTATGACACATAATTACAGGGGAGCCTAAATGTCTCAAAATGGCCTTCATCTAAAATATCACTTTCATAATTCTTGCCTAAGGACTATATAATTCTGAACACTCTTGAAGTGAGATGTCAGCAAAGATTTGCTCTCTTCTGCACACATAGTTATTACACCAGAGAATTAAAAGGTAAGACAATAAAAGGTTATAATAAAAGGATATGTCTTAGGTAAAATTTGAGGAGTAAAAGATCACCAGGGTTTACATGTGAATTAGAAAAACCATTGAATTCACAAACTAGTAAACCAGCATGGTTATCTTTATATAGGCACCAACCATATTTCAAAAGGAGATTGTAATTTTCTAATATATTAGAATATTTTTAACCTATCTTTTATATTTAGTTCAGAAAAAAAGAGAAATAAATGTCATAAGGCTTTCAAAAGACTACTGATAGAGTAATTCAGTAAAAAGATTCCTTAAAGCTAAATCATATAGTGAAAGGCTAACAATAGAGATTACAATCTAGCTGAAATATAGGAAAGAGGGTAAAAAATTAATTTTATGCGCATCAAAATGCTAATCCAAAATGTTTGTGTTTGCAATGAAGAATGCAATTATTCTTACATTACTAAACAATTAAAAAGTTTTCTCACCATAGGCATTTCCATAACTATTTCTGCAAGCTATGTGGCTTAAATAGAAAATCAAGAATACAAATGTTTGAAAAATAGCCATTACCCTTTTGCATTAATATTTTCATGTAGGTTGTTCATCATCATCTCTTAGTTTCTGATTAGTACCAGTTTTTCCATATGAGAATGTGGTAAAGAAAACCAGATGCACAGAGAGTTAAACTAGAATTCTAACTAGATTATAAATAAATTTGATCATAATTTGAAGTTATATTTTACTTCATGTGAAAATAAATGAGAAGAAAGATATATAAAAAATTATAAATCATATAAGGAATACAAATATTTGTTTTATTTCATAGTATATAAAAATAAAACTATACTTACTATATTACAAAGGAAAATAATTCAGTACTGGCAAAAAGGATATTGTTCATCTGCAGAGGTATTGGAACACAGAAATCAGAAACATAAAATATTAACTATAGAAGATAATATTGGATAAGTGATATTTCATAAATGTTTATTTACTCTTTTTCTTTCTCTAAGTCAGGTAATACTTTGCTTATAACTTTTATTTCTGGACCAAACCAATGAAATGTCATATATCAGAGGCAAAAAACCCCTACAAACACACACTGTATCTTAGCTGTCTTATCAGAGATTTTGTGCAAATTTTCATTTGTCAGAAGGAGATAATGCTTTTCTTGGCATGTCTTGAGCTTCTTCTACTGCCCTATAAAATTTTAGATTTCTTTAATTTTTTCCCCCTGAAGGCTGGATTAGTGCATGTTCCACATGTTGTCAGACACATATTCTAATCCATTTGGTATTTTATTGAAAAAGAGTGTAGCCACAGTCATACTGAAAAATGGTTCATTTTTTTCTCTCTCAACAGGGCCAAATGGAAGGTCATAAACAAAATCCACCCACCTGACTCTGTTATTTTCTTCACAGTCTTTCCTGCTGTGCCATTGCCTGAGGTCAGATCTGAAGCAGAGCAGCCATCACCAGCAATCTGGAAAGCCCAGCCACCACCGTGTAGTTCAGTCTGAGAGCATGTGCATATATGTGCCTCAGAAAGAACCACCCGACACAGAAAGTTATGAAGTGACAGATAAATAGGTTTCACTAAAATTTAACGTTGTTGTTTTGTTTTTGTTTTATTGGGTTTTTTTATGGTATTTTGGGTTTGTGGTTTGTTGTTTTTTTTTTTTTTTGTTTTTTTTTTTTTTTTTTTTTGCATTTAGAGAAAGCCTAAAGGAATTGCTTAGCATAAAGTTAAGGAACAAACAATCAACTCTCCCTCTCTCCTCTACCACCCTTTATTTCTCAGTTTCTGCTAGCATGGTCTCTCGGGTTTTGTGTGGTTTTGTTTTTGTTTCTATTGTGGTTGCAGAAATCTAGCTTTGTTGCCTTCAGTATCTGGGATATTCCTCCTTACAGTCCTCATGGTGAGGCAATTTGCTGTCTCCTCTCTGTCCTCCAATGTTTGCACAACCACGTCTTGAGAAGCAGACTCCATCCCCTCACAGTAACACCCTAAGTTTTCTCTTTTTTATCAACATCTCCTCTGGAGCATCTTCCCTTGCATTGCAAGGCAAGACAATCCTCTAGATCATAGAATCAAGAAATTATAAAACATCATAAAACAGCTTGGATGGGACTTTGAAAAATCATCTGGTCCAAACATTTTATGGAAAAGGGAAATTAAATAAGATTATCCAGCACCATGTCCAGTCTTGTCTTGAAAATCTCCAGGGATAAACACATCATCATGTCCTTGGGGACACTGTTCCAGTAACAGATTTTCCTCACAGTGTGGTTTATTTTTTTTAATATCTGTATAAACCTCTGCTAGCATCACTTGCACCCATTGCTGCATAACCTTGTTGTGTGGTTTCTTAAAGGAGAGAAATTTTCCTCTCTGTAGCCACTCTTGATGTACTGGAAAACAGTGATGAGATACCCCAGAACTTTCTCTTCTACAGAGTCAAAAGACCTTGCTTCTCAGGTTCTTCCACATAGGGCAGGTTCTTAAGCCCTTTGATCACCCTTGTGGCCTTTCAAACATTGTCTGCATCTTGGTTAAATTTTGGGGACCAGAAATAGACAGATACTCCAGACATGAGTGCTTAGTGGGGTGATCATTTCTCTATCTCTGTTAGTAACGGCACCATGGATGCAGCCCAGGATCTAAATTTGTTCTTTTGGTTTTGCTACAGATGCTCACTGCTGACTCATGGTCTACTTGTTGTCTACAAGGATCCCCAGGGCCCTTTCCATAAGGAGGCTCTACAGCCACACAAATCCTATCCTGTACTTGTCTCTGTGATTATCATCCAGGTGCAGGAGATGGCACCACAATAAATTTCACACTGTTCCTGCTAAGGCATCTTTTCAGTGAGTCCATGTCTTGCTGTAAGATAACTCTCCCTTCTGACATGTCCACCTCACTACTCAGTTTGTTTACATCATCAGACTTGATAAGGGTACTTTCCATCCCATTCCCCAGATAATTTATGGAGAAGTTGAACAGTGTCAGGCCCAGTATCAGTCCTTTGGGGATCTCACCTTCAAAAGACATAGATTGACACCACTCACCTGTGGTCTACTAACAAATACTCTGTCTGTCTTACAGACCAGTTATCTACCCTTGCCAGTTTGTTTAGGAGGAGGCAATAGTCACCAGTGTCCAGTTCTTAATTTAAGTCCAGCTTAAGAGAATGCACTCCTTGCCCCATATCCACAGAAACCCCTACTTTGTTGTAGAAGGTGATCAGGTTGGTCAGGCTGCCAGTGTTTCCACATGGCACATTGCTTCTTAAGAGGGAGTCACTGGGTACGTGTCCAGAAGCATTTGTTGAAACTGTTGAACTTCTCATCGACAAAGTGTACACTGGCAACATCCTAGACATCACTAAGATATTAAAAGTCCAATCCAGGATCTATGTCCATTTAACAGCCTAGAAAAATGGGCAAAGTAGAGCAGAAATGGGAACCAGGCCACACTGTGAGTGAGCCCAAGAACAGAAACTAGCTCACAACAGAAGCTAACTTTGCTGTAAAATATTGAACAGTAATGAATTTCCTTTCACAATACAATTGTGCAAATTGAGGCCATTAGCTGCATGAAAAGATGCTGAGTTTATATGATAGCAGTAGTCTGACATCATATATTCCTGCAGAAAGGCTTGTGGAAAAGCATCAGTCATGATCATGAACCAATAGTACTTAAAAATTTGTAGAATTGATTCTGAGGAAAATTAAAAGTGAGGAAGAAAGTTTATATAATTGAAAATATTTCTTATTTATATCTGTGTTTCAGTTTTGGCTTTGCTAGTTTGGGTTTGTTTTTTGTTTGTTTTTTTTTCTTTTTTTCCCTCCCACATAGTCCCAACAAAGATTTTTTTTCAAAATACAAATAAATGTATTTTGGCCATTTTGAACTGAGCCTTTGAGGGATGAAAAGAGAGGCAGTTACATCAGAGATGTTCAAACAAAATGAGAAGAGGTAGCAAGGTGAGTGCTCCTTAAGATTTTCAATTTTTTTTTTTTCTGAGAAACAATTAAAGATGGAATTTTAAGTATCAATTTTTATTCTCAAGAAAACTCCAAACCAGCCAAACAAACAAAAATCAACAAAAAAAAAACTCCACATGAAATATAATCTTTCTCAAAAAAAAAATTAATCCTGTCACAGTTTTGAAAAACTTTGTGACAGGCGAGCATCATTTCAACACCATTTACCCAGGTAATATTTTCTATCTGAAGTTTATTACACCTGTCTTTCCAAACAGGCTCAGCTGTATTTTTAGACAGCTCCTAAATCCTTCAAAGGAGCTGTCACTCAGTCATTACCTCGGCAGCTGCAGTGAGAGCGATGTGCTTCCCGCGGCCGGGCTTTGCTCGGTTCCAGGGAAGCGCAGCGCGGGCGGTGCCGGGCTGCCCGCTCTCCCCTGCGCCGAGCTGCTGCCCGGGCTGTGCCGGCACCCGGGCCACGGCCGGGGGGGGACAGACACACAAGGACACCGCTGACAGCGCCTACAGAGAGCCGCATCCTGCCACACCGAGCAGGGCAAATAGCTCTGCATGCCCAGAGAGGAGATCGTGCAGGACCGATAGGGATATGCTGGTAGGAATGTGGCTTCAGTAAACTGCAAAGACTGTAGGATTTGATCCAGCTGCAGCAGTGATGATGCAAGCACAACAGGCTTCAATGCTGCGCAGGTTTTGACAGTTTTCATGATACCCTTTATTGTCTTGCTCGTAGAACTTTGACTAGATTGGAAAAAGAAAAAGGGTTTTACTGCACAGAGTTGCAGTATTTAAAGTAGAGGGACTGAGTTTCAAGAGTAGTATTCATAATACAGAGTTTCTAATGTCTTAGACAATGATATTCTATGGAAGAGGAGCAGACATTTATGACATTCACAAAGTAAAGCCAATTCAAATACTGTATAGACAACAGAAAATATTTACAAAGTGTGAGTGCCACTCTTTCAGAACTGTGGATTTTCCCTTAGAAGCAGAAAGAGCTCTGAAGCCAGCAGAGCACTTAGGGTGGTGAAGGCTTTCAGTATTGACTTCTAAAAACAATGAGCTTTGGCTGCTTCTAATGACTAATGAAATCTACTGTTCCTCTATAAGTTCCATGAAACATTTTCATACACTTTTAGCCCAAAAGGCTCAAGAGATATAGTACATTAACAGGTAATCCAGATAAAAAGCAAGCAAGCAAGCAACAACAACCTCCACACACAGTGTAAGGTACACTTAGGGTAAACATGAATAATCTATTTGCTTTAGTTAGGAACAATCAACATAGCATTTCTGATGTGACATGAGGATAAATTTACTGTATTTTCCTTTAAAACAAGCCTAATATCTTTTGCAGCAGTTATAGTATATTACTCTCTTGAAATGCAATTGCACATCATAGCAGAACTGTGAAAGAGAAGTGATGTCTGATAGAAAACACACTTTAAAAAAGCACACCACTATGGCCAAAAGATCAGGTGCTAATGTACATGCTAGTATCAGCTCCTCGGGAAAAATTCCAGACTGGCCAGCTGTGCCCTTCCCTTCAGATTCAAACTCCCATGTCTTCTGGCAACATGTTGCAGATCCATTATATATTTTGCATAAGATACTTTAAAAATGATGTATTCAATAACACGCAACACGAGTTCATTATAGCTAACAATTGACATTAAAGTCTGAATTAAAAACAAAAAAAAAAAAAAAAAAAAGAAGTACTTCGTACTTAAACCTATGCTCCTACCAATTATTTCTTATGTGACATTTAGCCTACTGGATATTTTTAGAAAAATGAGGAGTATTTGGACTGAAATTATTGTAATTCAGGCCTAAAAATGAATACTGCAGCTGACAAGATTTACATCATTTGCAATGATTTCTCTTGCTGCTCTTAAACAAGTTATGATCTAAAATAGAACCCCTAATTGAAATATATGCATTTTAAAAAAGGAAAAAATTTATAGAACCAAGAACAGTACTTTTAAATTACCCATAATCTGTCTCACCCACTACTATCTGGGGGGGAGTTATGCTGGTCTTTTTACTTTTGGTTTGTATTGACTTATGCCATGCATGTTCCTAATACTCTCTCCAGCTTCTACAAAACATAGAACTATAGAATATCTGCATCTGCTTCCATAAGAAACATCATTTTGGCAACAATAAGATTCTGTAAGGAGGGTCTGGCAATATAGTCTTTTAAAAATCCACATATTTGGGAAAAGAAAGAGTAGTCCTGTTTTTATAATTGTCTTGTTTCTTTAGGAAGAAACAAAGGATGGATTGCATATTAAGGATTTAAAAGAAAAGCTGTAAAGAGAGTAAGGAAAAATGCTTTTATCAGGAGCTTAGAATCTCATAATAAGTGACAGCTGATGCCACAAATAAACTAATTAATGGTGGTCTGATAGGAGAAAATGTCCCCTGGAGAAAAAACAAAACAGAGTGGTGACAGAACTACAGAGAAAAAGCTAAGGGTAAGAAGAAGAAAATGTTATGGTATTAAAGCTCTGTGTTTAAGTTAAAACAAAACTCTAGTTCATTAAAGAGAAATGCTTATGCATCTTCTACTGTTTCCATGGTACCTGTCACATTTCAGAGAGATAAACTGTACCTTTGGGGAACATGAAGTTATGTGCTTCTGTGTGGTAATAATTAGTGAATTTTGGCTTTGTTTTTAAAAATAGGAGGAAAAATGGCTTTAGATTTTTTTCTCCAAGTTGTATTACTCTTCATAGGAAATTGAAACTCAGACATAGCAGACAAAACTATTAACATAATTGTTGTGATTACTTGAATTGAGCAGATTTACAGAATCACAGAATCAATTGGGGAAAGATTTCTGGGATCAAGTCCAATCTTCAACCCAAACACCACCCTGTCAACTAGACCATGGCACTGAGTGCTGCATCCAGTCTTTCCTTAAACACCTCCAGGGCTGGTGACTCCACCACCACCCTGGGCAGACCATTGCAATATCTAATCACCCTTTCTGGGAAGAAATTCTTCCTAATGTCTAACCTGTACCTCCCCTGGCACAGCTTGAGACTGTATCCTCTCATCCTGTTCTTAGATGCCTGGAAGAAGAGGCCAGCCCCCACCTGGCTACAACAATTGTCCCTGTTTATGGAGCATTTACTTACATAAATGGTCCAGTAGGCTGTTTTTTATTGAAAAAGAAATACTGATGTTTTCCACCTCTCCCTCCATATCCCTAGACATGAGCCTCGGTAGCATATTCCTATTTTCCCTGCCTCCTACTCATTTTATCTGCCTCCGACTCACCTAAGATTCATTATAGGCATTTTGCAATTCTGTTCTTTATAATGCTTTGAAATATGTCACTGCTCATTGGCATACCTTATCTTTATTGAGAGCCTGGGGAAAGTTCTTAAATGTGAGGTAACTGAGTGGACTCAGGTTCAGACCTTTCACATGTCAGTCTTTTCCGTCTCTCTCTATAAGCTTTAACTCTGACTTTAGAGCACACAGAACCAAAGCTGTAGAATTATTTTTTCTTCAATGAGATCATCTGTTATGAACTGAAGTGTTGCTGCACAGAGCAGGAACGTGCTCTGTCCTCCTCAGACTACAGGAGGTATGTCCTACAATCATAATCCCTCATGTCTCTGGCACTAAACTCTCTTTCCTTCTGCAAGGTCCATAAAGAGCAAAATCATTATTGTGCAAGGGAAGGTAGTTTGCCTTTTTTCAGGAAATAAAGCACATGGTCAAATATTGCATATTTTACTCATGGTTTGAACTCCAATTCTCCATTTTAGAGTTTTTTGTTAGTTTTTTTTGGTGGGTTTTTGTTTTGTTTTGTTTTTTTTGGTTGTTGTTTTTTGTTTTTTCCAGGAAAGCAAAAGCAAACAGTGATCTTTCAAGGACCTGGAAAAGAAAAATAGGTTCTTTCTTATGTGGTCCTTTGGATGCCACTGAAGAAATTTACTGGAGAGACCATGCCTCTTGGTCTAGCTTTCAACACACAGAAAATGGTCACTTGACAGGGTCTGGGCTTCTCTCGCATAGGTTGCAATTGGAAGAATTTGATGGTAGTTGAATACAGGAAACCTTTCCACTTTTTCTGACTTTCCAGAAACTCTCCAGAGATTAATGTTGCCTGTGATGACAGCAATATGTATTAAGTTACCATCAGACTGAACAAATCACAGTCATTTACACTTGGTGGTGCAGGTAAGGGTCTGCCTACCTCTGCCTTCAGGCATTTGACCTGAAAAATGCAGACTGAGAAGTCAATCTTTAACAGAAATTTAGTCCAGATAACACCATTATATTTATGTCCTCCATCACCCCTATAAAACTGAAGTGTCAGAAGAAGATTTTTTTAAACCCCTAATCCCCAGTGCATATTAAGACTGACTTTTTAGATTATTAGCTGTCAAAATCAGCAGCTCTGCCGCAAGAATCTAATCTGTTGTGGAAAGGAAAATTAAAGTTTGCAATGAATTAATAAATGGTTACCCAGTCTAATCTCCCATCATGCTAGGCTTGCCACCAAAACCAGTGAGGTTACATAAAGCAACAAGGACTTCTGAGTAAGCAAACTTAACTGTTCTGCAAAAATTTAGCTCAAATGTCTCTGCAGCACTTTCCAGTATCAACATATGTCAAAATTAATGATTTTATGCAGGTCTTACTAAATGTATGTTGTTTTATTCTGTAAGGATCCCAGATTTTTGAGTCCATTTCAAGAAATTTCCTCTTAAACAATAGTATATTGCTACATCTTATAATATTAGAAAGAATTTGAAGAAATTTCAGTTCTAAATTTCTAAATGTTGAGCATTCATCATAGACAACACAGTCAAATCATTTGGGAATTCTTTTTAGGTTATGATATTAGTGCGTATTTCTTTTATTTAGCCTTTAGGTTTTTTTTTTTTTTCTTTTCTCCATGCCACCAAACCCACCCAATTATATATAAAATACATATATTTTATATATATATAAAATAATGGATGCACACAGTTGTGTGTATGCAATTTGTACATTGAATATTTGTTAGAAGGAAAAATATGGTTAAGGAAGAATCCTGCCTAGTTGTTTTGCTTTGATGACCTATTACTGATATTTGGGGTTGGGAGGAATTACATTACAGTCCACTATGATTAAAACAACATGCTCAAGTGGGAGAATTTTTGTACTAAATGGTAGAATGGGGAATTTGTTAGAGACTTACAGGCTTCTGATGAAAAAAGAAAAAAAAAAATCTTAATACCAGGGAAAGGATCCTGAGTCACCTTCAGAAGTAGAAGATTTTTCCCAGGCAGAAAAAAGATCCCATCTGGAATTTATTACAATATGTGAAGCCAATAAAACTGTTTAAAAAAAAAAAAAAAAAGGCTAGCAGGGAAAAGGAAGTAACAGTCAGACGCCTTTCAATCCCAAGTCTGTGTCATCCTGCATGCACAACTTGCTGTTTTTTAAGATTTAATATGGTAAAATCTCATAATTTACAAAGATTTACAAATGAGGATTAAGGCTCTGAATAATTCATCACCCTATTTCTGACAAATGTTATATTTAGTGAAGAGTTCTCCCATGTTGACTGCACCATGATGAATGTAGAAACCAGGGAAAATTATTATAATGACTCACTATTTTTTTTAAAATATTTAAACAAGCAGGTAAATGTGGGTTTACATGATTCAGTTAAAAATTAAAAACATTTCAATGCACGTACCTGATGCTAATTCGTCTATTTCACCTTCAGTTTAGGTAACATGTTAACACTTCCAATTAGAAATTGTAGTTTTCCTGACACACCTTCATCCTGACTTTCACATCTGTTATGGCTTAGGAATAGTACTCCCCAATTTAGTGCTTCCACTGAGACTCTATAAATCATGGGCTGCAGAATTGCTACTCTCTTACCCCACAGGTGGCTGGAGGCACAAAAGGTAAAACTCATGGACTGAGAGAACAGTTTGCTGGAAACAGTGATGAGAGGAGAAAGCAAGGAGTAATACCAACAATATTAGCAACAAAATGTACAAGAAAGGCAAACAATTCTCATGTGATTGCTCTGAACCAGTATTACCTTACCAGAAGGAGCCCACTCACCCTGTTCCCAGCAAAGCTGTGGTTTGGTACAGAATAACCTTTGTGCCCTGAGCATAGCCCATCCTGGCTACTACAAACCAGTCCTACCTGGAATCAAGACATCTCAACATTCAAATGCTTACCTTTCCTGCTTTCTCAGAGCTGCAGTGAGAAAGCATTTACTGCCCAAGAAACAACGATCAATCTTTGCTATTTCCTGTCATTTTATTTGGATTTTTCCTTTGTTTAAAGGCACGGGAAGGCCAAGTGAGTTGCTGTTCCTAAATATTTTGTCAGTTTAGTGTTGACAAACATATCCAAGCACATTACTACATACTTACTCAGTCCCTTATATAATAACATTTCACATTTTCATTTTTCCAGAAGTATTTATCTCTTTTGCTATTCAGCAAAATAAATAAATCTCTGTAGAATGATAATCCACAAGGAGCTTGGTATGTGAAAATGTGACAAAGTGTCACTGCAGTTAAAGAAAAGTATCTGCACATGTCAGTGATGTGTAAAGATTTAGATTAACTCCATAGAGATTCATGTCCTTTCTCTGAACTTAATAACAAGTTCTAGTTTCTGGACTTGAACATAAATACTTTAAGATAATCTTAAGAATTATTAAACTCAGTAATTTTACCTTCTTTAAATTTACCACAAAAATAATTAATAATCTTGCAATAGTCTTTAAAGTTATTTTTTGGTTTGTCATTTAAGTAGAAATCCATGATTGATTGCTGAAGTTTCTATATAATTAGAGTTAGGAAAGATATCATATTATTTTATAAGCACGAACACCAAGCTTGTTTCCCCACGGTACCTCAACATAATACCTCATTGTGAAATGAGAAGATTAAATGTAGAACAGGAAGGAGGAGGGATTTTTTTTTTAATTGTCTCAGAAATAGCCAGATGAACCATCACTGCTGAGAATGACTATTCTTTGAAGGAAATATGAATTTAGTTATGAATATAATTATTTGACTTGTTCCATAAGAATAAAACTAAAAGCAAAATTTTATTTAACCAAGACAGGCAGCGTTTTAGCAGTGAAGATCCAGAAATACTTTGAATCACTTCTCCAGTTTTGAGAATAATATGAGTCATGCATAACAACTAAATATTTTCTTGTTTTTCTCCTTATCTCACAAAAAGATAGAGATTTAGAAGATTATTTAATACATTGTGCTTTTTTCCAGTTGTGATCAGATTAGTTATTTCTCAAAACTGTTTTTATGGCATATTGGGGTGATACAGATTTTGGTTGTGAGGGAAGGAGAAACATGAAAGCCACTTTATCACTCTATTTCCCCACCCTAAGTAGCATTTAACTTAAAGCATTAGGGGTTTTCTCCTCTGTATTTCTGTGGGAGTTTGCCTATTGATTTCATAGAAGTGAAATTTAAGTTACTATCATGAGTGCTTTCAGCGTGTTTCAGTAATACATTTTGTCAGTGTTATTATCTCCTGGATCTTGTATTGTCACTTTAAATCCGAGTAATCTGTATCACAAGTGACATAAAACTTTGCTATATGAAGTCTGCCGTTTTGAATTTATCATAGAATCTGATAATTCAGCTGGAACTGCTGCAGGGATGTAAAGCACATTTTGTGACCTTTGCTTCTCACCTTGGCCACCACCCTGCATGCCAGCCATGCATCCCAATAGCCTGTCCAGCTAAAGCAGTGTCTCTTCTGTTGGGAGAAACTACAGTGCCACAAGGAGCCTTACTCTGGGCATATTCAGGGCTGCTAGTGGGTCTCTGTTTCGTTCAGGCAAAGATGGAATGGCCACAGCCATCCTGTTTTGTCTCCATACAGATATTTTTATATTTTTCCCTAACAGAAATCTGTACCATCAGAAAATAACCTTCAAGGAGAGTGATACAGACACTGCAGCTAGATAGACTAAGTGAATTTTAATTTTAACCTGAATACATTATAGTACTTTACAAACTTTGATGGGTAATTAAGGGAAAGATACTTGAAAAGAAATATCTCTGTTTGTATGGATGAGAAAGTCCTATCTTCACTTATTTCTATGCATCCTATAGAAAGCAAAAAGATAAATGTATTGTAGTTGTAGACTTGAAGGATTCAGTGATGCAACAGAACAGTTTAGGACCACTTACAATCCAGTACTACAAAACTCAGAAAAATACCCAAACATACATATGTTTTATAGCTCTAAATTTTGGTACCTTATATTTTTTAAACTTATGTCTATATATAAAAGATCTCCTTCAACATGAAATAAACACTTACAAATATAGTTTTTAGAAATAAGGCTCTTAATTCCCTTGGAAAAATATATCTTTCTTGTGGTTTGGTTATTATTGTTTTTCTGAGAGTAATAAACAAACCACAAAAAGATATACTTTTCCTCTGAGCAAGGGTTAATATAATGTCAATTCACCTTGTCTTTCTCCTGAAAGTTACAGAGGCAGGGAAGTAAATTGTACTCAAAGTGACAATGGGAACTTTAATTTCTTTGAATTATTCTGGAATTATTTTGTGTCAGGAAAAATATCCTATTCTGAACTGTGAAGGAAAAGACTGATATAGAGAGATATACACTTTAGGCTAGAAAGCAAAGGGCAAGGAAGTAGATAAAGGCATAGTCTCTGGAAGGGAGACACAAAAGCTCAATTTCACTCCCTCTTGTTCCCCCCTTAAATTTATGCACTTGGCTATGCATTGAAGAGAAGAGTAATTTCCACAAAGGATTGAGAGATGTTCCCATCTGCACTGGTTCTTAATCTGAATGTAGCACTTTTAATTTGCAATTCGAAAGGAATGAACACCATTTTATTAAATTCAATTTACAGTTCAAACAAAAAATTGAAACATTCCCACTGGTTAACAGTATTCAGTCTGTGTTTAAGATGATGTTTCACACTAGATGAATTTAGTCTTGCTGAGAAATAAATTAAAATACTCTATTAAAGGACTGATATATACACTGCAGAAATAGAACAAGAACAATGAAGTAAAATAATACACTAGAAACCAGCAGAAATCATCAGATTAGAATAATCAGTAGGTCTTTCATCTTAGGTCCATACTGTGCTCTCTTTTTTTTCAGTACCATTTTATTTGTAATAAGTTATTATTCATTATGTTGTCCAAAAGTAACAGAAACCATATTTCATTGGTAGTACACAGTGAGGAAGAGAGTCCCTGCTATAATCTCCAGCAACAGAAGATACAAAGGGGAATCAGAAAAGTGTACTCCAAGACATAAACTAAAAAAAAAGAGACTTCCACATTATTCCATTTCCTTATCTCTTCCTGTCCCCTTCCACTTAAGCTTTTTATTCTGTTTGGACTTTTTTTGAGAATACAGAGAAAGTCTGAAGTGAAAAAAAACCCCATGACTTTTCAAAGCATTAGTTGACTTAAGTACTTAGAAGTCACCCAGACTTCCGTGGCACAGATAAATACTCATTGTTGAGGCACTGTTTAGGTAAAGACGCATTTTATTCAGAAGGCTCAGTCAGAGCCTGCTCCTCTAAGAATGTATATATGGGAGGGAAATGCATCTACAAGAGAAAATTATGTATTCCAAACCAATACACTGCTACAATTTTAACAGAATTGATGAGAATTATCTACTACTTTACAGTTTCTCTTGCTTTTCACTTAAAAACCAAAAATATAAGTCCTTCTTTAAGAAGAAGCAGAGGAAAAAAACCTTAGTACATTTTGAAAAGATATTCAAGAGTAAGGCTTGGAAAAATACATTAGCTATTACAGCTACCTAATAGCCTGAAATCTTCTCCACAATCTTCAAGCACATTACATTATCATTTTGAGGTCTTTACTGTTTTTCATTGAGATCTGTGGGAGTTTTATTAAACACTTTCAACAGTTTAACATTACAACAGTGTTTCAAAAATGCTTACAGGAAAAATCTTTTTTTCATTCCAGTACTATTTTTCATTGAGGACAGCATGAAGATCCAGGTATTTTATGGTAACCGGGCAGATTTTTGGTTCCACATACAAAGGGCTGGTATGATCCAATGGTCCTTTACTGACACTAGAATGAATGACTGGAAACTGCATTTCTAAGAGGTTATTTATTTGGTTTTTGAACCTTAATTAAGTTTTGTGTGGTACTGGTCTTTTTGTTTACTTTTATTTTTGTTTAATATCTGTGATGACAACATCAGAAATACTGTAATAGATGTCAGGTTCAGGTGGGAATACCCAGGAACCTCTCCTGGGGCAGGGAGTTTCACATGGAATGATGTAATGATGTGGATCACAGGACACTTCAAGAATCTTCCATGGTTCAAGACTTTGCAGCTGCCTCTCATGTCAAAGCAGTTGTGTCAATCACGGCCCATGAGAAGGGGTGAATAGGTTATGGTGAATGTCACAGTGTTTTCCCAGAGGGGAGTTTTCACAGCTGAGACATTTGTGTAAGGACTTTGGCGTGATAAAAAGCATTACCCCACCTCCCAGGATCTGCCTCATCCTCTTTCCTTATCTTGTTCAACACCAAGCTGTAGCCTGAGGTGGTGGCTGTGCACCTGAGAGTAGAGCACATCATCAGCTTGCACCTTGATTGTTTGAGCCATCAGCATCCCAGTCTCTCACAGGTCTCTCATCAGTCCTCTCTACAATTTTATAGCTTCCCCTGGGACCAAAATTGGCATCACTGCAATAGTAATGAAAGGAGGTGAAGAGTTTACTATTGTTTATCACTGCAACATAAAGGTTTAAGTTTATATTAATGTCTTGCTCCTAGAACAAGGAGCATGATGGCAAGAACTAGTGATTTGTGTGGCTTTAAATTGCTCTGTTTGCCTTGTTGACCTTTTCGAATTGAAGTTTTATGGAAATCAGCTGTTTGCCCTGTAAAGACTTGCAGAGGTCTATCAACTTTATGTATTACTCTCTTTTTTTGGATAATTATAATTGTGTGACCCAGTCACAGAAAATACCATTGCAGAAACAAAAGCTTTAATAATCTTAATGTTAAGGAGGTTTTGAAATACAGTAACAAACATTCTAAATGTAAATTTTTGAATAATTTGTTTTCACTTCAATTTAACATCTACATTGCCATGATAGTATAGGTTGGCTTGAAAAAAAGAATTCCATTTCCAAAAAAGAAAATTGTTGTATTAAAAATTTTGGAGTTGTGCTACAAGCAAAAGGCACTTGCAAAACAATATCGTGGACTTTAATAGCACAAAAGTTTCAGCATTTAGCTAGCATATGGAAGACAATGAGTTCTGTCTCTCTTTTGCATGACTTGGAAGAGGTATTTTAGACCAAATGAGGGCTTAGCAGGAGTTTCAAGAGCCTTTGGACCTCTTTAACCTAAATCCAACATTTATTGACTGAATGTATGTGGATTCTTTAATCCCAGCTTGACAGCTTCTCTACTTTCTCAAGGCACTTCTATCTCAGGTGTTTCTGGCCAGCCTGCAAAGAAAGTAAATCAGGTAGATGGGCTCCTAAAGTGTGACACACTGACACAGAAGCTGCGGTGCCTGTACTGAGCTGCAGGTGCAAACTCCTGCATTGCATTGGCCTTGTTCTTGCCGTGTGATATAGCGTAAACCATTCCATACGGATGGCAGCTGCCCCTGATTCAGCATCATTCCCGTGAAACCTGAATGACAGCCTACAAAATATTTACCCAGCTGCTGTGAAATGCACCTTAGCACTGAATCAGAAAGATTTTCCTTGACTTTTGGCTTCCTTCCTATCCTAAATATAGATATTAATGGATAAACCACCCTCCAGTAGAAGTACTAGTTCTCTCTGGGAAAACTTTTATGAAAATACAAAGGAGAAATGACTTTTCATAATGAAATCATGAAAATATTTGGCTTCTGTGCCATTTGACTGAACACTGAAGTGAATAACAAAAAAAAAAAAAAAAAAAAAGAAAGAAAAAAGAAAAAAGTATTTGAGGGTTTTTTTTAATATGTTATATTTTTAAATTTACTTAAAACATGGAAACCAAGACTGTGCCTGAGCATTATTTTTGACTTTTTTTTTTTTTTAAGAAGCTTTTTTATTATATGTAACAACTACAAAATTTGTTGGTTTTATTTTGATTTGTATTTCTTTGGTTTGGGGTCAAAAAGAAATTATTTCTATACAAATAAAATGCAAAACATAAAGATTGTACTTTCACTAGGGGGCAGAAAACGCCTGAGCTTTACATCTACAGAATCACATTTGAGTTTATTTGACATAAAGTTTCTGAAACAGCTGTACTCTGAGCTGTCTAACCTCTGAATCATCATACACTAAGCAAATCAATAATATTCTATGGTAGTCACTCTTCAAGGAGAGAACACTGTGATGGAAATGCCTTCACTTAGACAGTCATGTACTGAAGCTGTACACCAGTGAGTAATAATGCTTTCCAAGGAAGTCACCATGAAAAAATAAATCATTTGTCTTCTGTTTTACCAGAAGTGAGACAAAAAAAGGAGAGAGAGAGGAGAAAGATGAAAATTCAAACTTTCACCGTCAAAAATGACTTTAAAATGATTCTATGTGCATTTTAACATGTGTGATCAAATCTTCTAATTAATTTGCAATTATAGATAAATAGTTTTGATGCAGTTCTACACTTCGTGAACACTATTGGCAAAATTTATGTACACTTTTATTATTTCTGAAATACCTGTTTCCATTAACACCTTTAACAAAGTTTATATTAACCAACATATTTATAACTCTTTGTATCAATCACAAAACATATGGATATTTATATATTAATTTTACTTCATAAAAAAATGAAATATTCCATATATGAAAACAATAATATTATACTACAATCCAATGAGATACACAAAACCAAGATGCTGCATACTGAATTTTTTTCTGGCTTATGTCACCTTTTATAGTTTTACTGAAGCCCTTCCTTGTACAGCTTTAATTTTTAAGCCTGGAAAAGACAGAAAAATTAATCATACTGTGTTTTAATTTATGTTTACATACCTCGATTTCTAACTGAGAACCTGCAAAACCAGCAACTCTTGGTAAGTTCACCTATGTCTTGTGGAATCAGAACAGCCTAATGCAGGATGATCTTCACTTTAGAATCATTGCAGCTTTTCTGTGACATTTTGTTGAAATACATCGATTTGCTTGAAAAATTAATGAGGCACACATATTAATTTCTTGATCCAGAACTTCAAAAAGTATTTGAAAAGGCCCTAAATACTTGTAAATGTATTCGTATAAATAGTGCACAGAGTTTCAGGCTACAGAGCTGAAGGAAATCTATTCTTTTGACAACAAAATTTTAAATCGTTCCCTGTAACAGTTCTTGAGGAAATAAGCAAATGCCATCTACTAGCACTATTCCCCACACGAACCTTAAAATAGGCATTTGTTTAGCCTTGCAGAGAGCTTCATAACAGGGAAGTAAATCATAATTTTGCTCAACTTGGCATGTCTGTCAGGCTTCAATGGCAAATTAACTGCTACACGAATAAATTAAAAAATCCATGGAATTTGCAACAAGTGAGAATACAACTGAATTCAATATTTTTTGCAGTTACTCTTTCATGTGAGTCACAGATTCCTGAAAATAAAGCCTGTAGTAGATGTAATAGCTTTTTAGTGAAGCCCTCAAAATGAGAAATGCCACATTAATCTTTCTGACTTTAAAAGCATGAGATGTAAATCATTTCACATAACTTGTATCTCCAAGATTTAGATGTCTGCATTTAACTTAGTCAACATAGCTCCTTTTTGAAGCAACAGAGCTATGCTGATTTGCAAATGACAAGTACATAATTGTCTTTGATCAATTTTGGTATTCAAGTTAATGACAGGATTTGCATATGAATTTCTATATGAGGTAGGATGAGCTATAACTTATGTAAACATCAAACACCAAACAGTTCCCAGCTGTAGTCAAAGTCACTCTACCTGGAGAAGAGCAAAGAATAATTACTATCTGTGCCTTCAGGGAGATGTTCATTTGATACATCCTGTAGTATGCAACTAAGATTAGATGAGCTGCCCTCAGGAAGTGTCTATTTCTCTCTGTAAAAGGTAATTTGGTTTGGTTTTGATTATCTGACTTCAACGTTACGTTAAATTGATATCACCTACTGATTCTGTAGTTACTTGTGTGAAAAAGCAGTGGTGTAATGACATTAATGTCTTGAAGGTCCTTCTAAATGTAGCTTTGTCAACAATCCTTGTGATATCCAGATATGTATTTATTTAAGAAAGCAAACAGATGGCTTGAAAAATGTAATTAAGTAAAAAATTCTCATCTGCTCCTGTCTAAACCAAACTTTGCAGAAAATCAACAGCAGCACTTGCTTCTTGGAACACACAAACTAAGCATTGTTATTTTTGTCTGTTTTTTGTTATGTGGTTTTTGTTTTTTTTGAGACCAACAGTCATTGCTATATTTCTCTTGCCCTGAATAAATATTTTACCTCACTTTTTATAGATTACCTGTACAATACCTTCTATTAACTTCCTGTTATCAGCCAATCTCACTAATAGTCCTTCCTCCATTTTATTTCACTTTTATGTGATGTCAAGCTGCTGCCATTGCATTATTCAACATGAGCCTTCGTACTGGGTCTTGCTTTGAGACAATAAATTTTATTCATAAGCAGCCACATGAGTCCGTGGTTTAGATTTGTTACTACATCAGTGTTGATAAGGGATCAGTCTTTAAGTTATTGCTGAACCCTGCACAACATCAAAGACTTTGTTGTTCCTCACTCTACCCACCAATGAGGAGGCCAGGGGTGGGCAAGTTGCTCGGAAGGAACACAGCCAAAAATAGCTGACCCAGCTGACCAAAGGGATATTCTCTACTGCATGGTGTCATGCTCAGCAATAGAAATGTGGAGGGGCTGGCCAGGAGCATTTCCCATTTCCCGAGACTGGCCTAGCAATGGTCTGCTCATAGAAGGTGGTGCCTGACTGATTTTATTTTACCTGTTTGGGTTTTTGGGCTTGATTTTATTTGTTTTGGGTTTTTTTTCCCTTTCTCTCAATTTTTTAAACTGAATTTATCTTGATCTGTTTTCTTGCTTTCGTTGTTCCTATTCTCTCCAACATCCTCTTAAGAGGAATGTGACTAAGTGAGCAGCTGGTCGGCACTTAACTGGTAGTTAGGGTCAACCAACCTCAGCATTTCTAGATAATAAAAAAAATCAGGAAGTATAAGCATGGCCTGAAAGAAATTTGCATTCCCTCTCCTCATCTCTTTCTCTCTCTCTCTTTCTGCCTCTCTGTCAACCTCTCCCCTTAAAATGTTTTCCACTGTCAGTAATTGTTCTGAAGAAAACTATTCAAGAGTTTGTCAACTTTTATCAACAGCAAATAAACAAAACAACAAAGCTTCACATAAAGTTTATGGATAGAAACAGTTGCCTTGTTAATTTTAGTGTTCTAGTTTCAACGCTGAATAAAAGTCTATTTCAAAACACTCAGCTTCAGGGCTTGTTTATTTCACTTTATTCAGCAGCAATTTATCCGATTTAGAGATAATAACTATATGAAAATAATATGCATTTCTTTTCTGGTTGTTATCAAGTCCTCAAAATTTGTACTAGAAAAAAGTTGAACTAGCTCCTCAAAGTGAATTTGTTTACTTCACCGTTTTAAGTAAGCATCTTCTTCTTTAAATGATTGTGATAAATATACATTACAAGAAGCTCTGCTAAATAATTTCAAACTAAAATATGATAGTGTGTGATAATAAAAGTGATTTCTATTACTCATTTTTTCTATACATGTTTGTATAACAATATAGCTCAATCATATAGAGTAGTATGCATATATATTTTGGCAGGAACCTATGTTTGAGGTGAATCTTCCTCTAATGTACAACCTCCCAAATTCTGAAAGGCTTTAAACTCACTATGTTATGGAAGGGTTTAACAAAATTTTGACATTTCTCTCTCCTTAGAAAAACAGAATGTGACAGGGAAGTAGAAAACATAAATAAAAATAAAAATAGCAATTATAATAAATATTAGTATTAGTAATAAAAGCATCATCATCATATAGAGGAATTTAACTGTTAAAAAGTTTAATTCACATCGTCAATTTAATACTATAATTACAAATAAGCAATTTAAGATTTTTTAGTGCAATTACACAGTAAAATTTTGGTTTAATTGCAGCTTTTGACAGGTCATATTTCAACCTATGATTACAGCTCTAAGGAGATAGTTTTAGTTCATTTATAACAAATCAAAATGAGATTTTTACTGCAACAATATATTCCAGCATGCTGTAACAAAAGTCTCAAATATCTCTTGTTTTCAGGTGGCATGAGCTGAAATGTATTGAAAATGAGCTCTCTGGCTTGGTTTCAATAATTTTTTCTTAAATTACCACTATTTCAATGGAGTGAGATTGTCTGTGCTACTCTTTAGCTTGTTAACGTTCTTATCCCCTATCAGAGATCTCTGCCATGTGATCTCAGCAAGTATCTAAGATCTGGTTTATCCATTTGCTAAAGCCTCTTCTCCTTCAGTCTATGCATAGATCCAACCAATTTAAAACCATGCAAACCCATATGCCCTTGGTTAAAACTTTTAGAGATGGTGACTATACATACTCTTTTATCGGCTCCTGTTTTATTCTAAATCTGATGTGAAAAACTCTATTTTCACAGAAGGTTGAGAATAGTATGCCGTTAAAGGAAAGATGGCCTAAACTTATTTATGTTTTGCTTCTCCCCAGACTACACATCATTTTCTGAAAATAAGGATGAAAATGGTCAGAAATTTATGTGTTTAGACTGAGATAATCAGTGCCTAAATATCTACTTATAAAGCAGGCTAAAACAAGACTAGTTCAGCAATTAAGATTGAAAATTCAACAGAGATTATCTAATTATCAACAGAAATTATCTTCCCATTGAATAGACAGAAAGCCATAGAAAATTTAGTATTTGTGCTAATAAAACGCTAATGTCTTCAATTTTCGCAAAAGCAAGTCTAAACTCAGATAATGAGTTAATAAATCTCAAATTTTTAACAACTGGAGCAGAGAAATAATAGGATTAGCATTAAAGCCTTTATAGCCAACATACTGAGCAATTTTATACTTCATTTCACTTATTACTCTACCTCCTACAATTTTCTTTACTCTTTTGCCCTCAAAAGGGCCATAGCTAAGACATGGAACAGGCCAGGTATTTATGCCAGAAAACGTCATTTTCTCACAGATGACTCTCATGTTTATCTTCCACTGTCACCAGCTCACTGTGAAGATTTGAGAGGCAAATAACCTTGTTTGTATGTGTGCATTTGTTTGCATGTGTGGGTTTTTTTTCCTGCAGTACGAATAAAACCCACTGACTGCATTTGAGAATGAAGACATCAGGTCTTTGAAAACCCTTGCAATGTACTTCTCAGCAGTGGATGGTATTACAAATACATCAAATATAATGCTTTATGTTCAATTAACAGACCAAATACTACTCAAAATAGCAACCTAAGTCTCTCAAGAGATAATCAGAGCAGTCAGCATTGCTCATTGAATCAACAGAATTTTTTTTATCCAGAAGAGTAATTCTTTGTGTAGATGATGATGGTAAGAGCCTCTGCAGGGAGTCAAAAAGCTGTCAGAAGCCTCAGCAAATATGAAGAATGCTGTTTTAGCATCCTTTCATAAAGATAACCTTTTTATGCAGATAGAAAACTGTGCATATTGAAAAAATTAATCTGCACACATTTTTCCTTCTTATACAGAACAATTTGTGTTTTTTTTTATTATATATCCTACTTAACACACAATTTGAAAAATATTCAGACAATGCAATGGTAAGATATATTACAAGAACATTCTGTTTCTAGGAGTTTAAAATGTCTTGAATATTTTCTTGAACATTTCTAAATTTTTAGACAATGTCTTTTTCTCTGTGTTTATATAATAAACTTTTTATCACCAGGAAGTGTTGGGGCTTTATGATAACACAAAGAAAGACACTTAGACTTTGCAAAGTCTCGCTTCAAATAGTATTTATTAGAGTTAGCATTATAAAGGAAGAGAGAATAATATAGACAATCACTTATCTCTTTCAGTAGTGAGAACCTTGAGAAATGCATGTTTGAACATCTCCAATCCACAGGCAGTACACCATGAAGACCTCATTTGTGGGAAGGTTTACGTCCTTTTGGTTCTTCAATCTGTCACAGAATTTTCTTCCAAGAAAACAACTCTATTCATAATTTCTACTATCAAACAGAAAGGATGTTTGCATGAGAACTTCTTGCTGCACTATCAGGTAAAGGCAAAGCCATAGAGGTAACATAATTGTGCTGCCTGCAGCTCCTCTGTTACTGGCCAATTTTATTCTGCAGACAAGGGATTTGCTCAGCACAAGGTTCCGAAGGCCATGCTGTACATCCTGCTCAGCCCAACAAAGGACAGCACACTCCTGGGCCTGTTATGTGGCACATGAGCCCTTTGATGTAAAACAATCTTCCCCTGAGGATCACTGCAACACTCCCTCAGACACAAGTTTTACCTCCATCTAATGGAAGAAATTCTGGATGATCATTGTTTTATTTTGCCTTAGAGAAAATTACACTTTTTGAGAAGAATGTTATTTTACTCAGCGAACAATGTGTCCAAATCTCATTATTTAATAGTGTGTGTTAAAATAAAAGGCATCTCGTCTAGTACTATTCATCAAAAACCTGAAAGTTCTGACCTTGCCTTACCTCAAGGGACAGTAAAAAGGGACAGTCACCCCCACAGTTTCCTCGGATGGCTTATGTACAATGAATAACCTTTTGAATATTCTTAATTCTCATTAATTTATAAGGGATATTAAAATAATTTAGATGATGCATTGAACTTTTAATTAGCTGAAGTTAGATGGGATGAATATCAACTCAATTCTGTAGGCTGGTTACTGCACACAGATTTCTGTGTTTCATTTATCCAAAAATGTAAAGAGTCTTTCTCTATCCTGACTGTATGAAGACTTAAAGAGTTTAAAGGTACTCAGATTACAACAGTTGAATCGAAGAATTCAATGTGGCTGGTGAAGGTGAAGGATTTTCATATGCCATCACGTTTGTATAATTCTAAGTTTTGAAGTTAGCTGGGACAAGGAGTTATTTATACTGAGGTTTTATTATCCTTTGAATGAAAAAATCTACTTTTTCTGGGACGAAACTAGAACAGTGTCAAATCCACAGAAAAATGTAGGAGCAGAGTGGCTGCCTTATTGTGTGTACCCAATAAGGATCTGCACTTTTATGGCAAACAAACTGATTTGGCATTACTTGACAGTATAAACAAGCTACTATTACTCTTAAAAATACAGAACTAAAATTACTGAGACTATGGAAATTAATTTTTTCTCATTTAAACATTGTGACATTATAACTAAAACAAACAGTCTTTAAATCCTTTATTTGGAAAATGCTAAGTAAATATACGCTTTATTAAAAAATTGTTTTGGTTTACACAGTTATAGAAAGGAGTGATTAACAACTGTTTGATGAATTGGAGTGTCTGTTTAACTTATGTTTAGACCATATAACCCTATAAACACAATTTGGAAAAGTTTCTGGCTTTTACACTTTCATAGCTTTACAAAAATTCCTGAGATATAGATTAGAGACTGGTGGTATAGCTCATTAATTCCCAAACTAACTCAATTTACAGCAGTTAAGAATGTGACCAAGTAGAAATCTTCTCACTCTAAGATATTAACATGTGTTTCTTTTTTTAATCAGTCAGTAGAGAAGGATATGTTAATCTCTCCTCTTCTGTGTAGAAAGAGCCACTACTGGACTGTATTCATACCAGATAAAAAGCAAGACATGGTTTACTAAGCCAATTTTATGGTGAAGTGTGTCTTGGTTATCACTAGAGTGCATTCCTAGAGAAAAAAGAAAACTGTATTACTCTTATTGAATCCTTCAACTAAAAGTCTTTAATTAGCTTTTAATTTGGGTTTCACTTAATTTATGAATGGACTTTTTTTACTGAATTAAAGCTGTCTTCTGCACAAGTTAGTAATAAATTTCATAGGCCTACTTGGATACTGCCTGACTTGTATAGGTTTTTTTTAAAATTCAGAAGTTACATAACAATTTAAGTCAACAAGATTACCAAGTAGTAATCTTTCAGAAATATACAAAATTTGATGTCTAGGATCTGTGAGAATCACAGGAAGAAGATATCCAAAACACTTTCATGGAACAGAGATGTGAAACACTTATGAAAGTCTTCTTCAGGACAAAAGGTCATACATGCTACATATGGGGTTAAGAATTTATGTCCTGGTAATGTTACAGAACTCTAAAAATAATGCAAGAAATAGTTACAGGTAAAATTTCAATGACAATAAAGCTCACTCAATAGAAGCTAAAATGGAGAGAAAGAACACAATACAAACAATGAAAAATATTAGCTTCCTATTCCTGGGTTTTGCTGTTATGTTACACTTCTGTCTCACTGGCTACTAAGGTCAAGAGCATCAGTCTTCTTGGTAGGATGTGGAGGGCTACAACCACCCATCAGTGTCCATCAGAGCTTTTTGCCACAAGACATGTATTGTTAATAGTGGGGAGTTCTTCTGCCTTGTGCTTCAATTTTTCTGTTCTCTACTTTTTCTCTGAAGTTATTTTTAGCTGACAGGTGCACTCCTGAATTGATAAGCTTTTGACCACTGTGTTATGTTTTCATAAACTGGATATTCTAAAGTCACCCTATAAGAACATTCTTCAGCGCCGCATTTAATGCTGGTGTCATCAGCAATTCCCCTCACATGGGATTGCTATTTGTTAACTACTATATAATCTGAGGCAGATTTTGGCCACAATTACCAGATTGTGAGACAATTGCTATCACAGGGGAAGCAAGGTAACATCAGCTCAGGACAAGGCAAGTGTAAGCGAGTCCTGAGAGACAGCACTGTCAGGTCAATTCAAAGCCTGAGGCTTTTTACAAATAATGACAAAACATCATATTTCTTCGGCTACAGAAAGGCTACCCGTTGGCAATCCTGCTGTGCTGTGTACTGTCTAAGCAAGAAATTGGATTCCTGGACAACCAAAAAATTTAACTTCATTGACCTTTGTTGCCCTTACTTCCTCCTCCAGCTAAAAGAGTTAAGGGCCTTTGTGGTAACATAACCCAATTACATGATCTAATCCCTTAGAGAAACTTGTCAGCAACTGCAAAAGTTATTGTAATACTTTAAAATAAAATAACCTGCATGCAAATAGTAGTTATTCAAATACTATTTTTGCAGATATGCTTAAGTAATAGGGCAACATTTGTCACTTAAAATCTTTATAACTATGAAGCTAAAACATGTCAAAATGAATAATTTCTTTTCGGTTAATCATCAGTTAGACAAAATGAAAAAATATTGTCAGTATTTGTTTGTCAACTTCCAAAGAACACATTTCAGACTGTCTAAAGTAGTATAAGATTCATTGGACAAACACTGAATGTAAAACTTTGGGATTCTTTTCTGTTCTGCTTTGTTAGAAGACAAACAGTCTTACTGTAAAAGGGAGTTGCACATATTGAATTTATATGCAGCTTTAATGAAATTTTAAAGGAAATATTGGATTAATTTTGTTTTTGAGTAATTTATTTTATTTTTGAGTAAAATATTTCATTTTGCTACCATATAAAATATTTAATTTAGCAAAATTTATTATTGAATCATTAAATGGTTTATGCCTTTACTATGATTCCCAGTTTTCTGAACCCAAAATTTACAAATACCTAAGTACAGGCTATATTAATTTCAGTCAGAGCCTAGATATAATACTTTTGAATACATCTGGCCACAGCTTTACAAACCAATCTTTCACGCATGAAAAGAGCAAATATTTCAGTGATCGTAGACATTCCCTTTAATGTTTCTGTTTGTTTGGTTTGGTTTGATTTAGTTTGATTTAAACAGACTTCTCACATTAAAAGTTAATTGTTTTTCAGTCACCTTTGGAAGAACGGAACTTTCTATGTCCAGATGTCCCAGGCAGCTCCTGGCAATAGTCATATGAGTATTTCGCAAATGTTCTTGAATCATTTGGAACTAATATTTCTGACAGTAATTGTGAAGAGTCAGGAATTAACAGCTACTTTTTACTTTATTTCATGGTGTCACACAGGCTAAGAGCTTTATTGCTTCAGAAATACCATTTTTTTCTCAGTTTTCTCTGAATAATATTACCGTAAAACTGAAAAATTTAATCAAGAATTAATAGCTAATGTTCTGCTTTATATGTGCAAATATATAATCCATTACAAATATATTTGAGATTGCTGTCCTTAAGAATTCACAACTAATCTACCATCTTCTGATCTTCTCTATTTTAGAAATATCTCTAGGGATTTAATGACTAACATTTGCAAAGTGATTTCACTGGCAATAAACTATATTGTCCTAAAGTTAATTATTCAGGAAAAAGTACTCACTTGTATCTGCTAAGGTCAGGAATAAAGACTGTGAGGGAAAAAAATAAAAGAAAATATTTGAAAGAGAAGGTTTTGAAAATTTGGTTCAGAAATTGCATTGTTCCAGTAAGATACAGTAAGATACTTCTATTTTTTTTTTTTTAATTTATTTCAAAAAGCTGGAGTAATTTTTTTTTTAAGTCTCTGTAAAATATCTTGAGCTTTACTGTTTCAAGTAGTACCATAGTATCACATATTTACCTCCTGAGTTAAGGAAAGTGTAAGAATCAATCAGGTGATCATATATTAGTACAACCAGCAAAAATAGTCATAAGTGAGATAGAAACACATTAAATCTTTATTATTCAAATATTCTGTGAATATATTTTATTTAAATCTTATGTTCTTTCCACACTTCTAGCAACTGCAATAACAATTTTCTCTCTACACATTTTAAGAAGTTTGATACAGAGATAATATTGTATCAACTTAAACTATTGTAAAATGGTGAAGTGATAGTAAAACTTCAGCAATCCTTTGGTACAACTGGTGCCAATTACCTTTTCATCCACTCTCCACAGTTTTTTAAATTTAGGGGTTTTTTGTGTTTGAACATTTTACCTCTAATATCTTCAATATTCAGCTGAACTTATTAATAGCGGTGGAAACATTTTTCAGCATCTGTATAACTGTCATTATTTGCTACACCAGAGATTGTTGAACAAAAAAAAAAAAATCCAATTCATCCTAATATTAAAAGTTACGTGCAGAATTCATTTAGAAATAAAGATATGAATAGTTTTTTGTGATATAAAAAACAGATGCAATATATCCTTTATTCCATCTGAGAAAAGACCAGTGTCTGTGTTCGCACATGCAGACGTGTGTATCATCTTTTTTGACATAAACAAATAATTTTCTGAAAAATGAGTATAAGAATGGTTTTAAACTGGATGTGAGGACTGACAATATATATGTCTTCTGATGTAAATTTCCTTTCAGAATTAGAGATAAAATGCATTATTCAAAATAGTCTTATCAGGTTTTCAGAGATATTTTGAGAGAAATGTTTCTACAAAGCATCTGTTTAAGCAGATTAGTTATTTGGAATAATTTTCTAATGGAAAGAATTATATTCGTGCTCAGTATATAAGCTACATTTTTACTTAGAGTATTACTGATGTGTATTAAGTGTTTATGGATTTAAATTACTAACTGGATGGACTGGTTTAGAAATACCCAAAACTTCACTATGCATTTTTTGGTATTTGAATATATTTAATAAATAACGCAGTTGCTGTACTTTCTGATTAGATTCTTGTTTTTAGAAATGTTTTATAACAATTTGACTATAAAATAATTTTGACATATTTCTTTGCCAATATATGATGTTTTTTATTTCTGAAACCACTTCAACGACATCTGCCAAAAAACTCTTGAAGGATACAGGATAAATTCTATACCTTTAAACCAGTCTGAAACTATTGTGAAGGAGGATGCTACCTGTATTCTATTCCTCCCCTTCAAGTGTAATTTTGTCTGTCATATTGCCTCTGTCTTCCTTTGCGCCTTTGTATAGGGCTGGGAAGATAATTCCTTCCCTGTGAATCACAAATGAAATCTCCATGTATTTATAGTATTATATTGACCCTTATATATGAAAGACTTCCAAATCCCATTTCTTTTTTTTTAAATTTAGCTCTCACATTGCCATAAATATTAGGTTAGCCAATGAATAAAATGAGTTGATGCCACAAAGCAAGTCCAGAACAAAGGAAAACAAATGGCGTAATTGTTGCAAACACTGTCATCTCTATACAACATTCAAATAGGAATAAAAATCTGAGTCATAACTTTCAGAACACAGAAATAAGTAAAGTTGTTTCACAGATTTTTTTTATTATTGGACGCTGTATGTTAAGGACCTTTCTGTTTGTTAACTTCTTTCTCTCTTTATATATATATATATATAGAGAGAGAGAGAGAGAGAGAGAGAGA
>JAWWMU010000001.1:69428522-69448836 GCA_035048155.1 Cinnycerthia olivascens | reverse complement strand
GGACCTTTCTGTTTGTTAACTTCTTTCTCTCTTTATATATATATATATATAGAGAGAGAGAGAGAGAGAGAGAGAGAAATATTTATCTCAAAGTGGGAGAGTAGAATATAGTGCCATGCTATGGTAAGTCTTCTCATAGTTCATTATTTTTCTCTTGGTATTGTCTTCCTAATTTGTATGTTCTTTAAAGAATATTTTTAAATTTACTTCTTTGAATTGTATGTGTTTTCATTTGCACTTAGAACAAAATTTCAAATTCTTTTAGATAAATAATAATTTTCAGTTAGACTGAATCAAATTTTTAGAAACTAATTCTCTGATGCTTATATCATCTATTAGTATACAATTTTTAGCAGCTTTTACTATTTAGTCTGACATGTCATCTCTAGAAAAAGCTAGTATTTACCGAACATTTAATTGTGCATTTTTGTTAACAGGAGACTAACATCTAGATTTCATATTTAACAGTGGGATAGTGTCTGTTTAGAAAGCCTTGTATAAACAGCAAAGGAAATCTTACACCAGTAGATGTTGGAAATTTCTATTTACCATGAACAGGACAAGGCTTGTGGTAGATGGGTTTCGAGCTTTTTATTGCAGGATCAGTCTCATTACATGGTGGAGACAATGGAAAGATGACAACAGCTCATGTTTCGTCAGCAGAAGTCGAAGATTTCTTTGTTGCAGATCATTTTAAAAACTTGTTAGTTAATAGTATAAAGCCAAAGCCTACAGACCGTTTTTTTAGTCAGTCACTAAAAGCACACGTACACTTGCTTCAAACAATGCTTGCTTATTTTCACACAATGCTTACTTGTATGCTGTCTACTTACAATACACAATATTTCATTATTAAGCTTAAAAACTTCTTCTATCTTGCTAGGCATATTTTTCTGCTGTCCTAAGGTTTATCTTAGCCAAGCTTAAGACACAAGTTATTGTTTCATGTCCTTGTTTGCTATATTTAATGAAACTCTTCTACTTTCAAACCTTACAGCTGCAGCTTTTTTCTACGTTGTCTGTTCTATTCCATTTGTGAGGCCTTCTTTTCCAGCTTTCCAAAAGCCCCTTGCTTTTAATAATTTCCACATTTCCCCATTTGTATTCATGGGGAAAAATAATCACTTCAGTACATCCTGCAAAGCCAATGTGTCTGAATACAGACAACCCAGGTGATTTCTGATAAATGTAAAAGACAATTTATTGACTTATGTGCTCAACAAACCAATAGGATGATGTGTGCCACTAGATTTACTGATCTTGAAGTTGGCCAGAGTTGTGAAGGTTAATGGAAGACTTGGCTGTTTTGAATGCTGGAGAATTGGAGAGGGTGTACCCTGAGGGGAGTGAGAAGTAGGAGGGTAGCAGAATTAGAGAGACATTCTTCAAGAGAACAGACTTTGGCTTGTCAAGGGATCTACTTGGAAAGATTCAATGAGAAATTGCTCTGAGGGGCGCAGGAGCTCAGGACAGATAATTGATCCTCAGGAAATGGGATTCTCAGAGTGCAAAAGCAACCTATTCCTTGCAGAAGGTCAGGAAAACATGGCAGACAGCCAGCAAGGTCTGGACAGTGATTGTCTGACTGAGCTCAAATGCAAAAATGAAGGTACATACAGAAGGTGGAAGAAGGGGTGATGGAAATAAAGGGACATTGGCCAAGTGTGCAGTGTGGAGGTAGGAAAGCCAAAACTCAGATGCAGAGTTTTTTCATGAAATTAACAATGAAAAAGAAAGAGCAAAGCCCAAGGTTTCTCTAAGTACATAGCCAAAGCAAAACGCTTCAAGAAAAACCTTTGCCTATTTCTCAGTGAGGTAGGGCACCAAGCAAGTGGAGTCTTGGAGATGGATGGCATACTTAAAGTTTTCGTGCCCTGTTTTCAGGAGCCAGAGGGAATGTGTATGAAATTGCTGAGTGTTTGGAATCTTCAGGCACCACCAACCCTGGTTGTCCTTGTCCAGCCCCCCTAAGCCTCGCCCCACACTGACCAATGCCCAGAAATCCATTTCAGCCAGTGCTCGGCCCACCAGCCTCTGCTCCAGCAACACTGCAGTGGGATCAGTCTTCAGATCATCCCCAACATTGTCACTTACATCCCAGCTGTCCCTATCCTCAGTTGCCTGATGCCCTGACCTATATTCTATTTAATCTCCATGCCATTAAAGTTATCTCTTATTTGTTAGTGATAGTTTAAACATTATAGTATTTTATTCTGTATGCTCATTTCCCACATGTATTCAAAATTTTGTAGAATCATAACAGGTCTAAAACTAAAACACTGATTCTTCAAAGATTTGTGCGCATACTTAACTGTGATCAGTTCCATTGATTTCATTATTTTACTTCAAACTGATGCTTTTCATTTTTGGTAAAGTTGATTATGTGTATCCCATGATGTTTTGAGCTCGACAGTCTTGTTTTATTTTTTCAATACTTGAACTGTATGTGGATCTCTTAAAATTAATATTTATTTAGGCAATTTATATATTAGAAATAAATATATATTTGTAAACAATTGCAAAATATTATCTTTATTGTTTTTAATTCACTTCAATAAAACCAATAAAGTTCCATATTAGTAAACATTACACCTCTTCTGCAAATGTAAAAGAAGACAAAACGTGGGTTTTCATGTAGTTGATTAAGTTTTCTTGCCCAAGATTTTTATATGTAAACAAGTTTTTAGAGGCACAGAAATGACTAAGGATAACCACCAAAAAAATCTTCCAGAGTAAGGTCAAACAGCACTATTAAATCATCAATCTTAGCTCTTTCCAATTACAAAACTCTAAACTTTACCCGGTTTTATTGAGCACTTCTGAGCTCAATATCTTTTATTTGAGTAGACAATAACTCGTGTTTGGCTGAAGTATATCTCCTAGAAAGGCAACCATTCTTTATTTAAAGGTTTCCACAGACAGAGAAATCTACTTCATCCCTCGGTAGCTTGTTTCAGTGATTAATTGCCCTTGCAGTTAAAAAGATGTGCCTAAATTCTAATTGAAATTTATCTGGCTTCAGCTTCCAGGCATAGGTCCTTGATAGTCTTTTTTCTGCCAGATTGAAGCCCGTTAGCAATGGGCATTTTGCCCCCATATAAGTATGTATGAGTGCAATCAAATCACTTAATCTTTTTGATCAACCAAAAAGACTGTGCTCTAAATCTTCCACGATGAGACATGTTTTACAGCTCTTGGAAATGCCTCTTCTCTGTACTTTTTACTATTTCACATCATTTAAAAATATGGACGCTAACTTTGCATATTGGTCTCACTGAGCTGAGCAGAGATAATATCACCCTTTTTACCCTTATGGTCCTCCTTTTTATGTCTTTCAGTTTTCTTTTCCACCAACATTGTAATAGGTACTCTCAGCAAATTGCAATAATCTTTATATCTTTTTCAGAATCATTGCTTTCCAATTTTGTATTTTTATTCCTATTGAATGTATGTCTTTGAATTTCAGTACTTTTATTGGAGTGTGATGTTTTACTTTGAAATTACCAAGTGATCCAGACTAATTTTTCTGACTCTTCTGACTATATTTAGCACCATCATAAGTCTTTGTTTTATCCATTATTAGATTTGATTGACTTTTTCAATTACTGTATAATATTCAAAGCTGGTGATTTATGAATAATTAAAAAAAAAAACAAAACAAAATAAAACAATAATTTCCCACAAATGGTAATTGTTCCAGGTTTGTCACTTGGTAATTTTTTAATCTATTTATCTTGTATAATTCCAGAATTTTATTAAACATTTTAATATTCTTCATTTAAGAACAGTTAACACAAACTTAAATTAAAGGATGTAGGCATCTGAAGTGGAGAATTTTTACATGCTTTTCATATATATCTAAGGAAACAACAGTTTTCTCTCCTCTATGAGTTGTTGTTGCTGCTGTTGTTGGTTTTAATCTACTTAGAATAAATAATCAAAAAGAACAAGGAAAAAAGGCACATAAAAATCAAACTGAAAAGTATATTTTGTGTTTCAAAATGCAGAATAGCATGGTCTATTGCTTACTGCTAGTTTATAGAGTGAGCACATTCTTCATTATTGAATAACTAATTTGTTCCCTGATGGACAAAGTGATCTAACTCGCTTTTTTCAACCAATTTCCTTACATCCAAATTAAAAGCATTGTACAATTTCCTAATTTTTCTTTATTGATGTAATCAATAAGTATTCTACATAAACATATTTCCATGACAAAAATTATTCATATTTAAAAGTGTCACTTGCCACTTTCAGAATAAAAATGTAGTATATTTCATTTATGATATGATTAATTTATTGAGCTTTTTTTCTGAAGATTTATTTAAAATCTCTCTCAGAAAACCATACTTCTGTCTCTGAAAACCTTTTGCTACTTTTTGATTACAGAAGTTTCACTACCTTAGCAATATGTGCCATGACATCATACTCCATTTTTACAAGGGTAAAAATGAGAAATGTGTGTAGTCACTTCTAAAATTGATTCTGAAACACATGAGCATTTGAAAATTTAGTGGAAGTCAAGAGCTGTAGATAAACATTATGTGGGGATAATATTAGGAATACCATTAGTGAACAAATGTATTCACAATGACAACATAGAATTCACAGATTTGGTTTAGCTCCCATGTACACCTATAAAATCCTTAGATTCATCCATAGTTTGAAATTTGACCACCGAAGTTTCTCCTCTGCTATGGGTAGAAAAGCAGTTAAAAAATGTATGGATTTTAAGGACACTAAACAATTGGCATACCAGACAGCTTCCCATTGATCTGTGTGCTTAATAAAGCTAAATGTTAGGAAGACTAATGTACCATAATGATGTTTTAGGAATTTCATTAGTGTATTTGAACGACTATCATAACTCACTCACCTCTGCTGAGTTTATGAGCCGTGGGTTTTCTCCAGCTCATAAAATCATCTTGCTTAGCACAATACAGTGACTGATAGCATCAGAGATTACACTTCATGAAGCAAGGTGACTCTTTTTTTTACTCCTTTTTTTTATGTGTTTTGTAGGACAATGCAGAGATACAGAAAAGACTGCTGGATAAGAATGTGATGAAATATTATTCTGGCTTAGTGACAAGATAAATACAAATATCCTAGGTCTACTGGTCTTTGTAATGTTGAATGCACACTGTTAGCTTCTGAGCTACTGAGAAATTATTTCTGTTTTTTCACTTTTTTAAATAGTACACATGGCATGAAAAATCACCCCAGGAAATAGTAATGTAACTTTCTGTCAATGGGTTTTTATACTGAATTTTCATCTGAAAAGAACATTTACAATTTATCTTTATGTGGACTGAAAGAAGGTATTTGTACACATTTGTGCATATTTTCTCATTACAAGCATTAAACCCACTAGTTTTTAAACAACATTCTTATCTCTTTCTAGTCATCTTATAATGCAGGTGTCATCTTAAGTACTCATCCAAGTCTCCTTTTGTCTATGGATCGAAAAAGGGATTGAAAATATGTGATTTCCAAAATATTATTTGTCTTCCAATTACCACAAAGGAGACATTAAAGGAACAGCCCAAATGTAGATCATTATAATGTATTAGATGCATTTAGACCTAATTGATTGCTTTCTAATCCTTGAAGTAGAATCTACATCTTTAGTTATCACCCAGAAAGTATCATAAAAGATATTTTAGGCCTGGTTCAAAACAGTGAGCTCCATCAGTTTATATGGGTACAGGGTAAAATGAGGTTTTTGAAATAAACCCTTGGATTTTATCAATGTTCGCATTTAGTTCCAATTAAAATGCTTAAGGTAAAATTTAGCTTGCAAATTTGTGCCAAGTAAATGGGTTTGATGTCCAGACTGCATGTCATTTTAAATGAAAGTTACACTATTTCTGCATCTTGACTCTTTCATCCATTTAAAGAACCCCTATGAAAATCTCTTCTCCATCACTCTTTTATAACGTATTATCAGAATGAATTTATTTTCTTTTTCAGTTACGCAGTTACTTAATTTAGCTCTGTAAAATGATCACTTTCTTTGAAATATAATTTAAGAGCAGAATAAGTGTACTTATATGCTATTCTATTCTTGAATATAGCTGGTATTTTAGTGTGTTCTTCACCACATGACAAGAAGCAAATAACCTTAGTTCAATAGCCATTCCTGAGAGTGAAAAGTTTATTTACATAGATAATTTTTATATTGTTTTTATAATTGCATTTTTATCAACTTATTCTCCAAATTTCCTCATTGCTAAACATGTTCCTCTATTTTTTTCTGTTGCCTCTAATCAGGACATCTACATTTATGCTATTTCGGGTAAGGGTGCATGTATAGTTACAATTTCAGTTACGGGATTAAATTTAACTTTTCCTCCTTTTTTCTAAGATTAAAAGTAGAGAAGAATTTACTAACATCTGCTAAAGATCTAGATCCAGCTTGCCAAATGAAATGCTATGCCTCCTCTGCATATGTCATACAATTTCAGCTACTAACACCTTTATCAGACCGAAGCTTTCACAATTTGCAAGAATATTTTAGTTTGTTGAGAGCTACATTTTTACTAAGAAAATGTGATTGCCTTGTATCTGTTGTTGACTGAGTTCATACTGGGTTCTTTATTTTCCTTGTATTCAGTTATGAATCTCAGATAAGTAGAACTGTATTTTCTCCCCTATATTCCAAGCTATTAATTCTGAATTAGTCTAATAGTGATTAATAATCTCTGAATCTATAAAATACTTGTATGTCACAAAAAATGAATATTACAGTTGAGGAAATAGAAATCTAGGATAATGTTAGAATACAGAGCAGATTAATAAGTTTTTAATTTTTATTCTTTTGTAAATTTTAGTTTTAAAAAATCTGTATATTAGACTATTTTCTTCTATATATTTCTTATCGTTAATGTAGGTTATTTTATTTTTCAAGTGTTCTTTATTACTCTAAATCTAACTAGGCCCTTTTGAACTTAAATTTGTAGAAGATCTCTTTTTCTTGGAGGGGTAATAGCAACTTTATGAAATAATTATAAACAAGAATAAAGCCTTCATGAGAATATATAGTCTTAGAGTTTTTGTTATTTTTGACCCATTTTGACCCCTATGTATTAGCACTAGAACAGCTGAGCTTTCCTGCATTTTAGAATAGAATCATAGAATGATTTGGGTTGGAGGGGACCTTAAAGTTCATTTGATTCCAAGCCCTTTCCTGTGGGCATGAACTTTCACAAGTTCGTGTTGCTCAGAGTTCCATCTAACCTAGTCTGAAACACTTCCATGGGTAGAACATCAGTAACTTTTCTGAGCAAGCTCCTCTACTGCCTTACTGTCCTCACAATGAAGAATTCCTTCTCAATAGCTAATCTAAATTTACTCTCTTTTAGTTTAAAACCATTCCCCCATGTCCAGTCACTACATGCTCTTGTAAATAGTCTTTTTCCATATGTTTTGCATCTGTCATGGATGCAAAAGAATCTGATGGGTATTAAAATTTCTCTTTTGCACAAAGAGCTGCAAGCATAAAGAATGACTAGAATAAACAGCACCTCAAGGAGGGCTTAGCAGAATTGTTGGTATTACAGACTAGGGCTTCAAGTAACACAATCGCTAATCAAAAACACAGAGAAATTACCCAAGGAATGTAGAAGTCAAAGATCAGTAATTCTAAGCTATCACCTGAACCAAGGCTTTCATGTAATGCAGAGAAAATTTAGAAGCATTTTAAGCAGAGTGTTTTTTTAATATCTATATTACTAACTAAGGCTTAACTGTTAGGAAAAGAGACAGCTAGGCACACGTATATCACTGTGGTAACAGACACCATAAAAACAATATAATGGCAGTAGATTTAGAATCATTGAAAAATAAAAGAGCAAAATATAATGAACAGTATATGAGTAATACTATTGCATACAGTGGCCACAGCAAATTCTTTATTCTGCCTGAGGACAGCATGTAGCTTCACTTTGCAATTTAAAGTGAGAAGTTGCTGAGTTACTACATCTACACCAAAGATTTTGGAAAGGTTTGAAACTTTTGAGAAAATTCAGGTACTAAAGAATCATAGTATCACCAAGGTTGGAAAAGACCTTTAAGATCACCAAGTCCAACCATCAACCCAGAACTACCATGTCAACTCTTAAATTACCAAACTGTATCACCTCCCTGGGCAGCCTATTCAAATGCATGATGACATTAATGGTGAAAATTTTCTTTTCTGGTATCTAATCTGAATTTGCTCTGTCTCAGTTTGAGGCAGTTTCTTCTAGTCCTCTCACTGCAGACACAGCAGGAGAGACCTCACTACTTCCTCCTGTCAGATGGATATAGAGAGAAACGAGGTCACCCCCGAGCCTCCTCCTTCTGAGCCTAAACAAACTCAGATCCTTCAGCCGTTCCTCTTAAGATGTTTTCTAGACTTTTCAGAAGCCTTGTTGCCCTTCTTTGGAAGTACTACAGCACCTCAAAGGTCCTTTATAAAGTGAGTGGCCCAGAACTGAAGACAATAATCAAGGCAAGCCCCACCAGTGCCAAGAACAGGGGCAAGACTGCTTCCATGGTCCTAATGGCCACACTATTCTTGATACAGGCCAAGATACCATTGGAATTTTTGGCCACTGGGCATGCTACTGGCTCATATTCAGCACTCACAAGTCCCTTTCTTAAACCACTCTGTCCCCAGCCTGTACAGCTGCAAGGGGCTGTTGTGACCCAAGGGCAGGACCTGGTAATTATCCTTGGTGAATCTCATTATGTTGTCCTTGGCTCATTGTTCGAGTCTTTCCACATACCTCTGTAGAGCTTTCCTACCCCTGCGCAGATTGACACTCCTACCCAACTTGGGTGATTCTTCCTACTGTAAAGAAAACATCTAATATATGTCAGATCCCATTCTTGCTACATCGATAGTTTCCCTAGAATGATTAAAAAGGAAGCCTAGACTATTCCTAGAACGTGTGTGCCTAAAGTATGATAACTGTGAATGACACAAACCTCTTCAGAAGTAACTGTATGATGTTTTAAGCGTGAAATGAAAGATGTTCTTGCTAATTTGTTCAATAGGTTCTTTGTTGTTTTGTGGTTTTTTCAATGTGAGTTTTTGTCTCTTTCTTCTGTGTGTTTTTGGTTTTTTCATTGTTTTTGATTGGTTGGTTGGCTGATTGTGTGGGTTCTTTTTGGTCTTAGTAGTGGTTGTTTTGTAGTAACTAAAGACATATTCCAGGACAACTCTATCAATTACTGATTTTCCTTATCTTTTTTTCTGTTAGATTTCAATTTTTGACTTATTTATATTTCAATATTTTTGAATAAATGAGTTTGCAGACACTGTGTAGCAAATATAATCCTGCTAATGAATTTGTTAGATATCCTTTTGAGGCTCTTTAAAGCTTGTTGCGAACTGGCAGGAGTGCCCTAACAGCAAATTCGTATTTTGAATTTAGAGGAATAAATGTTTTGGCCAAAGAGCATGTAATATTAAGAGAAAAAACAAAGAAAAGAAAATTCTTGTTTTTCAGAATAGGAGAAACTTTAGAAATTCTATTTGTTTTGTGACTATTATAGTTATTGTTATAAACTTATAGGCATAAAATAAGCCTGGGAAAATGAACTCTTGGAGCCTCTAAAGACAGTCAGTAGAGGGAGCCATGTTCATACGCAGTTTATTACATACCACTGCAAAGCTTTCTAAAATAACCCACTTGATGAACAAATGAGATTTTTTTTTTTTATTTGCTGCAGTATCTTACATAGGAAGAGAATATAATATGGGAAACACCAGACTCTTTCCTGGCTGAATATGTTAGTCAAGCAAATGATCATAGAAATAACAAAATTAAGATGCAGCCTCAACATAAGATTTGCTGTATTGTATGATTTTTAGATTTACCGAGGGATTTAAATACTTCATATTAACCTCCTGGGTATTTTAGTCTGCAGATTCCAAAAATCACAAGGGGAAGAAAAACCTGCTGTACTGATGCTTATTCTTGTCAATACTTTGTCAGTTGCTTACATGTTCAGCTTCTAAAGTTTCTAAGTACTTTTATATTAAAAACTGAGTGTTTTAGGGATTACCTTCTCAGTAATCAGTGACTGGTGTATTTTTTTTCCGAAAATATAACTAGAGAACCCTTAGGTATTCTCACTGCTGAAATATTTAAACCACAGGAAGATTGAATTCCCAATGAAATGCAGTTGCAGCCATTTTCTTTGAAAACACAGCTGGAGCCCTTTCATGGGGATAATGAAGGTGAGTTGTTCACACTGTGAGGAGCATTGAAATAGGGGTTTGAGATCTCACACAATGGGCAAAGAAGGGGGAACACAGCAGCTATAGTACATAATAGTAATAAATATCGTTCTTGCACAAACCCTTCTTCATTTTGACAGAGAGAAATAAGCCACTGCTCATTAGTTATTACTGTGTGAAAGGACTCAGCCCACTACCAAGAGCCCCTGCCATGCCACTATACTGTAAGAATTACAGCTTTCAGATTTTCTACACTGACTGAGGTATGATTTATAATGTTCAGTTGCTCTTCAACACTAAGAATAAGGAAATTGTGTATAAAAGGGTGGTGCAATTTAAAACTCTGTTGATGCTGTCACTAATACAGATGTATGAGAAAACTGCAGCAGTGTTTAGGAGTTAGAAAAAAGTGACTTAGAAGCAAAATTTTTCAGAAACAGAACTTTATTCCTAGGGAATTACAATGAACTTGTGTTTTAACCATGCACATATATACACATAGGAGTATATTTATCTGTGGGAACAATTCCATGACTGTTTTTCGGCTCAGATCTGTGGAGATAAGTCTTCCTATGTTAAAGCTTTATGGGAATAATTAAGCTAAAAGTAAACCCTAAATAACTACAAGACTACTCTCCCCTCTCTGCCGTAAAAGCTGTGGAAATTACAGCATTAGTAAAAATCATCAGTCTCATGATAATACCTAATATCATAGGTTAAACAGAAGTTAAAACTATATATATATATAAATTCTATATCACAGTTTATTTCTATTTTTGTTCCAGTATTTTTATTCTTACAATCATCATTATATGTCAAATCATAAAACTTCAGCTCAGATTTTTTCAAAAGGATTTACCTACCCTATTTTTTTTAAGATTCCCTTTCTTTTGTATTTTTTGCCAGTTATCTTGTTTTGACCCTATTTTATTGAAACTGTTAGTCTAGTATTTCTATGGCATAAACATGAACCTATTTAAAGTTTAACAATAAGGCACTTAAAAAATGTAAAGTAGATTTCACATGCTCTTCCTCTTTTGTGAGGGAACTTATGGATCTAGATCTGTTCATTTCTGATTCAGCATGGATGTAAGCATTGCAGTTTCAAGGAAAGCAATAAATTTCCTGTGGTTCATGATGTCATTGTAGGAGAGGATATTGTATCTATAGCTCAGATACTCATATACTCAGAACACTCATATAATCAGCAGTATGAAGTGATTTGTTCTAAGACAGAATATCAAGTCCAAGTTAATAAATTTCTTACATAAAATAGAATTTAAAAAAATATAAGATGTAATTGATGAAAGATTTTTCAAATTACATGGTAATCTTTTTCAGGAAATAATCTGTCCGTGTGTTTTTCATACTATATAACACTTGAGATCACTTTTCTAGGAACTTTACAGTAAACTTGCATAACATTTATTTTCCCACTCTGTAATAGACTTGTGCATTAAATTTTCATTTTAATAAAGTTAGTCTTGATATTTGGAAGGTACAAAAATCTTCCTATCTGTGATGCAAACGTAAAGCCTATGACTAATAAAAACATAATTTTTTTTAGACTAGGCTGGACAAGAATGCTTTGATTATAGACACATTTTCACATTTTGTCTTAGACTAGTGTATCATAACTGCAGAATCTTCCCATTTTGAATTCTGGGACTAGAGCAGATGGCAGAGATGTATTTCAAATAATGGTACTTGACATATAATTTCTATAAATAGCTACACAGTTACAAGGTGTTATTTGCAATTTTTCTCTGTTGGAAAGAAACTAGAAATTCTCTGTCATGGTAATTGTTCTTGAAATTCTTCACAAATGGATAATTTTTTGAAATTTTTATCTTAAGGTAAAAAGACAGATATCAAGGCAGATGTTCTTTTGCATGTTACTGGATTCCCAAATGTCTCCACAGCCTAGTCATAGGATCAATTCCTGTCACATATTATGCACATACATATAGCTATATAGTCATAGAGAAAAAATATGAAAGGCATACATTCTCTACTTTTATAAAACATTTGTTAAGCTTATTTGTCATGATAAATAAATCTACTAGAAAAACAAATTGTTTTTATAGCGAAGAAAAACTACATAAATGATAAAATGTATCTTACTAAGAGTGATTTTGTGTGTTAAATCATTTTCCCTTCAGCTCATTGATGCAACAATTTAAAGAAACTCAAAACTGATACTGAAATTATACTGAAATGTCAGCTGTGGAGGGGAGAGAGTTGTACATCATACCAAAAATACTGTTTTGCTTTTATGTCATTGGTGGGTGCTCTTTGGGAGGACAGTTTGTTCTTGTTTCAGGCAGAAGAAAAATGAAAAGTAGTCCTAGACATCTTAGAGTTTATGGTAATATAAAATAAAAACGAATGCTTCAGAATCTTAAGCTAATATCCATTACATTATATTCTGTTCCAGTATTGATATTGTCATGTTTTCAATCAAGGTTAATGCAAACAAAACAAACGCCTCAGAAAATCAAGTACAACTTATGTGAAATCTCTTGCTAAAACCAAGTTATAGTGAACAGACTGTGTGATTTAAATGTTCTTTTAAATTTTTGGCAGCTTGAGATTTACTTTATATCCCATTTGCTCCTTATTCTTTTAGTTATAGTAAGCAGGTTCCTTTGCTGTGAAAAATGCCCTTGTTGCCAACTTTGTCATCTAAGCTTCATTTTTACAGTTCTAGTAGCATCAGTTTGTCAACATAAAAGCTAAAATATTCTGTCTTCAATCAGCTTTCTCAGACTTGTCTCTGGAGATGGCATTAAAGGGTTTGGATAACCTTATCTGTTCAATACTGGGGATGTTTGTAGCTTCTGCTAAGTGTTCTCTAGTGATTCCTTTCAAAACTTTTAATGGACAGCAATATGTCTGTCTGATCATATACATACTCCTTACCACATCATCCTAGAGACTTTTTAAAACAACTTGATAGAAGTGCTACCCTTTCAGCCAGTTTTATATGGACCAATAACAGTATCATAACAGGGGAAAAACTCTTCAAACATTTATTACTACTCTTTATTTTGGTATAGTTACTATTGGACTTTTTAGGAGGTATAGACAAGTTGTGAAGTGGACTGCCTCCAGAAAAAAAACAAAACACAAAAACCAAAAAACTCAAAACAAACAAAACCAAGAAGCATATCATGCAAGAAAACTCTTTCATATTCAGAAAGTTGAAAAACGTTGCATTAATAAAGAAATATTGTGTAGAATGAGATTCACATTTGAACAATATCACTTATCTTGCATAGTTTTGAAGAACACAATTTAATATTTTATGAGATTGTGTAGATTTGCATTGGGAAGGTTACTTGTATTAGGAAATACTATTTCTATTGTTAGATGCATATTGAATTATTTCAGTGAAGTGGAACAATTCTGATTGTGTTGCCGAAAAATAGCCCAAACAATTTTTAAATGCAAATTCCAGTTACAATACACTTTTTCTTTTTCTTTTTTCTTTTTTTTTTTTTTAGTTCTGCAGACAGCATGCTATCCTTTAGGATTATAAATTAGTGTACAGACAGATTTGAGGTTAAACTTAATGCAAAAACAGTTCCATTTTATGCTTTTCAAAGCAAATGATAAGTTTTCCCAGTGTTATGATTGTATTTTCTGTAATTGCACTGGTGGGACTCTCATAGACATTTAAATTAAAATGTTTTTTCATCTATTTCTTCAGCAAAATCATACTCTAATATTTTGATATACCACTTTGGGAATCAAAAGAAAGGAAAAACTGGTATTCTATCTTTTGAACTGTCTTTTCCTACTAATTTAGTTTTATAATGGTGCCCTCTGCATGGAACAAGGATTTTTATTTTTACTTGATGTCATAATTCTTTACACAGATAACACAATAACAGAAGAGTTGGCCTGCTAGGATAGAGCTGTAGCTACTCTTAGCTGGTACAATGCCTCTGGTTGTGGCCTATGGTCCATTAAGGAACATGTGTATTTCTGGAATTATCTCATTTCTAAGATTAAGACCTTGGATGGAAATTCACACTCAAAGTAATATAACTCCAGAACTTTCTTAGAGGGGTAAAAAATACCACATTTGAGCTTTAAAATGACAATGCTGGGATCAATTTCTGCCAGGAAGGAACATCAAGCACACAACAAAGTGCAGCTTTTGATTAATATGATGCTGTTTGATGGTGCAGCACAGAAAGTGTGAACAGTCTTTCCTTAGAAGGAATATATGCAGAGAAAAAATTATTAATTTACATAGGGGGGAGAAATAAAAGGAAAATGCTTCTGTGCACAACGACAGAACTAGTTTTGGTTTTGTTCCTAGGCATTGTCAAATGCAAAAATGCATAAACAATGTAAGAAGTAGAGTCTTAATTGAGTTTTTATTAAGTTATACACAGGAAAATTTATTTTCCCACTTAATTTTTTACTTTAACATTCAAGGACAGCAAGGAGATTGATGTAGATGTCCGCTTAGAGGCATTTTGTTGGGATAAAATGAAATGTGCAATGAAGACTCTGAACACTGACTTTCGATCTGAACACGCTGATTCCACACATAGCTCCTCTAAGAAACAAAATTCACTAGCCCATCTAATATTTTATGACTCAAGCTGCCTTTCAAGCATTTGTATGGAAATAGTTGGAATATATTATCCTTACATCAACTAACTCAAAGTTCTCATATTGGGCTGGGGAAAGAATGTCTTAACTAAGCTATAAAAAGAAGTAAAAACATCTTAAAAACAAAATAACAACAACAAAACTAAAAACAAGTGTATTTTTTGAACATGATCTGAAAGAAAACAAAACAAAAATCCCTGCAAACATCCCTTCATTTGTGATAGACCTATTGTTAAATAGAGTGGGAAAGGATCTTTAGATATCAGCTAGTCTGTCTTTTTATGAAAGTAGAATCAAGTAAGTTTAAGTAATTTTTTTTTTTTCTTGCAGGTATTTTTCTATCCATTCCTTAAACTATTTCTTAGTTACCTTTATAACATCCAAAACTATTAAAAAACTCATTTAATGTCTTAATCATGTGACTGTGACTCATTAAAATTTTCTTCAACTGCTATCTATATTAACAGATCTTTGTCTCAGTTGAATAATTTACTTTTTTGTTCTGAGTGTAGGAGAACGCTTACCTCTTCATGATCATCTTTTTTCTTGTAACATTTTTTCATCCTATCTATGTCTCAATTTTCTTTTTTTCCAGACAAACCCACATATTCTAAGCTCTTCTTTGAAATATGGACAAATATAAAAAAGCATGGGCCTCACAGTGTCACTCTGAACTCCTTAGCCTTTAGCTGCAGTGGAAGCTGTTTCAGAGAGAACAGTCACTGTCTTCCACTGAATGCTGACCCATTGCCACATCTTACCTTCACACTCAGTGCATATAAGGGATAAGGATAATTTCCTCTTCGCAGAACAAATGTTGCCTAGAAAAAGTTATTCCATCATTCTAACCTTTTCTTCTTCATTTAGTCCAAATGTTATTTGATGTAGATACTGACCCATGTTGCTCAAATGAAAATTTACAAAGAAACACCATAAGAATTTTTTTCTATAAAGCTGATGTTACCATATGCAAAAAAAAAAAATTCTTCTTCCTGGAGTTAAGTATTAAAATCTAAGAAGAGTTCAGTATAAACATAGATCAATTTTTCATCTTGTTCATATATGTACAACTATAAATCTGCCTCTTCATTCCTTTCTGTGGCTTTAACGGCTCTAAAACATATATCTTTGCTTCTTCATTAAAATAGTACTGAGAACGATTTTGTAAATCCAAATTATGACAGATCAGTCACCCTAAAAATTTTAATTTCACTTTTAGACTTAAGGAAATTAACTGCAAGACAAGAATTCTGAACAAAATGTGTTATGGATGGTTCCAAAATATAGTCTTCACAATAGAAACCTTAGAGGTCTTTCTTCTTCAAAGTATCATGGATGAAAGTGAGAAACACTTGTATGGACAAGAACACAGAGGACATGAAAGAGAAAACCAGGAGAAATTTTTAATGGGGAAAATTTGGGAAAATAAATGAACAATTTATACTGACCTGGTATCTTAATAGGCCTCCACTAAATGAGATACTCATCCATGAATACATAACCCAGGACAGTTATGGTCCTATTTTATAATTCATGTTTCACATAAAAGGAAGAATTTATCTGTGGAGAAAGAGCATAATTATCATGTAACCAAACTACTACAAATATAGAAAAAAGCTACAAATATAATTACTAATATAGAGAAAGATGAAGCTGATTATCCATCCTGAATAAGCAGTATCTATGTTACTTCCAGGAGAGTTTCCTCTATATTCAGATTGTAGAAGACCTATTGTAACTATATGGATTTTATTGCAAAAAGGAAGAAAATATGGGAATTTTAGTTGTCTTTGGAAGTGTTTGAGCATTAAATATTTTTCTCCTGTGAAACCACTTGAGATAAGAGGGGAGGATCCATAGAATTAAGACATCTGTCTGTGCTAACATACTGAATGATGCCAAAACACCAGGCTTTGCAGCATTGCTCTCTCTGCTATTCAGTTGTTATTCTGCGGTTTCCAGTCAATGAGTTATGGTCCAGAGCACGTTCCCTCCCCACCACAAGGGTTTGCTGGTGTAGTGCAGTCACTGGGTCATTTGGCATCAGGCTAAGAAGGGATCAGATCTTTCTTCTCTGCTCAGGAACCCAAACACTCCTTCCTAGCATTGCCTGAGCTGCTTGTCAGCATGCTAAGCAAGGTTACTGACCTTGTTGAAACTAACTTCGATTTCCCAGCTTGAATTTTGACCTACATGGATGCTGAGGATTTGTCTGAACATTTCTAGGCTCCTGACTGGCACCTGTCACCATCCACATACTGGACTTGGTTTCCTGGTTGGATACTGTGGGGACTGTACCCACAGGATCCACAGAATTACCCAGAACTGTTAGGGTTTGAAAGGGCCTCTGCATATTCTCTAGTCCAATACACCTGCCACAGCAGGGTCACCCTAAAGATGGATGCACATGTGGGTTTTGAATGTCTCCAGAAAGGGGGACTCCATGAATCCTGTGGGCAGCCTTTTCCAGTGCTCTGCTGCATTCAATATAAAGTTTTTCCTCATGCTGAGGTGAAACTGCTGTTTTAGTTTATAGCCATTGCTCCCCTTCCTAACACTGGGCATCACTGAAAAGAATTTGGCACCATCATCTTGACACCATTATTTGAGATATTTATATATTTTAATAAGACTCCCTCTCAGTCTTCTCTTCTCTAGATTTAAATTATTCAGTTCTTTCTCAGTTATCCTCCCACAGCCTTGGCTTCTGGCTCTGTACTCTGTCCAAATTCCCTGGTTCCTGGTACAAATTGTGGGAGCTAACAGGAGTCGGCTACCACAAACAGCATGGCATATAGGTTAGACAACCTTAATCTGGAGTCTCATGAATGTGAAAATATGGATGAGGCGAGTCATCGGTTATGAATTTAACAAGTCTTAAATTTATAAATGTACATATATAGGGAGTCTTAGAGAGGTCAGGTGATTTACATCCTACACTATTTGAAATTGAGACAGAAAAAAGTATTAGCATGTTATCAGGGCACACAGATTTGGGTCTGTGTGTGGAGATTTAACTGCTATGGCTTGTCACACAACTCTCCCAGGGGACATGGAGCAAAGGCAGGAGGAACATACTGAGAAGGTGAAGTGGCAGAGGCACTTGGTGTTGAAACTGAAAGTGATTGTGTCAGGTTGTTCATTTTTACAAAAGACCAGGTGGGCTCATGGAAGCTGGACAAGGAGTGAGCTCTGGGCTGGAGGAAGTACTTTGAGACATTAGGAGTGGTAGTGGAACAGGACGGACAGACCCTGACAGAAGGGCCACTTCTAGTTACACTCTCAGCCTCCAGACAGCCAGGGGCAGTGGGGCAGTTCCAGGCAGCAGAAATATCCCTAAGGATAGTGACAGTTAAGGCTGCACTAGGATATAAGGGTGGGTCTGGCTCACCAGGGGCATGGTTGGACAGGACAGGGCAGTGAGAGCTGGAGACCAGCTCTGCTGCAGCTTCACTGGGGCAGGAGATGATGGCACTGAGGGGTTCCATGGGCTGTGGGCAGGGGTAACCCAGAGGAGGCAGGATAGGGGCAGCAAGTCCTCAAGACCCTGTCACAAATGTATAACCTCTAGACAGCTATTCATTTTTATAATATATTGTAACTGATTCTCTAGCAGACATTAAAAAAAAAAATCATGAATTTTTATTTTCATTAGGGAGACCTGATTTCAGAGTAATATGTGGTTTTCTAAATTCTGTATTTGTGGTAGAGATACATTGTTTATCTTTTATTGATAATCCCGACCAGCCAGTCTCAAAAATGTTTCTTAGCTCTAGTATCAATGCTGAGTTTCTGTTGGAAAGAGAATGATCAGAAATTCATCAGGAGTGGTTGCTGTGCTAAGAGGAATGTCATCATGACAGAGAAAAATAGGAATAGACAACTGACACTGCAGATTAATTCATAACATCATAGAATCAGTCACTGAGGTGTGAAAAGTACCTTAGATGGGCACAAGCATCAATAGCCGATTAACACTTCTCATAGCTGCTGCTGGTTTTCTTTCATAAAATAATATAGATGCTAGTGGTAAAAAAACCCCTTACTTATTATAACATCTCAGCTCTTAAATATTCAAATTTCACTTCTGATTTATAGGCAGTATATATGACTTTATTTAAATTATGTGTTCTATTTTTTCCATTTCCTTTCAAATTGATATGTGATATATTATAGATTTTTAGGTATTCTATGTTTTATTCAGATATTTTAGGTGTTCATTTCTGGCACTCTGTTGTTTCTCCTGGAAAAATAAAAAGTAACAGCACAGTTTCACACCTCAGTGAATAATCTGCAATTAAATCATCTGGGCAAATGAAATGTTTTTTTTCTCTTCATGAAAAAAATGGTTGAAAAAGTGGTTGAACTTCTCTCTAATTTGCAGGTCATTTATAATTTCCCTTTTTGTTTTCAGGATTTGACAAGTAAGAATTTTCCACTTTCTGCTTCTCAAAAATTGTAAAATTGTGCTAGATATGCTCAATATCATCTATACTTTGAGAATCAATATGAGAGCAACTACAAATTATAGCCAATTCTTTTCCTTTTAAAAATTGGATTTTCCTCCTTTTCCGTCCTTTTGTAAGCAGGAGGAAGTGGTAAGCATTTTCAAAAGAACACCCTAAAAGTGTTTAACATTTTATTTCAGCAGTATGTGTGCATTAGTTGAAACCTCTCATCTGCTTGATATCTGTGTCTGTAGTATTTAATCTGTGTATTTTTAGTCTAGGAAAAACTCTCTTGTTATTGTGCATATTTTGGGAAATGATACAATGGTGATTTAGTAGCAATTTATGAACACTATTGTAAGATTCCTGAAGTGGACACAAACCTTATACATTGAATATGAAAGACACAGCATTTAAATATATCTTTTTTCTTAATGTAAACAGCCTTGAGTGTCACAATTAGGATGACAATGATTTTCAGGTAGCTGGTTGTCATCAGTCCAGTGCAAACACAATGAGACAGCAATATCATGTGAACACTTCAAACACTCCAAACTCTGTCTGCCTCTTCCCTACATTTTTACCCCTTTTCCTGCATTCAGTATACATCTATTTTCTTCAGTTCTGTCACTTTAGAAGAGTATCAGTCTAAAAGAATGTCACGGATACTGAGTTCCCCTGTGACTTCATGGGATTAGTTTTCACATGTTTCCATCCAGACTGTGGCTACATCTGAAATTTTAAGGTCTTTGATGTTTTTTGAAGATATGTGAACACTGCTTTCTTTTAAATTCATACCTACATTTTCTGCCAAATAAATAAAAATGGCACATATAAAATATTTAATTGACAGAAGCAGGTCTGAGTTTTCTTCTTGTCAGTTATAAAATAATAATGCATAAAAGCCATCCAGCCATCCATCAGGACAACGTTTTTCTTTAACTATTCAGAAAAAGAGCAGGGCTATTATTTCAGATGACCGTTGGTCATTGTAACCAAAGGTACT
>JAWWMU010000001.1:69412754-69428422 GCA_035048155.1 Cinnycerthia olivascens | reverse complement strand
CGTTTTTCTTTAACTATTCAGAAAAAGAGCAGGGCTATTATTTCAGATGACCGTTGGTCATTGTAACCAAAGGTACTACCTAAATTAGTCCAAGACAGCTTTACATTATACAGGATAAATTACCTGCAAAGTCATGATACTGAAATCAGAAGTAATCTCTGGTTTTATTTCCACAAAGTTAATCTTTTAAATGGCATAATAAAGTATTTTGAGTTATTACATTAATATATTGTAATTATATTCTAACATTCAAGGTAAAAACTAAAAAAAAAACCCAAACTTTCATAGACAGTTCATAGAAGCTAATGTATTTTATTTAGAATTTCACGGCATAATATGATAGTAATAGGAGCGACAATTAAAAATAATGGAAGTTTCTTTTGATTGCTCTTTGCAAATTCTTTTCCTTTAAAGGCTTACATGTGATTTCAAACAGGCCACCTGCAGAAGAAACTGAAGACTTCTAGTTGTTTTAAATAAATTATAAGGTAACAATACCCTTTACTTTGTCTCACTGAGTAACTGGAATTATCGTGGATTTCTAAATTACTTTGTATAAATCTTCACTCCAGTGTATGTTCATTAAATTAGGAAACTATGGGAGAAATTTTAGTTGTTAAAAGTCTGAAAAAAGGAAACTTTTCTCACTCAGGAATATAAAAAAAAAATGTTAACAGTATTTACCTTGATTTAATTAGGCATTTTACTAAATTATTAAACAATGTGAGCAATGCTTCAGATTTGCCATGTTTACATTCACTTTCTCAACTTTTAATAGCAGTCTTTTAAGACTGGGAAGATAATTAGATGTTTTTACATACCTTCCAAGTTCACTGTTGTTCAGCCAACCCTCTTGAATTCTCATAGTCATGTTCCCCAAAATTTTGTCCTGATAGAAGACAAAAGCTCAGTGAAGTTCTATGTAGATTTTATGACAATGCATTTTTTTCCCCCAATCTACATATTCAGTCTAGTTATCTAGTGCAGGAAAAAAAGCAAAGTAATTCAGTTTTCTTCATTTTTTGTTATTCCATCCCATTCAATTATAGAGACAGTTCCACCCAAAGAAGTGATCATCAGACAAAGAGATACAATACATGTTTGGCTTGGTTAGTATTTGCTTCCCATCTCGAGACCAAGCTGTTCAGAGCATGTGTGAAATTCTCTCTCCCTGCAAGTCGGTGAGAAAGCTCCACTGACTTTACAGAAGTTACAATTTCATGAGAGGATTCAGGCTAGCACTCACCAGATTTATAGCAGACTACATCCCTAAACACTCCCCTTGCTACAGTTAGGACCCCAGAAAATCTTACTGTCCCCTCTAGAGCAAGAAAAGTGTGTAAAACATTTTCCGTAGTAATATTAGATGATCCTATCCTTTACCCACAACAGGACCACCCACAGCTGTCTCACCATTTCTATTTCTAACTTACTTCTTTTGTGCAGCAGAAAAACTGATCTCTGACGTCCACTTTCCAGAAGAACCTCCCCCTCTCCCCTATATTTGTCCCAGCAAACACTCAGTGCAACAGATCTTTCTGGAGGCTTATCTAAACAAATCCATCTGAACAAAGAATAAAGGATACCTGTTTCCATAGCAGACTTTTGCTGGACTTCAATCTAATGTTTTGTTCAGAGATGGATGAAAGCAAGTTGTTGTGTCACTCTCAGGCTTTCAGGTACAGTATGATTTCTTACTAAAGAGATCATACTGCAATTTTTTCTTCAGCTCTCATTTATTTGGATTTTAAAATATTTTAAAATAAAACAGTGTCATTTTATGTTTTTTACCATGCCTATGCATCAGGAATTGTAAATAGTCCAACTGTCAGTAAAAAGTTTCCTTTCTTTACAGATGTGTTTATTTTTTCAGCTATTGGAATGACACAATGGAAACTGCACTCAGAAAAGCTTGTATCAGTCACAGGATTCGTTTGCTGCAACCCATGACTCCTTGACCTCTAAAAATGACTGATTTGAACCCTACACGTAAGCACATTTAAATGCCATAAACTACGCACTAGTGAAAAGAACAGAAAAACTAAATTCAAAGAAGCTTTAAGTGAAGATTGATTTTGTATGCACTTGCTCACACATATCTTAGAGTTACAATACCACAGCTAAGAATAATTACTGAGGAGGAAAGAAAAGGACAGAGAGCTGAGATGAACTCTGTGAAGTTCAAATGTGCAAACCCTCTCCGTTCCAGAAGTAAAATGACATTCTCTGGCTTGCATGGGAATTTGCATAATGTGGGAAAGCTTATTTCTTATCTTCACGTAGCTGTGCTTGCTCTGGAATTATCAATTTTCTAGGAGCATTTCAAAATGTATGCAAAAGAGGCTGCTCTTGAACCTCTGTAATCTCATATCCATTTGGAACACACATCAAGGGTTTGCTAAACCTCTGACTCTCCGATAATGCTGCTTACATGACAATTATCGACTTTTTAAATACAGAAAAATAATTAAAGACAAGTTTAGAATAAACAGAAATTGTTACAGAAATCACCTCAATGTTTGAAAGCAAATCATGTTTTGACACAAGGTCATACTGCACAATTCTGTGTTGTCAATGTCACATATCTTGGAAGAACTATTTCAGAAAACACAAGTGTGTATCAGGAAAACAAAGCTATTTTAAGTGTCTGTGTTTGCTTTTCCAGTGCAGCATATCTCTATATTGCTTTTAACTGTACATGTGGACTCTGCAAGGAATCAGGAATACTAAGCTGAAGATATCATCAGTGACTGTAGGTACACAGAGACTTTAAAGAATCTTATGACTTATATCCTTTGTCTCACAATCTATGATAACACGAACATTGTGAGTCTGAAGAATGCTTACTAATGATAAAATCATTTTTGACAAAATCAAGTATGAGTAGAATTTTACTGAATCCTTGAAAGACTTTTAGAAGTTAACACAGTTGCAAAATATCGTTAAGAAAAGCTCGGTTTGTTTTTTGTGTTACTTTTTTAGTTTTTTCTTTTTCTTCTTTTCCTTTTTCCCTTCTCCTGCATTTCAAAAGAAAGACTGAATATTTAAATGGTCTAATTTTCAAAAAGGTGAGTAATCCAATTTCATTTATTCTCTGTAAAGCATCACATTAAGAAAAACTGAATCTTCGGCCAAGAAAGCTTTTAGGCATTAAGAGACTTTCCAATTTTGTTCCTCGATGTCTAAATCATGATGGGCTTAGGGTTTTGATATTTCTCTAATGCAATTTCTTAGTTGTGTACTTGGGATAATATTTTACTTCTTCAGTAAAAATAGCATTATGGGAAGAAATACGTAAGAAAGTTATCCCCATGCTGCATTATTGAGAAGAACACAGCGTTGGCATCAGTGAGTCTGAGCTATGAATAATTTTAATGGAGGTAAGGTAAAGGATTCAAAGTTATGCAGGAAGTATCACAAAATGTCTTCATAACAATGCTTTAAAAAATGCCCTCACACAGATTCATTTATTTATGCTATAATTCAAAGGCTTATGTAATAGCTTTCAACTATTTAACATCCACTTGAAATACTGTACACTGTGACTGATGTTATTAAATAAAACCAATAGCTTTTAATGGGCTTTCTCACACTTTTCCAATTCTTATTATTTCTATTGTTAAAAAAAAAAACAGAAATGAATAGTTACTGAGTTATAGTTTGTTTCCTAAGCATTTTCATCTGCAGAATTTGGTGAAAAAACTATTAACTTTCAAGGTACCTATGAAATGTCACAGAAAAGAAAAAGCATAGACTGCTTTCTGCCCCTAACCCCCTTGTCTTTGTACAGTTGTCCTTGGAAAGATGAAATAAGTGAAATGAATCATGTGCTGTCACCATTATTGAACAAGTCCTGATGGCTTTAGCTCGAGGTTAAGGTTAGAAAATCTCTCTGTATATTACAGTTTGCTTTCTCTCTCCATATCTCAGGCTGAAATATCCATTTTTAAAATCTTTTTCTCCCTTCCTCCAAATTGATTCACTTGGGCTTTGCTGAAAAATCAAAAAATTATGTTCTTCAGCTTTTGCATGTTTCTCTGAAAGCAAACAAAAACTCTTGACATGTTCTTGAACTCCTCAAGTATGATTCCATATTATTTATCTAGAGGCCTTGTCTTCACATCTGAAAGCAGACTGTGCTTGTTCTTTTCCATGGTGATAGATTTTTTTCTGATTACTGCATTAATACCGTAATAATACCATTTTTATTTCTACACACTTTCTAATTTTGCACACATATAGGAAAGCTATTCTGTTAATCCATTTTGGTTTTTTTGTTGTTTTTTTTTTTTTTTTTCCCAAAGTATGACTGGAGCAGATTTAAGCATTTCACAAAAATGATGCTATAGGAATTAAAAGTGTTTGTAGTGTCACAATACTGGAAACAGATATGGTTTCTATTTCAACCCACTCATTGTAAAGTGAAGCTGGAAATAAACTCACACTCTGTCAAACACTGTGATAAAATCTCAGGACTCGGTTGTCTCTAAACACCAAAGTCAATAATCTATGTGTGCATGTTGTACACACCTCTTATTTAGTTTGCTTTGACTTGTTTGATTCATGTCGAAACCTAAATACAGAGTATGGAGAGTGATATGGTTTGAAAACATGATAGACACATCTGGACCTGCGAACCTGTAAGTTTCTCTGTGCCCAGTAATACAATAATATGCAGATGGCAGGGATTAAAAGGTAAATCAACTGAGAATAGTTACATAAATATTCTTTATCAAGTTAATTGAAAAGGGGTTGAAAATAGCCCAAATTTTACAAACAGGAAAGAAATAAATAAATTATGATAAATGTGAACTGTAGAAGTTAAGCTTTCTAGTGAAGGTAAGAATAAAAAACATTCCTCCCTAATTTAAAATTAATTTTATTTAAGGTTCCAGGTGACCTTCATTCTGAGGAAGAGAATGATGTAAGCATGTTTGTTTATGTGTCTGTGAATAACTTAGAAGCATATGATAGATGGGACACAAGATCAGGCCTTTTAACTGCAAATGTAGTATAAATATGAATCTGTACTTGTGCATTCAGATCTGTTGCCTAAACAAAGATGTCCAGTGCCATCTTTTTTATGACACAGTCTCACATATATACACCATCTGGCTTTCCAGATAGGTCAGATCTTGTGCCATATCTAACAGAATTGTGCAGACCTCAGTTGTCACTATACAAATATATATAGACAAGTTAATAAAGTCCCTAATCAGTGCAGGTAATGGAGCTTTAGAGCTATTCAACTGACCAAATGAAGGTGCCTCATTTAGGGTGGCATGAGCAGCTTTCAAGGTAACATTGACAGTACTGACTGAAGGTGTGATGTAAGTTCACTTTTATACTATCTGAGATACAGAGAATCTGAGACATTTCAAATTGTATTGCATTACTAACTATGGGCAAATTTACACTGGGTGCAGTGATTCTTATGGGTCCTTTCCAGCTTGAAATGTTCTATGATACTATGACTTTATGAAACATAAACAGTGTGAATATATATCCACATAGAGAACTGTCACTTTGTGTCATTCTTTGACAAATGCAGTTGAACTACTATGATTGAAAAAAGCAGCCAGTAGAAGTGTAGTAAAAAATATTTACATCCTTCATTATACAAATTTTCCATCTGTTATTTTTTCCCCTTTAATTCCCTTAATGCACATTAGACTCCATTTTCTTTCCTTCTAGTTTTAGTCAGGGCTTGATTCTGTTGCCACACCTAATTTTGTACATCATTAATATGTTTATGTGTAAACTGCTGAGCCTCCAGGTGCTCCTACAAAAGGCAATGGTTCTTGTGTAACCCTGCCACACTTTGTGAGCATTTCAGGTACTTTAAGAAATCTCTGATTGCAACGTACTCTCTCTTTTAGGCAAGGAAATGAACCCCTAATATTTCATAGTGAAAAACAATTAAGGGGTTTGATAACAACTCCAGCACACTCCAGCATAGTGGTAATTATATGTAAAACACTAATCCACAAAAAGTTTATGTACGAAAAATGCAAGCAATATTCTTAACTGATATTTCTGGAGTAAGAAGACACAGTGGGTTAAAAATCCAGTGACCTATTCTCACACTCACTCATCTGATACAGAATGCCAATGAAATCATGTCAGATTCATTTGTAATGAAATGCAGTTTTTTCAGTGCTACTTCATACTGTGAAATGATGTAAATGAAAATTAAGCCTTGGATTTTCCCTACAGTGTATTTTGCTGAGTTCTGACTACAGTTACAGAAATTTAGAAGTCATGAGATTGCACCCAGCAAGAATGTTACTCACTATTTCAAATCCTATTTTAAAGTTTCTGTTAATTTCATGCTGTGGAGGCTAAATCATAGAGAATGATGCAGATTGGATTTTCACTCAGCTAGTTGAATGTTTGAAGTTAAAAGTATGCTTAAGAATATTTTTTCTTTCATTTTACTGCTTCAGACCGAAATGGCTTGATTTCTCCCTCCTGAAAAGAAAGTCAAATGAGTATTTTTGTATATTTCTAAACAATATCCTTGTAAATGATGCAAACTAGGCATCTACAGATCCAACAAAGAAATTCATGATCACCTAAGAGATAGAAGAGATCAGAGCGAGGTTTGAAAAACATCACTCTATCTAGCCTTTTATAAAGTAGAAGAATTATTTTGGATTATAAATTTTATAATTTAGCATCTGAAGGATTTTTTTTTCCTAGGATTGTGGCACTTTTTTATAAGAGATTACCTAGATACTCTTTTAAGTAGGAAAATAAAAAAATAAAAAAAAATTATAGAACTCTTCATTCAAACAGAATGCATGGGAATATTTAATGACTATTCCGTAGCAGGGAAAGGGAGGAGCAGGGTGGGTATTAGGAAAGAGGCAGAGATGTTGCAGGTTTCTTTATGGCTTTTAATAAGCAGAATCCAACACCAAGATAAAATTTGTCTATTAAGACAGGATCAGAGGAGGATTATAGATAAGTAAATATTACATCTTGAAAGGCTGTAGGAAGAACCCATTTGGTTAACATCCATACAGCATCAGATAGCCATGGGATTGATATCCCCACTTCATGCTGCAGATCCCTTAGTGGGATATTGCATAACTTTCTTACAAGAAAACAGATGTTTTCATACAGAACTTTTTGCTGCAATTTTAGATGAAAGCAAGGCATAAGTGATGTAATTACCAGGACCAAGTGGGATCTGTCTGGAGGCTCCTTGTTCTAAGTTTATCTCTAGCCAAGAGTTCTGTTCAGCCCTACAGAGTCTGAAGACCACCCTAGACTCTGAGCACAGTGCATCAGAGGCTTGCACCTACTCAGGTTAACTGTACTATGGATCAGTGACCCCTTTACTTCCAGCAGCTTCCTGGCCAAGATCATTACAGTGACTGAAAGTATTCTGGAAAGTAAGATCATCTGAAAATCTCCAAGGGAAAGAAATGTTTATCCTCTAGGTATATTTAGCCTTTAGAGAGTAATATGAAAAAGCCACAGCAGAAGTATGTTTTAGTCAGTGTAACTGAAACCGAATATTCCCCAAGGACAAATACAGCACAAGAAAATAAAATGGACTTGAGATATTTCTGAAATGTCCCCTGCATAAATTAAGTTTAATTCATATGAGCTGTGAAAGGAGAGCCTTTTGATAAGGAAATATATTCTTATAGTCTTATGAAGTTAAATAGAAAAAAGTCTATTCTCTCCACTGCCATTCACTATAATTGGATTTCTGTCTGAATAGTTTGACTGAATACTGCAAGATCAACAAAGATGGCAGAATCTCATCCTAAATTTCAGTAAAAGTCCCATAATACAAGAGACATACATGTAAAAGTCAGTTTTACAATATAAAATCCAATAATTTATGCTTCCACCTGCAGGATAAAGATTATATGAAACAATCTAGAGTTTTACTAGATAAAAGTACCAGTCTAACAGTCTGAATGGCTGCATAACTGTCGCTATGCTCCTTGTTATTTAGCAAAAAAAAATGCAGTGATACATTAGCCATACAATAGGGGTTGCTAAGAAACGAAAAAAAAAAATCTTGACAATAATAGAAGCTTACTTGCAACCACAAGAAAAGAAAGCTTATGGGCTTAGTAAAGAGTAAGGGAAGGTAAAGAAAACTTCTCCTTTTTCCTTAAAAATAATACACCTATTTAGATCTCACTTCTTATTTTTTCAAGTCAATCCTTGGTTTACTTCTTTTCATTGCTAAAATGAGATTTCATTTCTTTTTGAGTGTTGCTGAACATGGACTAGACATACTTTTCTTCATTTAAGATATTTCTTTAAAAGCAAGATTTCTGTCCTGCATATACAGGTGGTCACCCTCACATTTAAATGAAGGCATATTTTGCATTATAGGTCTCTGGATCAAACCCTTAGTGTTAGGCTTTTTAGAGAAGGAAAAAATCACCACTCAGACAGGTATTGTATTGCTTTGTGATGTACCTATATGCTTCAACAAAAATAACTTCCTAAACTAGTTCCTCCAAACAGAATGAGGAAAAATTATGTTTAAATTTTCAGATTTCTGATATGAACTGGATTTTGCTTATAGAATTGATGTTCATTCCTAGAATTATGCTAGTCTATTGCTGAATGGTAAGATTCACATATGACTTACTAACCCATAGTTAAGCTGGGATAAGAGGTCTCAGAAAATATGTACTAGTCTTACAGGAGTACAAGCTTTAAAGAGGTAGAAATATCAAATATATATGAGTTAATGTAATGCATTTTCCTTCACAGAAATTTTTAAATGGAACTAAATAGGCATAAAATCATTAGGGAATTGTTGAATGTAGAGTTTTAATAAAAATGTTTTGAAACGTATAGAAATGTATTAAGAATTATGTCCATTAAAACTCTTCTGTACTGTATGACGTGAAAATTTCCTTCTTTTGTCCATTTGTTAAAGTATTCATTTAGCGCTGAGTGTAAAAATCAATGGAAACAAACAAAAGTAGGCTTTCAATTGGGGTATATGAGTAAACCTATGTACTTCTCTGCATCCAAGAAAAATAACCCCCCCACTTTTTAAAATTTTGGTTCTGACTGGAACTAAAGTATGACAGTTATATGTGACTAATGCGTTATGGGTTTATTCCTCAAAGAACACCCATGGATTTTTTTTAAAGAAAAATTCTTCAAGTTTATACATTTGCTTATACGTAGCTATTTATTTTCATTGTCTGGAGAGATAGATAATATTTTTGTTGTAAAAACAGTAGGGCCATTAAAGATTATCTAGCTTGAACACCTCTGCCATTGTCAGGGACAGCTTTCACTAGAAAATGTTGCTCAAGGTCCCATCCAACACGGCCTTCAACTCCTTCAGGGATGGGGCATCAACAATTTCCCTGGCAGCCTGTTCCAGTGTCTCCCCACCTCCTCAGTAAGGATGTTATTCCTAATTGCAAATCTAAACCTGCTCTCTTTCAGTTTATAACTATTCCCCCTTGTCCTGTCACTATGTACCTTTGTAAAAAGTCCCTCTCCAGATTTCTTTCCCCTTAGAAGGCTGCTGGAAGGTCTCCCTGGGGCATTCTCTTCTCCATGCTGAATAACCACAACTCAGTATGTCTTCATAGGAAAGGTGCTCCAGCCCTCTGATTATCTTTATGATCCTTCCCTGGACTTGTTCCAACAGGTCCACATCTTCCATATGCCCCAAGAAGGACACAGCTGGACAAGAGAAGAGAAGAGGGAGAGAGTCATGTCCCTCAGACAGACAGCAGAAGCTGAAAAGCATTTTTACCCTGCTTAAATTTGGCATACAGATATGGTCAGCAGAACAAGTCTCCATACTCCACTGACTACATTAGCTCAAATAAATGAGGCAAGATAGCTTAGGGTGATCGCAAATTGGCTTCTGTCCTTAGAAAATTGAAATATAATTTCCTATTTTCAGCTCAATAAGAAATTGAAGCCTGTATGTTGACTACTTTTTCTAGTGATTAAACTATTTCGTGTAACAGGTTAAGAAAGAAGAGCCAAATTTCTGTACTTCCAACAAATGCAGTTTCCAGTTTCTAAACAGATAATGTTATACAATTTGCAAGTTGTGAAGGAAGGTTAACTTTGAGTGTGGTTTGTTTGATTGCTTTTCTAAGCAATGTAACAGTGTTACTATTGCCACTGGCCTCTCAGTATTAATTTTTCCCTACTTGTGTGAGAAAATTTAAAAATTTGATTTCAGAAGAAGATACACAACATTTATACCAGGCTCCTCCCATACTCTAAAAGCACTTAAATATCATCTTTGCTGTTATGATGAAAATGTTATCATTGTACCATCAGGGACAATTCACATGCATAGTATTAGGCATTTTTAAGTGTATCATCTAACCAGAAACTCTACCTATTCAAGCTGATGACAATAAAGGTTATCACCTTTATAAAGGTCAATTTCAACTTAGCTTAGAACATGTGTTTTATTTTTGATAGTGGTAAAATTCCTGCTCAAAGTTTTCTATTTTTTTTTATTTTTTCCACTTCTACAGAACTCAGCTAATTTCAGCTCACCAAAGTAATTTTCAGGACTTTTGTATCTTGAAATAGTGGAGGATCACAACTGATATCTTCTAGTGCAGTTTACATATCTCTGCAGAAAACTAGAACCACTCATCCTGTATGCGAGACCTTACATAAAATGGAAAGAGGGCTAATATGGTACAAACACTGCTTCACAAAGAAAGAACTTTGAATGCTGGACATTCAATTGATTTTAAAAGGTGAATTTAGATAAACTGTAAGGTAGTATTTTACACTGAATTTGCATGTGATATTTCTGGAGGGCCAGCCACTTGATCTGTTTCAAAGTTCATACAAAAAAATCTATTGAAATTGTACAAATATTTGTTGTTTTGTTTGAGATAAGATGGTTACCAGTGTAAAGCCTATATAACAGTTCTAAATAGCTGAATTTAATAATACAGAATTCTGATGCAAAAGTGTTGCAATCCTACAGTCTTGGCTACATTTAAGATCTTTAGTGCTTGAACTATAAATTTAATCTCAAACTAAGGAAGTTATGCAGAAGAATCAGTTTCTTTGTTGAAGTAAAGCATGTACTAACAAGTCTATTTGTGTTTCTGCACACAGCTTGTACAGTCTTGCACAGTATTATGTTACTTTCTCACTACACTGAACTAAAGAGACTGTAGGTATTGTATTCAGTAGTTAGGCTACAGTAGATTATCAGAGTAAGATAATTACAAAATTACCCAGGTCGGAAGGGATGCCAAGAAGTCTCTAATACAATTTTGCTTTAAAGGAAGGTCAACAACTTGGATTTCATACCTTTTTTCAAGTCTTTATTCAGCTAAGTTTTGAAGACCTTCAAGGCCAGAATTGTAAATGTTCTTCATCCACTCACAGAACATCAATTCCTTTTCTTAATTTGCCCAGGCTGTGTGAATTTGTGCACATGAACTTCAGGTAGGCCAGCTTCTAATGTTCTTTATCCTTCACAAGACCTCCCTTACATCCATCATCCTGCCCTATGTATACCCTTGTCTTACTTTTCTTCACTTAACTGAAAGCTCTTCATCTGATGATATGAATGATTTATGGTCTCCATCATCATTCTGGCAAGTCCTGTTTTCAAGAAGATTCATACACACTTGGTCAAATATCTCACTAGCAGTCCTTATTCCTCAGAAATCTCTGTCATAAAAAAATCAAACCACTAATCTGCTTGTTATTTCAGGATACTTCAGAAACCTCTGCCTGAGGCTTTCTCTGTCATCCACAGGACCAAGGGGAAAACCAGCTTTGTCCTCACCTCTCTGTACTCTCTTCTGATTGCTCCAGGTCTCCCTTGGCAGCATTAATGGTGCACATATGGATGAATAAAAAGCCAAAGGCCGCATGAGACCTGTCATCCTCCATGCAATATTCTGGATCCAAGCTCCATCAAAGAATTAATCCCCTGCGGCAGCAGTTCTGGTTGGCAGGTGGGTGCTTTTATCTCTTGCAGAACAGAGTCTCAAAACACCCTTGCCGGCTTCTTCCTCTTAGCACTAATTCTTGGTTCAGCCCCAGCTGGCTCTGAAATCTATTTCAATTAAGTTCCTTCTCTTTCCTTGGCTATTAGTGCAACGAATGATTTCTGTAAATTCAGATCTGGAAGCCAAGGAGCCTTTCTCCTGCTGACAGACAGCACAAGTCCTCACCCATCTCTATCTTGGGAATGCCATCCACAGTTATTCATGCATAATCTTTCATTGTCACCCTTTCTTTTCATTCTGTGGCTCAGCCTCCTGCCTCTGCAGTCTCTATGATGATCATACAAGCCTCCTACTCATCCTCCCTGATGTTTCACTGTCTGGTTGCCTTCCCTCACAAATGAGGCCACCATTGCTCTCACTCCACCCTGCTCCAGATAAAGCAACAGATGTGAGTCTGGGAGGCAGCATCTTCTGTCTGAAGATGTGTGGCAATCATGACCTCCAGTATGCCAAGGTTCCTATTCCAGCTGAGGCTGGATACTGACCCTGGTGAGGCCACCACCATTGCCATGCAGTCCCACTGTCTGGAGGAGAGTTCCTGTACCCTCTTTGTACCTACTGCAAGAAAAGTGTCCTAAAAACAGCCAAAATCCCTGTAAGCTTACTTACCTTGCTGGGAACTGTGGTCAGACTCACCAGCTGAACAGAAATCCTCACTGCAGAGGAACCTCATTCATCAGAAGTCAGCTGCTTGGCAAACAACCTAATACCAGTTTGTTTTAGCAATAAAAAGAATATGAACACATAGGGAACAGTGTTCTGAGATTTGTATGTTTTGTAATGAAATTAACTAGGGAACTTTCTTAATTGTCTTTTTTTTCCCCTTGCCTTATCTTAACTTCAGGAACAGTTGAGCATTTATAACTAAAATACTATGATCATAAAAATATTAATAATTACAAATTTGATATAAAAAATTAGGAGCTAAATCTGCACAAAAGCAGAAGACCTGAATATTCTAAAGGACATAGAAATGAGATTTGAGGACTTCAAGGAAGCTTTTTTACTCCATCAATTTTATAGGATTATTTTTGGTGCAGTTGCAACTGATGACTAGAGAAAATATTCCTGCCAGCATACAATTTTCTGGAAAACTTATTGTTGTAGTTGATCATAGGTGAGGTAGGTAGGGAAACCTATTTTTAATATTCCTGGAATCACAATTTTTACGACTCTGTTTTCCACTGGTTATAATTTTGCCAGCTTTCAAATATTTGGAATTAAATAGCTATGTTTGATGTCTCCTGCTTAAATACTCTTCAAACACTTTTTCAGAATCTGGTGGGAGAAGTGAGAGGGTTGCCCTGCAATTCCCCCCCACCCCCAAACTCTCAAGAAGTTCCAACATTTTCTGTCATTTTTAGAGAAAGAATGTCTTCCCGTTTAACTTCCCAAGGTGGTCAACTTGCTTTTTATTGTTCAGCTAATACTACCAAAGGATAAGAACTAGACAAATTCTTATATATTCAGACTTTTTTTTTAGAATTCTATGATTCTCAAGTCTGAAATTGGTAACTGCTATGGACATCTGATACTTTACAACTGGCCTGTGCATACACCTTTCTCTGAGAAGGACTGAGCACTTGTTAACCAAGTAATATAAACAGTGAGGAACATTTTCCCAAAGCCATTTATTCTGACTGAAGCATTTAAATCAGGAAGTTTGGGGGATTTTATAGTGCACTTTGTGTTTTCCTTATTAACAATCAGAGCCAAAAAAAATAAGAAGAATGAAAAACCTTCTTAAATAAACCCAAGTAATAATGAAAAAGTGAGACAGATGTTACAGAATTCAGAAATTTGACTGGAGAACTGAATTTTTATGTTCACTGAATTTTATTTTTTACTGCATAGCTGGATTCTTTTATATCTTATTTTTGATGCAGCTGTATGTTAAAATATGTAGCTCTGAAAAGGTTGCTGAAAATACTTTGCTGCTTTAAAAAATACAAAACAAAAAAAAAAGCAAACAAAAGAAGTCCCTATTCAGTGTGCTTTAGAGTATGTGTCCTCTATTTGCTTGTGAGAACTTAACATAAAATGCAGAATTTATATATGTGCCTATATGTATTTATATTTTCATTGTTTAAATTAAAAGTTTCTACATTTTATATGTTTGATTTGGCATACACATAGGGTTTATACACTGTGAGCACAAAAATATTGGTAACTTCTTCACAAAAGGGGGTGTAAACCAGAAAAATATAAGTTGTCTCTTAGTGTTTCCAGTAATGCTAAGATTCTTTTAGATAAGTCAAGTAAAGTGATGTGTAACTTCTACAACCTTCAGCATAATCGTATCAGTGTAATATTAGGAACATTAATCAAGAAGATATCTGAAAAGAAAAATAAAACTTTCCTCTTCTATAGTAAGTAATGTATGGACTACCCTCCAGATATTATCAAGCAAAGCATTTTTGGCTATCTTCTAAATTACATAATTCAAAACTACTCTTTTGTGCAGAGTAGGAATTCTGTCCTTGACAGACTATAACTCATGAACTCTTTGTTGCGAAGGAAAATAGAATGCTGCTAAGGAAACCATTATTCATTTTACCTAGGTTTTCTCAAAAGGAACACATGGTTTAATGAGATTTGAAATGATTGGGCCTTAATAATTGTTGTTTTGTGACTTCAGGATTTATAAGGTTAAATAATATTTTCAACATTAGAATTTTAAAGAGTTAAAACTGAATGAAAGTTCTTTTCTAGGCTGTCTATTGAAAATGGTACAGTTAGAGCACTATGCCATGCTAGATACTACTGCAGTACCCCAAACTTCTGCACCAGTCAAACCAGAATGATTTTTTCCCCTCCTTTATCATGCATATAAAAGAAAAGTACATTGTATCAACTACCTGTTCTAAAGTGTAAGAATATACAAAGGACCAACAGCTGCGGAAAAGAACAAGTGGTCTGAATATGAACACGTCTGACTGCCTTTCTTTCTGAACCCTGAGAGTACTCTTCATTCATATTGTGAAATTTAACAAGGGGCAATAAATATTAAATTTTTACTCAACAGAGTGAAATAAGGTTTGTGTTTCACCTGCTGCGTTCTGTTCCTTGAACAGTAAATTCTCATGTCTTCCAGGTGAGATGTGACAGTAAAGTTCACCATATTCAATAATGATCAAATTGGTATATTTTCAAAAGACAAAGTTCCAGACTGAGTGGGGTCAAAGTTTTCTGTGAGTCTGTAATATATTATTGTTAATGCTCTTTTGATGTCTTTGAGACCCTGCTCATCTTCTTCTGAAATCCATGGAAAAACCCTAACTGACATGTTGAAGCCTCGAGCTCTTAGATTTTTCTCCATTTTGTGAAGCAGGCAATAGCAGGTCAATCGTACACACTTTACTCATGCAGCCAGTGATTTACCAGAGAATGTAATTTTTCGCTTAGCAAGGATTTCTCAGATGAGTAATGCCTTGAAGACCAGATCCTACACAGTAAAATATTTAATGATCTCTAAGGATAAAATGATTTTAAAAAACACAGCTTCATCAGAACATTCGCTCTATAAACAAATGCATTTATAATTTCTAAATGAAAACTATGTCTCTGCAACATTATTAACTGAGAGTTTGCTGTTAACAATTAATTACAAGTGCTGTTCCTTGTCTAAAAATTTGTTGGGGGAAAAAAAAGACA
>JAWWMU010000001.1:69360945-69412654 GCA_035048155.1 Cinnycerthia olivascens | reverse complement strand
GCCATCTTTGATTTTTAATTTTTAAAGCTATTTTTTAAATTAATGATCATTCATTTGTTGTAAATTGACTAGAGAAAGAAAGACTTTAATACTGCAATAACGTATATTAACTGTAGATAAACTACTAATATGGTAATGTATATCTGCCTTTTGCAACATATTGTGTCAAGTGCTGAAAAAATAGGGATTTCTTGTGGTTTAACCCTACTCATCAATTAAGCCCTTAGCAGCTACTCACTCACTCCCCCACCAACAGGATTGAGGGTTGGGAAAAAGAGTAAAACTGGAAGGGTAAATACACAATTTATTGTCTCTAGGAATGGTTGACCTTTTTAAAAAGAATGTTTCAGGATAACCAAACAAACCCATTCAAAGAGCCTAATCATACAAATTTAAACATATCGTGAACATAATTTTCTATTTCATTCCAAAAGTGAAATACAAAAAAACAGTGTAGTATACTGTTCCTTGCTATTTCACATAAATATTTGTAGCACAAGATAATGAGAACAAAGCAGACATAATAAAAATAAAAAACTGCATGTTGATGTTCAGCATTTTCTGTTGCATCTCTCAAATCATTGAAATGTGATGGTGAATATTCTATTAAGGTCATATATAAAAAAGACAAACTAAGCAGCAAACCTGTTTACTTAATGAAATAATAAATCATAAAACCTGTGTAAAAAAAGATTTTTATCCACAGTTTATAGGAAGACTATTAAGAGTCACAAATGGATGTGTTACTAGGCAAAAACATGGGTCTTTAAAAATAAAAGTAGGAAATAAATTTTTGATGGCTTTCCAAAGTAATTTGTGTTGGATCTGTGTAGTCTCAGACAACTTATCAGTATAAAATTAACATTAATCAAATTCAAACAAAATCACATCTTTGCTGAAGAAACCAAAGAGAATAATAAACATTGTGTGGAACATGATACCTGATTTGGCATAAATTTATGTTGGTGTTTATTAATAGTACCTGATCTGGCACGGTCCAGCCTGTGATGATCTCTTTGAACACGTAGTAAGAAATTTGAAGGGATACTTGTTCTTTGTAAAATGTAGACTTTTGATCATGCTCTAAGAATAGCTTTATTATCTCATGGAAATTAAACTTAAAATTTTAAAAACATAGTTAAATATAAGCTGTTTAGAATGGCTTAATGAGGTATAGCCTATGAGACACATATACTAATGACATTATTGATGTTCCTTGCCACTCCAAATAAAAATACATTCTCTTCAGTATCTTCTTTTAATGAAAAACTAAGCAGTATAATAATTTAGATATGTTATTAACATACTTTATTATTTAATCATATCTGATTTTTATGACCTGACAGCATAAATAGAAAAAAAGAAAAAAAAAAATTGAAAAAATAAGATTGTATCAGGCTCACATCTTCAGAAGAAACTTCTCCCATGTCTACTCTTTTTTTATGTTTAAAGTGCTTTAGACCTCAAGCATAATGTTAATGTTTAACTTAGTTCTTTTCATAACTGAAATAATATTAATCAGCATATTCTATGGTTTTTAGGTAAAGGAGATGCTTCCTTCACTCTTAAATTAGAAATATATCAAGGAAAATCTAATAGTAGTGTCTTATGATCCTCAAGATAATGCCTCCAATGTAGTATAACTCAAGAAACATTTTGACTGTTGATGGCTCCATAAAAAACAAGATTTTCATTGCCCATGAAGGAGCACAGCCCTTGTATCTCCTATGCCAAGGGTGACTGTGCAAGGCCCTAGTCCTGGCCAGCTTTTATCAATGTACTCTGGGAACTGGCTTTGCGAGCTTGGTAGAAAGTTTCTCTTTTGACAGAGTGCAGCTTAAGCGTGGGGTAACAAAAAAGGCTTTGAAAATGTGACGCAGATCAAAAGCAGAGGCTCCAGAGGCATAAGAGCTCAGTGACAGTCAAGTGTGGGACTTGTAAAGAGATGGGATAAGACAGCTTTTACTTTATGGAAAGGAGCATCAGTTAAGTAAAGGAAAAGAAAAATTAAATAAAAAAAAGTGAAAACAAAACAAACAAGTGAAGGAATAGGATAAAGCAACTATTAGGAATGGTAAAGCAATCTCCATCTCATGCTACCAAACATGTTGCCAAAGGCTGAGATTTGCCAAGGAAATTAGCTGTCTAACAAAGGGACAAGATCCCAAATTGAAGCATGAGGTCAAAGAATTCACACAAACTGCTCTTCTGCATTCTCTCCTTGAAGGGCTTTTCAGCCTGGTCAGGTCAATGATTAAGACCACCAAGGACTGTTGCAATCAGGAATGCGTGACACAAGCTGTGAACACTGGGTGTTCAAAAATAGTGTTACAATATGCCTCTAAAGGATTTATGACTTATAATACAAAAATGTTAAAACTATATTTTGGTAGTGTGTGTTATAAGTCAATGTTAGTCTTGTAAAGTTATGTTTGGAAATCTGAGACTGGCTTGATTTATCATTTTTTAATACCCTTCATGACAATCTCTGGTTAGATACACACTCAATTTAAACAGTTATACCTATAATTGATCATGTTTGCAATTTTATATTTATACACTTTTATATATTTTATGACTTTTATACATGTTGAGTCAACACTTAAGTGGTAGTTTTGGATAGTATTTACATTCAGGATCTTTTTACTTGTAATAAATGGGTAGTCAAGTATTATTTGATTTCTGTTATCCTCCTAATTCTGCACCCTTCTACCACACATTTCATTGGGAGACCACATCCAGTTCATATTAAACTTGGTTTTGCCATAAACTAGGACTAAGTCAAGGCAAATATAGGATATATTCACTGTTAGACAATTGCTGCTATATCTTAGCCTGGCTAAAAATGTCTCAGATCAAGACAAGACTAGATAAGTTCTAATGCTGTTTTCAGCACATTGATGAAAAGATTGTGGTCCTTCGTTAGTAATAGCAAAACTCAAATTAACTAAAATTTTACAGTTCAGAATAATTTTCACTTCCTAATTTTTGCATTTGACTACTTTGCAACAGTTCTGTATTCAAGAGTGGGCACAGGGATATATTTGTGACATTCAGAGGAAGGAAGTCTGTACCTGGTAATTTAATGCTCATGGGTACCTAATCTCATTAAATCTTTGTAGAAGATGATTTTTCCACAATTTTTTGTCTTTTAAAAATTATGAAAGGAATATTTATCTTTACGCTTGGAAATCACTATGTATACAGGAATTTAAAATAAATATATCAATCATCTTGTTGTGGTAGAGCACATGGCAGAATGAGATAAAAAGATGCATGAAGTGAATACACCTCTAGGTTGATTTTTTTTCCATATCGACATTTTTCCAATACTTTTTTCTTTTTCTTATTCTCAAGTGTCGTTTTGTTAATTTTTTTCTTTGTATTAACATGATGTGAATTTTTCTTTATGGAAAAGGTCACTGTTTCATAATTTCTATTTATATGTATAAATGCATATGTTGCATTTATGCAAACCTTCTAAATATGTTGTCATTTGCTTTTGTGTAATCCTCTCAATCAATACAATTTTAAATTATGCAATGTGGCTACTTTAATCTTAGCTCATCAATGTTTCTTTCTAATACCTTAATATTTTTTTTTTTGTTGGAAGCCTGAATTTTACTCTCCTACAAGGGGTGGGATTCCATATTGCACAAATTCCCAGATTCACCCAGAATGGTCACTAGAGGAGAGAGTGATGGATCTGCACCTGTAATGCTTGGCCAGATGTCAAATGGCAGCTTACACATTTCTAATAACTGTAGAAAGCTTTAGGGTACTTACCGAAATGTATGGAGGTTTTAACACTTAACCTCTTGGAAGTCTTTCCTAAGGATATGCAAACTACAGTGTTTCTGAGGCTTATAACTAGGTCAAACAAGGACAAATTTTCACAAGAATATCAAAAAAAGAAGTAGAGTATGCAAAACTCAATTTGCTGCCAGATTTCAAGTCCCTATCCTACAGCTTGGTGCTATAACAGCATTCCAAAGAATAGATTGCCAGAATTCCTATAAGCATTAAAAAACCCAAAACATGAAACCCACAGGGTTTTCATTAGATTCATGAAATAGCTGAAATATTTTTGTTGGAAGATAAAAGCACCCCTAACATCATAAAAATTTCAGCTTGAGGTAACCTAATTTAATTGGTTAAAGCCTGAATAAATGACTATATAAGTGCCTGAAATCTAGTCCTAAAATTAAAGTTTCAGGAGAGATTGAAAATAATAGTTAATTGGCCTGCTTGTAACAGAATAGAAAGACAAGGCTGAGCAACATGTTTCCTTCAAGTCATCAACCTTTGAATTGGTAAACTCTGCATATAAATTCCACTGTAATCTCAGTGTGCAGTCAAAAATAGAGATATGTTTATGTTAATTAAGTCAGTGTGATAATTCCTTGACCAAAATTATTAGTATTTGTACCAGAAGCTAAAAGAGTAGAAAAATCGTTACATGAACAAACTTCAAACTATCAGCAAAATTTGCAATACTGAAAATAAATTTGCAGCTGTCCTATCAGTGAAATCTATGTATGTCATTCATTCCAACGAGTTTGTTGTTCCTCAATTTCAGGTTAAATTTGTGATATATACACTACCTTTTGATGCTAAAGTGATAATTGATTGAAGAGTGAAATCAGAGAAAGAGATTTGTTGACTTGAAGGACTAAAACTTAGCCATGGACTAGATCAAGACGTTTCATCACTCAGTCAGAGATGGTTCCTGAAACATAGCTCTGTACCATTTTTACTGGTAAATGTTTCCTGCATGTGGTGATTCAAACAAATGGATTCCAACCTCACAGGTACTGTTTAAATGGGCAACAGTTTTCATCTCTTTGAGTTGAACTGCAGCTTTATTTCTATTATTATTTAATATTTTTTTAGAGGGTGCCCTTCTCTTTTATACATAATATTTTCATTGCAGGATGACTTTTAAAACATTATGAGATTAAAAGGTTATGGCTTGTTTCAATTTAGATCTGAGCCTTAAAACTGTAGCAGAAATTACATTAATTTAAAGCTGACAGGATGGAAGAAGAATGTATTGAAAGACTAAACGGTCTTGGTAAACTAGGGTTATAAAAGAATTTCCATATCCATCCATTGTATCAATAAATGGCTACTATTTTTTCAAAGACATTGAAATGAATTATTTTGTGTCACAGAAACAAAGATTTTAAAACAGATTTATTTATATTTTATTGGTCAGATTGCAGGACTCTTTGCCTGTTGTTTATTTTTCTGGAACATGTAGATAGGGATCAAAACCTAACTAATTCTGACTAGGGTTTTAAATGAGCATTAGAGAAGTTTGGGTTGTTAAGATATATCAAGTATAACAGCACTTATTTAGAGAAAGAATGAGGGAAAAGCAATTATGTGTATTACAATGATCACTTTTTTTTCCTGGTACACAGACATTCCCCCTTCATTGCATTTTGTAGCTTTTTTGTTTGCTAAAATTGTTCCCAGCTCTTTAATTTCTTAACAAACATTTGATGCCTGCAGTCATTATGGTTTTAGGTTTGGTGTGGTTATTTACTTTTGGGAATCTCTGTGTGTGTGTTGTCCCATTCTACCTATAGCTCTATATTGTTTCTTTCCATAAATGTTTGCATTTTTCTATAGCTGAGCCATAATCAATCACTGGTGTGGCAGAAAGATGCAAATATTAGTTGACTTCAGGATTATTGTGGAGTTAATCAATGATGTTTAACGTGAGTCACCTGCTCTGCACATTCTGCTTTTGGCAGTCTTCTGTCTACCACTCTTTGTAAGCAGGATACTACCTGCCACTAAGAGGTAAAAAGGGGGTATGTGTGTGTTATTTGCTTCTTGTATATATATACTTATTTCAAGAAAGCAGTAATGTTTATTGGAGAGAGAAAAGTAAAAAATAATACCCAGCTCTAGAGATGCTGTTGAAATAGGAAATTCAGCAAGAAATTTAGAGACCTCTAGCATTTTTATACACACAAAAATGTTGACACAATTATTCACACCAAGACCATTAAAAAATAAAGAGAAAATTATGCATTTCTTTATTTAGTCAGTGATTTCAATGAGGATTAATTGGGCGAGCTCTGTCCATTTCCCTGCACTTCTTGTCATCCCATTCACTTTTACTACTTTCACTTGCTTTTGGAATGTTTCCTTTTTTTTGACATTTTATTTCTTTAGTTTCTTCCTCACTCTTTGTTTACCTTTCCCCCTTGATTTCAGGATTTGAATTGGAGTATTTTGGGCAAGCTTCATTCCTTTTCACTGCACTTTGTTTCATCTCAATCCTTTTGGCTGTAGTCACTTGTTGCCATAGGTGCTTAGTACCATTGGACAGTGGCTGCAAACTGACAGACACCATCAGTGTCTTTTACCATCCTATAGTAAAAACTCTCTGCCTTCTCTATGAGTATTCCCACAAGTAGCTCCATGCAATATTGACTCCTCTCCTTCCCTCTTCCTTCTGCAGAACCAGCTAACTCCTTCCTGTCCCTTATACAACAGCCTGACCCTGCCTCCTCACAGCACCAGCAGCAGATCCTCCCTCCAGCAGACTACAAGACCCTTGACCAGCTGACCCACTCTTAAAACATCCATCCTAATTGGACATAGCTGTGACTTATCAATACCAAGACTGTTCCCCTTCTTTGGTAATTAGTACAGCTGCAGCTCATCAGGGTGAGGTTGCCTGCATTCCATTCTCCTACAGTCACTCCATTTGCAAATTTTCTGGTTTTTTTCAGTTTTATTTTATTTGATCATATCTCCTTTCCAGAGTATTTATTAGACTTTCTTCTCTGATTTCAAGTTTTTATTCCCTTTCCTGAAGTGATTTCTGTCTACACTTTTCCTAAACATTGAAAAGTCCTGGAAAAGTGAAAGCCAGACTGTCATTTTGAAAGAAAAAAAGAAACAAAACAAAGCAATGTACTTCATTCCAAACTAACATCAAAATGGTTTGGGCCTTTATTTTTGCTCTTTGTCTTGTTTTCTTTTTCTCCGACATAAGAATTCTATGCTAGTTCCTTGAGAAGAAACAAGACCTGAGTTGAATGGATCAACATTTCTGTGTCCTGGGTATGCATCTGCACACAACAGCATTAAGATGTGATAAACCTTGGCCATTTTTGTTCAATACTTCAATCCACAGAGATTGATGTCAGCGACATCCAGTAAAGTTAATGGAATTTGCCAATCTGGCTGAGAAAAGATCAGATGCTTATAATGCTTATGGATTTCTTTTAATCATAGCATTGAAGAGAAAGAGATTGGAAACATGTCTACAGGCTTCTCTTTCAATCAGATCAATGTGAAGGAGATCTCAAAGTGAAGGGCTCGCTTAATCTCTGAGGGTAACATCAATGTCAAGGACAAAACTGTCACAAGGGTTATTACGCTTAGCAATTGCCCAAGAGTTTAGATTTATCCTATGGCTTACAAAGGTAGGTAGAACTCAAAAATTTTGGCTTCTGTAGTCAAACATATGGCCATGAAATTATGCAACTGTTATTAAAGAGCATATCCAAGAATAAGAAAAGGATTTCTCTGAGTTTACCTTATCTGGTAATAATAAACACTATTTGCTATAAAACATTTATTGTCCAGTACAGATGTCTGCTGGTGGACACATCTCCCAGTTCTACATGAGTCTGAAACCACTTTTCATGTCTTTAGTATTCCTCAGTTCTCAAGGAAAATATTCTTCAAGTCTTCAGAAACTTTAGGTGTGGTTTACTTATCATCAGTTGATAATTTTCAGTATTCGTCATCTAGATTAAGAAAATTGTAATGAAAACATCCAAAGTTTTAGTAACTATCCTACAGAATCCAGAAGAATTTGGCAGTAATTTGATACAACATGTTTGTGTTTCATTCTGCTTATTACTGGCTGAGAAACCTCATCAGCTTTTAACTGGTAATAAATTATGGACATCTTTAAAATAATAGGAAGATGTGGATACATCTGGACATAAAACTTTTAATGAGAGGTCTTTGTATCAATGAAGGGAAAAGAATGTCTAATAATGTTCATTAGAACACAAATTTATAGAAGACATAAATACAGGACCTTACAAGGGTAAGCAATTGTGATGGCTTGCAGGAAGAAACTACTGAGGTATAAAAAGATGAGGAAAGTAGAAAAAAATAATAAATCAATGTATATTGATTTGTAGCAGATCAGACTCCCAAGAGGAGTTCTTCTGATTCAAGGAGTCTCTCTGACTATATACGAATTCCTAGGCAGAGGAATTGAGAAAACTGAGATGCTGAAATTCCTCACTTCTGCTTTGTGGAGCAAAAATAATAAGCTAGATAGCAACTTTGTATCACAAATATAGTCCTGTGAGATTCCTCATGATTTCAACTTGCAATATTTTCATGTTTATTTTAAGTTCTGTTTTCTGGTGGTAAAAAATACAGCTCACCACCTTTTGGGCTATCTTTTGGCTTAATAGTTAAAATCATTACACAAGATTTGCAAAAATTAGGCTTCAAATTAAATTAATTAAATGTTAAAAATAAATCCTAATGATATGTAGTTTGGTATCAATGTGAAGTTCAGGTACTTAGCTCCTTTGGAATTCATCCCTGAGGTATGATTGTCAGTGAAAGATGAGAGAAATAAAAGATTAGGAAAAAGTCTACATTAATAAAGGCAGGTCAGAATTATCCAGATACTTTTCATGGAAGGTTAAAAGTGTGAAAAGTTGTTGTGTTTCTAGGTGACCTGGATTTTTTACAATATTAACAGAAGCATGCACCATAGCAGATAATGCTGTTTTGTTACAATACAATTGTGTCTTCATATTCTGTAAAAGTTTGATAAAGAAAATAATGACGATGCCTGCCTAGACTTAGAAATAAAACAAACAAACCTTCAAAAAAACAAATAGGAAAGGAGTAACAAACATGTAATGAGTTGGTTATCAACATATTTTGTTGGCTTCTGGAGGCAAATCATGTCTGCAACCTTCTGAACACAAGTGATATATGTTTTATAAAACAGAAAAATAAACTGAGGCACATTAAGCCGTTTCATAAGTGATTGCAATCATCAGGTCACAGAATATATAGGACTGTAAAACAATGGCAGGACGTAGAATACATTGTATTGTGTATGTGTATTTATTTTTCAGAAAAAAATCACAATGCCCAAAATATTTTTTTTTTTTTTTTTCTTTAAGTGGAGTTATCTGCTGAAAACAGTAAATATAGACTGAGTCCTAATCTCAGAAATATAATGTGTGGCCTGCAACATGCAAAGTCACAAAAACACTTTTCATTAGTCAAGCTGTACTAGTTTTAACACTTTTTACAAAACGGAAGAAAACTGAAAAGGATATTTTGGACCCCATTTTTCAAAAATAGAGGATTCAGAAATTCTAAGTTGAAAATATTTTCAAGCACTTACAAACTCCATATAAAAATATGGAGTGCAATTGGCACTGCATCTTGAAGTACATTAAAAGTGTGTTGTCTAATGACAGACTCAGTTTTTCACTATGCTTATTTTGTTCTTATCAACCAGCTAAGTATTGTAATCTCTGAAGAGAAAACAAAGCATAAAGTACTTACCACAAAATATTTTTCAATCTACCTGGAAATATCTAGCTAAAAAAAAACCTCACTTAGAAACCGGAATATGTTTCACAAATCAATAAATCAGAATGGCAAATGTGTGACAAACTTAAATCCCAAGTAATAAACTACACTTTAGAACAGCTAAAAATCCATGGTGGGAATATGGAATGAAGAAACTAGTTAGAAAAATACTACTGTAAAAATAAACTTATGCCAACCATCACTGGATATTAAAAACTAAAGATGATCAAAAACATTATTGAAATACTGTTACCACTCGCACATATGCTCACCTCTCACTCCCCTCCCTCCCCCCTGCTCCTGTGGTGGGATAAGGGGGAGAGACAAAAAAAAATAGTAAAGAACATGGATTGAAATAGAAAACAGTTTAATAATAATTAAAGTATGATTTTATGGGGTATAGAAGAGCTTTCTGGCCAGTTCAGGTCACTTGTCCTGGCTGTACTAACTCCCATCTTTTGTGCACCTGCTCACTGACTGAGTATGGGAACCTGAAAAGTTCATGTCTTAGATAGAGTAAGTATCACTCAGCAGCAAACACAACATCACTGTGTTATCAACATTGTTCTCGTGCTAAATTTAAAACACAGAACTGTATCAGTTACTAGGTAAAAAATTAATTCTATCCCAGCCAAACCCCAGACAATATATCTAATAAAATACTGTGCTACACCTTGGAACATGTAAGCAGGGTAAGTAGCATACATTTGCCACACTTACTAGAAATTACCAAATAATGAAAACCTACTAGGAAAAATATACATTTTCTAATCTGAATGCAAGTATCTCTTGAAGAAAATGATATTGCAGATTCTTGTAGCAAAGAATTTAAAAGATACTACTTGATTTGTGGTATAAAAATCTCTTAGAATTAATGCCTAAAATGACTTATATTTTCTATGCCTAGAACATAATGGCTTATAAAAAAAGTGGTATAAATTTTTCCTGAACTACCACAAAGTTTTATGAATAGAAGATCAAACATACTATTTTCCTAAAAACAAAGATCTCTTGAACTTAGCCATTGTTTCATAATTTTTGTACCTGTACTCATTTGAGTAATGTAGACGCATATGTATAGAGTGAGATTTGCAAATTTATGGCAAAGGAAGTCATGCTTATAATCCAACAATACAGGGCAAAATGTTCTGTAAAATTTATGGTTGAAGTTAGATATTCAGTTTCATATGCTTATTGCATCATGTGAGTTTCTTCTCTTAGTAAGAGGCTGAAACTGATATTAAGGCAGCAACTGGCAGATTGTGAAAAATTATGACTATTGAAAAAATGTTTAGCAAAATGTTCTTTTATTTATTGTGAATAGTTGTGATTTATTTTTATATTTATGGCAAGAGCAGAATGACTAGCTATTAAGGAACAAAAAAAATTGTGCATGGAGTTACAAATCAAGAGGCTTATGTGGTATTCCTAGTTCTGTCTCCTGTTCACAAGGACCTTCACAGCTCTAGACCTCATTTTCAGTAAGGTGGGTATATTGGTATTTTAACCTTTCTGTGAGCTGCTGTGTGGTCTGCTCTGCCCATGAAAAGTGTTATGTGAGCAGTATTATTCTGTTATTATTGTTACTAGACTGCAGCTATTGCAGTTATGATATTTTTGTTTCTTTCTACTATTTTTCCTCTTCAGTTGTATTTTTAATGGGCAACTTTATTCTTTTGTCATTATCATAATTATATCATGCAGATCACCTTACTTCATCCCTGTTTTTTAATATATATATAAATACACACACACATGCAGGCATATACTTTTATCTGTTCACATGTAGACATATCTAGACACAAACATACTATGAATATCTGCATGAAAGCTGCATACAATCTTTTAAAGATATGTAGGAGTACTATTTTCTCTGCACTTATTTTCCATTATAATGTCCTATTACTACAGTCTTACTCATATTTAGGATTACTTCACCATTAGTCTTATCAGACACCCACATAACATTTTGAAAATGTTCTACATTTTTATCAAGGATAAAGCCATTTAAGTGACACTTTCAGATATTAGCAAAATTCTCTGTTAACACACTTTTTCCACTGCTTTCTGGAAATTGAACTTAAGAAGAAGCAAATTAGTTCATTACTTAAAAATACCTGAGCACTCCTGTGGTTTTGGGGTTTCTATTTTTCTGTGACTGGTTTGTTCAACTAAAATCAACCAAAGTGGTAAGTGAGAATCTGTTGATTGCTTCATGTGCTGCCAATTTTTTCTTTAAAGCAGTAACAAAGTGCTTTTTACTGCATTTTTTTAAACTGCATAAGAAACAAATTATAATGGTTCTTTTCACTTCAGAAAAATGTCAGATCAGAAGTGAACCTCAGATTAGTACCATTACAGCATGTTTAGGTAGACAGAGAACACCGCAGCTTTGTTTTGTTTTCCTGTGTTGGGGTGCTTTATTTGTCATTTTTTGCATTTTTTTAGCTTTATATTTTAACTACTGAGAACTGGCATAAAGTTTCAGTAATCTGATGACACAGTCAAATGATTGGGATGAATTTTAATTTTTTTCTCAGCAATTTTAACAAATAGCTGAGTAAATGAAACTTTTTTTTCTTAAATGGTGAAATACAGCCAAAGTTTCTGTTGTATTTGTTTACCAAAATATAGGGGATCTAAGGTCACAATGACTCCAATTCTACAATGACCCCCTATTGCAAAATTGATTAGGTTGCTAAATCTCCTGCAATTCATTCTCACATTTGCACACAGATATTTCAAAAGCCACATGGTCATCTGTTCACTTGCTGGGAAATTGATGTAGTGCTAATAAAATTCCTGTTGATTTCAGGCAAAAATATATCTAGAGATTTATGCATGTGCTCCCCAATGAATTTTGATATTTTTCCTCTATACACAGGCTAGGTTTCTCTATGGGCTTTGAAGAGATGCGGATTATTCAACTTTATAATTTCACAACACCTGTATGGAAAGAAGTATCACAATTTTATCAAGATTCAAGTCTTCAAAAATATATTGCTCTTATTTTATTTTTCATCCACCCTCCATTATCTTTCCATTTTGTCTAATTTTTCTGAGGGGGTAAAACTGTGCCTCCTTCACAAAGAAATGCTCTCCACAGAGGTACAGAGGGCCCACCACTACAAAGTTTCTTCTTCAGACTCTTACTATCCTTCTCTACAAAGAATGCTCAATTTTTTTACAATAATTTGCAAAGAAGATTCTTATCCCTGAATGGAAGAGTTGAGTGTTTAGATGGATAAGGAAGTGGGCTGAAAGTCTTCATCTGAAGAACTGTTATGATCAATGTCTCTAGGCCCAAGGGAAGATCAATATTGAGCGATGCTCCTCAAGTATCTCTACTGGAACAGTAAAATTAGGTCCTGCACCTGAGATGGGAAGTTGCCAGTACTAATGCAGGCTGTGAAATGAATGGATTGAGAGGAGCCTTGCAGAGAAGGAGTATGGTGTGCTGATGGATGAAGAATGGAACATGAGTTGCGGCAACATGTTCTTGCCACCTAGAAAGCCAGTCATATCCAGGTATTCAGAAAAAGCAAAGTAGCCAGCAAGTTGAAGGAGGTGATTCTCCCTTCCTATACTTTGTTCTCAGGAGACCTCACCTGTATCATCCAGTTTTGAGGCCCTCAGCACAAGACATACATGAACTCTTTGCATGGTCATGTATGTTATGTGTTTCATTTCCCAGCTGTTAGCTATAGAGTGATGTGGCAAACTGAGTCAGAGTCTCAAGAAACTAAATGAAACCGTGCTGTGCTACATTTATAATAGGACTGAAAGGACAAACATTTTTATATGTGCATGTGTATATAAATTTCTAGATTGCGTGTATATATATTAAATAAGGTATTTGTAGTTATATACTTTATACACAGATTATATCCTATAGAATGTATACTATGAATATATTGTTAGGATATAAGATAGTACTTAATGTTGATTTTTTTCTGTATCTGTGCAGTAGTATGTGCTAGAGTAGTAGACAGCCCTGAAAAAAGCTGTTTGACAAATTCTCCCAATAGTATTATATCCTATTATAAAAATATTTTATTTTTATTACTTACCTGAATACAGGTCTGAGGGATGTAATAGTCAGATCTGAAGTATTCATCTTTTAAATGATCAACTCCATAGTGAAATTTCTGAGCTAAAATCATGCAAATGAACTTAAAAATAATAAACTTACATAATATTATGTTTTGCATATGTAACTGCAAAGGTATTGGTGGGTTAAAAAGAAGAATCCTTCATTTTGCTCTTCCTGTGTTGCAAAAATTTACTTCCTCTAAATGAGATGTAAATTAATGTGACTGCAACTATTATTAACATTATTATGTAGAGTTACGACACATCATTTATGAAATGACATAAAATTCAGAAAAATAACATGGCTCAGTTTCAGTTTCGGAAGCCAAGACCAAACTCAGCCCACCTAATATTATGCATGTGTTAGTTGCTCAAATATATGTGTCAGAGCCATTTGTGGCAGTTTGGTATCTGAGACCATCTGCATGAGGCTAAATTGTGATTTTTGTTCTTCCACAAGTTGTTTCAAATAATAACAGAAGAGAAAGTTCCTCACTTCAGATACTGGAATAGATCCATCAAACTCCTGAAGTCACTATATAGATTGTGTCATCAAATGTAATCAAAAGACAAATTTAAGAATGTTTGCTTTTTTTACAGTTAAAGTTTAAATATTCATTTCAACAGTATTTAAAATTACCAAAATCCTTAAAGTACAGAAAAGGTTAAAAATAAATCCAAATTGGATCGCATTACCAATAGTAAATTGCAGTACAACATGACTGAATTAATTAAAAGTATGAGGTCATCTATTTAATGAACTTTAGGAACCCGCAGTCACCTTTCATCTCCTAGGCTAGTTGAAACCTGATGTATTTATAGTGCTGTTCACGAATGTAAAGCAGAGTTTTAAATATTTTGTTTAAACACTATCCTGTCACTAGTGTAGTCAGCAATAATTGCCTGTGGGAATTTGTTATGTCTACTAGGTCTTCTAATGCTTGAAAACAATTTAGACTACATATATTTTATGCATGTATGTTTATACTCCAATCTATAGACTCTTATATGCTAAGAAATTGAAATTGAGGACATTTTTCAGTTAGAAATCAGGTTGGAGATTATCCAGGAACAAAAAATGTCTAAGTGATGAATAATGAGTAAGTTATGCCTGCATTAATCTGATCCTTTCCATCCTTGCATACATTATACAATAGCATTGTGTAAGAAAATGAGAAAATAAACCCAGTGCAAAACATGATTCTTGGAAAGGTCAGTGGTGTTTAAAAATGGATCAGCATTTCCTTAATAGCTTTGTCCTCATTCTACCTCTGGGCAAAATTGAGTTTAATATTGTACTCGTTAAGGTATTTCCTAATGTTAATTCATATAAATTCTCTCTAGCAAGTTCTGTTCTACAATCTTTATCACATATTCCACTTAACTACCTTTCTAACACATACATGTTTCTCATTTTTCCTCAAGGACTTAGTGGGGAAAAAAATATTTCAATAATCTCCTAGAGGAAGCATTGCTTACTTGCACTTTCTGCACAACCATCTCATCTTAAACACATAAGGTATGTTAAATCATAATTTTGGTAGCAGAATAAAGTGAATTGTACAGGAGAAGCAAAACACTCAATAGAAATTAATAGGTGCGGTACTGTTTCAGAAAAAAATAGTGACTTAACACAGTAAAAAATGGGTTTAAATTATGAAGAGCAGTGGAAATTCTAGTCCATGAAGCCAAAATATGTTCAGGAATGATCCTAAGCGTCTAGAATAGCTGGATTTTGAAGCAAAGATAACCTTATCTTTGAGTCAGAACCTTAGAGTCAGAAGACCAAAATTGTTTGAAACTTTGGAAACTGAAACAAAATAGCTTAGAAGAGATCAGACAGTAGGTTTGCTGAAAGAAGATGATCAAAGAATTCTGTACTGCTGCAGGTGCAGTGGAAGATGACTGTGTCGGGAAGGGTTGTCACAGATATGTATAGTCCTAGAATATATTAACAAAATGTGCTTTTAGATACATTTTTAGATCTAGACTAATAATTTACAAACCAGCTACTGTGATTATTCCTAATTGCTTGGGCATGATGTTGCATAGGTTAGGGATTTGCCCAGCAACAAAGAGTAGAAAAATTATTGTCACCTTTTTCTTTCCTAACTCTGATGGAATTTAATTTAATCAACCAGTATAATGCTTCCTAGATATTGTTACAGTCCAATTTGATTAACAACACAATTGTTTTAATTTAAATTATGGCATGAATCAAGGCAACTTTCTGAAACCTAACACTCAGGAACAACAGTAATAGCTTTACATTTACTGTAGTTAAAATTTCCAACTTTTCAGGACTTCTAGAAGTTAAGAAAGGACGACTATGATCACTGATGTCCATTGTGACTCTGAGACATTGATGACTACCCTCTGGATATGTCTGTCCAACCAATTTCTTATCCACTTAACAGCCCACTCATCAAATACATCTCCCTCCACTCTATATAGAAGGATATTGTGGAGGACTGTGTCAAAGGCACTACAGAAATCCAGGTAAATTACATCTGTAGCTCTTCCCTTGTCTATTCATGTATTCACTCCATCACAGAAGATCACTCACTCTTTTCATATTTTGAGGGGTACTCTTAGCTAAGTAACTATATTCTTTATGTTAAAATATCTTTGACATATTGCATGGAATTATGAAGTTTAAGAAACCGATGTGGGCCACAAAAATACTTGGAAAATTTAATGAAACTTTAAACAGTTATAAACCAAGTTACTGAAATAAAGTAGTTTTAAAGAGAAACATTCATTAGAGACACCTTACATTGTTACGAGTGGGATTGCTTTCCAACACTTATACACTGGTGTATATCATGGATGTCCCTAGGAAACTCCTGTGTCTAAGTGACAAGACTATGAAAATCTGGGGACAATTTGTTGCCTAAACTTACCTAAACATTGGTATGCAGAGTTAGCTGAGATATTCTGGGTTTTTCCAAGATATCTGTACAGGGCTGGCACATATGAAATTGCATACCCAAGAGATATATCTCTTTCAGGGCACACTTCAGGATGTCCAAAATGGTGCTAACACCTCTGTCTAGGGAATCAAATCCTATGCCTTGGCAAGAAACTTGGCAAAGTGCCTAGGGAGTTACTCAGCACAACAAATGTAGGAGTTTGCACTGCTTGAGAGTGATTTGAACAGATGTCTTGACCTCACAGAATATAATTTAATCACCTAAATATGGGCAGTTAATGACATTTGAGTTACTATAGGGAAACTATTCTAGCTGCTGAGCCAGAGGGATCTGGATTGCCATGTTTTATGCACCAGTTCTCAGATAGAGGACTCAGATGGAGAAGATGCCTGAGACAACCAAGGATTTTCCACGCAATGATGTCAAGCTATAAATGTCTGTGGCCAAGAAATAAGGCTTTATTTGTTAAAACAGATTAAAATTAAAGTTATTTTAGAGAATAATTGAAACAGAACTGAAGGACTCTTTTTTTGGAAGACAATGTCATAGCGCATAATGCCGGCAACTTGAAATCTGACAAAGTCAAACTAAGGTTATTCCCCCACTTTCTGGCATGAATAATCACAAGTAACATTGGAATATTATGTCAATAAGTAGTCTTGATTCACTAAGAGTTCCTTTAAGTTTTGACATATTTTGATTTCTATTAAAGTGTGTTCTAATTCAGGTCCAGATATTGGACTTGAAGAACAAATAAATCCATTAGATTTCATTAGATAATGAAATTGTTATGCAAATAATCAGAGTAGGTCATAGAACACATATTTAGATTGTGACTCTGGGGCCTATAATATTTTCAGAGTTCAAAACTTCTAGGAATGGTGTAAAAAGAGCTGGAGGATGTTTGAGAACAAAGACACATCAGAGAATACAGTCTCAATTTTGAAGTGTGACCAAGAATTTCATGTTTACAAAGAACAAAATAGCACTTGCTGGATTAACACCTTAAAAAGAGAAAGAGAGGAATTTGTGTACATTCATTTTCATTGATGTCTAATAGGAAGATGTTACCATTTTCACTACTTTGTGTATCGCAATTCCTATTTTCATTATGAATATCTCTAGAGTAAAAGTGACAATCCAGCAATAATAGGGTATTTCTTTCTTAAAATGTAGAGGGAGACATCTACAAAAATGCTATCAATAGCCTGCATGAACCACATGAATGTCATTTGTGAAATACTTCAGAAAAAGTAATTTTCCCTTTTATAGAGGGTGACACTGAGAGGAGACAGCCACTTTGTGGAACTTTGAAAGTTCTTTCTCTACAGTGAAGGTATATAAAGCCACATTGGCCAGTTTTTTCTGTCTCTGGTGTTTATTATTTCTGATAAGAAAAAGTTGGTAAAAGACTTATAGGACAGTTTGTGTAAATGCCATCTTTTGTTTACTCTTTGACTTCCTCAGTGTCTGATTTCCTAGACACACAATAGCAGTGTAGGAGGAAAGTTAGCTATTACTCACAGTCTGCTGTCAGTTTAAGCATTCACAACCTGTCACGTCTTGTGAGAACTGAAGATGCAAATCAGTCTCTCTCTGCAGTGGCTCAAAAAGTGTGCCAGGTGGAATGTATTCCTTTATATGCTTCAGTTGGTTGAAAAGCAACATAAATCTATTAATAAATGTTCATTAATAACACTAATTATCTCCTCTCTACCACTGAGAAAATATAGACTACACCATACCTAGAAATTTGCATTCACCTTAAGGATACCTGTAAACAAAAGCCCAATGAAATCACAAAACTTTCTTACAAATTTAGTTTTTTCTAAGTCAAAATTATATGGAATTTATCTTGTCCCTTTCATTTTCTCATCACTAGTTTTGCTCACTTCTTCAACAGTGTTTCAAAGATTACTGTTGAAGAAGTGAGCAAAATTCAGTAATCTACCTTTGGTTTTATATTGCAAGGACTTTTTCAAGTCATATTTTTCTAAATAAATTGTCAATACATGTGTAAAAAGGGTGTTTGTATCTTTATATATATGTCGATTTATCCCCACATATTCATAAAAATGTTCACCTTTCTTTAAGGCAGAGGATTTTAATCTTTCATTTACATACCAAGCACCTAACACAAAGTGCTACCATTGATCTGAGAGTAGTCTTTCAGCAAAATATAACGTCTAAATAAATTTTCTAGTTTAAAGTATGAGAATGCATGCTGTTTAATACTATTTTTTAATGTAAAAGACATGGGTTTATGTATATTAAAGATTCATCATTATTTTGATATATAGCTTTGCAAGATCATCTTTTTTGATTTTATGAGGTGTAAATCCACTAACAATGGCCACAGCAATGCCCCAAACATTAAGTGTGAAAAGTTTCTTTTTTTGCTTGGTTTTTGTCATCTAGTGTCTGTATGACTCTATGCCATTCCATTTATGGGTTAGTAATGAAGCAGAAAATAGTCAGTGTTTTAAAAAGTCTATGACAAAAGAGCAAAAGTTTCTTTTCTCAGAGAGATGTCTATCATACTACTTCCACAACCCAAACTAAAGACTTATTTTATATTTCACTGTCTGTCTTCTAAATGCATAATTTACAATTTGAGTTGAGCTTTTTCATTAAATCCCCTGATGATCAGGCTTCCTCACTGGTTCTGTGGAGCATAACTCTGAACTTTATCTCTTGGACTTACATTCTGTATTATGTGATTTGTACATTTTACTATCAGGATTGTTGCACATTCGTTTCACAGCAATAGAGAATAATTTAAACTTTATGATGGATAGGATTTACCATAAGTGCAGAAAAACGTTTCAGAACCATCTGTTTTCAAAGAATTTAAATTGTCACTTAAAAAAAATTGTAATACTAACACTTACCATGATCTTCCCAGATACGATAGTGAACGCCATAGGTTATGGACAAGAAAGCACCACATATAAGTAGGCCTACCTCTAAATTTAAGCAGAATTAACATGTAGATATGACAGCTAAAAAATATTATGAAATATTTGCTAGTACTAATTGAAGTTTGTTTTCTTTCAACACAAATGTTTAGATTTTAAATAAAACTAAGAAAATTAAAATACAACTTTTTGAATATAAAAAAGGCGTATTCTATCTTTGCAAACATTTTTGACAATTCAATTCTCATCACACCAAATGTGAGTGGGACTAATTTCAGTGGCTTAATTAAAATATTTTTAGCTAAATGATATTCAAATTATAAATTATTTTTGCTATCTAATTTTATTTTTTAATGTTGGGAACTGTCAAGTACTTTCTGAAAGCATTTTGCAGACATATGGCGCAGTATGCTTGTACCATTGAATGCCATCTGCTGTCTAGGCTTAAATGTACACTAATTTTACTTTTAATTCATAATGAACGTGAAGAATGAATGTGACCCATGTACTGTAATTTGGTTAAGTCATTGGCAGGTGTACTTTTAAGGCATAAAGCATATTTGTAATTATAAAATGGCTATTTACAAGCTCCCAGGTGGGTAAGTAGCTATCAGTAACAAATAATTGCATGCCAGCCCTTTATGCTCCCAATCACTGTACTGGGACAAAAACCTAGAAAGAAGAAAGTATGAGGCATTCCCTTACTAAGAAGCATATAAAAGTTATATAATTTGCATTGCCAAATTTAAACCTCTGAAAGACTAAAACATTTGTTTAACATATAAATGAAGATCATAGTTGCAAACATAAAAGATGTCAAAGAAAAATTAATGTGTGCACAGACTCTAATTTATCATCCTTTACACCACAAGATGAAAAATTATACAGAACAAGTCATGCTGACAGCTTTGACCCTCATCGAGAGAAAAAGCTTAATGCTGTAGTAAATGCATCAATTGTGAATGATTCATCAAGAATTTGATGGAGAATCACAATGGTGAATTATGTTAAGATAAATTGACACATCCTCACTGAAAACTGTGACGGACCAAATCTTATGAGGAGGAGCTGAGAGACCTGGGGTTGTTTATTCTGCAGAAAGGGAAACTCAAGGTGTATCTTATCAGTCTGCAACTACATGAAAGGAAACTGTAGCAAGGTGGGACTCCTCCTCTTCTGATAACGTGATGGGACAAAATGGATTAGCCTAAAGTTGCAACAGGGGAGGTTAAGATTAGATATAAGGAAAATTTGATTTAACCAAAAGAGAGTTCGAGCACAGGAGCAGGCTATGCAGAGAAGTGGTGGTGTCACCATCCCTTGAGATATTAAAAGGGTGTGTAGATGTGGAACTCTAGGGACATGGTTTAGTGATGGACTTGGCAGTGTCAGGTTAACAGTTGAATTCATTATCTTAAAGATCTTTTTCAGCCTAAATGATTGATTAAAAAATAACAATAAAAAGTTCCCCCAAATTCAAAAAATATTCTGGAAAAAAATCTCAGAATATTTAACATCATAGCCATTTCTTGTTAAATTACAATGTACTTAATAACTAAGAAATACTGCTGCTCATGTAACTAATGGAACCTGCACGGAAAGAGAAGTTTTCTGGTTTTAATGTCTTGCCTGAATATTGCTTTTATTCCTCTTTCCATTGAAAAGTAGACTAACTTAGTCATACTGTTTTTGTTGTATTTCTGGCTGGCTTTCTGTTTTCTCCTAGCAATTTATTCAGTTATTAGTGTCTGTGAAATTTAACAAAAGGATATAACTTTTGAGACTGTGCCTATGCTGCTTTTCTTAGGAGAAAATCCCATGTCTTGGAAATTATACATCTCAGAGGAATTTCTACATTGTGGTCTCATGGTTTGTTATATACTTCATTTGTGGCATCTCCTCATGTCAGAAGCTTAGTAAGGAGGAGAGAGAAAACTGGGCAGTGTTACTGACATGCTGATACTTAACTGTGATGTGCAGCATCTGTAACCCTCCTCACATGTTATCACAGAGGTTCTGCCAACATCACTGAAGGGCTTGCCTTTAGCCAGCAAAGAATCCATCTTGGAGCCATTCAGAACCATCTCTTACGGACATGCAGAAAACTTCTGATTTCTTCTCACTGAAGACACCTCTGCTGCAGTCCAGCTGCTGCCAAAACCTTGCCACCTAATCCTAATACACGTATATTGTTACCTTACAAGCTAATGCTCTGCAGATTCACACATCTAGTCTGGGTGGGGTTGTCCTTATTTTTTGCCTGCTCTGCTATGCTACTGTGAGAATTGCTGTGTGCGTTCTGCAGTTAAAATTAAATTTTTCTGTCTCTATTATATGCACAGACTTTCAGTTTCAGTAGTGAAAAATACATTAGGCATTTCATCATCACCTGGATCTCTTCTCTTCCCTAACATTTTGCAGCAGATATGTGTAACACTTCTCATATATGATTCGAAGTGAGTAGATCTCACATATGCACCTTACCATTGGGCAATTATCATCTATCTCAGGCAGAAAACAATAACAATGACAGCAACTATTATGATTGTTGTTGTTGTTGTTGTTGTTGTTGTTGTTGTTGTTGTTATTATACTGTATATCTGTATAAGCTGCAATATCATTATTCCTTAGATGAACACAAGCCTGAGTTTCACCAGACATGGATATATTTTGTTTCAGTGTTCTATGAGGACAAAGCTGTAGCCTAGAATGTATGAGCCAGCCATTTGGGTCATCTGAGGGTGAGGTTTTGTTTGTAGCTTGCTCAGCAGCTGAACACTAGACAAAGTTAACCCATCAAAATAGAAATAGTACTCTAAAGTGAAACAAGTGGTGCTGTGGCCAAGATATTCATACTGTCCAAAAGAAGAGGGCAATTTCTTTGAGAAGGCTCTTGTCTAATCCTGTAGACTGCATGCTTACTACAGGCCAGATGACATTAGCAGTGCTTCTTTTTGCATAGTTTTATCTAAAAGCAGTATAGTTTGTCCACTCACCAACGTCTGTGACATAACTAAAGATATGTGGGTAAATTTAGAAGATTTTAAATGTGCATTTCTGATTCAAATTAAAATGATTTTGCAGATTCCTACAATAGTTTATACCTCCCTTTTTCCATTATTAATGTAAATGCTTACATAGATTCCCAGCAAAATAAACAATTCAGGGCACCACTAGAAAACTGGTTACTGAGTCTAATCTGCATATAGGCAAGTTGGGTGACATAAAGCTCCACCTAGGTTAATTAACTGCCAAAATGCATATATGACTTGTATGATTTTGTGGTTGAAGTAATTAATTTCCTTAAATAACATTGATATATATTTTATGGAAATGGGCACTGAAGTCTTAATCCTGAGCAAAGTTTTTTCTTTACCAGAACAAAAGTGCTTCAGAAGCAAAAACAAGACTGTTTTGAATTAAAAATGATAATAAAAAATTACTGAAATGTTTGTTAAAAGTAGCTATAACTCATTTTTCCAGAGATGAAGTAGCTAAATTTGCATTTATTCAAACCTTCTAATTTATTTTTGTGTATTGTAAGACTTTAAGCACCATCTAAATGAAGTTATTTTTTCCACATAAATCCAAAAATTTATGTCTTCAAATTTAGAAGTCTGATAAATTAATATTACTCTAACTCCAGACTCACTTTACAGTCAGAAGAAAGAAATAAAAAATCTCCAGAGGAACATGCCATATAAGATTTAAATTGCTTTCTGGAGATGCTTCACTTTCTTTATTGATTACATAAAGAGCTTTGACACTTCTATAATGGGAAGGATGAATCTGAACTACAATAACATGTGGTCTTCTTTAAACTGATTAGTTGTACTTCCAATTTTTTCCTTAATTTTTTTTTTTTTTGCTCATTATCTTGCTCTTTTTGGTTACTATTTTCATCCTTCCGCATTTTACAGTAACTGTGCATGCAAGTTGAGAATGGCTAGTGTCTTTTTTTGCTCAAGAAAATTCATTAGAAATCATAGAATCACGGAACAGTTTTGGTTGGAAGAGACCTTAAAGATCATCTAGTTCCAACTCTCCACTTCCATGAGCAGTGACACTTTTCGTTAGACTAGGTTGCTCAAAACCCCATCTAATTTGGCTTTAAACACTTCCAGGGATGGGGCACCCATGACTTCTCTGAGCAACCTGGTCCCTGTCTGTGCCTTCATAATGAAGAATTTCTTACACATACCTAATTCAAAACTATTCTCTTTCAATTTAAAGCCTTTCTGGCTTTTCCTGGCACTACATGCCTATGTAAAAAGTCTACCTCCCTCTTTTTTGTAGACTCCTTTCAGATACAGGAAGGCTGCAATTAAGGCATCTTGAAGTCTCCTCATTTCCAGGCTAAGCAATCCCAATTCTCTCAGCTTTCCCTTATAGATGAGATGCTACATCCCTTTAATCACCTTGGTGACAGCCTCTCCATCTCTCCTTCTTCAGCTGCTCCTTATGAACAGACATGGATAGGCACAGTTCAGTCATGGGATTCATTCCACCAAGTTTGAGTAAGGGCATTGAGGCCATAACTTTCCAACACATAGGTGGCTTCCAGCCCTTCCTGTTTGTCGCTCATGCTGCATACGTTGGTGTAAAAGCACCCCAGCTGGGCTGTGGGCTGCATTGCCTTCCTGGAGGAACACCTCTAAATGCCTTCACAACATTTCCCTGTTGTTTTCCTGTTGGCTTCTGTCACCAGATCAGTTCCTGTCTCATCTCTGCAAGACTACAAGGATGATCTGGTGTGGCCAGCACTTTTCAGAGCCACTGGCAGAAGGCCCTCAATAGCATGCCATCTCTCTAACTTTTGCATATCATCCCACACCTTGCCAGGGACAAAATTGATATTGTCCCATTCTTCTGTCACAAATAATTTAAAGCTCTGCCAATGATCTCTGCTGGTTCCTGAGCAATGACATTGCCCCCCTTGGTGAGAAAGGTGAGTCCTGTCTGATAACAGGGTTTTGGGTGCTGCACAGATCATTCCATTGTCAAAAACCCAAAAACTTTGGTTATGACACGAGCCATGGAGCCATGTTTTAATAGACTCAGCCCATCTGTTTTTTCTAATATTGCTGCCCTCAGGAAGTACAAAAAAGAATAAAACTTGTACCCTAGAATCTCTTACCAATCATTTCAAGGCCCAAAATTTATTTTGATTGCCCTTGGACTATGTGTTGCCACTTCATCCCTCACTCCCTGTGTGGAAGATCAGTCTGAGGGTAGCACCAGTTAAGAAAGTTTTCCAAAGACAGTAAATCTCTTAAAATAAATCAAGCAAACAAGTAAAAAATACAGAAAAGTAAGTTCTTTATTCGCTGACTACCAATAAGACACGTTTTATAGTCTTTTCATCATAAATCTTTCTTGGAGCATAGGGCCAAAGAAGTAAGTTTCCCTCCACTCGATTAGTATGTGAAAATATATGGTACTTCCTTTTACATATATTTTATTTTTCATTCTATTATTTTATATGTCTACTAAGCATTAATGATCTCAATATCTTTTGGGTCTTTTTCAGATAAATTCACCATTTGTAATAATATGGGCAAAATTTTTAATAGGCTAGGCCATCTATGTATTTAGAACACATTGAACTCTTGAAAACACCAGCAGATTCAGTCCTCATGGACTTTCAAATTTGACTTTGCTGATCACAGGCTTCAGCTACTATGTTAGCACTTTGCCTTAAACATCACTGCCAGCCTTTCTAGTCAGCATAAAGTATTGTAACCAATACCTACACAATGCTGGTGAGGTTTAGGCACTTTTAGGCTGTCTAGTCAACACGCTTTACATAACATTGGAGTAGTTAATTATCTTTAGTGGTTTTATTCGCAAATGTCACATATGGAATAAAATATTCTTACCTCCATTTCCAAAAAGGCCAGTGTGGACTTTTGGTCATTGAGAATTTAAAAGCTAAATTCACCTACCTAAACATGGTGACAGTTAAAGAAAAAACATATCATAACAGTCCACATCTGCATAGTTAGCTATGGTTAAAGTACTTGGGTAGCTGGCATTCTGAAATCTGGGATGATTCAGACTCACAATTTGCAAAAGTGGATGAACCTTTGTACTAATTAATATGCTAATACAGTACTTCTCTGTTTAATTTATATCCCCGTGAAAGCAGAAATCATGGCTTTAGGAAGCCTGTGTCTCTGTCTTACTGATTTTACTTAATCTCACCAAAAGCCTCCAGTGCCTACTTCATTATCTGTTGAAGTCCCTTATGTTAATTTATTTTGTTAATTTATTGTATGAAACCAATTAAGTTACAGTTTTTATTATGCTATGATGTAAAATCATGAATATTTATCATACATATGATAAAAAGTTCTGGACAGCAGAAACAAGAAAGCCCAAAAGGGGACCGTTGGATAAAATTCAGAGAAATCTTTACAACAGTGTAGATGTGGAGGAGAATGAAATATAAGAATCAGAAAACAGTTTTGAGAGAAAAATAAAAGGAAATTCATGAGAATATTGAATATGAGGACTGAAAACTAAGAAAAAGAGGGGGAAGGAAATGAATGAAAATGGAGAAGAAGAAAAAAAATTGTTAAAATCTGAGAAGTTCTTTACAGCATATAGAGGTTTTTTTGTGTTTTGTATATGATAATGGCACTACAGATTTGGCAAGAAATAACTTAAAGATAAGGGTCATCAGAGAGCCACTGAGATATTGAGGTTAGAAGGAACCTCTGGAAATCATTTTTTTCTGACTCCATGCTCCAGCAGATTTACCTAGAGCAGGTTACCCATCTTCAGTTGCAAAATTGCTGATGGTATGCTCTTCCCCACTACCCACATCAAAAATGAAACTGTTAAACAGCACTGGAGCCAGTATTCAGCCCTGGGATATACACCTACTTACTGGCCTTTCAATTAGGCATTGTTCTACTGATCACCCCCCTCTTGTCCCAGCTTCCAGTCAGTTTACAACTTACCTGCTGATCTGGCCCATAGAACAGTTTGTACCTGAGAATCTTATAAGAGACAGAGTCAAAGGCTTTACTAAAGTCCATGCAGATAGTAACAACTGCTTTCCCCTCATGAACCATGCCAGTCATTTCATTGTAGAAGGTGGTCATGTTTTTCCCTCTGTGATGCCACGTTTACTATTCTTGTTGATCTTTGTTTTCTCAATACTTTTGTTCATATACAATGTCCATTTTGTTATCATTATCTTTGAGGCACTGCAAAAGACAAAATTTCTTCAGTCTTTGAATTGTTATTACCTTAATGATATTTAAATCTTTGCTATATGCTATATTGTCAGAAGTAGTCATGAGATATGATAAAGTGATTAGGAAGTTCAATCAATAATATTACAGAATACTTTATTTTGAAAGGTTTAACATGTCCAATAAATCTTTTGTTTATAACTTCTGTTTCATTTTTCAGAAGTCAAAAAAAAGTTGTGGGGATATCCCTGCTTAAATGTAAAAAGGTACAGATTTTATGGAAAATTAATTTTTACAGTGGATGGAAGCAGATGTCTTTTTGAGTCATCGTTTTTCCAAATTTAACAATGGTAAGAATTATACAAGACAACTTAATAGTTTTGTTTGTGACTGCAGGAAAAAAAAATTTCACTAATCTCTTTGGCTCCTATACCTTCTTATACCTTTGTTTGATAAAGTGTAGGAATTGCACTTGAAATAGTCACTTTACCAAATAATAAATGAAGCCTTTATGAGGATCATGGAACCAAACTCCTCAGCCCACACAGGACAGCATAGAAGTTAAATCATGTGTCCTGAGAAATACAACAAAGTTGATCAAATGGCTAGAGAGCCTCTCCTATGAAAATATGAGAGAGTTAGGACTGTTCAGCCTGGAGAAGAGAAGGCTCCAGGGAGACTTAATAGGAGTTTATGGGGAAGATGGGTGTGGGTTGGACATTGGACCTAGATGATATTTAAGATCTCTATCAACACAAACCACTCTATGATTCTAAGGGCTAAGAGCATTGTTCAAATTCTTCTTAAGCACTAAGAAGCTTTGGGGCCATAGCCACTTTCTTGGGAAACTTGTTCTAGCACTTGACCACCTTCCCAGTGGTGATCCCAGAAAGACCCTTAAGCCATTCCCTCATATCTTCTCACTAGACACAAGAGAAAAAAAAAACAAACCCATTCACTGTCTTCCCTTCATTCACTGGATGGATAAGCTTTTCATAAAAGTTAATAATTATTTTTCATAAAAGTAAGTTAATAAGGCATGATTTTCATTTTGTGAACCCATATTGTCTTTGATCAATGGCTGCATTGCCTTCCAGTGATTTTCAATAATTCCCAGAATAATTCTATCCGTAATTTTACCAAGCATAAAAGTGAATCTGAAAGTCTTATTATTACCAAGGTCTTCTTTCTTGTCCTTGAAAACTGGAAAAAGTCTTTTCTGGCTTCCATTTGAGTGCGACCCCTTCAGATTTCCAAAATAATACTTCCAACTCCAGAACCTCCTATCTGTTGTGTAAGTGCACCTGGGAAGGCAAGCTAGATGTCCAGAGTCAGTGAGATGTGGTCCTACCACATTTTCTGTCAATCACCATCTAAGAATTCTGGATACTCCTCAGCTTGTTTCAATTTTTACTATGATCTGGGAACATCTCTCAACCATTCTTTCTGCTGCCCTCTGACACAAGTGGGAACCTCAAGCATGCGCTGAAGCTGAAAATTTGGATAGCTACTTCCCTTGGGAGCTTTATTTAGGTAGCTGCACTGGGTGCTAGTACCACAGGAGGCACAGAAGACGTGACATTCTGTTGGGTGGTTGCTACTATTAGAGCTTCCTATGGGAGATTATGGCTGGAGTCAAGACTCCGGGATCAGGCAATCTGGTTGATGAGGCCACAGACACCCAGCCTCTTTGGTGTTCTTCAGCAGATTGTCATCCTTGCTGCTGCCTGGTCTCCCCAGACACACAGCCCAAGGGGTTCAGAAACCCCCTCAGACACTCCCCTCCAAGGTAGATCATAAGCCTCACGTGCCTCTCAGCACATAGTAACTGCTGTTGTTAATCTGGGCATCCCATGGGTTGACCTATGATACAGGCATAATGTTTGACCTCTTAAAGAGTCCATCATCAGGATTTGTGCATCTTCCAATAATGGGGCTGCACCAGAGTACACTACTATGAGACAATGGAAGAAATAAACCCAAACAAAAAAAAAATAAAAAGGCATAAAAAACCCCAACCGAACAAACAAACAAACAAACAAACAAACAAACCACAACAAGATTTTTTTTCATGGCCTGGTAGCTAAGATATTTTCATAGTTCAACTGATGCCTTAAGATTTTAGCCTTTATATTTTTCAAATCCTGTACTGCATTAGCAACACAACACTAAACTCCATATAAAGTGTCAGCTACTGTCTACACATCTTGGTCAGACAAAACAATTCTTCTAAGCCTGAAACTCAAAGACCCCCTTGAGCTTTAGGCCCTGAAAAGTATAAACAAAAGTGAATTGGGAAAGCACAAACAGAGGGAATACGACTTCATTACCTGAAGGTTTAATTTGAGAATTAACCCCTGATATGCAAATAAACCTTACTTATATCTGTCTGAAAAACTCATGACCATCGTCCATTTTGAGTGTAGTCCATTGGGGAGGCTTTGTCTGGCATTAATGTACCTGAAGGCCCTCCATTAAATATAACCACTTTTGTCCTTTTAACTGTCTGGTCTCTGTTTCTCGGTAAGCCTATAATAGGCATCGTAACTCCAACAAACAGCCAAGTCCTATGCAGCTGCTTGCTCCCTCAGCCAGCAGCAGGATAAGGGAGAGAATCAGAAGGGTAAAAGCTTAATGTGTGGGTTGAGATAAAGAAAGTTTAGTAAGGAAAGCAAAAGCCTCACACACAAGCAAAATAAAACAAGGAATTCATTCACTGCTTCCCGTGTTCAGCCATCTTCTCCAGGACAGTAGGGCCCCAAGACATGTAATGGTTGCTTGGGAAGACAGACACCATCCCTCTTACTTCTTCCCTCCAGATTTATACATTGAGCATGATGTCGCATAGTCTGGAATATCCCTGAGTCAGTTTGGGTCACCTATCCTGGCTGTGACTCCTCCCAACCTCCTGTGGATCCCCAGATTCTTAGTATGAAAAGCAGAATTAGTATGAAAAGCAGAAAAGGCCTTGATTCTCTACAAGCCCTGCTCAGCAATCAAAAAAATCTTTATATTATCGATCCTGTGTTCAGTACATAACTAAAACACAGTCCCATACAGCCATTGTAAAACAAATAACTCCACCTCAGCCAAAACTAGCACAGACATCTTTCCAATGTGTGGAAGACATAGGTTCAAACTTCCTCAAGACAAGAAATAATCTGGAATCTCAATTCACTTCCATTTTTCAATTAATCTATTTAATTGATTTATTTATTTAATTAATCTATTATCTACAAAGTAGTCACAAGTTTAGCTGTAACCCTAACCACATCTATCATCTCTCTCTCCAGAATAGTAACACGTGACTACAGTTAGATATTCAAGGAGCTTTCTGGTTAAATAAGAAAATGTTCAATGAAATTAGAGGAATACTGGGAGGTTTTGAAAAGAAGACAGACCAAATCACTATTTGGACTCAGTCATCTAAAACTCACACAAAATTGGATGAGGTTTAAGCAGATTGAAACCTTGAGTTATTAAATGATTGAATTACTAGATGTCATAAACACTGGCAGTTGGCCAAATTGAAAAATATGATGATAACTAGCTTTGTTCCACTTTTAACAGCTCATTATAGCATGAGAAATGAAACTGCCATATTACTCCCTGTCACAGATGGTATGCACAGGTTGAAATTAGTATTTATTAAAGTAATATAATTCCTTTTATCCATACTTTCCTTTTATCTTATAGAAAGAGGCAGGTGACTGACAATTTTTAAAAGAAAATGGCCTAAGCCTTCTCACCCTCTTTAAATGGCTATATTCATAAAAGAAAATTCATACTTAGAGATCATGTTTTAAAAGCGTTTCTTAGAAGAAAGCAGAAAAAACTACAAAGATTGTAATTTTTAGGTAATTTCAGTTTGAAAATAGTTGAAAGTGGCTGTCATATTTTACAAATCATAGGACTGCTGCTGTTGGTTAGAGAACAACCATATAATTTCCTGAAAATAATTCGAGGATCTGCTGTCAATCAATGTTCTAATTTCTTTATTTTGCAAAAAATTCACATTATGACTCATAGTTTTTCTCCTAATTTCCTAGTTATTCCTTTCCAAGGAAGAGTAAGCTTGCACCAGATTCCTTGTTCCTCCTACCTTCAAAAGGATATGGAGTATATTTGGTAAAAAGAGAGTAAAGAATGTTCACAAATCAGGAAAATTTATATATACTCATGAATTCCCTTACTCTGTCTTTACTCCCTCTCTTTTTTCTTATTTTATCAGATTATATTGTATAATTTCAATGTAGTTTAATAGTTAAGCCCAAATGTAGGTTGAAAGTTTGTGTTATAGAAACTAGCATCATAGGCAAACATATTGAAAGGCAATTTCCATTTCATTTGCTTTTGCAGCAGCGCTTCATCCCAAGAGTTGTTCTCTTGGGTTGGGTTCTGGACAGCTAGCTTTGGCCACAGACCAGTTGAGCATCTATTAAATCCTTTTAACCTAAACTAAGGGGAGAAGAACAATTGGTAGAATGAAGACCTCTAGAGAAAGAAGTGCTATAACTTAAGATAGACAAAATGCTGGAGGAGACAATTCATCTCCCATCAATTCTGAACCTCTGAAATGTGGATGTGTAATCTGAACTAGCACATCAAATCTTCACTATTACTAGTGGAGAGAAAAAGTGGAACTGTAGTGCATAAAAATAGATGCCTACTGTCACTTGAGGTACTGTGACATATGCTGGCCTCAAAGCTTCTACTCCAATAGGGTGCAGATCTCAGTTAAGTGCTGTGTCACACAGCTTTGTCCTATTCAGGTGTATTGCATAGCCTAGGAATCACAAACCACATGAGGTACTTCTGTGTGAACAGCTAAATCCCTTCTGAGCAGATCAGCTGGTTTACACTTCAAATCTGATTTTGATCTAGCAACAAAGATTCCTACCTACAGATGCATTTCAAGATATAACATATAAATATATATGTAAAGCTTATACCCATAGCCAATGGGTAATTATAGCTATTTTACATACATATAGCTATTTACATTATGTTACAGTTAAATTATATCATGAACAGACAAAATTAAATATGTAATGCTGTAGACAAAGTAGGTAAGTTTTAAAACGCATTAATTGAACATTGTGATTAAGATATTTCATTGTCCTTACATGGCAAGATTTTGGTTTCAGGGGGTAGCTTTGTGAGAAGAGATCAGGAGCTATCTCCTTGTCAGACACAGCCTCTTCCATCTGGCTCCAAAATAGACTGGCTACTGGCCAAAGATGAGCCAATCAGCAATACTAGTGGTGTCCCTGCAATAACATATTCAAGAAAGTGTAAAAAACTCTGCAGCAGCTGTGAGAAAGTTGAATGTGATCTGTGAAACAGCCCCTTCAGACACCAAGGCCAGTGAAGGCAAGGGAGGAGATGCTCCAGGTAGGAAAGGCAAAGATTCTTCTACAGCCCATTGAGAAGACCGTGGCAGCCTAGATTGTCCCTCAGCAACCCATGATGACTGATGGAGCAGATGTGTAGGACTCTGCAGGCTGAGTAGGACTCTGAAAAGGTGGTGCCAGAGCAGACTCCTTAGGGAAGAGGATAGAAGTGTTAGGTATGAAGTGAAGCATGGGAAGAAGGAAAGGGTAGGAGGAAGGTAGTTTTATTTTTCACTGTCCTATTCTGTTAAAATTAATTGCCAATATATTAGATTAATATCCCCAGGTGAAGATGATTTTGCCCATGACAGCAATTGGTCAGTGCTCTCCCTGTTGTTTTTAAACATGTTTTTTTCAATGTGTCTTGATTAGAAGAGGGAATGATGAGGTCTTAGTGGGCACCTGTCAGGTTGCAAAGGACAATCTCCCCCCATAGTTTTTCTAATAAAAAATTTGTTTTATCTGAGATGGAGCTCAAATCTAACTTATTGCTAAAATCTGGCATACTACTACATGGACAAATATATGGAATCTTCCTTAACATGTGATGTTAATTCTGCAATAACTTCTTTGTTATCAGACAAAAACAAGTCCCTAGTTAAAGTAAACTAAGAGTTCCTCCTTTAATAATTTGGCTTTTTTTTTTTTTTTTTTTCATCTTTTCTCTTCAGGATTGGAAGAAGGTAGAGAATACTTTTACTGTAAGTTTTAGAAATTATACATGGACAACATGAGATTAGTATCTGAGCTATGCTTAAGGCCATGAGTTTGATGGCACCTTTTCTCATGAATTAATGCAAACTCTGCTTGTTACAAACAGGATGAAAACAATCAACATACCTGAAGTATAAAGCTACTGGTTTTGAAGATAATAGTTTACAGCTGTATAGTTCTTTTATTCATGAAGATTTGTCCTATTGAAATGGAATTGTTATCTTAAATTGCAGAGGAGCTTTGAGTCAACTGTTTTTTCAGATAGTTCTGGTTTTGTGACTGATGTTTTGTCCTCTGAATGGAGGGTGTTTTTTTTCTCCTCTCCACTGATGTGTGTTGGGATCAGTTGATCTCCAGACTGGTGCCACTGCCAGACTGCAATGCTGCAGGGGTGCCTGTGCCCAGTCCCATCCCCTGCAGTGCCATAGGGAGTCTGCTCCTGGGTGGGCCCCTTGGACCTGCATTACCTGCACACTGTCTCTGGCCTCAGCTCTAGTCCCATCTCTATCCCACACTCCTGAGAGGCCACCCCCAACCTCACTTGGGCCCTGGTTCCTCCCTTTACTCAGGTGCTGTGGGGCTTCACCCCAGGCCGTGAAGAAAATACCTGTGCTGGGTCACCCTCAGCTCCTATCTAATTACCCCCCTTGGAGCAGCCTTTCTTTGCCTCACTTGACAAAAGGAAATAAAGGTGCATCTTTGTGATGGGTTAGGAAGAACCCAGTCAAAAAACAGGCAATAAGCTGTCAGTTCATGCTGAAGTGTTTCTGGGTTTTACAAAGCATCATGCAAGTTCCCCATGGAAAAATGACTCAAGAAAGTAGAAGGATGATAAATAAATAAATATATAAATGCAGGTAATTTTAATAGGTAGGTGTTATGTATTAGTTGAAATGCTTACAAAGTTTTGGATTGTATTGTATTGTATTTTCCCTGCAGCAAAATAAGATAAATCCAGGAAAATAGGTTACATCCTCTGATATAAAAAACTGGCTCTTGAGACCAGGGTGACTTACTCAGAGGATCTCAAGAAATAATAGAGAGAGATCAACAACATCCCAAAAGATGTGTTTGAACAGACCACTATTTAGAACAATACCAATGTTACTGAGAAAGGAGCAAGGGAGATGTAGAAATTCATAAAGGAATGTTCAGAGGACAGCCTTATCTTCAGGCTAACACGTGCAACTTCTTGTAAAAAGAACTTAAAGGAAAGTCTCTCGAAGGACAAGAAATTGCAGTTTCAATGTTCTCCTCTGGAAAGTGGTAACGTGCCTTTGTACTGGTGATATCAGCCAAAAGACCAAAACATTTTTGATTTTGTCATCAAGCTTATACATATTTAGGCTTGAAATGCAAGCAAGCTACATCAACTATATACAAAAGTGAATGGCTTTTAGCAACACCTGAACATTCTGCCAGTACATAACGGAGCTGCATTTTGTGATGCCTAGTTTGCAGTTAATGACCTCATAGTAATAACAATAGGAACTGTTGAAAAAAATATATAGGACATTATCTGTAGGACACTGGATGCAAAATATTTGCTGGCAAGAGCTTCTTTTGATTGGTGAGAGAATATTTTTGTTTACAAAAATAAACTGAAGGATATTCCATATGTCAACAACACTGAAATTCATTTGCTGATTAGGAAAAAAATAATACTAACACCATTTTATGAGTTAGTCAATGAAAATTCCGACAGAAATTTTGGCATATTGAATCTAAATGAACTCATCAATGTCACAGAGAAAGAAAACACAGATGTTGATGACCATCGTGGGAAAATGACTAACTACAAACAAGGAAAAGAAAATTAGCCTGAATTTCTAGACAGTTTGGGAATGGAGCAGATAGACAGCTGAAAATGCAAATACATATTTCTGTCTGTGTGTGTCTATTTACACCTGGTCCTGGTCAGTGCCACAGATTTATAATATTACTGTCCAAATCTGATCCATAGCAGTGACCACATCCACTTAGAATCAAGGCCTTTCCAGGATTACCAAAAGCGAGAAACCTTTATGTCTGTTGTGTTTAATTTTGAAGAAAAAAGTGTGAATTACACAAAAATTATGAAGCTCACAAAGAAGATGATAAAGAAAGTGTAAGAAAGGGTAAAACATTTTCAAATTTCTTGAGCTTTCAAAACATACTGTACTGGAGGTTCAAAAACAATCTATACTACTTCAGGATAAAGTCTAAAAAAATGTGTTGAGGAAAACATTCTTACTGAATAGCAGGGAAGGAGAGTTAATAAATTCAAGTTTAAAAAAAAATCATAAAAGTTCTTAAAACATGACAGGTTAAATTTGAAAACACAGTAAGTCAGTACAAAAAGAAGCGTTGAAGAAGCAGTGGTAGAATGCATTAAAAAATAACAATAAGTAATTCTCCAAGCAGATCAGGTGAACAAAGCTTGATGGAAACTTTATAAGTTGATCAAAACTTTATAAGATGATCAAAACCTAAGATGAATGTTCAGATAAAATAATATCAGAGCTGGAAGGTATAAGGATTTCTCTTTCATTTTTACTCACAATCAAGAAGACAGAAAGCTTCACCACTTTGGCAAATTTTTTTCCTTTTCTGTTTTATGTTGGGGGAGAAGGGTTACATCTCAGCTTTTTCTGGTCAGTAATTTATCAGGAAAAGGAAAGTGAAAATAAACAGCTTTCTTTAAACATATGGCATCTACGCCAAATCCTATAGGAAGTGGAGGATTAAATACATGAATAATTAATTGCATTTTACATTAGGTTATGTGATAAAAACTCATCTTCACACTCGTAAAAGAAGCATGGAGTAAGAATGGCAGATGGAAGAGCCCAAATAATTAATTGTTCTGGCTGCTTCCAAGCTAATTGTAGGAGCCATAAGCCTATCAAAGACCAATATTAATAAGTCCAGATAAGCACAGGGTAAAAAGGCAGGTGGGAACCCAAATTCCCCAGACTCCCAGGAAAAGCAGGGAATCAAGGGCAGCACTGCAGAGAAGGACTTAATGATACTGCTGGATGAAAAATTGGACATGAGGCTGTAAAGTGGACTTGCAGCCCAGAAAGGCAACCACCCTGGATATCATAAAAAGCAGCGTGACAAGCAGGTCGAGGGAGGTGATTCTACTCCTCTACTCCTCTCCTGTGAGATCCCATTTGGAATATTGTATCCATCTCTGGGACTTCCAACAAAAGGACATGGACTTATTGGAGTAGGTCAAGAAGAAGAGCACAAAAGTGATTGGGAGGCTGGAACAACTTGTCCATGAAGAAAGGCTGAGAGAACTGGGTTTTTTATCCTGGAGAAAAGAAAGCTCTGAGGAGAACTCATTGAAGGCTAACTGAAGCCTTTCAATACTTAATGGACACTTGTACGAAAGGAGGAAAGACTTTTCACCTGAACTTACAGAATGATGAGCATTTGTTTTAAAATTAATATAGTTAAGTTTAAATTTGACATAAAGAATAAATTGTTTACAATGAAGGTGGTGAAATACTGGAACAAGTTGCCCGGGGAAGTTATGGATGCCACATCACTGGAATTGTTTAAAGTCAGTTTGCATGGGGTTTTGAGTAATAAGACAGTGCAAGATGTCCCTGTTTTTGGTTGGGAGTTTTCACTAGATGACCTTTCAAGGTCCTCTGCAGCCCAAACAATGACTCTGTGATTCTATGATTCTTGTGTCTGGTTGTTCAGCATAACTCCAAAAGTTACAAAAACTGGTAAATACGGAAGTAAAAAAAAAGCTGCTGTTGAAGTAGAAGAGATTAAGCTGATTATGAAGAATTGCAGACTAATTTCGGAATACCAAATAGGTACTAAAAGAATAGCAGATGAAAGTAAGTTAAGATCAATGTAAAGTGATGTAGAAAATCCCATATTTTTATGCATAGTTATTGATACTAATTGGATAATTACATGCCAAATGAGGTCTTGAAATTATAATTGTTAGTTGTATACAAAATATACATACAGTAGTTCTTAAAAGATTCACATGGTAGGAATTACTAGTGAATTAATTCAGAAGATAAAAAAGAATAAGTTTTTATGCTATTTTAAAGTCTATTGCAAAACTGAAGACCCATGTTTATGGAAGTATGAAAAGGGTGATGATGTAAAATATCTTCCATATGAAAAATTAATAAATTCATGTTTAAATGTAAAGTTATGCCTAATCTAGAAGAGATCTAAAGGGAATGCATAGAAGAGGGAAGATCTGCAGTAATTTCAAAAAATTAGTGATGTGATTATTTTGTTTTAGAGTATGATGGTTTATTAAGTTTTCTGTTACAGAAACTGAGAGGCTTCCAGTGAAACTTGAACTCTCATCCTTTAACGAGTCAAACAGAACCATAAGCTAGGAAGATAAGATAAACTAAAAAATGTAATAGGTCATATATAGCTATCAAATAAAAATTGAAGTTAAAAATAAAAATTAGCTTCTCTCAGAGGATGGTGTGGATGCCAAGAAAGGTTTTTGTTTTCGTTTCTGTTTTATGACTATTGAACTCTGATTAAAACCAGTAAATTTGACATAATTCATTGTTCTTTATCAATATCATAGGTTATCCATAATGAAAATATTTGCTGGTGCTGTTAGGTAGATAGCTCAGAAGGAAATTTACCCTCAAGAAGCCTAGGCTTTCGAATAGAAACCTGTCTTTAGGTAAAAGAGAGAAAAGCGAGACACTTCTAATGTATTTCTCCTAATCTAAGAAAGATACTCACTACAGGTAAATTAGACTCTGTCTTAGATGAATAACTTTGTGATAGCTGAAAATGACCTAAACTAATATCTGTCGAAGTAGGTGAAAGTTCCTGAATACTCCAATTTCTTTTAATAATAAGATGTAAACTGTAAAACCACTTTTGTGTTTTGAAAATCTTATCTACTTTTAATTTTACAAGGTGTGAAGCATTTCAATGGAAAATAGATGTCAGTAGAACCTGATTTCATTAATGAGTTGCTCTATTGGAGTCAAAACTATAAAATCTCTAGAGTTTCTTTCACAAGATAACAAATGAGTTTGAATTGCAGAACTCAATAATTCCTATTGTAAAAGTAATACAATGAAATTGTATCTGCATTGGTTTTTCCATGTATTAAAAAAATAACAGCATAGACTGGGGTGTCTATGCAGTCCTGAAATATAATTCTGTTCAGACTTTGAAACTGATTTTGCTGAATTTGGACATTTAATTGCCAGCTTGTTAGTTACTGCCTTAAGGCAGAGGCTGTCTATTAAGCAGAGAGTGAAGGAAGCAGTAGTTTATTAGTTGTTACTTAACCTGAACAGTGTTATTACTTAAAAGACTGGGAAAAAATAACAATGCCTCAAGTAGGATTAATTGGAACATGTAATTTCCCTTGGGCTCATATTAATGCCACCAAACAACTTTTGAATTAGTAAAAAGGAATCTTTCTATTCAAAACACAATACGATTACTTCATTAGATTTATACTATGAGTTCATATGTTGATATCTATTAATATGAATGTTAATATGTCAGCACCTCTGTGTGTGTGCATTGTATATGTGAGTGTACAGGAATTTAGAGATTTTAGTGGTTCACAGCGTCACAGAGTGGGTCAGGTTGGAAGGAACCAAAATGGGTCTATTGGCCCAATCTCTCTGCTCAAGCAGGGCCATCCCAGAACACATTGAGCAAGATTGTGTCCAGTGAGGGACACTCCACAACCTCTCTAGACAATCTGTTCTGGTGGGTGGTCACTCACACAGTAAATAAGTTATTCCTCATATTTAAGTGGAACTTTGTATACATCTATTTCTGCTTATTGCTTCTTGTCCTACTGCTTGGTGCCAGTGGGAAGAGGCTCCATTCTCTTCAGCTGGAAAATGTCTGACCAGTTCAGGGATATAAAAAAGGGAATTCATCAGAAGAGATTTTCTGGCTACCATGGATTCCCTGTACATATTTGCATATATTTAGTATTATCAATACACATATGAAAGTTGTGGTTTAACCCAGTCAACAACTCAGCTCCACACGGGTCCTTGTTCACTCTCCTGCAGTGGTATAGGGAAGAAAATCAGAAATGTAAAAGTGTAAACACTTGAGGATCAAGATAAAAACAATAAAGTAAAAGCTGTGTATCCAAGAAAAAGACAATAAATTCATTCACTACTTCCCATTGGCAGGTAGATACTCAACCATTTGAGGAAATATTAGTTTTATCATAAGTTAGCAGCTACTTGGATGGACAAATGTCATGACTACAAATATTATCCTCTTTATTTCTCTTTAATTTTATTGCTGAGCATGGCATCATATGATATGGGAAATTCCTTTGATCTGTTGGGATCAGTTATCCCGTGTTCCTTCCTTCTGCAGCCCTAGCCTACTGAGAGGTTAACTTAAAAGGAGAAAAATCCCTAACTCAGTGTAAGTGTTGCCCAGCAATAGTTAAAACACTGGTGTATTTTGGTCACAAATTGTAAATATTGCACCATACAGGACTCTGTCAAGAAAATTAATTCTACCACAGCCAAAAACAGTACAAAAGTGACAGGATGTACCTTTGATACACCTTCAAGAGACCATACCTATTTACAGTAGGTGGGGTGCACCTGGCCAAATGGAGTAAGAGTGTTACGGAAAGCAAAGTGGCTGTATGTGGGAGAATAGATTTTTGAAGTTTAGGAATGCAGAGCCTCATCCCTAATGGAGTGCAGCTGTATAAGACAGGTGAACAGCATTGAAGGAGAAGACGCCTGGAATGCTGATGTGTATTGACCAATCACAAAAGACTAAAAGGGCACACAGGTGTTATGCATGTGAGAAAGAAAGGTATAAGGAGTTAGGAGGAGAGAAAATAGCCTTTTTTCTGTCTGTGTTGCAAGCAGGGAGGGTTTGGCAGTTGTGTAAGGGACAGGAAGGGTTAGATGGTCATGCAGAAGGAAGAAGGAGGTAGAAGAAAGAGAGAACAAGTCAATGTTGTGTGACATTGCCCATGAGAATATCCACAGAGAAGGTAGAGAGTTGATACTATAGGATAATAAACTGATGTCTGTCGGTTTGAGACCACCATCCAGTGGTACCAAGCACCAAAGCCAACAGCTGCACTCATTAGCAACATTTTAAACATATCTAGCAGGCAAAAGGAGTGACAGAGAATGACCAGGAAACATCAACACTCTAGGAAGTATTAGGAAAATAGCTGTAAATTGTCCCCATGGAATTAGGGAGTGCTAGTTCCAAAAGGTGAAGAAGCTGATAGCCCAGCTGCAGTACTTCTACATAAATGTGCACATGCTTCATGGAAAACAAGCAAGAGAAGGCAGAAACCATGGTGTAATTAGGAAACTATGATCTAACTGCTATTACAGAAACATGGTGGGAGGGATGAGTGGCACTTTAGTAGACTATGGGTCTACTAAAGGCCAACTGATCAGGGGAAACTCTTAATGAAGCCTTCTTGTTTCAGCTACAGGAAACACCAAACTCACCAACTGTAATCCAGATGAGGGATTACAACCATCCAAGTGTCTGCTGGTAAAGCAATACAGTTGTCTGCAAGCAATCCTGGAGACTACTGGGATGTGTTGTGAATAACTCCCTGGTCCAGGTGCTGGACAAATCAATGAGTGGAGAAATCTTACTGGACCTGGTGCTCGCCAACGCAGAGGAGCTCATTAAAGAAGATAACATTGGAGGTTGCCTGGGCTGTAGTGAGCCTGTAATCTCAAGAAATATGGGCCTGGCAAAGATCCAAATCAGGACCATGAATTCAGAAAAATTAATTTCCAGCTGTTTAAAGAAATAGTAGATGATGTCCAGACAGCTTCTGAGTATCTCCCAGGATGAAAATTCTGTAGCCACACAGACTTCTGCATTGACGTGTCTGTCAGTAACTAAAAAGAGAAAATCATTATCACATTTTAATCCTCCAAAATGAGAACAATTCCAGGCACACATAGAGTTTGAGTGGAGAAGTGATTGAGAGCAGCCTTATGAAGAAGAACTTGGGAGCTTGATGAAAACCTCAACATGAGCTAACAGTGTGCCCTTGCAGCCCAGAAAGCCAAACAAATCCTGGGCTGCATCAAAAGTGGTGTGGCTGACAGGGTGAAGGAAGTGATTTGGTCCCTTGCTCTTCTTAGACCCCACTTGAGTACTGCATCTGGCTCTGGAGTCCCTAGTATAAGAAGGACATGGATTTCTTCAGTCCAGAGGAGGACCATGAAATTGATGAGGACTGGGGCATCTTCCCTATGAAGACAGGCTGAGAGACTTGGGACTGTTCAGCCTGGAGAAGAGAAAGTTGCATGGACACCACATAGCAACCTTCCTGTACTTGAAGGGGACCTGCAGAGAAGCTGGAGAGAGACCCTACAGCAGGAATTGTAGGGGGTAAGACAAGGGTACAAACTGAAAGACGGGGAATTTATGCTAGATATTGGAAATAAATTCCTTACTGTAAGGGTGGTGGGATACTGGGACAGGTTGCCCAGGGAAGTTGTGTATGCCCCAACCCTAGTGGTGTTCAAAGCCAGGATGAATACGGGTTGAGTAATTTGGGTTAGCGGGAGGTGTCCTTGACGTGGTAGGAAGGTTGGGACAAGGTGATTTTAAGGTCCCTCTAACCCTTAACATTTTATTGTTCTAGATTTTTTTTTGTTTTGTTTCGGAGAGAAAAGGTAATTTCCTTTTAGAAATTGTGAAACTAATTCCTGTTTTTATATTTTGAACCTAATTGGATTCAATTAGGAAATAATTTATCTTTCTCAAGCAATAGTAGAAATAAGAAACAATATTGAAATGATCAACTGGTTTAACTGTAGAGCCCATCTGCACAACTTACTCATGATTCTGAAGGTAGTTGTATGGGAATATTTGAATTCCCTTGTAGTCAGTTCCAAACATACGGAAGAAAGTCTTAATTTGAGCTTTATTTTTTTTTTTGTTTTATTTAGCCTACAGGTCATTTGTTATCATTTGGAACTTAGAAATAAATAAATGCCAATTGATCCATCATCTAGTGGGTCCCAATAGGCAGTCTGACTGGAGACAGGATTTTCCACCAGAATAAATTTTTCTCAAGTGCTGGAAGGAATGCAGTAGAGAAATGTTACAAAAGAGTTTCAGTGATGCATTGCATCTGGTTTTAAAATTCTTCTGATGGGATTCCTACAGCACTTTGCTTACAGCTTTCCTAAACATGGATTCCTACAGCACTTTGCTTACAGCTTTCCTTAAACACTCACATTTCATGTGGTAAAAATGCCATATGATCAAGGCTGAAATGCATAATCCTAACACAAAACAGAAAGTGCTGGTTGAGTGTGCATACCCAGTAAGAGATCCCAAATAAACATGTGCTGTTCTAAACTTTATGTATTGTTCATAATGGTACAATAAAGAGTAATTCTGTCAAGATATTAACTTACTGGCCTAAAGTATCCTTTCAGTAAAAACTTTATTTTCGTTGAAAAATGTACATAGTTCACCTATATTCTTGGAACAAAGGATTGGAATAAATGTTGAACGGACTGAAAAGATATTCATGAATTTTGTATCTGATTTTAATTTTAGGTATTTTTAACAAAATCTGCATATGTTGATGAGTTTTGGTAAAGGGTAGAAGGAAAGAAGAAGGAGGAGTAGCTCATAAATTGAGACTCTTGTCCTGAGAACTACCAAAATATCTATGAAGCAGATTTGCAGATGCGTAAAGCAGGATCTTATATATGAAAGGTCTAGTTGTTCACGCAGTAGAATATTTGGTATTTCCAGAAAACATGAGTAACTGCCAAGACTGTTACACTGATAGAGTATGAGTACATTTTTCAAAAACATTATTCCTTTAGTTTGGAGCTTTTCTGGTAAAAGGAGTAGACTAATATCTTGTAATCACTAATATCTTGTCATCTTTTTTTTTTTTTTACATGATATTACAGGAAAATATTTTCTGAATCCTAGATCCTGCTGTGCTTTTGAATTCTAAATGTTAAAACAAACTAACAAAATAAATAATGTAAACACTCCTACTGATATATTTCAGTCAAAGATTTAAAGATTTTTTTAATCAACATTGGAAGAGAAATTCCCAAGAAATATACTTTATTGATAAAGGAGTCCAATCAGATATACTAAACAAGAGAACCTGATAGCTTTAATACCTTTCAAAAAACAAACTCGATATAATAGCAACTGTGTTCCACAAGTGAAAAAACTAATTAACAAATAGGATAATATTCTCTGTAACAGATGATCAAGGAAAGAAGACAGAATTAGAGACCATAATGAATTCATATGAAATGTTTCTGCATACTGGAAAGAAATACTTGAATTTCATGTTATTCTGTCAGATATTTTAAACTGTACATACAGCAGTATACAAGAAAGTTTCCAGACAAATTTTTGTAACCTCTTCAAGAGGCAATAAATCATAACTTTAAAAATTATTCCTTGTAATGTACTATCTGATCTTGATGACATATATTGGTTTATGAGATGTATGTGTTCAGGCTAAATACAGTTGCTTTTTTACATTTCTATTCAGCACTAGATGGCACTCTGAATTTGAACTGCAACTTTTTTTTTTTTTCTCCTTAGAATACAGAGAACGTGTTACTTTCGTTCTGTAAGTAAAATCCGTCATACAGATTAATCAAATAATTTCACTTTTTCCTAGTGCAGTAGTAAGAAGTCTCCTAAGGCCTATTACCATGCTATCAAGTAATAAAGAACATAAAAGAAAGAATCAGTCAACTTGTAATATATTGAGATACTCCCACTGAATTTCAAAAGCTTCTTTAATCTAAAAAAGAAAATTATTTTATGCTATTAAATGCTTATTACGATAATCTAGGCTGCTTAATGTACAAAATTTAAAATCTTTAGGATTTAAATGTAACCACTAGCTTGTGCTCTGAAATAGTGGGAACTTTGTAGAACTCTCAGTGCTGTATATCTGTAATTCAGGTTCAATATACTATGTCATCTTTATACCTACAATCTATTAAACATGGAATTCAGAGGCATGATTTACATAAAAATAGTAAAATGGTTATAATCATTATAAAAAAAATAGATAAAGAATACCATAAACTCTTTAAACTTACTACATTTTATAGAAGATCATTTCTCATTGTCTTGTATTTCTTAGCAGCAGAACATAAGTTTTTTTATTCCTGGATATGCTACTATCTGTCTAACTTTTATGTTGACTGCTGCAAATTTTGTAAAAGAATATCTATTTTTCAGATACTTACCTTTTGATATATACATTTATCTCTGTGTTCTGCTGTGGGATTTTCAAATAATTTTAAATAGAATTTTAAAAGACAAACAATTTCAAATTAAAAGTTACATATAAAGTTTTGGTTCTTTGGATATCATGAATAAAACTTTTAAGGATCACATAGTGCAGTGCATATCTCAGTGTTAAAATATAAGAAGAATACATGGTAAGGCAAAAGATTCAACTGTCAGCATTAGATGGAAATAAACTTTGAAACCTCTATGCTGTTTTTACAACTGCTATTATGTCCCATGATTATTATGAGCTGTTTATTAACTCAGCTTCTACTCACAATTACTTATTTTGGTCTTTCAGCATTCATCTTAGGACATGTAGTTTCCAAATACCCATAGGATTGTACTATTATTATGCTTCTGTTTCATTCTATATTTAGATTACTGTATTTAGATCCTAGTATAACCTGACATGTACTTAATCTGCTGCTTGTTACTAAATTGAGATCTCATATTATCTGTATATTTTATGTTAGTCTAAGACTATCTTTCAGAGCATAATATCTAATAGATTATATTCTAAGTCAAATACATCAGTTTAAATACCTCAAAAGCAAGGCTAAATGAAATCTAAGACAGCAGCCAACATCCATTACTTATTACTTTATACTAGCATTGCAAGACTTTTACTGTAAGACATGGGAAAAATGTCATGTTGCTAAATATCAGAATATGTAGTTATGTCTACATGGTCACAGAGTGGCTTGGGTTTGAAGGGAACCTTTAAAGATGATCTAGTCCAGTTCCCTGGCCATGGGCAGGAACGTCTTTTGCTAGGTCAGTTTTTTTTATAGCTCCATCCTCTCTGCTTTTGAAGATTTTCAAGGATTGGACACCCACAATGCCACTAGGAAATCTGATCCTACTTCTCTCCACCCGTATTGTAAATAAATTTCTTCCTTATGTTCAATAATTTTTCCAGTTTAAAATCACTGCCCATGGTTCTGTCCCTTTATGCTCTTGCAAAAAGTCTTTCTACATCATTCATGTAAGGTCCCTCCAAGTATTGAAAGGCCAGTATAAGGCATCCCCAGCTGCTTGAAAAGAACTAATGCCAGTAGGTTGAGGGAGGTAGTTCTGCACCTCTGTTTTAGTGAGATCCCCACCTGGAGTACTGCTTCCTGTTCAAGGCCACCAGTTCAAGAGAGACAGGGACCTGTTAAAGCAGAAGCAGAACATAGGCACAGAAATGACCAGGTTGGATGGGGCTTTGGCAACCTACTCTAGTGGAAGGTGTTCCTGACCATGGCTGGGAAATTGGAACTGGATGATCTTTAATGTCTCTCCAATCATTCACTCAAACCATTCTATGATTCTGTAATTATTATTCTTTGCATCCCTTTACAAATTCAGCTCTAACTAATTTGTCCTGATCCAATCACTGGACGTCCAGGCATCTTCCCATTTTACTTGATCCTGGTTCCACTTGCTCTGCATTTCTTTCTTATACCTTAGTCTGACCAGAACATCCTTACTCAGTTATGCTGGTCTCCTTCCCTCTGTAACTGATTTCTTACACAAAAAGAATAAGTGTTGTGACATAAGAAAAACATCCTTAAAGATCTTCTAGACCACTTCAGCTTCTTTGACAGCAATTACTCAGGGAACTCATCCAGTAATTCCTTAAGGAATTCCAGTTTGCTTTCCTAAAATTCAAGGGACTGGCTATCATCTGGATTAAGCAGGGACACTCCAAGGATTTCCTAGACCACTTACAGCAGCTGCATTGTTTTTCTGGCAGGTGTCAGGGTAATTGAAGTCTCCCAGCAAGATCAGAGCCTGGGAATTTGATGCTTCCTGTAGCTGAAGAATGCTTCATTTGGAGGCTCCCCTTGGTTGAATGGCCTGTAGTTAATATTCACCACAAAGCTTCCTTTATTTTTACCCATTGTAGGGACTCAGAGAGCACGATTGTCTAAACACTGTCAAGGCCATAGAAGATCTTACCAGCCGTAGTTTCTCAACCTGTTCATTGCTGTTTTTCAAAGCCTGTTCTGTGCAGTCAAACCATTTTCTTATAGAGGCAACAACCCACCTGCACATGTCCTTTATTGTCTGTCCCTTCTGAACAGTTTACAGTCTTTGACTGCAGTGCTCCAGTTGTGTGAGTCACCTCACCACGTTCCAGCAATGGTAATTAGATGGTAGCTTTCTAACTGCACAGTGGTTTCCAGCTCCTCCTGTTCATTACTGGGTAAATTGCATTGATATAGAGGCACTTCGGCTGGCCATCAACCTTGACATATTTTCAGAGAAGCAATCACCATTATTTATTATTTATAGCTAATCAAGAATCTAAAGAAATATCTATTAATCTGTAAGAACATGTACAGAACATAGATTCAACACAGTGTAATAAAGCATGGGGCTCTTTTATTTTTAGAGTGATTATTAAAAAATATAAAATGTGTTTGTTGACAATATCTAAATTTTGCATATAAATTTTCTTTTTTTCTTTTTCTTTTTTCCTTTTTCTTGTTTTTTTACTTTCTTTTTCCTTTAATTTTTCTATTTTTTCTTTTCCTTTTTTCTTTTTCTTTTTTTTATTTTTGCTTTCTCTTTCTCTTTCTCTTTCTCTTTCTCTTTCTCTTTCTCTTTCTCTTTCTCTTTCTCTTTCTCTTTCTCTCTTGCCCTTTCTCTTTACTTGCAGTCAAATCTTTGGTCTGTCTATATTCTGTTGTCTATGAGTCATGCTTCTGCCAGTATTGTATTCTGTGCTCTATGTGGAAAGCATCTATAGAAGCATAAGTAGTATAAAAAGGGTATACCAGTCAGCCAAGCTATTTGTACCACTTACTGCTGCCAGTTATTGCTGCAAGCCATATCTGTAATATTTAAATATACTACTGCACTATCCACCTACTGGAAGATTATAGAAAAATAGTCATGAGATATCTGTCTATTTTTCCATTTGTTTCTACTCTTTTTCTGCCCCAGGGAACAGTACAACTATACATCTAACCTCTTACAATACTGAGCCAGGAGCTCGACTGCCTCTGCAGTAACAGAGTTGTGAAAAAAAAAAAAAGAAAAATAGTATCAAGATAGCAAAGTATTTCCTTTCCTTCATTTGCTGCATGAAAGGTTTATCAGCTTACATAAAACTCTTCAGGACTCACCAAAAACAAGGCAATTCTTTGTTAAGACAGTAAGAAAAAAAGAAGGTGCCAATGTGTGCAAGATTTGTATGCTATTTACTAACAATTAGAAAAATGGTGTGTCTAAGGGACTGGAGAGTGTATCTTGCTGAGTTAGGAGAACCAAACGTCAAACATCTGATTTAAGTGTTCTAACAATCAGATTATTACACATCTTATAGTAAGTTGTGGTGAAGCTCTAACTTTTTATGACTTGGCTATGTTTTGAGCTGAAGTTAATATCTTGTGAATTAAGAGCTTTTAGATCAAGCCCACAAAGTCAAGACCCCCAAGTGCATAACACATACATTTTATACTTCTGAACTTATCATTGAATCATACTAAAGTGTAGGCAGTAAGCATCTGCGTATGTGCTTGCAAAAAGAAAACAACATGCCAATTAAGAGTGAGTATCTTTGTGACCTGGCAGCCTTGCTTGGTAGGTTGGCTGAATGATGTTCTTAAGCCTATAGGTAAATTCCTCTCTATTTTAGGAGCATTGTCAACCAGTCTGAACAAACACAATGTGTTTAAAGACCTGCTTTTAGCTATGTAAGAATTACCCTGGGATTCATAAATTGACATCTGATTTATCAAGTTGACCAAGCATACAGTTAGTTTGCCTATCAGCTCAAACCTTGATTAGTTTCTGTGGCTAATTGAAGTGAAAATTTTTGAGGAATACATTCTGTGCTGGTAGCTCACAGTGCAGCTGCTGTTCGAGGTGCAGGCTGAGCTCTGGGTGTTGGAGCCCCAGCCATGGGGCTGTGAACTGCTGACCCTTTGCAGGACAGAGGGCACAGGAGCTGTGGCACAGCCAGGTGACCGGGCACTCAGGGACACGCCGGGAGTTGGTGACCCCAGACTTTCCCTCCAAGACTGTGAGGGTATGGAAGTGCAGGGTTTCCTTTGTCTGGGGCCCATCCTTGGAAGCACTAGCTTGAGCTGTTACTTATTTAGTTATTGAACCCAGGTTAAACTGTTTGAAGGATAGGGATATTTGAGCCCCTGCTTTGGGAAACCTGTTATGGAGCTGGTGAGGAAACCTGATCAGACTGTGTGAGTAGTTATGGAGGGGCTTTGGTCCCAGCTGAGGTGCTGCAAGTGTGGCTGTTTGTGTGGATCCTGGATGCTCAGACAGGTAAGTTTCCTTAATAATATTAGCATGTTGTCATTTTTGGAGGAGAAAATGGAGAATTTTTTAATATAGCATTTATTCATATTCTCTATTAGGACCCTAAAAGAAATAACCTTTAAGAATATTTTTTTCTTAGGATGATCCTAAGGATTCTTTTTTTTATTCAGAGCTTACTATGCTCCTCAGCATGTCTATTATTTTCCAACAACTCATGCAGATGTAACTGTAGCAGCTTTTGAGTTCATTATGATGGGCAGCCAAATCAAAACCAAAATGTTTTAAAGGCCACTTTAATACATAGAAAATTCAGAAGTTTCAAAATAACATCTTCCTTCTCATTTTATAACCTAATAGTGCCACAATAATTTATTCTTGTATTTTTATCAGTCTAACAAACTGCCTAGTTGTGTGCTTTTTCATCATAATTGGTTTATAAAAGTGGTTGATCATTACATTGAGTTAGTTGAGAGTTTTCAATAAAATATCTTTTTATAGGTTGACAGAGGGCCAAAACTTTAAATTAATGTCAATGGACTCACTAAAAAAAAAAAAAAGTACTATGAAAAAACATGCAAACTTATCATAAAACCCAAACAATTCCATGATCAGGCATAAGGAAATAAATTGATTTTTCAGACTAAGTGATACAACTCAAATTCAATGAAAATAATGCAAACTAGTCTATTCTGACATTGTAGTTCATTTATGGAAAAAAAAAAATTATAAATACTGTATTATACAAACAATTTGTTTGAAAATTAGAGAAAAATGAGAAGCTGATTGACTGAATGTTAAACTTATTTATGTGATGTTTTAATTACATCTCCAGTAGCCTGTTCCAATCAATATTACAGGATATGAAGTCCAAAAATTTTCTGTAACATGATAAAAAACTTGTTCCTTGTTTGTAAAATACCAGTTCACAGAAATGCATATGGCTTAAAAGTATTCCAGTTACAATCAACAAAGCAATTCAAAATCTAATGTTGTAAGGTAGCTTTAGTAAAAGTAAAAACAAAGAAAAAATTCACTATTCTGAGAGAAGGAAGAATTAAAAGTAATTGATTGAAGATAATTGAATTCAAAAAGCAGTCAGTGAAGAAAAAAAATGAGGTTTGGTAAAATATAGCCCAAACAACTTTAATATCTACACAAACTTTGAACAAACTATGTAATTTATTATACACATTTAAAAATATAAAGATACAAAATTAATTTATCAAGACAAAAATGTGGCAAAGAGCCCCTTGAGCGATACAGATGAAAGTCCTACTTCTTTGAAAACCTCTGTAAAAGCTACTTATCAATGCTTTTCATCAGACTGGTAGAGCATTTCAACTAAAATCCTACAGAGAATGTATTGAGATGGTTTTACTAAATATTTCCTCTAAGATGAATGATGGAATAGAGAAATGGTTTATAAAAATTGTGTATTGCATCATACTGGCAGTGGTGAAAGCAATCAAAAAGAAGGATCAAGATTTAGAATTATAAATTTGGGGCATAGTTGATAACAATAAAAGAATTCTACAAATTTTAAAAGAAAAAGAAAATTACTTCACTAAGGAAGAGAAAAAAAAAATAGTTTAAATGGGTGATAATGCAAGATATCAGTATTTGTGAAAAAGAGTCTATCAAATATCAAAACCTGACTGGGAAAGAGAAGTCTAAAGCAATGGCAGACTGAGGAAATCTGGGATTTTTTAGGAAGAATGCTGCATGTATGTCATAACCGGCAACTTTTTGCTTCTGAGCACAAAGATAAGTCTTAAATAATATTAAAAAATGTGGGAAAAGTTGGAAAAAATCCAGAGGAGGGCACTAACAGTGCACAAAAATTAAAAATGAGACCTCAGCTATGGATTAAGATAGGATTTAATCTAGGAAAGACTAAATGTAGGGTGGAAAGTGAAATGGAATGGGATTTGATAACATAACCCCAGCATATAACAGATAGTTAAAAAACAGCTTACTGAATTGTTGTGCTTCATAACCAACAGGGTAAGACTGGTAGAAAACACCCAATTTACCTTTCCCTTTATACATCAGCCTTGTGACTTTGTTTGAGTGATATCATGAGGGAAAGATACTTGCTCATACATTTGCAGTTTTAGTATAAAATAGTTCCCTACAGGTTCTCATTACCACCCTCAGCTACAGTGACAGAATAACCAGCAAGGATGACAGTTATTTAGTAGAATGAATAAAAATTTTAAAAACAAACTAATTACTTCGTGTAACTGTCTAGCTTCTTCTAACATTAGAAACATGTCATATACCTAATTAAAGGACCTCTTATCATCTGAAAGCTTCTCAAAAAAAGAGAAAGAAAAACAAAAAATTAAATTAATGACAGAGCATTTTTGCCTTTTTTTTTTTTTGCAAGGAAATGTGTACATGCTGAAATCCTTAGTTTGCTCTCTGAAGACTGCTATCTCACATATGTCTCTTTCCCTATTTCTGCTTGCGTTGAGGAAAAATTTTGTTATTCATTGACACCCTTTATATCAACTGACTATGCTCAATGCAATGATAAAGGGTAGAACCTTGTCACACTCATTCTGTGAGAAAATAGGCAGCCATGGCACAGTCCATACCTTGCTGTGCCAAGCTTTGTGCATAGTAATTCCTACAGGACACAGTCTACACTAATTTTTTTTCCTGTCTAGTGCACATGATAACTGAGTTATAAGTTCTGGAGAGAAAGTTAGTACAAAACCAAAATGTTAGTTCCCAGTTTTCCCTAGGTTTTTCAACTTTCTTACTACAATGGCAAATTGTTAAATTTTCTACGCTGTCAGATTTCGATAATCCCTTCTGAAAGTGGGAGGTTTATATATATGTATTTGTGGAAGAATAATTTGGTTAGTATTCAGTGGCAAAACTGGTAAATAAATAATCATATGGAAGAAAAAAATAATTACACTTATGTGTATTTTTCTATAACTTCAGCATTAATTCAACCTAATGCTGAAATTATCTGAATAAGTAAAATATAATCATTTTCTACCAAAAAATTAGTATAACTATTTAATTTAATTTTTTTTTTTTTTATAAAATACTATCTCCCATTTTTAAATTCAAGTAAAAAGTCTGGACTTGTTAGGTTGGGATATGCTGTAGCCCACGAGGCAATTGATCTAAATAAATAGTAGAAATTGAGGACTTGTGATATATTTTTAATTAATAAATATTTATTAATAAATACTCAATTACATAGCTATGAATAATGAACAGACATTTCAACAAAGGATTTCTCAATGACATTAATATGTGTTAGTAAAAAGTAG
>JAWWMU010000001.1:69343904-69360845 GCA_035048155.1 Cinnycerthia olivascens | reverse complement strand
ATTTATTTTTTTTTTTTATAAAATACTATCTCCCATTTTTAAATTCAAGTAAAAAGTCTGGGCTTGTTAGGTTGGGATATGCTGTAGTCCATGAGATAATTGATCTAAATAAATAGTAGAAATTGAGGATTTGTGATATATTTTTAATTAATAAATATTTATTAATAAATACTCAATTACATAGTTATGAATAATGAACAGACATTTCAACAAAGGATTTCTCAATGATATTAATATGTGTTAGTAAAAAGTAGGGTTTAGGAAAAATGTAGTATAATGTATTTTGTCTATACAACCACACAACTATGAGAGTTCAACATACATACCACCAGAACCCTGATTTAAAACAAAAGGCTTGAAGTACATTTTGGCTTGGGTTTGGGGCCTGAGACGTTCTCTAAATTGGGAGACCGTTCACATGAGTTTGGAGTGCTATAGCACTTGAACTTACCCTAAACCAAACCAGTATGCCCAAACCAGAGGTTATTCCTAAGAATCCATATTCATAAACTGAACTGCAGAGCTTAACAACAGAGGAGCTTATGTGTGATTTGCTCTAACATACTCCAGTGACCAGCTTCTTCTACAGACAGAGGCTTGAATCTTATAGCCATTAAGGCTGGAAAAGAATCTAAAATCATCAAGTCGGAGGTCTGACTGTTGACTTGACAATGCCATGATCACTAAATCATGTCTCCAAGTGCCACATCTGCACAGCCTTTTGAACATTTCTGGAGAAGGTGGTTCCAACACTACTCTGGGAAGACTGTTCCCATGCCTGACCAGCCTATTTTTCTAATATGCAGCCTCATCCTTCTCTGGCAAAACTCGAGGGCATTTCCTCTTGTCCTACCACTTGTTACCTGGGAGAAAATATTCTTCCTTTCAGGTAGTTGTAGAGGTCAATAAGGTCCATTCTTGAGACTCCTTTTCTCCCAGACTAAACAGGCCCATCTCTCCCAGTAACTCCTCATCAGCCTTTTTCTCCCACCCCTTCACCAGCTCTGTTGCTGTTCTGTGAATATGCTTCAACATCTCAATGTCTTGTAGAGAGGGACCCAAAACCGAGCACAGGAACTGAGGGGCTGAGAACCGGGGAAGAATCGCAGAATTGCTGCCCTAGTCCTGCTGGCCACATTATTTCTGATACAGGCCAGGATGCCATTGGCCTTCTTGGACACCTGAGCACACTGACAACTCTTGTGCAGCTGGCTGTTGACCAGCACACACAAGTCCTTTTCTGCTGGGCAGCTTTCCAGCCATTCTTCCCCAAGCCTGTGGTCATGTATGGGATTGTTGAGACCAAGTGTAAGACATAGCACTTGGCCTGGGTGAACCTCCTAAAACTGTCCTTTACCCATCTATCCAGACTGTCCAAATCTTTCTTTCTGTAGATTCTTCCTACCCTCAAAACCTAGCTTAGTCATTGGCTATTCCACTTCTCATTTTTGTGAAATCAATTTCCAATGAGAAAACAAGACAAAAAATCTCCACGTTGGGTTGAAATAAAACCTCAAAAATCAATCCAAAATGGACATCAGCTTCTGAAAATTACAAATCTCTTTTATTCAGTATAACACAACCTGCTGAAAATAATGAAATCTTGAGAAGGCTGCCTACTCTCAATATTTGTACAGAAAAATGCAGAATGGCTTATTCATTAAAGAGAAAGTTTTGATTAAGATGACATAAATTAGAATAGTCTTTGCATAAATTCCTTAGGGGACAGTGGGGGCAAGTTGCACTTACAGTAGATTATTATACCATTCAAAGTATATGTAAGATAATATATTTAACAAATAGCTTAAAAATCACTCAAAAAGTGATTATGCCTTCCATCTTTGTCTATTAAATTTACAAACATATTTTACACCCCAAAATCTATGATCAGCTCTATTACAGATACATTTTTATTTGAAATGTGGAAAACTGAGAGCTGAAGAGAAATTAAGTTTGTCATCGCTAATGTTTTAGTCTAAAATAAATTCATGTCAATCAAATTTTTGGTATTAAAATTGTATCATAAAAATATACTCGACTGTTCCTCCCAAGCCTTATGACAGCAAAAAGGTCATTTTATGGGTTTGACCCTTTGAGGAAGAAATTACAATCAACATTGGTGTTTAAGAAAAAAATTCTTGAGAGAGTTCAAATGTCATGTTTAACTGAGCCCTTTCTGGATTGTATGAATCAGTATTGAAGCATCTCCTTAATCTATTTTAGGAGCCTTTTCTGAGCCATGAACAAAGATAGAATAAAACACATATTTTAACATAACAATTTAGGATGGTTCTTCAGTATATAACCTGTTTTAATGCTGATGGATTTTAATGCTTGAAGAATCAATGCTTCTGATGTAAGCTATTTCATCACAGCTTATTTTTTTTTCCTTTCTCTGGCTCAAGTCTACCTGTGTTGAATAGTGACCAGCTGTTTCAGATGGGTGGTTTGAAAGTGGATTTCATCATCCTATAACAGAGATTGTATAGTACTGATTGTTAGCATTTTGAAGTTTGCAACAATTACAACTCCAATCTACTTTTTACTTTTCTTCTTTTGTTTCTTCACATTTCTACAGAAATACTGTATTTCTTTTCCAGAAAAATCAAGTGTAGCACAAGTTCAAAGCTGTAAGATCTAACCTATTCATTTCTGTTCAGTACCACTTTGTTTAACAGACTTGAGTTAGATGACAGACCCCCAGCTCCTCCTTCCTAGGCCAGGAAAGATTTTATTATAATCAACCTATCTAATTTAGAATCTTTGACAATTTCCAGAGAGCACCATGTCCAATATTCCACATAAAGAATGACAGCTTCCTTGTCAAGCAATTGAAGTTTAAAGTGGAATGAAATGGATAATACCAAAAGATAAACCCTATGCATTACTATTTCCCGTTATCAGGATCTAAAATAGACAGTTCTCATCCCCTGAGACAGCTGTACTTAGAAAAAGAATTAGAAAGCTAACAACCTCATGATTTAAAACTATTCAATGACACTTGACTCATCTCAATGTCACTTTCTACGGAATTAGAATAAGACAATGAAGATTAGACAGCTATTACATCAACATCTTAACTAATCCAGAGACTAATATATAAATATTACCACAGACCATCCTACAATACAGATTGTAAAACAACTGGCCATTGTAGACATATCCAGGATAAATCTCTTCATAATTAAGAGGTTTTTTTGTCGCTAATACTTTTTTGCCCATTGTGTTGTTTTAGTGCATACATATCTATTTTTCAGTCAAATCTATATATCAAAGTATCTTATTTTCATGGATATAAATATTTGTGTTTCTTTTATTCCAATTAAGAGCATGACAGAGTTTGTTTTATCTCATAAAATTAATTCAATTTTTATTGAAACAATTAACCTTAGTATAAATAATTCTGACAGATATTTCTCAATTTTATCTAGACCATAATATGATCTGTAGTTTCATATTAATTTATTGTCATAATATAGTTTTATTTTTACTTTCTAACAAAACTGATGATTCTTCAATATTTAGTATTATTTCATCCCTTTGAAAACTTCAGAAAATACTCTAAATTGTATTCTATTGCTTTTGGATTGCAACAAATTCACAGATCATGAGGTTCACAAATATTTATTCAGCATTACATGTGGATATTATTGTGGAAAATGAAAGTGGTATACTAAAGATAGAACTAAGGATGGCAAATTATTTCTTCTCTGCATAATGATGTACAGAAGAGGAAATCTGATGAAAGATCTTTTACAAGGACAAGATAATGGCAAACAAGCTGATGACAACCTTGGTAGCATCTTAAAATACCTTGTATGAATGATGTATCAAGACTGAAGAAATGGAATATTGGAAGAAGCCACAGGGAGAAATAGTTAAAAAAATAATTAGGACATTTTTTTGCATTGGAGTTTGACCTGAAAACCTGCCAAAGATGATACAGTGTAAATATCTCTCTGTGATCTAAATAACACCGTCTCATTAAAAATGTAGTATGATCTCCTTAAAATTGTAGGTTAGGGATTTACACAGAATGAGACTAAAAGCGATTCCTTACTCGTTTTGAAGAGCTTTACCTTGCAAAATATTATGGGCATTAGGGGCAGTTGGGTTTTATGGTTTTGTTTTTTATGGTTGCTTGCTTGTTTGTTCATTTGTTTGGATTTGTTTTTTTTTAAAGGAAAATCTCAATGCTTTTCAGAGTTCTGAAATATCAAATATTGAGCTTGTACCACACTTATGTAAAAATGTTGAAGAGGAAAGAAAAAAACAGATGGGAGTTATGACTACCACAAACTGAAAAATATTAATAAGTGTTTCTCTGTTCTTTATAGGAAGATGGTGTCAGGTAACTTATAGGAATTTGATGACAGGTATAGAAAATCTTTATTGGATATAATATTATTAATATTTTCAGAGAATATTGACTAGGACAATCTTGTGAAAAGAGACATTGCATAACTGAGAATATTTAGATTCTGTTCCTGGCTCTTTGAAGTATTTCTTGCCTGACTTGCATTAAATCTCTTAAGCTATAACTCCGTCAGTCACGTATACTACATAAAACACATAAAGTGTGAAAATATGCATGCCTTATACTGTATTGTTAGACTGAGGCTTAGTTTCTTATATTCTCTGTGCCCTCGTTTAGTGTCCAGAATACTTCCTACAGCTAAAAATTTGATCTGTGTTCAAATATCATGCAAGAGTGAAAATGTAGGTGTAATACCTAGACAGATGTAGTGGAATATATGAATGATGTATCAGGGACTGAAATACAACATAGTTACAGAGACTAGCTACAGCAGAGGGCTCTCAAACTCATAATAGAAATGCCATTTAGCATACCATAAATTAGTTCTATGTATTCCAGAAATAAATATGCTAATGTAGTAGAAATGAAGAAGCATTTTTTTAATCAGGTGGCCCCATAAAGAAATGGGATTACCATTGCTAATAAGTGGCCATAGGTTTTTCTCTGAGTGTGCCTTAGGCTGACCGTGCAAGGCCCCTGTCCTGGCAAGGTGTTATGAATTTATTATGGGAATTGGCTGTGTGATCTTGATACCATGTGTATCTTGTTATGATGCACAGTTTAAGAGCAGGATAAAGGAAAAGGTTTGGAAAATATGGCAGAGATCAAAAGCAGAACCATAAACAGTTCACTGGTGGTCAGATGCTAGTCACAGAAGAAGCTCACATTCAAGAGATGGGAAAAGTAATTTTTTGCTTTAATGGAAGGAGCAGCAGCTATGTAAGGGAAAATAAAAAAACAGAAACAAAACCAAGAAACACAACCCAACTAAAGAAAAAAGAAACAAAGAAAAAAACCACCAAGGAAGAGGACAAGACACTTATGACACCTGAGCTTAGGAAAATAATCTCCCACTTTGACTCTCAAACTTTGTGCAACATGGAGCCCAGGGGCAAAGGAGAGAAATTGTACTTTCTGGAGACCTGAAGGACTTAAGATGCAGAATTAAGAATGGAGGAAATTAAAGATAAAGTGCTTCTCTTTTAGGTTGCTGCATGAGGCCTCTTGAGACTCTCTGTCCTGATGTCAGTAACTGAAGCCATTAAGAGCTGTACCAACCAATAACAGCAATGCAATATCAAGTTGGAGGTACAGATTATGAGCTAATGTAGCCTAAGATTATTAAAGAATGATGGCTTTGAACACATAGAGATAATGACTGAAAATGAATGATGAATGATTAAATTATCCAAAAAGAGTAATGGGTTAATGAATCCCAGTCCAATAAATTTTTGATGTTTAAACCTCACCCTGTTTTTCAGTCTTCTAAACATGCCCATCATAGTGGTTTTAAAATCCATAACTATAACACATTTCTGATATTGGAAATATAGATAGTGTAAAAGAATTTTAAACAAGTGTGAGGTTTTTATTATTTCTGGCTTCTTTAAATAGCCATTTTTAAATCTAAATTAAGAAATAGAAATGGCATTGGAAGCTTTGAAACCTGAAAAGAGGGGCCGCTTAAAAGAATCATATGTTTTTTTGAGATATGTAGTTAACAGTTCCAGCCTCTAAGAGAAAATAAGTCTTACTTCACTGTGTAAGCAAAGAATCCATTATTTATAAATGATGGACCCCGGCCTATGATCCTGTTCCTTGCACATCTTGCTCACTGTAAAGCCTGTAGAATGGAACATATCCATCACAGTTCTTTTTATGGCAAAGTCAAAGCTGAAAGAGACAGAAAAAGAGGAAGGTATAGTGGAATGCAAAGGAACATGTCAATACAAATTCATACAGGACGGCATTTAGAAGTAAGTGAACTTGCTTCTTCAAGTGTCTTCACATGTGTACTCTAACAGTGGATAACCCAGAGCAGCCACAATGCTGTCACGTCTTCTGAAGGATTCCAGATCTCCACCACGGAAATTCACTGAGAGCATAGATCAATTATACACATTACACAACTTATATCAAGAAATAGAGTTTTGTGGTGGGGTAGGCTTATCTTGTTTGATAAGGGTTGATGTTTTCTGGTTGATGTGCCTGGTCCTGGGTAGGGGTATTCATAGCGATTTATTCAGTTCTACTCTCTTCTGCCAGGGTTTTGGCTAGACCATACAATCATACATTTCTGATCTGGGATCTAACATTGATTCTGTCTCAATTTGATAGAAATCTTCCTGTCACCTTTATACATTGTCAACTATGAAAGTCAATAAATCATTCTCACAATTCACAATCATTATCTCACAGCATTCAATTTCAGTAATTTCAATGGCTACTAGAGTGTAAGAGAAGAGTGCATAGGTAGTAAAAGCTTGTACATGAATGTTTTTGAAGTGAATCACCCCAGTGGTTGTGAAGTGCAGGAACTGTAGAAAACTAAAGCAGAAAATAACTTTCAAGGAGCGTTCTTTACATCCTAGACACTACTGCGCATTTAGTCCGTGGAAGTAGATTAGAAATACTTGAAGAAAAGTCCCTGAAATAAGCATGGAAGGCATCATATCCTTGCTATTTTGTTTTTCAGATTTACTTGTATTAGACTAATATAATTATTTAGACATAGCCCTTTCTTGACTTTACATTTACATGGTTTCATGAAACCTAATTTCTTTAAATCTTATAATTTCTCAGGAACAACTGTGAAAGTCCCTTTTATGTGAAATTCTGAAGGATATTAACACATTTGAGCATTGCTGTATATTTAAATAAATATAAATATGAATATTCACACATACAATTTTGGATTAATACCAACTACTTTTTTTTTTTTTTTTAATAGGATCAGGTTAAACAGAATTTCTGATTTTCTCTGGAGAAAAGTGAACTGACATTTCAGAGGTTTCCAAAATGACCCGTTTCCCTTTCCTTTTACCCCATGAAGTTCAGAGGTTTTGAGGCCAGAACAATGAGATTTACTGTTCTTAAGCTAAAAGACAGACTAGTTCACATCTGTATCTAATCTACAAGGTCCTTCTAGGCTGCTACATGAGCATTTTGGGAAAGGAACTTAAAAATCTTCCAGATTTTTGTCCCTGGTACCAGTTAGATAATCAAAAAAGAAAATAAATCAAAATGCTATTTCTTAATGGAAAACCATTTCACTGGCAGACTGTCATCAGTTCTGTTCTCTGTGCTCTATTTCTGTTTCTGCCCAGATGTATTTGTGAAATTCATCTCCCTTGTGTATATTGACATGACAGGGCATCAGGGCTCTGATGAAGCAGTAACTGAGTATCATGTCAGTAATTTGACAGATCAAGGACTCTCCAAGGACTCTGTAATGAAGAGTGTGCCATTCATTTTTCTCTCACATATGCATACTCATATTAGCTTGTTCAGACTTTCTGTGTAGCCTCTCTTACTAATGATGTTAGGGAAATTCAGTTTATTCTGTGTAGATTTCAAGTCGTCATTATAATTAAATCAAGATTTGCCTACATCAGGTACAATTTCAGACAAAATAATATAATAATATGTGTTATAGATTAAAACAATTTTTCTAAGCAATGTTTCTTTTAAAAATATGTAAAATTCTTAATGTATTAAGTTGTCTTTACATATAATAAATCATTTAACCTATATCAATGAAAACATGGACCTTTAGAACAAAAGGTCTAACATTCTGCTAAACTGCCCTGCTTTTCAGCAGGGAAACTTACTTCATTAGAAATTACTATCAAAGGCTATCGCTTCAGGAATTTTCCCCCAATCAAAGGCAGAATTTATCCCTCAGTTCATAACACTGAATCACCTAGTGCTGCGGAAAATATTCAACAGCATGAGATGTTGAACTGCCAGTTCCTCTGTGGGTACAGGATTTCTAAGCAGTCATACAGCACATGCAGTATGAGACACAACCAATGCCATAACTTACTGTGGTCTTGTCCACCCTACAGGCCAATTCCCAAAATAGAAGCTTTCCATCCTTCATAAGTTTGTGTTTTTCACAGTTACTCACTTGAAAGTTCCAGCTCATAGGATTCAGGCCTTGCAGTAAAATTGTTAGCCCAAGTTCATTACAAGTTTTTTTATGTCACACATTTTAGGGTGATCATAGCCTCACAGAATTTAATCTTCACTGAAGTGAATATCTGCTTCCTTGCTCTTAATGTATGAAGAGGAATGGCTGTTGGCTTCCAGATATTCTAACACTTACATTAGTTTAGTTCTGCAATAAAAATATGGATATTCTCCTAAAATTTTTAAATATTGTGAAAGATGCAGTTAAAAAAAAAATGCTGTTGCCCTAAAATATGCAGAAATACATACAATAAAAAACAGTAAGACATTGTTAGATGAATTTTATGCAGTGTTCTTCCTGAATTAGTATGTTTTAAATACATATTTTCTTTAAATGTATAACAATGATTCTGTGAAGATACCATTTAGTATACATGTAAACTGAGCTGTTAATATATATTAAAAAAAAACGAACCACAAAACAATTGTTGTCTCATAAAATTGTGTTGTTTCAGAGATTTTTTTTTTTTTTCCACTTATTTCTCTGTGGTATACACAGTGCAAAGTGCATAAGCACAATATGCACCATGGGCTCTTTCATCTTCAGGATTTTATTTCAAAATTTAATACTTACACCAATTTTATCTTTGGGAAGAGGAAGAATTCTGATACGGTTTCAGATTCTCCTCCAGTGTTCTTCACAGTGTCCCTGAGTCTCCTCTCTCTTGCATAAATGGTATGTTCCTAATATTTTCTGACATTGTACAATGAATCCATAATGTCAAGGAGACTAAGCAATTTTAAAGTGAGGAGATTTAATGTGAAAGCTTCTTGGAAAAGTGACTACATGCATTCAAGGCCAGAATGATTGATGAGAAGAGGTATTAGATTGTCTAATATTTTTAAATGTGTGATATACTATTAGTAAGGACTTGGCATATTAACAGCAAAGAGGGTTACAGGGATTTGAAGATCTATTAGTCAGATTTGGATCTTCTTCACTAAAAGGAATGTAATGAGAACAGAAACTATGCACAAAACTATCTCATAGGATTGCTGTGTCTCTCTGTGTATGGAATGAACTGTCTTGTAAAAAAATATATCTGTATTGGGTTTCCACAGATTTTGATAGCTGCAGGGGTTATGTGGGTGGCTACTGTGACAACCTGGCCTTGAACCCTTCCAGAGATAAGGCATTCACAACTTCTCTGGGCAATCTGTTCCAGTGCCTCACTAACCTCACAATAAATATTTTCTTCCTGCTATCTATTCTAACCCTACCCTACTTCACTTTAAAGCCATTCTCTCTTGCCCTATTCCTACATGCCCATATGAAACATCCCTCCTCATCTTTCCTGTTGGCCACCTTTTGGTACTGGAATGCTGCTATAAGGTCTCCCCAGAGCCTTCTCCTGCCCAGGCTGATCAATCTCAGCTCTCTCAGCCTCTTTTGTTGTAGTATAGTGTTTTCTGCATAAGTTTATTAATTTTTTATTTTTTTTTTTAACAGACTGACACAATCAATGGCTTCCACAGACTTTAGCTTGACTTAGGCTAAACTTCCTACGCTTTTCAATCTTATGATTAATAAATACCTGCTTTATCCTTTTGCTCTGTCTAATCTCTGTTTCAGATCAGCCTCAAGAAAGCATCACTTTCAATCCTATGCCTCAATTTTTTTTTCTACAGTTCTTTAACCATGTAAAAAGAACAAGAATCCATATTTTTTAAGAGTTATAAAAGAAAGATGGTATTCTGAGATGTGTTGTCATGAGATGTTCCACTGTGACCCTTGAGTTATGCTAATTTGATTTAATTTTTTGTTTGGTTACCTTTTTATACAGTTCTTAATAAAACTTTTTATAGGAAATGAAATGCAGCTTTCAAAAATGTCTTTAGAAATAGAGATGCATTTGTCTCAGAAAATATATATGAACCATACAGCATACTACCTATAAAGGGAAAAATATTTTCCCAGCAGATTCTTACAAAAATATGAACAGAAGTCTGGCTGTTGTTATATTTGTTCTTATATTTGCCCTTCTTTATTACTTTAGTTATACTAATGACATGGAAATATTGAACAAATGCTGAACTTCAGAAAGTGTCTTTTTCTTAACCACAGAATATTAGTAGAAGTCCAGTATTACCAATTCTTGTTTGTCACTACTGTTTGAGTACTTACTTCGTGGCAAATGCATTAATTTGTCAATTTTTTTAACAACAAGAACCAAAATTAACTTGATGAAGACCAGCCTTAATATATGTCTCTTTATGAGTCTACATCTATACATATGAATCTAAGGACAGTGAAAGAAATTAATTAAAAAACACAGTGAAAATACAATCTAAGGATTTATATACTTTAGTAAATACAATTCACATGCAAAAAAGTTCTGAATATAGATCAAATTAAGTAAATAAGATACATGAGTTTGATGCCTTCTTTTGATACTTTTATTAAAGATCAGCTTCTTCCTAAAACCAGTTGATAAACAAAAATGATTGAGGATTTTGTAACATTTCTGATACTAGACATCACAAAATTAAATTTATTAAGTTATTTTTTCCTTGAGTTGTCAGCAGATGTATTTAAATTGTCTGAAACTTGCAAAGGATAAAATGAATTGCTTAAAATAGGTATGAAATTGTGTCCACTGAGGTTCTACAACACCACTATTATTAGATTTAGTTTTAGTTAACTTGTTATTCAGGCAGAACTGGAAATAAAATCACATACTGTTAAATTGGTTGACTCTCACAAGGTCATTGATGCAAATTTAAGGGGTTTAGAGATATCGTAAATATGAGTAGGAACAGCAAAATGAGATTAAACCTTGGAGAGGCAGGATAATATTTTCAGGGGAAAAATTAAAAGAAGGACAGATTATTCTGCTGAGGTTTTATGGGCCTGGGGTGCTGGTGAACAGCAGCTGAACTTGAGTCAGCAAAGTGCCCAGGTGGCCAAGAAGGCCAATGGCATCTTGGCCTATATCTGCAATAGTGTGGCCAGCAGGACTGGGGCAGTGATTGTCCCCCTGTACTCAGTACCAAAGGGGACACACCTCAAATCCTGTGTTCTGGGCCCCTCTCTGCAAGAAAGACAGTGAGGTGCTGAAGCGTGTCCAAAGAAAGGCAGAAAAGCTGGTAAATAGTCTGGGGCTCATCCTATGAAGAGGGGTTGAGGGAACTGGTAATGGCTAGCCTGGGGAAAAAGAGGCTCAGGGGGATCTTTATAGCTGTCTACAACTACTGAAAAAGAGGGTGTAACCAAGTCAGGTAACAAGTGATATGATGAAAGGAAGAAGCCTCAAGTTGTACTAGAGGAGGCTTAGATAGGATATTATAATTCTTCACTGATAGGGTGATCAGGCATTCAAACAGGTTGCCCAGAGAAATGGTAGATTCACCATATCTGGAAGAGTTCAAAAAACCTGTGAAAGTGGCAATCAGAGATGTGAGTTAGTGATGAACATGATAGTGCTGGGTTATGGGGCAGCCTCCATGGTCTTAAGGGTATTTTCCAACAACATTAATAGTTCCATGATTTTTTTATTGCAATATTGTCCAGTTTTGGGAATTACACTCCTTGGGATGTTCAGAAAACTTGAAAAATAAACTAAAGGGCTAGAGAAACTAACTTATTACAAGATTATAAGGATTAATACTGCATCTTTCCAACCAAGCCTGAAGATCAGCTCTTAGGGTTGTTTTTTTTTATATATATATTTACTGTGTTATTTTTATTCATGTAATTGTTTTACAGGAAGTGAAAAGCAAAGGACACCTCTTGACTACAGTTATGTTCTCATCATGCAATATATCTTTTTTATATATCACTAAACATATATCTTGGAGTAGCAGCATTAACTGAATGAGTATGAATGATTAAACAGTGCCAACAGAATGAGATTATCTAAGGAATTTTATGTGAAGATGTGGTTAAGATGTCTGTTTATCTCATGACCTTATGGGACATCTGTTATTTACATGCAAAAGTTGGTACTAGATGTTATATTATAGGTCATGTGAGAAAGAATTTCAGGAACCTGAGGAAATCATCTCAGGGGAGCTTTAGATTAGATATTAGGGGAAAAAAATCATGGACAAGGTTGCAAAGCATTGGAATAGACTGCCTTGGAAAATGGTGGAGTCACCATCCCTGGGAGTGTTGAAAAAACATGGATATGATATGTGAAGACAGGGTTTAATGGTGAACAAGGTGGTGATGCTAATTTGATGGTTGGACTTGTTAATTGCAAAGATCTTTTGCAACCTTAATGATTCTATGAGTCTATGAACAATGCTTCTCCCTTTAACAACAAGATGTTGCTCATAATTGCAGCTATGCACATGATTTTGGGTAAATATCTTTCTGCAAATACATTTGAAAAAATTTCTATTTGCATTCATTTTTTAATAATAGTTTTTTAAAAAATATAACCTTCTGGATTCAGTGGGGAAGCTTGAGAAATAACTACATGTAGAGGTATGCTAGAGAGTTAAATTCCAGTCACACAGCATCCATACCTTATCCACATGTGATTCAGGAAAAAACTGGACCCATAGACACCTTAAAACTCTTTATTTATGTGAAAGGAAATCTGGGCACAGGTCACAAACTGTAGTAGTCTTCAAGAAGTGTCCATTAAGAATAATGAGACTCCACTGTCCCTGCACATACTTTGTATACACAAGCAGATGAATACAAAGGTAGTCTGAAACTACTAATCAGTGAAAATGACAAAGCGTGTGAGAGGAATCAAGATGTTAAAAATTTAGTCCTCCTGGCCTCTTCAATTCCAGCTGGAGAAACTGTTAGGTAATACCTGAAGATATTTTTTATTTGATTTTTACCTTATTTTTTAATGTTTTTCAGAAAATCTGAAGCAGCAGATAAAACAGAGCATCCTACAAAAGAAGCTGTTGAACAAAACATTTAAGAGTTTGCCAAATGCAGCTATTCAGTCTATTCTCAACAATACATTAAGACGGTAGGCAGACAACCACATCAGTTGCTGGGTTTTATATTCTTTCTTCCACATGAACTTTCCCCATTTTCTCCAAGGACTGCTAAGACTCAAATTAGGTTTTAACCACAAACATCAATTTCAAGGAAGGCATTTTTGACAAGGAGAGTTGTGAAAGAGAGTGTTATACTATGTCATTTCTAGAATAAACCTCTTCAGAGAGGAAAAAATGCAGCATATCACCAGTGTGGATCCTGATCTTAATTGTACAAATAAGCAGCTGGTGTCAGAGAGTGTCTCTGACTGACAGTGTCTGACTTTTTCGGCATATTTGTTTTCCTTTATGGCAACAGTGTAAAGTTAGAATGTTCCAGAGTGTGCCTTGGGAAACAGAAAAAAGGAGAGGAGAATTAGAAAAAGGAACTGGAGCTGGCAGATTCCATGGTAGTAGAGAAACTTCTGCAAGAAGCAGTGAACAGATCATTCAGACTTCAAAGATCATAGGAAAGAGCCTTTTGACAAAGTAAAGACAACAGTGTCTACTGCAAAGGAAAGTAATGGCTTGGCAAGAAGTAGGATTTGTCTGCAATGATGCAGTCAACAAGGGCAAGCAGCTTACAATGCTTTTTATAGTCTTATGTAGCCACTTCAACAGTTCATTGTTTTAGAAAATAAAGTCTAGTGTTGAAAATTCAGCTTAAGAAGTATAGGCAGGTGCTACAGTGAGTTGTCAAGGTTACTGAATTTGTTGCTAGGAGTTCGAAATTAGAGCTGGGCTTTCCATCCTCTTAAGCTCTGGAGCTATCTGTGTGTTTCTATCTCCACACATTTGCCTTCATGGTAGCCCTCACCCTGGCACATGAAACAAAGGGCAGCAAGGAAGTCCTTGGTCTGTCAGCCTGTTGTGACAGGCAGCAAGTCACAGAGCTGCAAATACAAAAAGACACTAAGTACTCACTTGACAACAAGATAAATATCAGAGATTGTGGTCTTGTAATAGCAAAAATTGTATTTTTTAGGCTATACTTTGGGGGAAAAATTGCTTTTAAATTACTCTTAAATAGGAGTACAATAACCTAAGAAAAGCCTGCAAGATCATGTGACAGAGGTTGAACATCTTTTACATGGATCAAAAGTTATCAGGGAAAAAAAAACCACAAGAGAGAGAAATAATTCATCTTTGTAATCTGCCTTCAGAAACTCAACTGAGTGGTAAATGTTTGCACTAGAATAACACTGTGGCAAATGGAAACCCTGCTTTTATGAATTCTAATGTATACCCAGAGACTGTCAAAATTATACTCCTGTCATTAGGGCTCAGATTTTAGAAAGCTTTTTTTCAAAGACTTCCTTTTTCTTTTTTCTCCTTCATTTATTCTTTTATCTCTTTTTTATCTTTCTTCCGCCTACACTTTCCCCCCCACCCCTGAAGTCTTCTTTGAGCTTTAACATAAAATGAAATTGAGTAAAGGAGCTCTATGTAAAGCATTTCTTTAATCTCTTTGCAGATGTTACAACCTGTTACAATTTTAAAGTGAAAAATTCAAATCCATGGTGAAAGACTGGGAAACTTCTTACATTTACAGGTTACAACAAATTCTACCATTGATTCCCTCTATCATCATCAATCATTGTTACTTAAGATTTGATCTCTGATGTTTACAAGGCTTTCATTACAGACAAGTTTTGGATAATGAACAAAATCAACTGGTATCCTTCACATAAATTCCTCAAATTTTGTTGACACTTTTAAAAAGAAGTATGTGTATGCTTAGATGTTACCTCCCTTAACATCACCTGCAAAATCAATCATGCTGCAAGTCATTCATTTCTGACCTCAGATTTTCAACAGCTCTTATGTCTGGTAATAAGGTAAATTCAAGGGAACATCTCTTAACCATCCCTGATAACTGTCACAGTGCCTGCCTGCTGCAGTCTTCAATCATTCTGTGAGAATCTACAAGTTCTTTCCGCATGTTGGACAGAGCCAATGCCTGTCAGCTCCAGGACAGACCTGCTGCTGGCCAAGGCTGAGCCAATCAGGAATGCTCGTAACACCTATGATAAATATGCTAACATATTTAAGAAGGAGAAAAGATATTGTGCAGTTTTAATTGTGATCAGAGAAGAGCAGATTGTGAATATGTGAGAATAACAGCTCTACAGACACCAAGGCCAGTGAAGAAGGAGGGAGAGGAGGTGCTCCAGGAACTGGAGATGAGATTCCTCTGAAGCCTGTGGTGAAAACCACGGTGAAGCAGCTGTGCCCCTGCAGGCCATGGAGGTGCAGTTTCCCAAAGGAAGCAGTGAAACTGTGAGAAGCCCATGCTGGAGAAGGCTCCTGTCAGGGACCTGAAGACCTGTGGAGAGGGAAGCCCACACTAGAGCAAATTTGTTGGCAGGATTTGTGACCCTGTAGGTGACACATTCTGGAGCAGGCTGTGCCTGAAAGACTGCACCCCATGGAAAAGTGAACTGTGCTGGCAGTTTGGGGAGAGCTGCTGGCCATGGGATGGGCTCACTTTGGAAAAGCTTGTGGAGGGAAGTATGCCGTGGGAGGAACCCCAGGCTGGAGTAGGGGAAGGACTCTTCTCCCTGAGCAGTGGCAGGAGCAATGTGTGATGAAATTATTGTAATCCCCATTCTGATCACTGTGAGGGAAGAAGATAGAGCCTGGGTAAAAGGGAGGGAAAGGAAAAAGTTATTTTTAAGAATTATTTTATTTCTTATTACCCTTCTCTGCTTTTAATTAGTAATAAATTCACTTAATTTTATCAATTTGGATCTGTTTTGCTCATGATGGTATTTGGTGTGTGATCTTTTCTGGTCTTTATCTCAACACATGAATGTTATAAACTAATATATCATTTTGTTATAATTTTCTTCCCTGTCTAGCTGAGAAGGTGAAGGATAGAGAGGCTTTGGTGGGTGTCTGGCATCCAGCAAGGGTCAATCCACTACAAAGATATCCTAAGAGAATGACAGAGTTGAAGTTTACTTCTAGCTAACAAGAATTCCTTTTATAAAGAGTGATTGTCTTTTCTACTTGCAGGTGTGTAGGACTTCGATTGATATCTCACTTATTTCAGTCTTTCGAAGAGAAATAGCAAAAGGGAAAGGATGGATGGAGATGTCTGGCTCCATAGGGCAATTTTCAAGTTAGTTCAAGCTTCAAAATTAGATCAAGTTACTCAGTATACTGCCCACTTGAGTTTTGAATTTATGCAACTGAGTGTAGGTATTTCACAACTTCTGTGAAACTTTTTTCCAATACTTGGTTAACTACCTTCATTTGAAAAAATAATATATATCTTAATATCTAAGTGTCGCACGTTCGGGGGGCCACCCAGGCGAACGGGGGTGCCTGCGGGTGGGACCTTTAGAGCTGCAAGCTCTGAAACTTGACGTCGGTGAGTGCGACCGGGATTGAGCAAAGAGAGAGGAGACCTTTCGCCGTGAAGTTCCAGCCCAGGTTTATTGTAGCTGAAGGGTTCAAGGGCAAAAAGGTCCCCAGCACATTCG
>JAWWMU010000001.1:69300044-69322256 GCA_035048155.1 Cinnycerthia olivascens | reverse complement strand
GCAATGAGAGGTTTTGTTGTTCAGTGTTGTTCATTTGTTGTGCTGGGGAGTGTTTTGTCTATTAAATAAACAACATTTTTCCACTTTCCTCCAAGGAAATTTTTTTTCTGTCCTGAACCAGCTGGGGGGAGGAGCAGTTCAGATTAGTTTTCTAGAGGGACTCTATCCATAGTTTTTTTCCCAAATTTGCCCTAAACCAGCACATGAATGAAAACATGTACCTCAGTCTGGGCTTCAGAAACCATGTGACAATTGAACCCAGGCTCTTAAGAGAGTCTCGGGAAGGAAGCAGAGGAGTTAGGATTCTGGACTTCATGACAGAAGAATCTGACTTATTTAGGGAATTTCTAGGTCTAATTAAGATGACAAGTCTGACAAGTAACTATAAAGAACAAGATTGTCTAGGATATCTGATGATGTTTTATTGATTTTTTTTTTTTTTTTTTTTTGAGAAAAAAGCAATATGTTTTATAAAAAACTCGTCAATGAGTCATCCCACTGTGGACAAAGACTTTAAGCAGAGAACCTACTTGAATAAGCAGGGGTCTTGTTTATGAACTAAGACACAAACACAAAGCATAAAGAGGAGGAAACTAGGTCAGGTAAGAAAGGACTATACTAAAATTCTTGTTTAATGTAAGCAGGAATTTTGCTCTCAGACCTCTGTGTGTACCATTTCAGTAAGGAGAAACACAGCCTTAACACAGGCTACAGCTGTTTAGGACCCAGGAGTTACAGTGGACACCAAGCTGAGTGTAAGCCAACAGTTCACTCATTGCAAATGGGATGAACTGCTTGCTACTGTAAGTGCAAATACATCCCATGGAGCTTCAGTAGGACTGTGGCTAGCAGACAGATGGAAGGTTCTTCTGTTCAGAAGGCCTGGAAGAGGAGGCCTGGAAAACTGGAGACACTCCAGTGGAAACCTAAGAAATATGGAAATAGCTGAGGTTCACTTTTCTATCATGATTTCTTTTTTGTTCTGGGAAAGAGGGGGGCCAAGGGATGCCTTAGCAGCAGAGTCAACTCTTTGAATGTTAGTTCCAAAGATAGCAGAACCAAGATATTTCCACTACTGGTTGACTACATAACAGTGGAAAAGGGCCAGAAATCTTATACTGGGAGGAATTGGTATGAGAAAAATTTGTAATTAGGAGGATAGCCTCAAGCTCATAAGGAAAAATCAAAATATAATAAAGAATAATTTTTTGAGTATCAATGTGTTTGACATGAACACCTAAGTTTTACCCGTGAAAATGTGAGACATTTCATGAACTTTGCCATTTTTAATCTTACTTGTATAGGGGAGCTTCCAAGAATCCTTTCTTCTTAGAAAGAAGGTCTGATTCTCCAGGCCTGACATTTGCATCTCTACAATGTCAATGGATTTCTATAATAGCAAGTGTTCTTTTTGCATGTAGTCCAGGTGGACAGATATAAATGATATAATTGGTGATATTGGTCAAGGCAGTTGTGGCTCAGTGCTCTGAAAAGTGCTTTAAAAATAGCTCATTACCTAACGTACCATGCAAGAGAGTCATTCACCCATGGATAAAACATGTAATGTATCAGGTTACATTCAAAGTCTGTATTTATAAACCACCATTTGTTTTCATTGTAACTATCTTCATATTCTAAACTTCTTAGTCAAAACAAATGTAAAAAACTGCAAAGGACTAAAATTCATATAGTCAAAGAGATATTGTTGTGAAGAAGAGGTGATATGTGGTGCCTATATATCCCACTTACTCTGCATTAAAAAATGTACCATTTAGTGAATTAAATAGCAATAAAATCTGTGACTTATGGATTAATTATTATGGTTAATATTTCTGTATGCAATCTTAACTGCCAGCCTCTGTAAACCTCTGTATTTTTAAGAAATATCTGTACAAATTGCTATATTTGTATAAACCAAGGGTTTATGTGTTACTTTGCTTAAGAGTCTCCGAGGCATGATTTTTATTAGCAGTCATTATATTTAAACAAGGAATCTGAATGTCATATCTGAACACATGATAAGGTCAAACTTAAATTATATGGCTTTAGTACTTTTTTGTTCTCTCTGTAGATCATGTATGTGATGGCTGGAAGCACCGCAGCCTCTTTTACAACCCATTCTAATGGGAGTATTTTTAATGGGTTGTTTTTTGTTTGTTTGTTTGTTTGTTTTATTTTTGGTTTGGTTTTGTTTGTGTTTTTGTTTTTAAAGTGCAAACAACTCCTTTCTTAAGGAAAGACTTTTATCCAGAATTGCTAAAGAGACCAAAATAATTTCTTGCAAGCAAACCTGCAAGAGTCAACAGGAGCACAAGCCATCACTCTTCAGGGATGAAAAAAAACTGCCAATCATCTGATATTGGTATATTACACGTGAAATAATTCTTGTAGCATGACCTGGTGCCTGTAAGCAGCAAAATTGAGTTGGTAAATCACAATCTGAGTCTTCCAACTCTTCAAATGAATGCTATTTATTTTATTTATGTAATCTGTAACACAACTCAATTCCAAGACACTACAAAGAAGAAATTAGGAAGTTTTGGTAAGTGCTTCGGTGTTAATTTTAAAAAGAGAATAATTCAAGAGGCAAGAGATCCTGGGAGTCTTTCAGGGTTCTCAGGACTCCTCAGCCACCTCTGACACCAGAATTTACTGGGAGATGCAGTCCACAACTTTCTGCAAGGAGCTGATTGATACAGTCTTCTAACACTGATTCCACAGCTCAATGGCAGCCCCAAAACCCTATCTTTCAGTGTGAGAAGATTTTCCTTGTTCAAATGATGTTACTTTAGGGAGACTCTTACACATTTAAAAATCTGTCATAAATCCTTCCTCTTTTACTACTTCTCATAAGGATTCTTGTCTCACATAAAGCAGATCATTGTCAGCAGGAAAGCAGCTGTCACTTGCTCCCAGATGATGCTGAGCTCTGTAGCAGCTGATCTGCTGTTGAGCTTGGACCCTATGCTTTTTGCCCCAAATATGCACACTGAAGATGCCCAGACATGCTGCATTTGCCCAGCTTACTCTATCTACTTTACTTTAACTTATCTGATGAGCATGAAAAATGAGAAGAAATACGTCTTATGGAAACAAATATTGTGATAGAAGACATTTTCTCTGAATACTACTAATAATAACCATTGCAGTGAACCTGTAGCTTAATTCAATCTACTTTATGAAGAGTTAAGTATGGAAGTGTCAGGGAATTGCTATGAGAAATGATCTTCTCACAAAAAATAGAACTTTCACAGACTACTCATAACAAAATGTAGTATTTTACCTGAAAGATTGTAAGGCTTCACAAGTGTTGTTTAGGAATAAGAAGATGAGTAAGGTATTTAAGGTTTACCTAAGTAATATTCTCTTAATAAGTCACAGTGCTTATTTTGAGTCAAGCTCCAAATTAACTGTTAAATTAATCCTTCTTTTTTTTTTTTATTTTGTTTTGTTGCTGCAATACAATTCACATTTTCTAAACCAGATCAATATTTGATCAGTTCAAGGAAGGGTAGACAGAGGGCAATGTCATCCTCCCACATTTCTACTACAGGCAACTAAAGTGCATGATGAATATGTTTCCCTTTATCAATCAATCCTTGCAAACCAATTTGTTTACATTCTGAAGTGAGCTGCATTTACAAGGGAGGATAATTTCTTAAGCGGATTATGTGTCAAAATAAGATGTAGTTTAATAACAAACATTTGGAGAAGCAGCTCAGGATAATAAGTAACTGATGAGTCTATTGTAATGGCTCTTTTTTTTGTCTACCTGTCTTTTCTCTCTCTGTTGTACTTAAATTTTAATAAAATTAATTTTCATTGCCTCCACTTTATATAGTATACAAGGTTCTTAGCTGAAGAGATTTTTTTTTCCCCACAACACAAGAGTTTACATATTCTAAGGACTTCTACTATTTGGTAGTAAGTATGCTTGCATTTAAAATAATTTAGTGGGTTTTTTCAAATACATTAAATTACTAAACTAATATAAGCAGGCAATATAATAGTGTATAATAAGCAATTATATTATTAAAATACAACTGCTATGTTTAAGAGAGTAACAGATTAGGTTAGTTCATTAGGCCTTCTCTCATTTCCATCTTGAGGTCACCAGTCCCATAATGAACAAAGAACAGAGATATACGAGAAAATATGATTACTTGTACTCTAATATATTTAATAGTGTAATTTCTTTTTAAAAAGACATTGAAATATCAACAAGCAGTCAAAAAAGCCCCAAACAACTATGGTTTAGCCAATGGTCTACAGACAGAACCAAAAGCCTGCATTAAAAAAGGTTTTAATTTATTCAGATTTTGTATATGTAAGAGTGCCTGTAGAAAACCTATTACACAATCATAACCTACATTTCGTTATGAAATTCACCTTTTAATTTTATTTTGCTTATAGTAATTGTAAAATGTAGTAATTCCTCATGAAGAACTTTCTTTTCTTACTGTTTAGCCTATTCCACTTTTATATTGTTTTGTGTGTAGATCTCCTGAATAATGTATATTTTCTGTATATTGAGTTGAATTTCTGAATTATTAGTCTCATATTTTTGCCAATGTTTCTGAAAGTCTTGTTTATCCTCTGACTAGAATTTTTATTTGCCTGTACTTGATATTGCACTCCTTGGTTGTTTACATGTGAAGCTTAATAAAACACCTTTTAAGATAAAATTGAGACTAATAAACATAATTATGTCAAAATTTTGCCAATCTATACATTAATACAATATGCCTTTATTTCAACACAATCATAAGTTTCATAAACTAAGAATATAGTAATATCTGTCCCTTTAATTTGTATTATAAAAATACCAGGATGCAATGATTAAAGATTAGATTCATCTGATTAAATGTAAAGATTTTCACCTTGACTAGACAACAGATTTTCCCCACATTGTCAGTCAAAGAAGCAGGCATCTCTAGAATACCTCAATACAAAGCAAAATGTCTCAAATTTCAGACAAACAAGTTCTAAATTCTGTCTATTGTGCATATAATGCTAATACATAAACATTTGGATTTGCATGACCAATACTTAAAACCAAAATGAAATGAATAGCACATAATTATCTGATTTTATATGTAACAAACAAAAAATGAAAATGACTGTTTATGAATGCAAAAAATTTCCATTTTCAATTTATTTTTCCATCATGATTCCAATATTGTGCTTTTTAACTCTGTTTCTTACTATGCATGCAGCTTAAGACTGCTGTATACCTCTCTGTTCAGTAAGACACATGTTTTTGGGCTGAGAGCTCCAAAGCCAATCCTGGAGGGCATTAAACTTGTTCTTGCCCAGCTATTCTGGCTCCCCGGCAAACTGATAAGCATGGCAGTAGATGGTGATGTATGCTAAGACCTTCCTCTACTGATGAGTTTGTTGCTCTGACCCTCCCCTTGACAAGTCTTTTTAAATGACTATCAGTTTAGTAAAAACAAGTAGCGGTGTAGCTATTTAGAAAGTAATAAAGGAAAACATGATTTCACTCCCCCGAGAACAATCAATTGATGTGTGTCCCTGTCCCCACCCTTGCTCACATTATCCTGTGCATAGTATCTTTCTCTGAGGACAAGCTTAGAAATCCCATAAAGCTTCGGATTTACTTCTAGTTAAATTAAGGAAAGCACATACAAAAGTAATTTTTTGTGTATCGTTGACTTGTTTCACCATGTTTATAATTAAGACATCAACTCGCCAGAAAAACGTCCCTCATCACAGTGATATTTCATTCCACAGAGAAACCAGCAATTAGACTGCCAGCAGTAAGAGGAAAATTAATGCGAATTAGCATTAAACTAAAATATTAGGCTTGACTTAAAGGAGAAGTCCGTCAGCTCTGAGGTAGTAGTACATTAAAATATGACTGGAAATGGCAGCTTCACAATACACCCTCTCTGTCATTAAATCATTATGGCCTACATGTCACAGGACACCTGCTATCACCACTAGAAGTCAACAGATGTTTGTGCTGCACCTCAGTGGTTTCTGCAAGATAATGTAAAAATAAAAACAATGCCATTATTTACCAGAACGAACCTAGAAACCCCCCCCAAAAAAAACCCACAAAAAAGTGTTTTTTTTTTACATGCGGCATGTTGTTTCTATGAAGACATTATAATGCAGGAAAGTAGATCATGCAGGTTCATCTAGTGGGCTGAAATGTGGATAGTTTCCAGAATTCAAGGCATAAAGTTTAAGGTAATTTTTCAGTACTTTGAAAGTAAAAGAGCTACCTTAGTCCTAATGAATTCAAAGTGCACACACTTGGGAAATGAACTCAGAAAAATTAGCAGCATATTAGCATCCTAGCTTATTAAGCATTTTTCATTTTGCTAGTCCATGAATGATTGTGATTCAATGAATTCAGTCACTGGCTGAATCATCAGTTTAGCTACTTAAAGTTGATGAAGATCTTGATCTTGATGAGGGAACTGATGTATTGTTCCTTTGTATCACTGGAAACAGAAGTCATAAAAGTGACCTGTGGCAGCATAGGGTCTGGCCCGGATGGACAGACCCATGGACTACCTTGAGAGATCGGCAAAGAAATCCCAATCATGGCAAAAAAAAAATGAGGGATGGACACGGTTTGGTGACCAAAAATAAAAGAGTTTTATTAATATGAAAACAACAAACTGGCGAAGGCATTCACAGTATAATATATAAGAGATGAACCAAAAGGGCCAAGGGCCAGGGTGAACACACGTTATATAACATAGGATAGGGAGCAGAGTCTGAGGGTGAGGATCCTGTAGAAATGAGTGATTAGGAATATGTAAATTACTGCAGGGGTTTTTTAACCAATAACAGAACAGGGAGAAGAGAACATCCTGGCAATATTTGCATAAAGGTTGCAGGGTATGCTGGGAATGAGCTTTTTCCTCTTCATGACCACAGTGGGTTTTCCCTTATCCTTCTACTTCAATCTCAACTTCTTTGCTCATTCCCAACAGTGACCTCCTTTACCTGTGGGGTAGTTGGCTCTGCTCCTGTTATTCAGACATGGATATGACAGAATATTATATTGACGCAAAGGAAGAGAAATTACTCAGTCAAATACATCTGAGTTAAAATCCCTGTGCTGACTTAATGGTTAACAAAATAAATGAGATGGTATATTTTCAGGACATAATTAATCTTGCTTTATTGTAGATGTCTCAAATGTTTCAGATTAATTTTGCCTGATAAGTGTCCATTTCTCCCTTCTTAATCTGAAATAAAATAAGGAAGACAAGCTTGTGTACAATATTGGTGCCTAAGGATATGTAACTGATCTCTAATACTAATTATAAACCTTACAATGTCATATTGTTTTGGTTTTGTCTTCTTATAAGAAAAAAAATTCTATGAAGATGTCTCAATAAAACAAATATAATTTACTTAACCTTGAGAAAAAAACCACCATGTTTTTCTGCTCTGGATTATGTTCTAAAATGGTGAAATATCTAAGTTTTTAAAATTATTGTTTGTTTTTTTCTTTTTGAGCTTTTAATATACCAATAATGTTTCAACTGATTGTCATTTTTTCCAAAAAAACAGCTTTCAGTAATTTCTAAAAAATATATGACTTTGCAGTTGCACTGCCCTGCTCCTGCTGGCCACACTGCTGCTGATCCAGGCCAGGATGCCATTGACCTTCTTGGCCACCTTGAGTCCACTGTTGGCTCATGTTCAGCAGCTGTCAACCAGCACCCCAGGTCTTTTTCTACCAGCTTTCCAGCCACTCATTCCCAAACCTGTAGAACTTAATGGGCTCATTGCAACCCAAGGGGAAGACCCATGTCTGCACTTTGTTGCACCTATATATTTTATTTTGTACAAAAAATCAGTTTAGTCTTCTATATTTTATTTATGAAAATCTTTACTTGAATAATAGAAATATTTTCACTTTTCTAAATTTTTGAAATACTTATACAATTGGTATAAGGATTCTCAAAGTTGAAAATACATTGCTAAGCAAAAATAATTACCCATGTTCTGAATAAAAATAACAAAGATCTGGCATCACACTAGTTTGGCACTCTATATTTCAAAAACTATATTAGGTAACAGTTTCAATTAAAAGGTTCTTGTTTTCAGTCCAACTGCTGAATGGAGTCGCTGTATGAAACTACATAAAACAAATGACATTGTATTATACAGACTATTATAATGCTGAGTTTGTCTTCACAATGAGGCTTCCTTTCAAATTCAGCATTAAGACTAGATTTATACTCATTCTCTTCAGAGGACTATTGCAAGAAAACCTAACTGAGGACTGATTTCTAAGATAATTTATGGGATTTTTAGGAAGTCTGCTTTCTCATATTTATACACAAATTAGGTTAAATTATTAAAGACATCAGAAGTAAGTAACAAATATAAACAATGACATCAGCTACTAAAGCCTGACAGTGTTGGGTTTTATTTCAAAGGTTTAGCAAAGCAATGTGCCTGAGACTGAATATTGAACAGGTGTGTCTAAAATTAATTTTTTTTAGTGAAATGCTGATCAAGACTATTCAATTAAAAATGATACAAATTCGAATGATTGTGTAAAGTTTCATTATACTGTGTAATGCTGACATAAAACAAAACACTTGTGACTTCTGATCCTGTATTTATTGGAAGTGGACATTAATCACATTCATGGCCTTTTTGTTTACTTGTCTTGGGACAGGATCATGTAGCATTTGAACACAATAATGAATTAAAAACAAATTTAAAGTTAGCTCTCCTGCTACATGCTTTAAGTGTTAAAATCTATTTTCTGCTTTAAATGCCTCAATAAAAATTGTGGTTTTAATAAAAAATTCATTATTAATTTCACAGAGTATTCTTAAAAATCCACATATTTTTTTATTAGACATAATTTACTGTAAGCAATTATAGTTTATTGAACTCCTACAGTAGTTTCCTATATCTGGTTACATATATTCCTGTATTGTGGACTTACATTATATGAGGTTCCATTTTTAGAGCTGGATGAAATCAAAATGTCTCCAGCACAAATGTTGCAACACTTAACTCCAGTTTTGCCCTACGTCTTTTTATTTCTACATTCACTATTGAGAGATTTGAGCACCCATAGATATGTTTGATTTTAATATATTAACTTTAAATGGCCTTGTTTAGTATTAAACTGTACTGGAAAGTATAGAATTTCTTAGAGAAATTGGCTTACATTCTTTGAATTAATATCACATATCCTCAGACATTTGCATTCTAGAGATTTCCCGCTAATCTTACTATATGGACTCCAAAACCAAGGATAAGAAATAAATACTTCAACACATAACACTCCATGCATTTTTAACTTTTACTTAAGACAATATGAATCATCATTTAGATTTAGCTGTTTCTCTCCATTGACTCTAGAAGGAATATATGTAAAAGAGGTGTCTGCACTGCAGACATTTGCATTCAGCCAAGTGGACTACCATCATCCTTCTGTCTTTTGTCTCTTTGGACTTCACAAAATTTTGTTTTGCATTTTTTCTTATGAGATGTTATATTTCTATAATCCTGAGCAGGCACTCAGCTTACTTAGAGAAAAGGGAGATCAAGGAATCATAGGACATGTAGCAAACATACATTTTCACTGGAAATTTAGAAAGCTTCCTTCTTGATACTTTATTTACTACTTCTCTCCAGTGAGTGGCAAATTCAAATGAAGGATGAAAAGGATTATGTCAAAGAAACAATGCTGAATAATCTCCCAGGACCCGGTTGGATGAAGAGTTTTTCCCTGTCCTGTGTAAAAATTTTAATTTACAATTTTAAAATACTGTGGTAAAGCCTTGTAATTCTCTTGCTGAGCTATAGCCTTTCAGAGAGTACAACTGTAAACTTTGCTGCTCCAGAAAGTCAGATCAGTCAGTCGTCACTCTCTGTCTGTTCTTTGCAAACAGTTGGAATTCTTTATCCTAAGGCTTATATACTGCTTTTTATCTCCCAGAACTAATCTCAAACCTTGAATAAATTTTAAAAAAATACTGTAAATTAAATGCTAAAGATAGCAGTTTTAATGCATTAATTTTTGTGTAGGTTCTCTGGAGATACTCTACACACTATTAAGGAATTATGAAGAGAATCTTTTGCTTCCATCCTATAGAGCCCTAGGCCTTTTTTTTTATACATGGTGAAATTTCTTTAAATATTTTTATTACACACAATCATAACCCACGTTGTAAAGCAGAAACATTTTTTTTAAAAACTCAGATGAATGAATAGCAGACATCTCCCTCATGCTATTTCTACATCTCCCAGAAAATCAGGAGGGGATACAGTTGAAATGTACATGTAATAAAGTTCCTCATGCACATGAGGAATTTGATGCTATAATATCTGTGTGATCATTACAAATAACCTTAAGTCTGAAAGCTCCAAACACCAATTTTAAATCATTAACTTAAAGCAGGCAAACCAATGAATAAATAAATAAATAAATACTAGGGTAAGGCATGTCTTTTTATTTCAAGGACATCATTTATCAAAACATAATGTCATTATGGTTTTAGATATAAAATTATCATCTTCAATTGCACATTAGCAAGAAATTAAATCATTCCTCTCTTAAGAAATCAAAATACAGCCTGTGCTAGCATAAAAGCTTTAAACTAGACAATTCTAACATTAATTGTTCATAGATTTAAAAAAAAAACAAAAAACAAACTATTCGCTGTCATCTAAGTAATGTATTTTGAAAATTTGCTAAATGAATTTCCATAACCTCCTTATGTGTAATTCTGATGCACTAGAGTAACTCAGGATGTCTAAGTTAGAAGGAACATAGCTTTCCAAGGGTTTGCAAAGTGCATTGCTCTAGAGAGGACAGTGGGCACCCTCATTGCACAATGCTGTCTTTGACAGAATGAGGCATGCTTTGAAAAAACAGTCTTGAAACTGAGTTACCCTCCCAGATAAGCTGCCAAACACTGCTTTGAAAGTTTCACCAAAACTGACGAGTTTTATAAAACATTTTACTTTGAGTAAGTTGTTTTTTGAGGGGAAGTTTTGTGGCCTTTTGTTTGTGTTTTTCCTGTTGTTATTTTGATTTTGGTTTTGATTTTGGTTTTCTTCTGGTGCTTTAAACATCATAATGAATTTTTTTAATTATCTTGAGCAATTTGTAAGACTGTCTGGGAACTGTAATTATAGGAAAGTTTTCCTCTGGTCTTCCTAATTTACCGGTTCCCATTCCCCATTAGGCATGCAGAAGATATGTCTAGCAAATTATGCTTCTCCTTCATACCCACACTGTGTATGTAACAGGGGATCTATATTGTGTCAAGATGCAAGTAGGGACTCTCTGATAAGGTGAATAACCTACCAAAGAGTTACTGTTAAACTCCTTTATCTGATAGTCTTGAATCGATAAATCTACAGCATGGGGCTAGAGATGGGAGTAACACACTAACCTTGGTTTGGGTAAAAGAATAATAACTTGGGCATGTAATAGAGATAGTTCATCTTGTTCAGAAAAAAATTCAAGAAAAGTGTATTTTTGATCAGTGTTTTGTAAAGTGTCATCAGAAGATGGATTTTTTTTCCTTTGGCTAACCCTGAATATTGAACACAAGTGTGCTGTAACTGAGGTATTACATAGAATCTTCACTGAGAGTATAACCTGGCTTCTTTTATTTTTATTTTTATTTTTTTTGGCTAAAACTAAACACTTTTCTTCATTCAATTTTATATTAGCATATAATGCTAATATAAAATTATATATTCTCTTAATTTTTGTTTGTTTTGTTTTTGTTGTACATCTAAAGTTGTCCTGCTTACTTGTGCCATAAGTATTTTTATTTATCAGCATAATTAAGGTATACTTTGTTATGACTGACTTCCATTTTGCTTTGGATCTCTTATATTTCAACTCAAGTCTGTTATGAAAATCAAAGTAGTTCTTGGGAATAATACACAAAGGTAATAGCTTCTTGTATGTAGAAAACAAATAACATATTATCATTCACTATAAAATGTTTAATTTTTTTTGATACTTATTCCTTGGCACGTGTTTTTACTTTTTAAAAAGCTCAATTTATCACCTTGAAGGGAAGTTTTACTGTGGCTGCTGTGTCAGGTAGTTATTTAACATATAACAGTTATCTTACAGGATCTTGTTCTCTGGTGACAGTATCTTGTAAAGCATATTCAGCATGAATTTAATAACTTAGTGTGGGTCTGGGTTTTTTTGGGGGTTTGGGGATTTTTTTCACTCTTTCTTTTTAGGCACATGTAACTTCTATTTTCTATAGCATTTACTTCTTGAAGGTAAACTTGTCATTTCTCTCTGGCTATCAAGACATTTCACAGTAGTTAGATGAAATAACAATACAACAAAATTAATTTTACATAACTTTGGATTAGCTTGACCTTTTAAAAAAATTTCTTGAAGGGTATATATTTAACCCAATAGTTTATGAAATATGAATAGGCACCAAGCCTTGAAGACCTTCTGAGGTGAAAAAACTGCAGGTACTTCTGTGGGTACAATGTTGTGTTGAGTCATGTGCATCCATTAGAACACCAGTGTTTGCAATTCCATAACACAATTTATCCTACACTTTGGATTCACTTGCTTGTTCATGGAGTTAAGTGTTGCAGCATTTTGTCTTGTATCATTATTCTGCAGCCTTTCTTTTCCTTTCCATTTTTCTTCCCTCTTCTCTTATTTGAAATCTTGACCTATTTCTATTCTTTAATTCCTCCAGAGAGTACTATTAAATATTTTCCTACGTTGTAAAGTAACATGAAAAGTTCTCTGTAAAGTAATATTCTTGAATATTACCCTTTCAAACACACTTGAAAAGGCTCTAGTTCTCCCCATTTTTTATGGACTTAAAATTATGAGTGAGGTTTTAGTACTCTATTTCTTCATCCCCAAATTGGATATGCTCCAGGTTTTTGCTTTTGCATTCTGAGTGACTACACTGTTTGTGCCCTGTATTTTCTTCTTGTAATATGAGAATAATGATGCAGATTTTATCTAGAAATTGCTCATTGCCCTTCAGTGGTCACACAGTCACAGACATGTGAGCATTATAAATAGACTTCAGGCCTGCATAGTTATTTCCTTGTTTTCTTTGCCAAACAATACCACATATTAATGTAATTACCGTCATTCTGACTACCTTAATAACTGTTATTGCTCAGCAATGTTAAATGTCATGGCCATTTACATCTCTCTTGAATTTAAAAAATGAAAATCTATTCTGTCATGCTGTCTTGTGTTTGAGCTTTTAACCATGTTATTTTTTTTGTTTTTGCAATATTTTAGCACAAATATAGAGCTGCAGGCATGGACAATCAATCCTAGAATCTAAATAGTTACAGATTTTATATTTACTATAAATGTCATGCTCTGCACATTACTATTTCCTAATGGGTGGATAAGAACTTCATCCATTCATGCTGAAATGTCAGAGAGAATCGCATTATTCAGAATTTTGTTTTCTTTATTTTGTCAAGGGGAGGGAGAAAATCCCATTTTCTATTTAATTAGAAAGAAGCTCTACTGCCATTGACAAGGAGACTGACAGTTTTGTTGCATTCTTTAGAAGTTATGATACTGAAATAGACATGACCTTGGGGCCTTTCTCTTTTTTCATGATGTATGTTAAGGAAATAAGAAAGATCCCAAAAGAAGGAGGAAAGGTGAAACAAGATATATGACGATGGTCATTAGGGTAAATTAATAAGAAAAGGTACAAAGCTGCAAAGACCATAACTGTTTTTGTAGGAAAAATGCACTTTCTCTTCGCAGGATAAATAAAATAGATACCTTGGTGAAAAATCTTTAAACTAAAAGATTCCCAGGTAGTTAAGTGCACAAAATTAAAGCAGGATGTGCATGACAACTGTGACTGGCATAGTGAACACAGTGATATTAGTATGCTACAAACACAAATTGGTTGGAAATGCATTTTGAATTTATTTATTTTTTTAAAAAAGAAGGGAAGTAAATGAAGGAAAATTCCTCAGAGAACTACATTGCTTGTGTCTGATTCAACACAGGGGATAAAAAATATGAAGGATCCGAGCCTGTGTCAACTGGTCTGAGTTTTCTTGGTCCAGTTCTATTGATGCTTCAGAATTTTGGTGGGGTTGCTTTTTATATCAGTGGAGAAAGAACTTAGCAAGACTGTACCATGAACTTTCTTACTCTTGAGATATGTCTTTTCACAGTGAAGATATAAAGCTTCTACAGTGCCTGGGAATGATAGATATATGTCAGAAGAGAATTTGCTGAAGACAGGAAATCCTTTGCCAGAAATTTTCAGCTGGTTTATGGTTCATTTGTAGCAGCTGAGTGGCACAATGGGATCATAGCTGTATTTGAGAATCTGGCACAATATATCCCTGAGGTGCTTCCCTTTCTGAAGTAGCTGAACTGCTATGCATTTTATATATTTCATAATCCATTATAGCCCTAGAAAACAAAACAAAAATCTATGGAATTATGTTTTTTCTATTTATAGATCTCTACAGACATCATTTATAATTACTGTACATTTAAATAGTTTTACAAAATTTTCTGACACTCCCTCACTGCATTTTTATGTAAACATTTTTTTTCTATAAATAGTTCTTTAAATTCACACCATCTAGCTATAAACATTCAAGTTTTTGAAGCCACAGTCCTAATCTATAGATAAGAGGCAAATCTCTGGCATTATATCAAAAATATATCTGTAAAGATATTTTCATACTCCCCCCTCCACCCCCTGCCTTAAGGACTGGTGTATATTTATGCTGGTGCTTAACGAGATTGTAATGTTTCTCTTTCCTATTTTGAATATCGATTTACAGTGCTGGTTTGCCACTTCAACACACCAGCATGTGTTGCAGAAATTCTCTATGCTCACATTTTTCTTGGATGATTAACATTGATTCTCACAAAATAACAGAGAGAAGGAAAGAAAGAAAAAGAAGGAATTTACAAACAGCAGGAAAACTATATGAAAAACCTTTCTTTTTTATTTCTTCCTCAGGCTGGCTCATAGAGTGCTGAAATGTATGTCATAGAAAAGAACATATAGCTACCTAATTTACAGGTTTACAAGCTGGAAAAAAGGCCTAATTATATTTAATTTAGAAAAAAAAAAAGCAAAGACATATTTTTTCCATTCATTAGAGAGGTGTGATAAGAATTAATACTTTATAAGACTATCTCGATATAATATATTCATATTTGTAAGACTATCTGAATATATTCATATTCCTTCAGGTACACATGAAACAGCTGCAAAGATGTGAAAAACTTGTTTTACAGCAAAATAAAGCATCTTATGAAATGTTTCAGCTATTAAAAAGTGAAGCAATCATAGTAATACTTTTATTTATTCCTATTCAGAACTTTCTGTTTGCATTTCTAACAGTTATCTTCCCTAAAGTAGAGATTTGGGTTTAGTTTATAGCAGCAAAGGGGAAAAAAACTGCCAGAAGGGATTTTAATCAATTGAAAGAAGCTTTAGAAAATGATAAAAACATAAATTACAGATGCCTTTTCCCAAATATAACTTTCTTCTCATAATTAAAACCTAACACACAGTTGTCCTTCTGTTATTAACTAAAAAGTCTAACTTTTATTTGTTTGCTTTGCAGAATAGTTTTGCTCATTACTATTTAAATCTATTAGTAGATATCAAATTAAGGAAATAAGTATCTTATGAATAACATGCCATTCTAAGAAAGAAAACGGAAAGAGAGGAATCTTTCAAAAACATAGTTCTTAACTTTTGTGACTTGTTGAGCTCTTCCTGAGGATTGTCAAGAAGCTTCAGCTGCCCCTGAAGTCAATGGGAACTGTAAGTGCTCTTGGTCTCTTTAGCATCCTAGCCCTGAGCACCTGGCACTCATTTTATGCATTGTATTTGTTTAAGGCTTAAAAGAAGTCAGCCCCAAGCATCTGTACACATTGCATGCTGTGCTGCAGTGTAGAAAAGTATGAGTTGCCCATAAAAGAGACACTTCAAGCACTGGAAGCTGTTTAGAAGAAATTTAAGGGAATTTAATTTCCTGAGGTACCTTTTGGTGTGCATCCTGCTTGCCAGCAGCTGTGTCTAAGTTACTTCCCTCAAAGACCAAGGGGAAGTGATGCCATTTTCAGAGGGAAGTGACTGCACTGGAGGGTTTTTTCCACGAGGCAGGTAAGATACTACAGGAAATGTCACGCTGTGAAAGAGGCCTCACCTTACTGCTCAAGGGCTACCCAAAGCAATTCTCTGCAAGCAACTCTTGCTCATCCATACCCAGGTGTTCCCTGAGACACGGCTGTTGGAAAGGTTCACTTCTAAGGGTAGTGACAACCACCAGGAGGAGGCTCTCCTGTCATATGGGAAACAGGTACTCAGTGACTTATTAGGGGAGAGGAATAAAATTAGACAAAGCCTAAACTGCTTTTTATAATTCATGTGTTTTGCAGTTTGTTTTCACTCACTTTTCCAAAGAGGCAGAAGATAACCATCCCAGAGCACCCTACTTTAATTATCAACAGAAATCTATTTCAAAATATTCCCCTGCAAGAGAAAATAAGAGTATTTTTGTACACAGTCTTACCTGTTCATCTGTGGGAAATACAGTAACCCTACTCCCTCCAGGGAGACCCTAGATGAAATTAAGCTGAGTAGGGAATGCTGCCACACAAAAATTCTGGAGCTGTGGTGTATGACATCTACCTACCAGTGTTGAAAATCACTGTCTGACCTACCCATAGTTCTTTGCTTAAAGTCACTGTCCAGTTTTCCTGACCTTTGTTCTAAGGTTTACCTGCATTCAACTGGGCAAGTGGTACAAGTGTTTACCAACACAAGAATAGAAAAACAGTCCAATCACTAAGAGAAGGAATAAAAGAGAATAAACCAATCATGAAGAATTCTCATTTTGACTTTTCTGTTTTCAAAATTGTCTTAAAAAACAATATCACTTTCTTTTATTAATGCTGATTAGGAAAGAACTTCTTTGAACAAAAAATAGTGTGAAATTTTCCAGGCACTTCTCTTAAGAGAAGTATGTGTTTTCACTGTTTCTTTTATTGTTGAGGGAGACAAAATAGAAAGCTTTTATCTAGCAGAAGTAAGTGATTTCAATCCAAAAGATCTGATTCAATTTTTGAAGGACTAAATGGCAACAAAAATTCTTTTCCTGTGTCTCTGTCTCATGGACATGATCTGGGAAAACAAGAAATGAAATTATATTGCATCTGAGACACCTTACTGGAAAGAAACTCATTCTTTCTTCTGGAAAAATGAGGCTGTCACTGAGACAAATCTGTTCTCCATTTTTGCTTATCATTGAGCTCAATGACAGCAAAAGCCCAGGTAAGAATTATGGCATTCCTGAGAATGAAATATGTGTTTTACAAGAAGGAAATAAACAGTAGAAAAAAAAACAACAAACAAAACCCTACAGTATTTTTTTCTCTATTATCTTTCTGAAAACAGATAGTTTTATATGATGTTACACAGAATTTCCTTGTGATTACTGAGAAATAATCCCTCCTGTGAATATTGGATAGATGTATTTTTTTAAGTTATATTTTTAGATTTTAGGAAAATTGTGAGTTTATTTTATTTTTTGCTTTATTCATTCTCTCATATATCTATCAAATTTCACAATTTTCTAATATATGCAGTTTCAAAAAGTACAAAGGCATAATGAAATTAAAGTTGTTCCAATTTTCTTTTAAATTACTTAATTAGAACTTGAGATAATGTAATAGTTTTGAAAATTTTATGATTCTTCACTGAGCCTTCCTGTTCTCCACACTGATATATGTTTTGACAAGTTTTACCATGGTTTTCACTCCTATGCAATGTGTTTTGTCCTTTTGTATTTGTTGTCAGACTGCTAAATGATATGAATCTAATTGGTGACATCAGTGGTATAAAGTCATGTTACAGTCATGTTAAGCTGTAAACATTACTAATTATTATTCTTGTGGTATATTTATTTTATAGCATGCCTAGGGAAGCAATCAAATGACAAAGTGTGCAATAAAGGTAAATTATCATGAGATCACAGAGGTTGCCCCTCAAAGGGGTAAGAAGTCTGTACTGAATCTACAACTTACAAACCTATCATTAGGGGAGTTAATTTGGGTGAGTTCCAAAATAGTAGGAGTATTTCCTCAAATAATTACAATGCAACAGTGGATGTGACTTAGAAAACATTAAACTGACAGGGACTAAATTGGTGATGATTTTAATGGAAAAATAAATTAAAAGTTTGTACCAACTAATAAAGTCATTATCGTACCTTTTTTGATTCTTTTTTTTCTCCTTCCTACTAATTCCAATGGCTAAAACAGTTTTATCAAACATAATGTCTTTGTTCTGTGCTGGCACAGAGTTGACCTTCTAACATAAATATTGGGAAGAAAAAAGCTGCTAATGATCACACTTGGCTCAAAAGCCAGACTGCAACCTTCAAAAAAAATTCTAACTGTTGGATTGGAAATTGGAGCTTAAAATAGCATTTCTTAAGGACTACAGGGGTTAAAACATAGTACTAAAGCTAACATGACTGCCCTCCTAATAATTAAAATGGTAAGTTCAAAAGTAATTTTTTGCACTATTATGGGATTCCTAGAGCTCCAGCACATGTAGTATTTCTGTATAAAATCATCAAACAAACAATGATTTAAAATCAGGATGTACTGTCTTTCATAAAATTAATGATATAATTCATAATTTATTTATTTTAACTGCCATATGGAAAAGCCTTCAAATGATAGCAGTAAAATCAGCCTCTCAGAGTGTCATAATGGAAAGCATTTATTTATCACATTTCATTTTTTTTTATTTTCATTTTTTTCTTTTGCTTTGGCATTATATGAAGATTAATCTTTAATTATTTCCCAAATTGATTAATTCAAGAACCAGTTCATCAAAAATATTTCTTGAATTTTAAAACAGATCTTGAATTCTCAGTATTTTGTTCTGTAGAAGCTTCTAGGTACCTGAACTCATATACTTGAAAGAAATGAGGGTTAATCATAATTGTATTGTGCTTCTTACCTTTAAGCAGCTTCTGGTTAATTTAGACAACTCTGGGATGTTAGAGTATAATGAATAAAAAAAATTATATTTTTGCACTGCACCATGCAAGCTCATCAGGCTTCCATTAATAACATAAGCAACTATTGCAGATTTACTCTTTTATTTAATTAATGGGCTATGCATGCCTGGAATGACTAGCCTTTCACATTTCCTTTCTCTTAGTTTTCTAATATGATATACGAGATGAAAATATATTAACGCATTTTATTATGAGTGTTTTGCCTTTAGGGAAAAAAAGTAATTGCAAGCATTTTGATCAAATTTATCAAGTAGAAATGAAAGACACTTGTTTGTAACACAAGAAAACTCTATTCCAAAACCAAGCAACCATTAAAATTACACTTATTTCTTCTGTTTCTTGTGTTTAAGAGCAACCAGTACTAACAAAATAAATGTCCTTCATTCATTTTAAGTCAGCAAAAAGACAGTATTCTAGTGGCTTAGTCTATAATTTGCTGAGGAGATAATCTTAGTTTAATTCTTTACTGTGCTATGGATTCACTCTGTTATCTGGTGTAAATTGTCTAGACATTTAAGAGTAAATGCTTAATAATGCAGATTTTAGCCTTTGATAACTGCTTTTGGAATAAGATGCATGGCAATTATCTAGTCTGTTCAGTGACACAGTTTCTCCAAGTCTTTGACATAAAAGGATGTTGCTCATCTCAGCCGCTTTCCCAGCCTTTCTGTGTGGGAATGAACACTGCAAGGTCTTTATAATCCCCCACAGGCAATACAAGCCTGTTCTGCCTTCATTCTGAGATAACTAGAAGTGCTGCTATTTTTGCATGCATAGTGTTTAGACCCTGCCGTAGAGAAGGATTTGCTAGCATCAGCTAAGTACTGCAGCAACTGCTCTTAAGGAGCTGTTGGTGAAATTGATGTATATGGCTATCTCATGTCTACACTCTGAAAGCATCCTATCAAAGGTGTGGGTCACAGTACAGCACATTTTCACAGCCCAAACACTTCAAACACTTATTTTCTTTTAACGGATAGTCTGGACACATACTGATGTGTATATATATGCATATATATATTTATGTTTACCTTTGTGTGTGTGTGTATGTGGGGCAAAATTCCAAAACATAAACCCAACTCACAAACTTTACTGAAAGTGCACTCTTCAAATAAATGTAAATGCCTTCTTTTTAAGCTTAGAGTTTTTCACTGAAAGGCAGCACCATTGTTTTAAGTTCATTCACTTCAGCAGCAGCTTATAATTATTACCTGGCACATTCTCAGGCAAAGTATTTCCAGATTTTCTCTCTGTTTTGCAAGCAAAGGAACTATCTTGTAATCTGAAATTTATGTTCATTGGAGAGGAAAGGAGACTGGAAAAGAACAATTCCTTGTGACAACAATAGGGCTGGCAATCTCATGTGACGTCGATGTTGGGCTGTGCACAGCTGGCTGTGATCACTGATACATAGAATAACGTGCTCGTGACTCCTCTGCAGTGCTTAACTGATTTGTGTCACCAGATGGTTTATACCCATCCTATTATGCTTTGCACTGTCACCCATTCTTTCAACCTCTCTGTTTGCTGTTACAAGCAGCTATTTCATTTGCAACATTCAGCAATTTATTAACTCTGTATAACTCAGAATACAACTCCATAGTCTTCTTCAGAAGCTGTTTAAACACCTTCATTGTTTTCTTTGAGCAGGGTGAGGGCTGTCCTTTGGATTGTAATAATAAGAGCAGAAATTATGAGCACTGCTGTTTAAACTTCTATGAGTAGGCATTTGAGACCAGAACATTTTTAATTAAATTCTCTATAAATGTATATATGAGAATAATCTTTCTCTTTCCCAGGAAATACTTATTTATCTCCAAAGAAAAAGATGTTTAATCAACTTGTGAATTAGTAAAATATTACCCTTGCATATCAACTTCACCTCATACGTCTAAACTGAAACTAAATCACAAATTTCTTGTAATCCTATACCAAACTGAACTTTATTAAGCATCATTATGGTAAAAGAGATACAGCAAACCTTCAAAAACAGATTTGATGTGCATCACCATCTATCTAGATGTAATATTTACCTCTAAAAATATCTCAGCAAAGGGAGTAATATCAGTTAGAATAAGTAAATGAGAATCAAACATTTTCTTTTTTATAGGTAATCCTCAGAGATTCCCTTGCCTTGATTAATTAACAGTTCTATGAGATATCAGACATATTGACTAATTTCTAATCTTCACATTAATGCTTATATTTAGTATTTGTTTTTTTAAATTTTAAATCACTGAAAGGATTTTCTTCTTTTTCCTTCCTTCTTATTAGGTGCAATTTACTCCTAGAACACAGCAGCAAGCACTTTGGAAAGTATTGAAAACAGATATCTATTGTGAAAAAAATTCTAATTGTTTATGTGGTTTAATTTTTAACAAAAAGTACAAATTAGATGCTGGAAATAGATATATGTAATTAAGCTATTTCATTTGTAATCCTTTCTGTAAGCATCATTGATAGAAAAATTACATCAATTCTTAGATTTACAACAGCTTTATATTAGCATAATTTTTTTGACATTACTTGGTCTTGAATTTTAGAAATATTACTTACATTTCTAAAAAGTAAGACTATTGAATTTCAAAGCTAATATGTCTTATGATAATTGGAATTAATAAAAACAATTTCACTTTTATGAAGCTTTGGTCAAATTATTTGTTGACATGTCCTTCATTCCTATAGTGTTGCAATTCTGGATTCTTGTGACAGAAGTGAATGTTGGTCTATGGTAGACGTTATTGAGTTTAAAGCACCCTCTATTACCTCGTATTGAACAAAGAAAATACTGATATAATTTTGTTAACTGGTGGTTAATTCTAGAAACATTTTATTTGAGGGATTTTTGGCTATCTTGGAACCTCTTGTCCCAGAAGTTCTTCAAAGTTACAAGGTGAACAGGATTATCACAGCCAGAGTTTGTACCCACATCAAAATGCACATGGCCTTGTCTCTCTCTTTTGGTTTCTGTGAAGACAAACCCCAGGCATGTAGAGTTTTATAATATTTTTTACTCAAATAAGGCCTTGAATTGATTATACAGAATTCAGGAACTTGAGTCAAGGCTAAAAAAAAAAAAAAAAAAAAAAAAAAAAAAAAAAAAAAAAAAAACCCCCCCCCCACCCCCCCCCC
>JAWWMU010000001.1:69289012-69299944 GCA_035048155.1 Cinnycerthia olivascens | reverse complement strand
GGCAAGGCGAAAAAAAAAAAAAAAAAAAAAAAAAAAAAAAAAAAAAAAAAATCCCTCCATCAGCCCCTAGTAGTTTCAAGGGGATTTTTTGCTTTGTTTTCAAAATCTGTGATTTGTGCTTGTCCCTTGCTTATCAAATTTTGTCTGAATCTAAGGGCAGTGGGAAGATTTATGGAGCCATGGACTGTCTGAAGCTTTCATTGCTAGGATATGCGAAGACAATATCTTTTATTCTGTAATAACTCAGGTTATTTTAACTTGTTACATAAATTCTTAACTAGTTGAATGTATCTAACTGACAAGCATCATCTCTATGTATGCAAATGTAGATATATTTTTCCTATGTACTCTCTTCTCTAGGTATCTAATATTGGTGCAGGGAAAGAGAAGTATTTAAAGAAGGATTTATAAAGTTAACGGCCCAGGAAAATCTAGTGAATGGAAAGATTGGATTCTTCCAACTCTTTACATAAATTAAGTATTTTTATGTCACCCTATGAATCAAAAGATATCTTTCAAGTTAAGCAGATGGTGAAAAATTAAAGGTCTAAGGGAACAAAACCTATTAAACATGTGCTTTCTTGGAAATTATTTTTAGATATATTTTTTATGTTGTTTATTCATTATCACTCTGCAACTAATTCTGTTCCAAATGTTCATTTATACTTTCTGGTATACAAGCCAACAAATTTTAATCTGACCTTTATGTTGCTGAAGTTACTCTAGGAGTATGTGTATCCAATAACACATAAAAATATGGTTTCTTCCTTGTGGTAAAGAATCTAAGGTTTCTATTTGATAGAGATTTAGGAAAAAACTAAAATAAAACAAATTATTGTGGGTTATTTTTCTTCGCTCTTTCTTGTCTGGTTTGGTTTTTTTGCTTTTTTTGTTTGGTTGGGTTTTTTTCTAATTTTAAAAGCACTGGATATTAGTATCTTCTTGCTTAGGAAGAGAAATATATTTGCAACTTTTTCCTTATGGATGTTTCACAATTCCTATTAAGTTTAATAGTCAAATTTCCATGTATTTAAATGATAAGAGGTCACATCAAATAACCATTTTGATAGGTATATGCTCAAGGAACCAAGTTAGTTACAACTGATTTACTGTCTTTTAATATCTCAACTTGAAAAATCCCAAGGAAATGATCTCATGCCCTTCAAAATGCTTTTCCGTCAATTTGAAATGCTAGAGAGTTTGAAATACTTTAAAGACTGAATTAATCTAGATAAAGAATGTACTTTAGTAGCATATAAGAAATTTTTAAGTTTAAAACCAAGGAGCGTACATACCTATGGAGGAAAATAAATAACTATTCTGTTATATACTCTGAAAATAACCTCTTCATTAAATACATAAAAGGAACCTACAGGAAGGCTGGAGAGGGGCTTTTTTACAAGGGCATTGTGAGAGATTGGAAGGAGAGTGGGAAGCAGCTGGACTCCAGCCAATGCAGGAGAAAGAGATGATGCCCCCTCAGCCTTTGACTGTGTTATTTATTGCAAAATTTAAGGCTCGAGACTGAGAAAACAAACTCTTGGCATCGCCCCCAAAGAGTGAATTGGGGGAGGGTGGCGAGTCCGGTTATTCTGGACGGGTCCCTGGGGATAAAGGGGGAAATGAAAGGGAAGTCAGGGGGGCTTTGCAACATGGTCCTACACTGCCACCTGCTGGCGGCAGCGGGGATAGCGCCGCTCCTGCCCCCAGAGGCCAGGAGCCGAATTGCCGAAGCCTTTCGGAATTAAAGGCCGCAGATGCCTACGGCAGAAAACGCAAAACACCACCAGATGGAAAGTTCTTTCTCTTTAAGACCAGTATAAATGGGACTAAGCTTTCTTTTTCCCTCTTCTCAGTAGCTATCCCAAAATAAGTAGGATTCCATTAGAAGATGAAGTTGTGGCAGAGCTGAAGGGCTGCTCTTCTTTGCTGCATCAATTGTTCACATGGTTTTATCTTCATAAATTTTAAGATATTTATGTTATATATGTTTCATATCAACTTGTTACAAGTAATGTTTTAAATTTTTTGTTTTTTCTCTTCAATTTGTGTAATGGGTAGAAAATATTCTATTTCACTGCTTGAATAAACAACTGAGGTGATGGAGATTTGTGTACTAAGGGACAGGGGAATAGAAGATAAGGCAGGAGAACCTCAGTAACCAGTTCTTTGAATTTAAAACAAGAAACCTGAATCCTGAGCCTAATTTTCTCTTCTGGGGAAGAATCTCAAAACACAGGCTATATTCAATGTCATTCTGAAGGACAGAACCTCATAACCATCCTAGAAATTAAGTTTCAAAATGTGATCAAACTGTATTTTCACTGTCAACTCCAACTCATTCAAATGACTATTCAGTTTTCAGGTCATATTGCTATTTACATAATTGGCTGAAGCTAATATATACTAGTCAGAAATATTTTGATACACTGCATTTTCTTCCTTTATGACTCATGCTTCATGCCTTGATATTTATCACAGATTGAGCTGCACACTATAACTGTTGAGCTTGTGCCTATTTTACTGATTAAACTGAATATTTTAGTAACAGAATTTACATATACACTGATTGCCCTGTGCTCTTGATTCTTTTTATGAGAGGAAAAAATCTTAGGGTTGTTACTTTCATGTCTTTCTATAATCTATGCTGTCTCCCTTATGTGCGTGTGGTTAAAACTAATTCAAATTATTTACAGGCTTCTCATTTGCCAGGACTTAGATACAGTGTATATAATTCCAGAATTTAAAGTTTTAGGAAGGTGCAGAAATTAAAATAGTTCTCTTAAAAATAGACCAGTAAATTCCCAGCTATGATGAAAGAGCAGCCATGTTAGTAAACCTGTCTAGGCAAACACAAGGTCTGCAGTTCTAGTAATCATATATTTTGAAATTTAGGGAAAATAAAGACAATACTGTGGATGTAATAAAAATGTGGTTTTGGTTGCTATGTAAAACAAACCTTACTTTCCTCTGTTATAAATTTGTACTTTGATGTTTGTTACTGATTTCACAGTGAAGACTATGAAGGCAGGTCACTGTTTGGAATATAAAACTATTTTTTAAAATAACTTTGAATTAATTTCTGTTTTCATTTTCACCCTTTATGTTCTCCTGTGTGATTTTGAACATGAACATGCTTTTGATCCTATTTATGCATTCATAAGAAATAATTTATTGCACATAAATGCTCAAATTAAGATTTTTTTTTTCTGCTCATTTGTATTGATACCAAATGGCAATGCAAATGAGCCAGGAAAGATAGTCCTGAATCTTTGTCTAGATATGCAGTGTGTTGAGTAGCCCTAGGGCGCAAGGTAGTGCAACTTTTGGGGAATCAAAGACTCAGAATCCCTTACAGTTGAGGATTCTTCAGAACTACAACCCTTTGTTTGGGATTAGACATGTTATCACTCTCACAGGAAGTCCCTGGTCCTGTGTTTTATTTCAGAAAAAAGGTATAACCTCAGTGAACTCATAAATGAAATTGTCATACCTAAAACAAAAATGATCTCAAATCTACATGCTTACATTTAGCCAAGATGGTAGCATTACCAAGCCTTTGTTTAACATGACTCAGTAATTCAGTAAAAGTGCATTTGGTCGGTAATAAAACTTTTCACTATGTTTTATCTATCTCTTACTTTAAAAAAAAAAGAAATCAAATAGAAGATATGGAAGTAATCTTTCTTATTCACTCTCAGTCTTTGGGGGCAAGTTTCCATACCATCTTTATCCTACCCATATCAGAGCATTAACTTGAATGCCAGCATTCTGTAGCTATGAAAACACTTGGAATATATGGACTGTATGTGTGGCCATGGAACTGCTTTACAACTTCTCCTTCAATGAGGATTCCAGGTACCAAGTATAGACCAAAATATTATTATTTATGCACTGAGAGTAAGTTGATTATTTTTTTAGCAGGTATGAAGAAGTGAGCTTTCAAATCTCTCTCTTTTGTATGAATATGAGTTATTAGAAGGCATTGCATTAAAATAAATACATTAAAAATCATGAAAACAAGGCATGCATCAGGACTAGAGTATTAGCCTGACTCAGGAAGTTATGAGCCGGGAATTCCTATAAGCAAGCTAATATTAGCAGTGATGTATTTAAAACCTCAGCAGCTTTGATATTCCTTTGTTGGGATATCAAAAGTGCATAGTGAACAATCAGTGAGAAGCATGAGCTAGATTGAAAACTATCTGACTGGTTTTGAAGGGGTCAGCAGCACCACCAAATGTAGTTGGAGGACAGTGACTAATGGTGAAACCCAGAGGCTAATACTAAATCCAGTTCTCTTTGCTTTGTTCATTAAAGATCTGGATAATGAGGCAGAAAGTTTGCAGGCTGAACTGAGAGGAGTAGCTGACACATCAAAGGGGTACACTTCCGTCCACAGGGACCTGAGGAGGCTGGAGAAGTGGGCTGATAAGTTCTCATTATGTTCCACAAGGGGAAGTGCAAAGTCCTGCACATGTTGAGGTTTTCTAGCTTGAAAGAAGTCTGGCAGAAAAGGGCCTGGAAGTCCCACTGGATAGAGCATAAACCAGCAATGTGCCCACTACAAAATGGGCTACATTAAGCAGAGTATTTTGAAGGAGGTTATGCTTCCTCTGTACTTAGTGTTGCTAAGGTTACACCTGGAGTGCTGCATCCAGTTCTGGGCTCCTCTGGAAGATATGGACATACTGGATAGAGTCCAACAAAGGGCCAGGAAGATGTGAAAGAGAATGGAACATCTCTCCTATGGGATAAGAGAGCTGTGACTGCCCAGCACAGAGAAGAGAAAGTCTTATCAAAGTACATAAATACTTGAAGGGAGAGTACAAAGAAGATGGAGCCAGGTTCTTTCAATGGTTCCCAGTGACAGAACCAGAGGTAATGGGAACAAATTGAAATACATGTGGTACCAGCCAACACCTTTCTTTTTTTTCTTATTTTTTGAACTGTGAAGATGAGCAAGCATAGCATAGGCTTTCCAGGGTGGTTGTGGATCCTAGGAGATAGGAAAACAAAAGTCTAGACAGTATCCTGGACAACTTGCTCTTAGTGGCACTGCTTGAGCAAGAGGGATGGACCTGTTGACCTGTAGAGTTTCCTTGCCAACTTCAACCATTCTGTGATACTGTAAAAGCAATTCACAGTTAAAATCTTACTCTAATATTCACTATGGATATTATAAATGGCTAAACTGACAGCAAGCTGGATTGACAAAAAGAAGCCAATACATAATTTGGATAGGTATTCATGACAACTCAGTACTCTCTAATTCTCTAACTTCACCATATTTAGGTGACGTGTATTTGCAAAATTACATAAGTACTGAAGGTCAGTTTGTTAAGAAATATAAAAAATCTTTTTCTTTACAAAGAGGAGGGATTAAACAGTAAAGGAAGAAGAATAATTTAGCTTTGACATCCTTGTGAATCCATTATAACTATATATTTTATGGGGTTTACAAATCTACGGTTGCCATACTATTGGATGGTCCCCAAAAGACCCTAAAGGAAATAAGTTGTATTGAAGTAGTTTCTTCAGAGTTTGATCATACTTCTGACTCATACAGTAGTTCATCTCAAGACTCTAGTCACCTTATCTTTTCTTTTTGAAGATCCTAATTGAGACATTAGGTTTTCTATCAGTAGGAAAAATCGCAGAAGGCAATTTAGGGAAGCCAATGAAGATGGACAGAGAAAGAAGATTTTTGGGAGTTCCTAATCCACCTGGAATTTGGAGGTATTGAAGCACAAGCTTAGATTTGAAAGCTTCGAAGATCTTGCAAAGTCCTGCTTTCCCCATATAGTGACAGATATCCAATCAACAGGGCTTTTCAATGTTATTTGAGTGTGCTGTGCACATAATGCCATGACAAACCAATGAGATATAGGTAGTGTGCAGAGTATTAAGAGGCTCTGCATTATTTTCATTAAGAGGTAAGTAGGTCTCATTTTTCTACATCTATTTTTTTATTCTAATTTATTATTATTTTTAACGGCTGTGAAGTTATTTCTGCATTTAAAAAAAGGAAACAAGAGACCAGCATTATGCAAATGAACATGTCTGTATTGGCACAAAAGAACTACAAAAATCTGCACCATGGATTGGATTTGCTCTAACAGTACAATGAAAGATGAATGACTATATATCAAGTTTTAATGAATACCTGACTGAGGAAGCATACAAAAACAGCATGAGCAGAATTTAGAGCAAAGGATTTTCTCAATAGGATATTAGTGATAAAAATTCAATTGCTCAAAAATGAGACAGAGCTGAAGCTTCATATTCAACAGAACACAATACTGTCACTATGAACATCAAACCTTTTGTTTTTCAATTCCAACCCATAAAACTTTACATTCCAGTTGAGTAATAAAACCAGACTTGTTTTGAGAAGTTGTCCTCTGCCTTATCATAAATCTTTTGCTTGTATTGGTCCCAAAGTAACAAAGTTTGTAGTAAAAGTTTTAAGTACTTTTGGAATTGCTATCACAATAATAGTGAGAAGCCCAGATATACAGAAGAAATCCCACTCTCTGAAAAATAGGGATGAGTTTATTTCTATTGCTTAGATATGGAGATAAGTTTTAATTAATTTGATGTAGAATTTTAGTCAGAACATTGGCTATGTGTACATTTTCAGAAAAAATATTTAGTCACGTGCTTGATCAAAACAATGCATAAACCTATGCCCTAGATTTTAAATTATTCAAGCCCAGCCAGTCAGGGTTCATATTTGCAATTTGCCACAGGAAATAGGTGATGGCTTATGCTGAGTCTTTGGCTGAGATTGGCATTTGTTTTAGAAAGTGTTAAACAACACATTACTTTTTTACATGAGAAATTATTTTAGTATTTTAACCAGATAAAGGAGCAGTTCAAATGACAGTCTCACTGTGAACATTCCCTACCACTTTAAAATAATTAATACTGAGACAGACTCTACATAAGTACATACAAAAAGAATCAGAGACCTGGAAGTGTATGAGAATAGCAGAGATCAGACAGAATGAGCTGTGTCAATCTACTCTGCACTGGTGCAGGTTTATCTTGAATCTTGGGTGCAGTTTGGGATACCACAAAATAAAAAGGACATTAAGCTCTTAGAAAACATCCAAAAGAGGGTCACAGGAATGGTGAAGGGTCTGGAGGGAAAGCTTTATGAAGAGCTGCTGTGGTCAGTTGGTTTCTTCAACCTGGAGGAGACTGAGAAGAGACCTCTTTGTAGACTAAAACATCCTCATGAGGAATAGATGACGGGCACTTCACTCTTGTGATTAGTGACAGGACTTGAAGAAACAGCGTGAATGAATCTGAGTCAGAGGAGGTTTGGGTTAGATATCAGGGAAAGGTTCTTCACCCAGAAGAAGGGCACTAGAACAGGCTCCCCAGGGAAACAATCACAGCACCAACCTGTCAGACTGCAAGAAGCATTTGGACAATATTATTGGGCACATGGTGTGATTCTTGGGAATGGTCCTGCATAGGGCCAGGAATTGGACCTGATGGCCCTGCTGGGTCTCTTTCAACTCAGCATGTTCTGAGATTCTATGAAACTTCTGAAAGGTATTACATGTGGTAGATTCATTCTAGATGATCATCTCAATCTAGAATAAAAGACAGAGAAATGAGTAGTTGTTCAACTAAGAATACAGGTCAATAGTATTTTAATTTTACCTACAAAGTAAAACCTTCCACAGAACATTTCATCCACTACCACGGATTAACATACTCAGACAAGAATTTAAATCAGTTCTAAGCTCTCCAGTTCTCATACTGTGTGAAATCAATTATGATTTTTTTTTGACTGTTTTGAAGATATATTTGGGGGTTTTTGGGCTTTATTGTTACAGCTAGTGTGGAGTAGAGCTGAGCTTACTATTTCCAGCAGACCCAGGCTAGAGAAGGAAGGACAGGATCTGCAGCAGTCCTATAAAGATCATACTGTTCATTAAGCAAAATGCTTGTGGTGTAGACTTCACTTTTCCTTTCCACCAGATACTGATGAGATAACTTAGAAACTATTCCAATGCTTGGATTATATTTTTTTTGCAGGTAGAGAAATATTAATCTTAATTAAATATCAACATACAACTATATTCTGTAGTGATTATAAGCAAAATGAAAATATGCATCTGCACTGTGAATGTACTGTTCAACAGTGAAGAGGCTGGATCTTGACATGCTATGGTTGTGCTAAAGATACTGAGACATCAGTTCTGAATGAAGGCTAGAGGAGAATCTGTGTGGTAAACATCATGCCTATAAAATTTTGGACTAAAAACACCTCTCAACAAGAAGAAAGAGAAGTCTGAGAAATCACAGGGCTTTTTCTTTCCACATATTTTGACATTCTCCACAATACTCAAGACATTATTTATGTTTTCTGTATTGTATTTAATTTCATAGGAAACAGAACGATGGACTTTACTTAAAAGTTTTCTTGAAGATCCATAAAGATAAACCAAAAATTTGATTTATCCTTTAGCAAGGACTTAAGCTAAAATACGTTATTAGATACAATGCTATAGTTTCATGTAATACCGTCTCAGCATCTTTCTTTCCTCCTACATCCCTTGCACCTGTTTCTCCTGTGTATTCATAAATCTGCTGCTCCAGCATAGTATTTTTAAACCTCTAAAAATCTGTTGAGATTGCTGGCTTAGCAAACTGAGGGAATAACAATAGATCTTTAAAAAATATTTTGATTCATTAGATACTGTACCTCGTGTTGATTTTTTATGTGATCGCGGAGTATGATAAAAATGCAGATTCTGTTTTTTCCTCATAATACTCATTCGTGGACTTCTTGCAGTTGAAACTGTCTTCGTCCTCAAAATTACCCATTTGTGTCCCCTGAGGAATGTTCAGCTCTCAAAGACCAGAGGACCTATTGGGTCTTAAAGGATTTTTGTCCTGAAATTCCCATAGAATCAAGAAACCCTGGAGTCATAAAGCTTCCTAGAGATCTGAGGAGAGGGCAGGGTGATTCTAGAAATCTGACCAGGGGAGTTATAATACAGTGCTTGATTAAGCCTTTCACACTGGGACAAGCTGTGGGAGCAGGTGCTTCAGGGTCTTAGATCTGCAAAAACCAGATTTGTTAAAACTTCATTTGCTGAATCTGCTTTTTCTATTATAAGATTAATTGCTTCAACTAAAATCAGTGAAACAGGGCACTGTGCACCATGAACCATGTTACAACTTGTTTGAAAGTTAATATTTACAGATTTTAAACTAAACAGAGTAACTATGTTGATAATTCATTTATATATTTCCAATGTCTATAAAATGAAGAAACAGAAATGTTCTTTTTACACTAAGAATTAAAGTGAAAGAATTTTGTTCCTTCTTTGCTCAAGGTATAGAACAGTATGAACCAATCCAAAATGCATATAAACCCAACTGTCCCATGAGACTTTATCAGCTATATGTTGTATGCTCAGTTCTCTAGCCTCCCTACTATAATGAGCATGGTATAATTTTATCCAGTTATTTCTCTCCTGCTACCAAAAGCAGAGTTTCCCCTGCCACCCCCCCCCCCCCCCCCAATCAGCTCTTTCTCTTTTGTTGACTATAGAGCAGTTAAACACTGCTAATGAAACCTAGGTAGGGATTCCATTTCAGGTTAAGCTGTCTAAATGCCAGTGACTATGTATTAGTCATAGGACCCTGGAATCTTTGCCACATTGTAGTCAAAGCACAATACAGAAAAGAAGCCTTTGGAATGATTATGGTGACAGGCACCAGGTGTATGACTCAGCAACTTAAATACACTGCAGTGGGTTAGGACATCCAAGGCATCGGTACTGTGCTGTCAGGAATGACACAAGATGCAGTGAGGAATTGCTTTTGGAGTGTCAGTGAATGCCACACAGGATCAGAGGACAACTTTGGGCATTTAGATTTGATTCTCATTTTTTATACTGTGAGGATTTTCTGTTTGCTCGTTTTGACTGATTCAACTGTTTTGTTCTGTTTTGCTTTCCCACTAGTCTTCTGTCTCACAGGCATTAGCAGGTTGTAGGGAGCTGGGTGGATGTAAGGCAAGAGCACCACTATCACTTCCAGAAAAGGTGTCAATAAGTGGGGGAACTCACTCTTGCACAAAAGGAGAATGTCCATCTTCATGCCCTGTGAAGTGTGAAACTGTAGGTATATGTGGGAATTAGAATGCTTTGGTACTAGTTATAAAAAGGTGCTTAAAAAATGTATAGGGGCTTAACTGACATTTTTTGAGTGTCTGGTATCTAAGGTATGGCTGCTATCGACCTTGAACTCTTTGACAGTTGATGTTATTAACGAATCAATAAGATACTTTAATGCCTGATTTTATTTAAAACAAGCACAACTTACAGTTTACTACTGTGACACACTCCAGCAAGCTCTCTATAGATCACCAAAACCCTTGGCCAAGTCAATAGTGTCACAATTTGGCAGATAATATTAAGAATAGACTGCATTTTTTTAAATCTAACTTTTTTTATGTTCTTAAAACACTGTAACACAGCAGTTCACATAACCATAGAAAAATGTAGGTTGGAATAGATCTCTAAAGGTCACCTAGTCCAATGTTCCACCATTGCAGATCTACCCTCAAAACTGATGTCAAACTGTTCAGGACTTTATCCAAAGAATTTCTTAGGATGGAGAGTCCATATTCTCTTTGGACAACTTGTTTCAGTGTTTAGCTACTCTTACTGTTAAATATTACTTCATTGTTGCCTCTGTGATTTTCCATGCTGCAGCTTGTGACTGTGCAGTTTCTTCTGCAAGCCTGTAGTAAGAGTAGAAGAATATGTCCGACTTCTGAATAACCTCTCTTTAGATAGAGGAAGACTCTAAATACTGCAATAGACCCTTCCCTTCCCTTCCCTTCCCTTCCCTTCCCTTCCCTTCCCTTCCCTTCCCTTCCCTTCCCTTCCCTTCCCT
>JAWWMU010000001.1:69251664-69288912 GCA_035048155.1 Cinnycerthia olivascens | reverse complement strand
ACTTCCCTTCCCTTCCCTGAACTTCCCTTCCCTGAACTTCCCTGAACTTCCCTGAACTTCCCTTCCCTGAACTTCCCCTTTTTGCTTTTCTGCTTTTTCATTCTTTCCTTTTTTTGCCTGTTTTCCTTTTTTTCCACTTTTTTTTTTCCCCTTTTTTTTCACCTTTTTTTAAACTTATTTTCTCTCTCCATTCCCCAGCTGAAAAAACAGACCTTAACCTCTTGCACCCTGGTTCCTTCATCTCTTTTCCATATGGAAGAAATGAATACTGCAATAAGAGTGACAGAATGGATGAATTTTTCTTAGTTTTCTTATCTCAGTGTTTCAACAAAGCTACTAGTATAAATTCTTACATAAATCTCTTTCTCCCTTTTCTCCAAAATACTGTGAAGTGGTTTGGCAATCAGTCTTTGACTCAAATATAAAAAGGGATTTGACCCCTACAAAGGCTCAAGAAGTATGAAGGATGCGTTATTTAACTTTTGAGTGACAGTATTAAACAATATATTATAGTATGATGAAAAGAAGAATCTGAAGGCTAAAAGGTCTACTTCAAAAACAATTACTTCTTTATTGTTTTAAAATCATAGTTAATACAATCTCGATGTATTAAAGTGTTTTCTTTCTAGTGACTATAATAATTTATTAAATAATTTTAAAACAGGAAGATGAAAACTATTTTTTTTTAAGTCACAGATTTTCACAAAAGGGTACAAACCTCAGAAAATGTATTCCAACAAAAGCTATTACATTGAAAATGGTAGCACCCCTCACCTCTTTGAACACTTGAACATTATGTACCCTTTTAGACACATCTGTTTAAAATACTGTGGGTGCCATTTATCATAATGTGATGTGTCTTCCAAATAAGAATGACCCTTGGCAGAAAAAGATCCCATTATGTATTGATGCCATGTTGGGAGGCTCTGTCTCCAAGCTGTCAGGAAAACTAATAAAACAGCTAATGCAGTACACTTTCAGCATTATTGGCTTTGAGTACAAATGTTAAAGACACTTCAGCTTAGTAGGTAAAGGAATTATCCTTTTATTTTTAATTTTTTTTTTCCTAAAATAGGAAATTGAAGGAAATAATAATCTGATCAATGTAGATCAGACTAGAAAATTATGCCCGAGTAAACTATGACAGATTTCTTTGCATTCAAAGGTAAATTCAACAAATATACCAGTTAGAAATTTTAAAACTTTAGCGGATATTTTAAGCTGAGTTGACAATTTTAATAACTTTGCAGAACAAAAGAAGTCCAATACTATTAAGGCACTGAGTAACTCCATTTCTCTCTGAAGTCAGGAGTAGGTAATGACACTCAAAACATTTACAAATTCCATTTCTAATACAAAGTTAGCAGCATGAACCCCTAAAAAATATTATTTTTATATGTATAACCACAAAAGTTTCCATATGTAAGTTCGACATAACTCTGTCTTACAGTTTGAATGAATGCATGTAAATCTTAATTTAAATTTGCTTGTTTGGATCTGATTCTGGTTAAAAAAATCCTCTTTCTTTAATTCTAGGTTAAAGCTTAACTCTGCAATAATCATGCTAAGCCAGTCAATAACATTAATTCTTGGATCAGATCCACTGATACTCCACAGCAAATTTGTAATGGTTCAGTGCAAAGAAGTCATAAAGCTGATTCACTAAGTTCTTGAGGATTCCCTATAGAGCTGCTGTAATGGTGTATATTTTGGGCTTGTGCCCGGAGAAGGTTCCCTCGTAAAATGGGGTTAGTCAAAGATCTCTTGCTGCCAGAATAAGCCTATAGGCTGTGAGCAAAAGCACAAAAATAACCTTAACGTGGGTGACATTATATTCATGACTGGACTGAACTACAGCCAAATCTCTTCTGAGAAAATGAGAAAGGCATCCAGTTACCCCTCAGGCTCAGCAAAACAAGGTTAACAGATCCTGTCACGTAAGTAGTTGTGATAATTTTAATATTCTTTTAAATTATGTGGGAATTTAAAATAATTGAAACGGCAAAACAAGCTTGTCATGATGAATCCAAGATTTAATTTATAAAATCTTAATTAAGTATCCAAAATGCTTCTACTTTATCCTCAAAACTAAAAAATCAGTATATTCATTCATTACTATCTTAAATAATAATCTTATTGTTGTCTTTGAAATATAAATATAAAAGAGATTATCACTTCTTCTGGCTTCATTGGTTTACATTTTCACTTCATAAATTTCAAAGAGCTTTTTACCTGCTTTCATTTCCTTCTATGTCCTTCAATATTTCCATTAGCAGATCTGTGAACATTACTCTGATGGGTTTTATTTTCCTTTTTCCAGTGTTTTAATTTTTTTCTGTTATTTTTTGTTTGTTTGGGTTTCTGTCCCCTGTCCCAGTTCAGGCTGTCTAAAGTTTATTGAACTTTGACTATATTTTTAACTTCTTTTTTCTAGTGTATGCATCACTCCTACTCCTAACATTTTATAAATATACACAAAAATTTACACACAAACATAAGCATAGAAATAAATTCATAATAATTTCTATAGATTTGAATTAGATTCTACTTGTCATATATATGAGATGACAGACTCACTATCTTTATTTCTGTTATATATATAAGCTAAAACTTTAAATTCCATCTGTAATAATGGAGAAAGGTAAACACTTTCACAAAATTACTGTTTAATTTAAATTAAATTGTCAAAGAATAGCACTCAATGCAAGCGAAAATCAGATTTTTAAAGTTTGGTTAATTTCCCTACCTTCTAAAGTTAGCCTTGTGACCAATTTTCCCAGTTTACAAGGAATCTATTTATATTTGACAAGAATTTTCCCTTCTGAACTGGAATACATTCGCTTGTCTCCTTAATAGAGCAGCTCATACAAACTCCTCGCTCTCAGCTGAGAGTCTGGAAATTTCTTGTGAGTAAATGAATATTTTATTGCGATGAAGTGTTATTTTCAATTGATTCTTTTTATGATTTTTTGGATGTTTTGTTTTTTTTTTCCCAGATGTTAAACTGGGTTTTGATTCAGCTCTCACTGGCCTATACTCTGAATGAAAGTTCTAATTACTGTGAATTTAAAAAACCCTTCTGATATGTAAGTTTCAAAGCTATGAAGCACAGAAAAAGTGTTATCATCTTCCTTGTTTCTTGTGCTTGTTCTTTTCTTTTTCAAAAGGGAGATTGTATAGAAGACAGAAAACTAGAGTATTTAAAAGTAGCTTCAGATGGTGGCATAGTCAATATCAATAACCAAGTGCATGGAAGAGATGTATTGCCAAATCAGATGTTTTGTTCTTCAAATACTGATAAAATCTGCTGAAAATATTGCAGTAGTATTGATAGGACTTTGGGGAACAGGAAAGTTCCACTAACCATGTAAAATTCTGTAGGTATACAGAGATGGTGCTACTAAAACAAACTGTTGAATCAATAACCAAACAGTAACAGGTGGTAGCAAATATGAAGTGGACTAAAATCAAGTGACCACACATGTAAATTTCAAAAAAAAAAAAGAATTTATTTATTAATATTGGATAGGTTATAGCTGCAACTTGTTCACATTAACACAACAAGGCTTGCCATTTCTCTTGTTTAACAAGAGATGAAGGTTGTATGCTTGAGAGAGAGATGCTCAGCCTCAGAGCAGCAAGGGGTTTTAGGATCAGCCTCTTGCTTTCATCCTGAAAGACTGTGAATAGGTAATTTTTAAGAATTGGAGCACCAGATGGAGAAAAAGGAAACAATTTTTCTGTTCGATTAAATAATGATAAACATACTCCTCCAGCATAAATAATGATATATATTTTCCACCGAAAAGAAGTACAATGTTGAAATATCCTGGATAAACCAATATTCTCAAAAACCAAATCTATCTGTCTTGTTTTCTTTTACTGTTTAAAAATGTAGAACACTCTTGGAACTTCAGTGACATGGCTTTTCACAGTACTGTGGCTACTTTGTTTTGTATCTTCTCATTATCATGTGCTTCACTAAATTACATTAATACCTCTTTTTGAGCCATTCTGTTGGGCCCTGTTAAATAATTTCTCAATTTCTCCCTATGGGAACTGAACCAAAAATACATATTTTCATAACTTGGAAAGAAATTTGATTTTAAATCAGAAATAACTGATCTTGAATTTGGTAAGGCTCGTTGATTGTACAAAAAATAAACCCCTCCTTATGGCCAGATGTAAACTGGTCTCTCTCTACCTGGCAGTGATGAAGACAATTCCTTTCCCTCTTTACCTTCTCACAGTAGTGATACACTATTATTCACTATTAGTTAAAAGTGGTTTTACTCTGAAACAGATGGGACTCAGAGGTCCCTTCTGCTTTGGTAATGTTGTTTCACAATCATTCAATTAATGATTTTTGCAATTGTTGTATACATTCGGTGCTGGTTGGTCGGGATGCAGCTGCAGTTCGAGGTGCAGGCTGAGCTCTGGGTGTTGGAGCCCCAGCCATGGGGCTGTGAACTGCTGACCCTTTGCAGGACAGAGGGCACAGGGGCTGTGGCACAGCCAGGTGACCGGGCACTCAGGGACACGGCAATAGCCACAACTCAGCTGGAAGACCCCAGATTTTGCCCTGCACAGGCTGTGAGGGTATGAAAGCCCAGGGAGTCATTTGTTCAGAGTCTGTCCTCAGAGACACCAGCTTGGCCTGTTATTCTGTGATTGCACCATGATTGAGTTATTTAAAGGATCAGATGTCTGAGATTCTGCTGTGGAAACCTGGTCTGACCACATGAGAGTGGGGTGTGTAGGACATCATGATGGGCACTTGCCATCTCCCTGAAGCTGCTCACGGTCTTTGGTCCCAGCAGTGACAGTCTCAGGTGGTGGGAGTGTGATAGCCAGAGTGGCTTCTTCATGGTCAGACAGGGAAGTTTCCTTAACATAGTGTCATCTAAAATTATAGTGAGTTTTTATGACCCACATAATTTGTGATTTATGTGCTTTCTTTGTTGGGAAGCTTGACGGGCAGAAATAGGATCTCCAACCCAACACAATGAATCTGCTGATAGAGTTGGTCTGTTCCCATTCTATAAAGGTGCTCTCAGAATGTACTATTTATTATTAAATATGTGAGCTGGTCCAGGATTGTTCTTATTTTTACTCCATTTATAAACCTTAAGCCAATCTGCAGATCCTCTGCTCTTTGAAGGAAATGCTTCCTGCTAATCCTTTTGGTGGTCTTCATTCACATTATAGGGGATTTGTTATGATATTTTCCAATGAACTTTTATAGAATGATAGGTACCACCTCAACAATTGCAATGATTTTTAGGGAAGTTAAACATTGAGTTGATCTTAACTTTCTTAACATTTAACATATAATATTAGCATCTAGGTAAGCTTTCTTTGTTTTAAACTGTTTTTAAAGAAAGGAGGGAATTGAGATCACTGCTTTTAACTTGCAAATAGCACTTAGATACCTCCTGTAGATCAAGAAATAGTAGTAGGTATTTTGAAGACAGTATGCCTTTGATGAAAGGAGCAATTGAAATTTTTCTGATTGTACCTCACAAGTAAGTTCAGCACTTGGAAGGCAGAGTTGTCTTGCAAATGTGAAACTAGGTAACATTTGTCATGGTATGTCTTATTCCAGTTCAATTTGTTTTATACATCACTGTACGTGATTTTGAGCTATAAAGTAATGCATAATGATTTAAAATTATTTGGGAAGGGATTTGACAGTAAAAACATGTTTTCTTTTGTCATACAGTGTTAGACAATATGAAAATGTGAAGTACATTAGTCATGAAAAAAACAGCACTGTATTTCCTGCTGCTCAGGTATTCACTGGTTTTCCAGGTAGAGAAGAGCCTTAGACCACCTTCAAGAAATATTTGCTTCAAGTATTTCTCATGTTATTGTCTTCTGTTTGACAATGAGCCATACAAAGCCTGAATGTCAAGAAAATTATAAATATTCTAATTATTTATAATTTTTGTATCCTGGCTTTTGCACTTGAAAGGCATAACTGAATTTATTATAGGTTGTGAACTGAAAAGCAATGACTGAGGCAGATATTAGCAAAACCAAAATATAAAGTCCAGTTTTTCACCTAAACTGCTTCTGGAATTAAACACTCAACCAATCTTGAATGAAAGCATTAACAGTTTTTCTGCTTTAAAAATAATAGGAAGATAAAATTAATGGTAAAACTGTTCCTAAGCAGTGCTCAGACAGGCAGGAAAATTTACTGAGATACTTTCGTGCTAAAACAAATATTTATTGGAAGACATACGTTTATATATACAAAGCAACAACAAAACAAATTAGAAAAATTATATGACCTGGACATTTTGAAATAGACTTGAAAGTTGATTGCTGATTATTTCTCAGAGATAAAAGCAAAATCAGTATTGCATGTGATTCAGATAATGCGTGCTAGACTATTTTGTTCTGTTACTTTAAAAAGGGAAAGTAAAAGACTTCGAATTTGAGAAAAGAACATCCGTTACATTTTCAATCAATCTGAATGTAAATGGCCTGCTTTGCTGGATGCTATGACATGGTAAATCTCTCTAGTTTTATATAGCTTTTTAAAATTAAGCATAATTTCAAATATAATGTACCATTTTGAATATAATTACAAAACAGGGGAATGTAGGTTTGAAAAATGCAATAATCTTAAAACACAAGAGGACAGATTTGCATACTGTACTGTCAAAGGAGCTCAAAAACTAAATGTCTGTAAAGATGGTTTTTTTGTTTCTTTGTTTTTTTCCCAAATTGAGAGATAGTAAAAATACTAGCTAAGACAAAGAAACAGTGCAAACCCATTTAATAAGTAATTAAAAATAATTACTTATTACAATCGAGAGAATAAGTCCTGAATGATATTGCATCTTTATTTGAAGCACTGTTATTCAATCTAAAGAGCAAATGTGAAGAACATAAAGACTAAAAGAGAATAAGAGATGATAGTTTGCTGGACATTTGACTATGAATCTACAGTCAGGCCTATACCACATAACGAGTAATGTTCCTCTTAAAACTAGTAACGAAAAACTCTTTTGCACACAGCATTTTGTTACCACACAATGAAAATCTGCAGCCAAAAATACTGCTGAGGATCCTATGACTGATGCAAACAGAAAAATAGTGATAAATCAAAAGGAATCAAGAAATAAATTGCAAAATGGTCATGAATTTGTGCAAAGACATAATTGAGGAAGGAGACATGGATAGCCCAATATTTATAATTAATTGAGGTTACTGATTGATACCTCTTCAATGATTCCATTAAAGTCTAACACCAATTTTTGCTCTACAAAGACCTGATTATCACATCAAATAGTTTAATGGAGAAGAGGCTAGTCATTGTATAGACACTGGATAGATGGTGGAAGAAGATAACTTCAGAAATGAAAGACACTTAGTGTCTTAATGATAAGATACATGTCTGGAAATAATGATATTGTATTAAAAGAAAAAAAAAAAACAGTACAGAAATCTTTTATGACTGGTGATGTCTTTGAAGTGGTAAAGACTCCAAAAGAAAACTGTAGCATATATTGGAGGTTCTCTATACAGACTGCTCAAAATTCCAGTAACAGGCGGTAAATGGAATAAAGAGAAATGGAATATTATTAGGAAGGTGAAATGAATGAATGATTAGATTATTATCATACAAATGGCTAGGTATCTCTATAATACTTGTAGGTGCTTTTAAAAACCCAATGCCTCATATCCAATCAGTATTTCAAACATTAATCAAAGGAAGGACCTGTAACTGATTCCCTTTCACTCAAGAAGGCTCATTACAGAGCTTGATTGTAATATTAGATCTGCCACTGAGATGTACCAGACTAAAATCTGAAGTGTCTTGTCTGCTAGAGCAAGAAATCAAAGCTTGTGATTTCATTAATTCATATTATTAATTTTTTGTTCTAATTGCAAGCGGTTTTGCACTAGAAGTATAAGCATAAGGGGGAATATTTTAATGTTAGAAATAGACTTCATAAAAATATGTTCCCTCTCAAATGATTAAAACATTTTAAAAATTTTAACTAATATTTAAAGTAATTAACTCTTTACTATGAGGTCAACATGCTTTTGGAAACTTGGTAGAAGAGACAAAGGATTGCTGGCTGAAAACATTTTGGGTGCATTTGTGGGTGAAAGGGCAGGCCTTGCTCTGCTGAGAGGATGCCCTACTGTGCACACCCCACACCCCCAGGTCTGTACTCCAGCCCTGCAGTGGCACCAATCCCTGGCACACCTGAAACAATGCTCCACACCTGCCCCTGGAGCCCCTATCCCACATCCTGAGTGGGCAAATGGCCAAAAGTCCCACCTGGGGTCAGGGCCCAGGAAAGTCAAAGGGTACTTAAGCCAAAGCATGAAGTGAGCATGTCTTGATCCCACCTCCTCATGGAATTTCTGTCAGTAGAGCACCACTGGAACCAGAAGTGGTAGCTATACTCGTTCTTTGCTACACCTTTTCTGTCTTTCTTCTTCTAATTCCCTCTCCTCAGAGTTTTGAGTAACGTAAAATCAGACAGGCTTGAAATTTGTTAAGTTAAATGTGACTAATTTATGCTTTATGCAATTCTTTACAATGACTAAATGCTACTCTAAACTTTTGACAAGGTTCTCTGATTTTTCTGAAGTTGCCAGTAATGTTTTTTGTTGTTCTGACCTTTTAAGAATACCTTGCCCATATTTTTCCTGTACATTTAACTTAGAGTACATAAAAATCCATAAGCCTTTTTAAGAGGGTTGTCAAGCAAGGTTTTAGGACTTTACAGCCATTCTTGGCACAAGACCAGAAAACTGGTGGGTTTATATTATATTTTATGTATGTTTTGTTCAATGTCTTATACAATATAATATATAAGGATTCCTAGAAATACAGAGGATTTCACTCTCCTTGTTAAATGCCATAATAACAAGGGCACAGCTAATTTCCTTTTTAGCTTCTTTCTTCCCAACTTCAGTTCATTTTCAGAATAATTTCTCATCTGAATAGGAAGGCTAGACAACTGTTTACATAAAAATTTCTCCTTGCTATAACCTGAAGGCTGGCATAAAAGCTGAGATAGAATTAACTTTCCCCACAGCAAATGCTTATAGTGCTGTGTAGCCAGGATGTTATTGATATCACACCTCTGTTTCAGTTGTTCTAGAGCAGTGCTCATACAGCATCACGGTTATCTCTCCTGTCACTCCTTGCCCCTGCTTCAAAGCCCATCAGGCTGGGGATGAGCAAGAGCTTAGGCAGAGACATAGCCAGGATTGCTGACCCAAAGGGACAAAAAGGTTACTCCGTATCATATGAGGTTGTTTTCTGAAACAAAAGCTAAGTGGAAAGAGGAGGAGGGAAGTATTTGTAATTAAGGTGTTCATATTTAAAAGCAAGCGCTACAGATCCTGAGGCCCTGCTTCCCCAGAAGTGTCTGGACATCAACTGCTGTTGGCAAGCAGAGAATATATATTTTTATTTTCCTTTACTTCCATGTGTATGAGAGGCGTACAGCAGTTGGGAGAGCTAGCAGGCACAGTATGAATCAGTCTTTGCCAATGACAGAATAGTTGGGATTTTCTTTGCTTGTGTGTGATTATGATGAAGAGGCAAGGGGTGAAATGAGTGCAACTAGTCACTCTTTGTTGGTGTTATGATGCTATTTTGACTTATGTGTAGGAAACTAATTTGCTAAATATATACAATTTCCATGGCAAGGTTTTTGGTAGTGCAGAGGCTGCAAGGATGGCTTTTGTGAAAAGACACAAGAAGTTGCTCCTATGTCAGGGTAAGTTCCATCTGGCTCCAAGACAGCACCAATGCTGGCAAAATTTGAGCCCATCAACAGTGTTGGTAGTGCCTCTGGGATAATATATTTAGAAAGGGGAAAAAACAGGAGAGAGCAGTGATAAAATTTGAGAGAAATGGTTCTGCTGACACCAAGGTCAGGGAGGAAGTATGGTAAAGAGATGCTACAGGAGCCAGAGCAGATATTCTCCTGCTGCTTGTGGGACAGCCTAGGATGAGGCAGTCTGTCCACCTGCCACATGTGGAGGTCCATAGAGGAGCAGATATCCACCTACAGCCCATGGACAATCATACACTAGAGCAGATGTGTGTGCCCAAAGGACATGGGGATCCCATGGAACACTCACACCAGAGCAGGTTTTCATAAAAGGACCTGGGAACCCAGTGAGGACTGACACTGGAGTAGTCTGTTCCTGAAGGACTCTACCCTATGGAAAGAGTCCATGCTGGTGTGGTTCTTGAGAAGTGGTATCCTGTGGGAAGGATTTATGTTGGCAAAGTTTGTAGAGAACTATCTCCCATGGGTAGGATGTCATGCAGAAGCAGGGAAAAGATGTGAAGAGGAAGAAGCAGCAAAAAAAAAAAAAAAAAGTGTGATATGATCATAACCCTCATTCCCAGTCCTTGCCAAAGTGCTCAGGGAAGAGGGAGGAGGTAGATGAGTCAAGAGTGAAGATAATATGGTAAGAAGGGGGTGGAAGGAATTTGGGTTTTGTTTTGGTCTTATTTTTCACTATCTAAAATAAAGTCATGCTAATTCTATCTTAGCTACTTTACCCCTTAGGTTTACATATATATATATATACATACTTAGATGAGTTCATATATATATGTATTCTTAGATGAGCTGTCATTAGACAAAGGATGACTCTGCACATGCAAATACTGACAGCACACTTTGCAGAGAAGAGTAAAGATGCAAGAACATATGAGAAATATACCTCATTGTGATTTCATGTGCTGAAACAGATCTTTACCTTCTTTAAATCACTTCATAAAAGACTATGTGGAAATCTTTGTACTTGTCTGACTCACTGCTCAGATATACCTGCCTTAATCACATTGATGGTTCATGATCAACTGAAAGGCCAAATTGCATGACAAGTCAATCTACTTTTCACAGTTATTTTAACATGCTTAACAAGTATATAATTCTAACTTTAGTAGATGGATGAGAATTAACAAAAATGTCTTTAGCTTTCTACAGAAAAAGTAACAAGAATACATATGTTACAATAATGCATTCAAGATTTTTTTTATGGAATAAACTATACAACAGCTGTACTGTAAGAGCAAAAATTATATGAAGGAATTAGAAACAAATAGGCATTAAAATAGGTATCACAGCTTATATGTCAATGAGAGAGAGAAGGCTGCATCTGTGGGAATGGTAACTGTGGGGTACAGAATGCAACTGATGGAGTCCATTGTGAGGATACAATTTTGAAGTTTGAATTCAATGTCATAGTAGAGGCTTACAGCAAGCCCATAGTGTTCAGCTCAGGAGAGCCATAGGGACAATTATTTCCATAGAAATAATTCCTAGGGCATAACCATAGTGCAGAATCAATCTGAATATTCAGTTTAAAGTTTTATTGTATCAATTCTGTTGAAAGACTAGATATATTAGCCAGATTGCATACATCTTATGTAGCACAATTTTGAATGCCATAACTGAATTTTGGGTTTGAGTGGTCAGATTTTGGTAGTGGGGAGGCTAAAGGGTAACTTCTGTGAGAATCTTGACAGAAGACTTTGGAGTGGACTTTCCACTGGCCAAGGCTGGGCCAAGCAGAAGTGGTAGCAACACTTCTGCAATAACATATTTAAGAAGAAAAAAGAGTTGTTGTGCAGTTGTAATTGTGTCCAGAGAAGAGTGGAGTGAAAATATGTGAGAGGAACAGCCCTGCAGACACTAAAGGTCAGTGGAGAAGGAGAGGGGAGAGGTGCTCCATGTGCCAAGGCAGACCATGGTGAAGCAGCTGTGCCCCTGCAGCCCATGGAGGTTCATGGGGAAGCAGAGATCCACCTGTAGTCCTTGGTGGAGACCCATGCCAGAGCAGATGGGTGCCTGAGAGAGGGCTATGAACCTGGGGGTGGCCTGCTTGGGAGAGTCCCTGGCAGGGGCCTGCAGACCTATGGGGAGAGAAGGAAACATTGCAGCAAATTTCCCAGTAGGACTTGTGATCAAATGAGGCGCCCACACTGGAGCAGCCAGTCCTTGTAGGACTGCATCTGTGGAAGAGTGACCACATTGCGGAAGTTTGTGAAGAACTGTTGCTCGTGGGATGGACTTAAGTTGAAGAAGTCCATGGAGACTGTCTCTGCTGGGAGGGACTCCAGATTAGAGCAGGAGAAGGACTCTTCTCCCTGGGCAGCAGCAGGAACAACCTGTGGTGAGCTGACCACAACTCCCATCTCCCTGTGCCACTGAGAGAGGAAGTAGAGCTTGGAAAGGAGGGAGGGGTGGAGGGACGGAGTGGTGTTTTTAAGATTTATTTTACTTCTCATTAACCTGCTCTGATTTTGTTAGCAATAAATTTAATTAATGTCCCAAATTCAAGTTGGTTTTGCCTGTGATGGTTTTGGCAAGTGATCTGCAATGGGTCTTTTCTCAACCCATGAACAATTTTTTACATTTTCCTTTCTTTTCCAATTGCAAGAGGGAGTGATAGAGTGACTTGGGTAGGTAGCTGGCATCCAGCCTGGGTCAACCCACTAGACTAATCTAAAATGTTTGGAACTGGATATGAAATCAAAAGTTCTTAAGTATTTGCAAACACACCAATTCTGGCAGATATAGAGCTGTTCATTATTTACACAGTACTGAGTGAATGTCACACAGAATTACCATCACCTATAATGTTATCTGCAGTGCAATATTGTACTTTGTTGTAAATTCTTCATTGTAGCCTGTGATTTTGCTGTACTGGATAATGTTGTCTTTTGTTTCTTGTTCAATAGCTGGGACAAGGCCCTATCCCAAAAAGAACATTATAGTCTTGAAACAGATACAGAAAACCCCCCCAAAAAAATGAATAAACAAAACTCAAAAAAGACGCTTGCTTCACCTTGTCTTATTCCCTGATGGACTTAAGTTTCAGTGGACTCATCACATCTCAGAGTCGACAAGCAGTACAACTGCCACAGCAAACTGGAATGCTGCAACCAAATCAGTCAAGTGGCACAGATTTACAAAGGTAAGGGTTTAGCGCACTTTTCTGTCACTGCAACCTTAGAACAGCCATTAACTTAATGAAAGCTCCTGTGTTCTCTAGAAATGCTTAGAGGCACCTCATTGTGGATTGCTACTATTCAGCATTTTGTCAATCTATGGTGTTTCACAATGTATCAGTCCCAGCATGCCTAGCTGTTGTACTTTAGAGTACATTGTCACTAGAAAGATTATTTGAGAATGAAGAATTTTTGAAAATGAGTTCCATCACCATCAAAAATGAAATTTACTGTTTTTGTTTCCAAACAAGAACTTGGGAGTTCTCATCTTGTATTACCATCCTTGTTTCTCTTATCTACTTATTACTACTGGGGCAGACAAAAACAGCTACAGAGAGCATAGAGGGAAAGGTACAAAAGAAAGAGTCACAAATGCAGTTAATATTTGAAAAACTGAGTTGTCTTAAAAGACAGGCACACTGAATTAAAAAAAAAAAAATCTGTCATAATTAAAACTTTACTTTTAGAATTAAAATTAGAATTCAAATTTTCCTAGCCTCTGATACTTATAGCTTCTGAGTCATAACATCATGGACTTGGTCATCCGCATGGTTGCCTTCCAACTCATCATATTCTAACTCCTGTCCCTGTACCAAACACCCCAAAGTGTCGCACTGTGTGCCTGAGTGTTGTCCAAACACTTCTTGAATTCAGACAGGCTGCTGCTGTGATCATTTCTCTGGGGAGCTTGTTCCAGTGCTTAACCACCTTTTGGGTGAAAAATCTTTTCCTGCTATCCAGGCTAAACCTTCCCTGAATCAGCTTCATGCCATTTTTGAGTCCTGTCACTCATCACCGGAGAGATGTGTACCTGACCCTCCTCCTCCCCCTCATGAGAAAGTTGAAGACTGTAGTGATGTCTTCCCCCCAGTCTCCTCCAGGCTGAACAAAACAAGTGACCTCAGTTGTTCCTCATAAGTCTTCTTCTCCAGACCCTTCACCTTCCTTGTGGCCCTCCTTTGGATGCTCTCTAATCGCTTAATATCTTTTTTATATTGTGCTGCCTATAACTGCACACAGTATTCAAACGGAGGTTGCCCCAGTGAAGAGCAGAGTGGGATAATCACTTCCTTTGCCCAGCACGTGATTCTGTGCCTGATGCACTTCTCTCTCTAGGCTTTTGAAAGCAGACAGGAAAATAAAGCAGCACAAAATGCTACTGATGTAAAGACCATTGCCTTTTCCCCCTTCTTTCTCTGCATACCATTTCAGAAGTAAAAGGGAGGCAGGGAGTAGATGTATTTTAATTTTACCTGCAAAGACAGATGTTTTTGTACTTAGTACTTTAGTATCTTGAAATAATGCACATAAGATGAGAAGAGGAGCAAAGAAAAGAGAGGGATATCTAAAACAGAATGCTCATGAAAATACATCATGAATAAAATTGCTATCTTTGTTTCTGTGAAAGCAAATATCTCAGACTTATCATGGCATTTTATCCCACTTGCCCTGTGCTTTTGGCATCTAGAGGCTGCCATTAACACTAGGTTTTTTAGAGAAAAGCTGTGAGAAATATTGGTGAAAAGAAAAAAGTGAGTTGAGGGAGACAATGGAAGCAGTGAGAGCACAAAGTGAAACAGGAGATTGTAGTGCTTTCAGCTAAAGAACCCTTTGTCACCATTGGCTGCTTCAAGCTGCATCTTCATTCTGACTTTTAAGATGCAGCAGCCTTAAGGAACTAGAGGAATTTGTGAGGACTGCATTCATGAAATTATAGTATGAGGTGAAGCTGGAACAGGGAATGGAAAGGAATGATACAGAGGGAACAAGTTCTAAGCCTCAAAACAACATGCTTTGTCATTACTTAGAGCATGGCACTGTATTCAGGTGGGAAAGAAGCAAGGAAAACTATAGAAACTAAGTGTAAAAAGATGTAACAGCAAATAATTTCTAGAAAGACTATGACTAAGTTCCTGTCTTTACAGCGATAATTTAAAATCCTTATTAATAGGTCATAACTTCTTTTGTAGAATATTTTCCTTTGAAAAGGAAAAGAGATCTTTTCTACTTCCTCTCCACCCATCTACTGCCTCCAACCCCCCTGAAAAAAAGACATTTTAATAGGAAACTAAGAATTTCCATGTTCTAAATGTATATGCTTTAACAGGAGATACTGCAGTAATCATTTAAGGTATTGGTTACTCAAGATAGTAATTGTCCCATTGTCCCCTGCATGACTGAAAACAATCTTCATCTGCAGGAGAAGGCCCAGGAGTTTCAGAGATAACAATGATCTTTGGAGAGAGGGTAATGTGGGAATATGGACATCCAAACCATAATTCTGCTCTATCATTAATCTCAGTAATGCTATACTGTCATGAATAATAAATGCTCTGAGTCCAGATTAAATGCAGAGGTTTGTCCCTGTCAGGCAAGAGAAAGGTACTGAGAAAAAACATAGTCTAAGAAAACAGAAAATCTTTATCTAGATAGACAAACTGTGTGTCCAGCATATCCATATTATAGATAAGTTTTATATTCATAATAAGTAGTCTGTGACTAAAATGAAAGCCTAGGAAGACTACAAAGGGATTTGAAAACAGTGAGTTGTGCCAAATGTGTCTTAGGATAAATGACTATTTTGATAATTTCTTTAAGTGGAGCATTTCAATGTCAGTGTGTTCCCTTTCAAAATGGAATGGAGCATTTTGATTGCTCAATTTGAAATTATTTTCTCCTGTGGAATGTCCTTCACATTATATAAAAGAGCAGAATTAGATGTAATTGATCATCTTCTAGATAAATGCATTCTTTTCTATTAGCAAAAATTATTTGACATACACATGTGAAAGTCCAATAAAATTTTGGGTGCTTTTGATGTTTCACAGAGAAAAAAAAAATGAAGCCACAGAGTTTTATAAAAATAAGAAAGCTGTCTTCTGCTTGTTTCAAATGTATAAAAAAATACTGTCATAATAATCCAGAGCAATTATTTGCAGCCCTTATATTTTCCAGTTTTCAAGGAACACCATGGAGTCTAGTCAGTTCTCGAAGCTTTTGGTCTGAGAGCAAGTAACACCAGTTCCCAAGAGCTACCTAGGAAAATAAAAACACTAAAATAAAAACAGATCCTCAGGGAGCAAGATTTCTGGCACAAAATCTATCCTGGGGCAATCAACTGCATAAATGTAGCTAAATATGTGCCATCTGTGAAGGAATTTGTCCAGCGAAATCAGCAGCGTTTCTCTTACAAAACATGCAATTGCTTCAGGATGTAATTCTATGCAGGTAAATTCAGGATATCTAAAGCTGTAGCCAGCCTGTTATCTTGAAATGTCTGAAATGGTGGCTGTATTTTGTGTGTCAGGGTTTACTGCAGAAGCCATAACACAGAGAAGCTTCTTGATGTTTATTCCAGTGTTCAAGTGACTTGTTTACCCCTGAACAGATGGTCATTCAACCACAGCATACATCACCTGACACCTTTATTGCCCTAATAAGGATCAGGAAGAATCACCAACAGGTTTCTATCTTGTTAACACAGCGGGATGTGCAGGCTACAGCATAACGGTGCCAAGTGCCAGAGGTAACAAACTAGATGGATCCACCAGGAGTGCGGCAAACTGCTCTGCTTTGTTGTTGTTGTCTTGTCAGAGCCCTGGTCTTCTTTGCGTTGGTACTGGATAAAAAAGGCTTGTGTTTCTCTCCTAACAGGTTTACCGATTTGCAGCATTTCCTGACTTTGCTTTTACAGGGTTATATAATACATGTAACTCAAGCAGGGGCCACAAAACTTGTGGGAAAGAATATTCGTTGCTCGAATGGGATTTGTTCTTTGAATTGCACCAAAAATGAGGCTTGTGTAATAGGCATAGGTGTCATTCCAATGGGACCTGCCAGGCCCTTGGGAGAGGGGACCAATAGTACTTTTTGTCACAGTGTGAGAGTGCACCATGGGGTTCTAGGCTGTAGCCAGTTGCAGGGGGAGGGAGGAAGACGCACTCCCTGAGTCACGAGCAAGACCTCAGGCTGAGGGGTCTGCACCTGCTGTGGGCACCACACTGCTCCTGATGCACACAGCACCAGAAGGAAGGTCAGGGTTCAGAGAAGAGCCCTTTACACTCTGCCATTTGTAGCTCCATCTACATGGCATGTTCCTTGGATCCAGAACAAGATTTGGAGCATCATGTTCACCTTTTCAGAATGCATTAAATGTTGCAGTGCTTAGAAATAGCCTACAACTGGCCCAAGGAAACAAAATGCTGGAATACCTGTGTCAGGATGCTTGGTCACAATTTTCACTAGTTTTGCTTGAAAAAATACCTTCTTCTGGTTTGCATGACATGTTTGTGCAAAATTAGCCCTTTTCCAGTAGCAATCGCTGTCGTACAGCAGAATTCCCAAACTAATAAAATGTATGTATGGCTTAATACATTCAGTGGTCTTGTCGTCTTAAATACACAAATGCAAAAGGTTTTAGAAGTAAATTCAAGCAAATTTGTCTATCTCATCTCTACAAAAGATCTGACCAGAGCTACATACTCACTGTTTGCATCGTGCTGGCCTTCTGTCCAAAGACATCCAGCAATTCCCATGACCATTTTCACATACTGCATTTCTAGCATCTGTGTCTGTAGAAATGATACAGCAAATATAAAACAATGTGTAAGTTCTGGAAATGTATACATGTGAAACTCTCTAAATATTTATTTGTATGATTATTCCTTGTAATTAAGTCCATTCAAAAGTTATTGAGTCAGACAAATGCTGTATGCTGTAGTTTACTGCTCAGCCTAAAAGCAGGTACAGTACAGCCTGTGCTGCTGTTTGCTTTCTTCTGTCAGCTTGAAAATGTCTCAGCTCTAAAGGTGCACCATTGAAGGTATCTTTTCTCTGACATCGTGACATCTGTCAAAATACAATTTTATTATTATTTTTCTTTTTTAATCTCATTAAAGCAACAATCAAAATATACAGAAAACAAATCATGTCTACTGTGAAAGTAGGATTTCCCTCACAGATAAAATTTGCCCCAGAGGAATTCCAAGCACTGAAACTGTGTTAAGATTACTGTATGCAGCAAAGAGGAGTATTTAGTGCTTTTAATAATAAAACTTTATTCCAGAAATAGTTATATAATTTATAAATTGGGTGCTCCAGCATTATCACCAGTAGTGACAATAAAGTAGATTCTCCTAAAAAGATAAGCATTTATCAAACCAATATAACTTGAACATCAATCAAAAGTGCTGTCTTTCAATCCCACATTGCTGCTGCCACAGGGATGGTCTGGAGCTGGGGTAGTAAGGCACAGATAGCAACACATTACTATTTGTGCACCAGTTTAGGACATGCTAATCTGACATCTCCTTGAATTTTGATGGCACTCTTTGAGTGAGGTGATCCTAGGAAGCTTTCTGCACATGTAAATACTGAAAAGGCAGAGCATTCAAAAAATTTAATAATGGCAATGATATTTTCTAATTATTATTGCTGAAAAAAATCAGAAATTCAGTTAACAGATTTCAATTCCAATATATTGTAATACATCTTCATGACTTTTCCTTATTAAAAAGAAAAGTTTTGTACTTCCATCCATTTTTTTTTTATTTTATTGAAGTACATACCACATGTCAAAGTTGTAAATAACTATGCTTTTATTCCTGCATCTGCTAGTAAAATGGGGCTTCTGGGGGCTTACTGACATCAGTACTTGATTTTCCATAGAAATACAAACAGGTTTTATTTTTGCAGCATTACTCAAAAAAGAAAATCTCTTCTACAAGCCCTGTTAACCCTATATACATTTATATTCTTCTGCCTGTATATAGGCAGGTACATTTTAAGATGCATTCTTTACTTTTCATTAATATAATTTATTGGAAGAATGTGTATTTTACACAAAGAGGATCCACTGATAAAAATATATTTTGGTAGTTATTCCCATGAAAGCAACTTTCCCACTGTTATGAAATACGTTGTTTTTGCAGAATACTTGCATGGGGCTGACATATTGGACACAGTTTCTGTAGGAGATCTGTGTCTTTATGGAAAATGAGTTTTAAGGCATCTCAGATGAGCTGAGAAACTGTGTTTAGGTGACTAATCAGGTCCCTAGGTGGTTTGTTAAGTGACATCAATGTGACGGATGATATTTGGATTTCCAGGTCACAAATTATTTTCTAAACATCAGCAAGCAATTAGCAGCTGACAGAAATATATTTAAGTGTCCAGTAATAGTCAAGCCTCCAAAAATCTTGACAGGATTGAAGATACTGTGTGGGCCTTATGGGAGGCCTGAGAGAGGACAAGGATAATACAACCAGTCTCTTCTTTCTACTACTTGCCAATTTGATAAATATTTCTTGGAGCTGGTGTTAGGTGTCAGGTGAAGTATTTGAAGTGGGTGGAAAGTAATACATCATATAAATAAAAATGAAACTCTCAGCAGCTGACAAAAAATGCCTGCAGTGCAATACTTTCCAGTCATAACTGATTTTCATAGTAGAGAAAGGAAACATGCTGAAAGACTTTTAGCCCTTCACCTTGCCATAGAAAACAAAAATGGCTTCATTCATGATAGAAGAACACTGGCATATGAAATATAAATTTTCTCTCAAAAAAGTATAATTTTAACTCAAAAGAAAGGCAGAAAGCAGCTGTGGGATTGTTTAGCATTCCAAACTGACTTGCCCACTTCAGAATGTCTGTTCTAAGTGAATATTTAGTAGTGCAGCTGGCATTGTTACTGATTGAAGAACTCCACTTATCACATTGAGGATCTTACTATCCTGGAAAAATCTCTCACAGCTTCCTACTCAATTTATCCATCATCTGAGCTCAAATGTCTTATTTATTTTTTTCTTTTGACTTTTTTCTTTTTTATTTCTTCCTTCCCTTGATCTCCTCCAGTCCTGTTGCGTTCTTCCTCTAATTTTCTTCTCCCTCTACTTCTCCCTCCCTGACTTTATCAACTTTCCCCTTACTGTTCCTTCCCTTTATTTTTTAGCAGGTCTGAATATTTACTTTCCAAATAACAAAGGAAGAATCAAAATAATAGCTATAGAAAATACATCTAATTAAATTATAACCATTAATTTATAGAAACACTTCCTAATAAGAGAAGCCATGTGCTTTAGGTTTATGGGCTAAGATATAATTATTTGTGTGAAAACAACCTCATTGTTAGAATGAACTCTGAAGTAGTAGCTACTGCAACATATACTTCAACAAAATGTGATCATTTTTATGCATTTGAAAATAAGTTATTTTCCTTAGCACTAAGATGATGATGGTGATGGAAGAAGGAAAACAGGTTATATAAATCTAGAAAAGGCAGCAAAGTCTGGATTTTCAGAATATTAAATATCTTCCTCCAACTGGTTACTTTCCAAATGGCATGAGTAAAATATTTGTTAAATCTGTATCAAAATGGGTTTTTTCATGCTCAGTTAGTGGTGCATGATACTGTATTTGTTCTGCTCTGTTTACATGCCTAAGAGTTCCAGAATGCTGCTCTCTTTTTAGCTCAAATCACACCGGAAATATCATTTGTATTTACACTGATTCATAAAAATAAGCAACTAAATAAAACTATCAGCAACAGCCCTATCAGCAGATACATTTCCTGTAAAGGTAAAATATGCATGCAGTACAGCATCCTACACTTTAATCCTTAAATTTCAGATACAGATCATCTCAATTTAAATAGTTGTTGTACATCAATATTCCTGTCTCTTCACCAGATTCAGTAATAAATCCTATATTATTAGAAATGGTGTGTATTGATTCCTTAGTGAAGTAGAGACCCAAATTCAACAATAATCTCCATACTAAACGCACATGACACCCTCTAGGAATAAAAAATTGTCATGATGATTCCTTTTTCCTTTATTTTTTTCCTTTTCTTTTTGTTAAGCTTAGTTAGCAGTACAGTCACCCCTCTTGCTTTATTTTGGAAGGCTCCATATCATGCTATGCCGTAAACCATTTTTCCTTTTAACTTAAGTGTAGAAATAATAAAAGGACCAAAAATGCAGTGTGTTGCTAAGCTCTTATTGCTGCTGAAGATAATCCAGAAGCAACCTAAAGACAAGTATTTGACAACGCAGCAAAAATACCTCCTTTTTTGAAGGATAATATGTTAGTTTTGTACAGTACATTTTACTTCGATATTATTTCATAAATTGTAATAACATATTAAACAGGTAAATACGGAAAAAATTAAACTTTAATGTATCCAAACTCCATTTATAAACGTTAGCTAGGATACTGTATTTGAATGTCAAACAAGCAAACATAACTTTTAGAAATGAGCAGTAGCAAAAGCAGTATCTTCCAAAGAGAAATCAGCAAAAATATTTCTGTGTCATCACCTACACTTCAGATGCAATTGCTAAAATCCCAGATTCTTTACAAGGGACGTGAGGTACTTGCTGTATCCAGCTTCTTGGACAGCATTGCAATTTGTTCTGTATAGTAGTGCAGTAACAGGCACAATAAAACTTTGGTTTTAGGACTGTTTCTGGCAGCTACCTTTCAAATGCTCTTAATTATTATTAAAACCTCCTCAATCTTAATGTAGAAAAGATGTATTTATCAACAGTCTACCCATATTCTCAGATAATAGTCTTCTTTTGTGAAGTGGAATCATGGAATGTAAAAAGCAAGATCAATTGCTCTTTTGCTATGAATTATTTTAAGTAGATCCTACTTTTCCTAACCCTGCGGGCTGTACTTTTCATTTCTACAGAAATAATTTCATTTTAATGGTAGCTGTTCATTCAATGCAAATTCCAAATTTAAAGGATGGTAAAAATCCACCAAATAATCAGAATGGAAATACAAAGAAAAATAAATGGGCACAGCCTTCATGGATACCTTTTCTGTTTGTTTGCTTTTCCGTTGCTTCATTTTGAAGGTGAGGAGGTATGTCTTTTCTGGGTACTTTATGAATCATTTTCACTGAAGAATTAAATTTTATATTGGTGTTGAAAACAGGTCTTCCTTTCTGACAAAAGTAGAATATTGGTTACAACTTGTCTCTAATACAGCTATATTCTTTTGAAAACAGTATTCTAATCTATCCATTTATTATGTGAGTAAATTTGTGCTTTAATTGCTATAACAATACCAAATGCTGCACTTGCTTAGAGGCAGATGATTTCATGCACAAAAGTCTATTTTCCTTAAGGGTGAGACTGGAATGCAAACAATTTAAACTCCTTATTTTCTTGTATTTCTGTTTTCTATTCTTATGTTTTGTTTTTCATTTTGACCAAGTTTGTCTGCTTACTTTCTGTAGTCATCTTGAAAAATCAACAGTGTAAAAAAAGAAATAATTTTTTTGTCCACATTGCATTTTGTGAAATTATTTCATATAGTAGTTTAAAACTAGAGAGTAGAATGATAAAACACAGTAATCAAAGTTTGCTTTCCAGTAGCTAATGAACTCAATAAATCAGAACCCTTCTCGGAACCCAGACAGTATTGCTGCCACTGACAGCCCACCTGGGGAGAATATATTGCTGGTTGTTCTCCTGGGTACTTAGCACTCACAGGCTGTGACCTCCCCAGAGAATGACAGTAGCCTCACATGGCCAGTCCAGTACAATCCTGGCTCAGGATGCTCTGCAAAGATGATCCTGAGGATGCTCAGTGAACAGAAATGGCTGCAGCACAGGCAGGTGGGGGGCTGGAAGGATGGCTTCAGAGGACAGAGGGGCACTGGAGAGGATACCTCTGCCCAGGAAAACCATTACCCTGTCTGTGTGCTCAGGCAAGGCAGTGACAGGGAGGTGCTGAGAGCTTCTGGAGCATGCTTTGGTCTACATGGTAGAAGGCAAAGCTTCCCCGGGGACAGAAATCCAGACTAGCTTGGGCATGCTGCAGCACAGCTGTCCATCAGCAGCAGTAGGCACTGCAGGGAGGGTAGAATACAGCTTTCAACCCACCGGTACACACCAGGGACACTGAAATACCTGCTGCTCCTGGAAATCTTCACCATTTAACTCCTTGTGGGGGTCAGAAGTGAACCTTCAGCAGCATTTTCTTCTTTCAGAACACTTCTTTCCCTCCAGAGCAATAAAAGCAGAAGTAAGACATCCAGAAGGGGCTGTGGATGTGGAAGGAGTGGTATAAATTCAGCCTACATTCTTCCAGAGGCCAGGACATAATTCTGACTGGCTTATCCACCTTTGTTTGTTTCTTGGTTTTTATTCTCCAGCAGCTCTGTGGTGACAGTTCAATTCCACCAGGAAGATCAAGGGACACTCAGCGTCACTTCACAGCCACATGACTCACAGGAGCCCAACCGTATTTTGGCTTGCTGCCTGTCCCCACCTGGTGCTTGCAAAATCTCTCAGTCATATCTCACTGGCATAGGCTTCTCCTGCTGCATGCCATCCGTCCCAGCTCTGAACAGGAAGAGAAGCCAAGGAGCATGGCTGGAATACAAGAGCCTGTACCACCCATGGGCCTGGAGGTACACAGGTGTGAATGCACCCTCCTGCGTGTTGGCACAGATGGGCAGGGCCCTGTGAGGGCAGTGGGGAGAAGTATGGCAGGGTGAGCAGGATTAGAGTAAGGCTCTACTGTCAGCAGGCTTTGCTGACAGGGCCCTTGTGGAGGGCTGCTTTGGAGCATAGAGAGGAAAAAAAGGCCAAAAAAGGAATATGATGCCCTGGAAGATGTCTAGAGAAGCTGTCAATACTCTATCCCTGACAGTGTTCAGGGCAAGGTTGGATGGAGCCTTGAGCTTCCTGATCTGATGAAAGGTGTCCCTGCCTATGGCAGAGAGGTTGAAACTAGTGATCAGATCCCCTGATGCCAACCATGATTCTATGAAGCTAAATAGAAATGAAGTAGCCTGTACTGATATTCTGTCTGCTGGCGACAGATTGCTGTAGGTACTTATAATAACTGACATACATCTGCATAGGTGTATATTTGAAGTTATGTACTACTGAAATGTAGCAATAAGAAACCTGGTTGTCTTCAGATCCTTTGACTGGAGTTTACCCACACTGAATAGAACATGCTAAAATTGTAAATTAAAGCCCTTTGATACATAGCAAAATTCACTGTTGCACTATAATTTATTTTTCCAGAATAATTTCTTTCATAATAGGATTTATCTTTAGAAAAAAATCCATGATAAATGACATGTTAAAAATAACTTGTCCTCCCTTACACTAATACAGTGAAAACTGGAGAAAACAGTAGAACTCAAGAGATTTTATAGTTCTAAAATATGTGTATGTTTTTAAAGATATAACTGCCATGTAAGAAAAAAAAGTCACAGTTTTCCTTACTTGAAAGATTTGTAAAAATTTATACAAATTAAGAAAACTAAAGGTCTGCTGAACACTGCAGTCTCTCCTAATTGACAGGAGAAAAAAATATGCTTCTAATAATTTCTAGAATCTGACAAGACTCTTTTAGGCCTAGTTCCGTAACAGTTTTCTGTCAAAGACAGTTAGGATAGGTGGACTCTAATTGGGAAAGAGAGATAGGGAACCTCCAAAGGCAATTACAACATCTAAAAACTGACTTCTAAAACTGATCAGATGACTCGTTCTTAACGGTGCTTCCTTTGACCATAAATATAAACACAGATGAATAACTTGGGTTTAGGGACCTGAGACATTTCAGATCAGAAAAATTAATCAGGTCCTTAGACTGATATCATATATGAATTTTAGACTTTTAAAAAGAGAGAAATACATATAATCTTAAGTGAGACACTTAGCTAGTAAAATCTTTTTGTTTATATAGCACTTGGAGTAGGTTAATTTTAACCTAAGAGATTTTTATCTGCTTACTTTCTACTCAAAATTTAAAGCATGTCATCTAATTCTCCTAAGAAAAAAAATCTTACTTTGAGCAGAAAAAAATTTATAGACTTCACACATACACAGACATTCAAATGTACATCTTGAATTCCTCAATAGCCAGGGAGGAAAGGATTTTGTTTTCACAAATCAAGTTTTTAGATCTACTATGCTTGCTTTGTACAGATTGGCACTGTAAACAGCCAGTAGAAAATATTCCCTGTGCAAAATCCTAAACTAGAATATAGGTACCATAATTCCTGAATTTCTTTCCAAATATTCTTAAACCTCAAAGATAGTGGAATGAAATATCGAAGAAAAATTATTTTAAATCCCTATCTTTTCAGATACTAGATCAACAACTTCATCTGCATGAGCAGAGCAGGATTACCAATATTTTTTAGTTTTAATTTAGATTAGGAATCTGCAATCTCTGGGTTCTCCTGATCTGATACCTAGATTTGGAAACCATAGGTACCGTAGGTACCTATCATTCAGCTTTCTGTCCCAGGTTTACCATGCTGAAATTGTGAACTAAATAGAATTAATCAGAAAACAAGGGGAAAAAAATCATACTGGGCCAATATTATTATGTTGTGTTCGATTCTGTTTATTGAAATACTGGTATCTTCTTTCTAATATTCTTCTGAAATTTATAAATAAGTGCTTACCATTAAAACAACCAAAACTACTAAAATACAATGTTTGATTTCAAAGTGTTTTTATGTAAAGCTTCTCATTGTCCAAATGTTCATCTATTTTTAATCTTATTGGCTTTAACTAAATTCAAATCAAGATTATCCATTCCATTTAAACATTTACCTAAAGACTTACCGTGATTCTCTAGTATTCTGTTTGCTTGAGAGCTTGTTGCTGGGGGAGGGGCATGTTGTTTTGATTTGGTTTTATTTGCTTCCATTTCATTCTTTTTAATTTAGTAATCTTTCAGGTGAAAAATAACAAAAAAAAAAAAACCAAGGATAATGTTTTTTAATAATGCCTGTAGCCTCTTGCAAAAGCACTCAAAAAAAGCAATTATGAAACAATTTTGATTTAATCGTATTTTAATATATATATTTTCTAAATTTTTTATTATATTGCTAAGTTTATTGGCACAAATGGAATGTTTCTTTTTGGTTATTTTTTTTAGGCTTTGTATTTTCTTTTAAGAAAATTGTCCACTTAAAGTTATTATTTATCTTTCTGCTCTTAAGGTTCATTTCCTAACCTACTGCCAAGTTCTGTCATTGAAGAAATTAACTGGATATGCTAATTACAGGAATGTATCTCTGTCCTGATTTCATCTGAGACAGAGTTACTTTTCTTATTAGTAGCTGGTACAGCGCTGTGTTTTGGGTTTAGGCTGAGAATGATGAAAACACACTGATATTGCTGTTGTTGCTGAGCAGTGGTCAAGGACTCATCAGCTTCTCCTAGTGTCTTACCAACAAGGAGTCTGGAAGGCACAAGAAGTTGAGGGGACACACAGCCAGGACAGCTGACCCAAGCTGGCCAAAGGGATATTCCATACCATATGGCATCATGCTCAACTGTGGAGAAAGCTGGCTGGGTATTGGGGTATGGTGATGAAATGCATATTGCTGTTCTATATATTAAAATTCCACTAATACTGTTATTGTTGTTGTTATCATTATCATTATCAATAACAATAATAGTAATAATAATGATAATAATGTTTCTATTGCTGTTGGGTTTGTTATTATTTTCCCTCTTTTTCTGTCTGATTAAACCTCCTCTATGTCAAGCTGTGGATTTTAGGGTTTTTTCCTGATTCTTTTTTCCATTCCACTGTGAGAGGGAATGAACGGGCAGCTGTATATTTAGCTGCCTAATAGGTTAAATTAGCTAGAGGAGAGTTAAGCAGTGGGGAAAAGTAGACAGGAAATGAGTAATAGTCTCACAGATTTGTTGTGATATTTCAGGTGTTCTCTCAGATGCTTGACAGAATTGAATCTGTGCTTTTGTACTTCTGTGTACTGTATTTGAAGGAAGAGTTGTAGGACTATGAGGAGGAATTCTTACAAAGAAGCAAAATTAATATCTGGAGTTTCAGGTGGACAAACCTCTCTTCAGAGGTTATCTCTTTTTTCCTGAACAATTTATTAGACATTAATACCCTGATGACCAAACAGTGTTCTTTGTTGCTGGTTCCTTCTGCAGCATTATGGCACTAGAAGTATTTACTTCATTCCAGAAGCAGAGCCAAAAGAATAAAAAACAAAACAAAATCAAAACCAAAACCAAAAACAAAAAAAACCACCAACCCATAAAACTCCACCAAGAAATGAAACCTCTCTCTTTTGGATCTATCAAAAGAGTTAGCTAGTACCCTAGTAATAAAATTCCTGCAGATGATGCCATTAGATTTATGCATGCAGAAAGAGTTAAATTATTTATTGTATGTCTTCATCCCATTTCTAGCAATGCAAACCCCACCCACTGATCCTTTTCTTTTGAAACTGAAGGCACCATCTCTGTTCTAGCTGTAATTGGTCCTCTCAGTGGGTAATTAGTTTTGCACTCACAAATACACTGGGATTACATTGAGGGGGTACATTGAGGGGCAAGTCTTGATTGAAAAACTGAATTTCCTTTATGACAAAGTCACTCACTTCAAGGGAAGCCAGTTGATCTAATTTAGTTTGGATTTCAGTAAAGCTTTTGTTAATGTCTCTCACAGTCTTTCTTCTGGACAAAGTGTCCCGCACACAGCTGAATAAATGTATCATGTGATAGGTGAGCAACTGGCTCACAGATCAGGCACAAAGGACTATTGCAAATCGTTACATCAGGCTGGTGGCCAGCCACTAACACGCTCCTGTAGGGCTCCATTTTAGGGTGAGTTCTCTTCCATGTCTTCATAAATTACTTGGATGCAGTACTTGAAAGCATGTTAATTAAGCTTGCTAATGACACTAAATTGGGTGGAGCTGTAGACTCCTTTGAAGAACAGAGGCCCTGTAAAGAGATTTTGACAAGTCAAAGGGTTACACAACCATGAGCAATATGAAACTTAACAAGAGCAAATGCTGGTTTCCAGTTCTATGATCATGGTTATGAGCACGCTGACCACACCCATGCCAACGTGCTTGTGTTGATATAGGAGAGAACTTGTTAGTCCAGAGAGAAATCCCCTTTAAGTTATGTGTATGTTAATATACTGGGTCTCAGTTGGTCCAAAAGTCCTATTAATACTTTAGCAGAGTTCTTTTTAATGTTTAGTGCAGATGCTGGCAGAAAAAATCTAGTTTCCTTATTAATAAACATGTCAGGGAGTTGTCCTTCATCCTGTAAAATAAAATCAGAAAAAAATGTGCTATCACTGTCAGCTGTTTGTCTACATAGTTTTCTAGTGCATTTTGAGTCATAAACTATGAAAGTACCTATCCAGAATTTCTGTGTGGGAAAACAGGGACACTATATGATATTTTTATATTAGGCCTATACCAGAAAGAATCTTTTTGCAACCAAGAGCAACAGAATGTATAAATATTCTAATTAGAGATCTAAGTTTAGGATAGCTATCTTGACAGTACAGATGTGTGACTGAGTCATTTTAAAGTCTAAGTGTTCATTGCTGTTAAATCTATATACTCATTCCTACTTTCATAACTAATCAAGTTGACATTTCATGTTTGAGACATGCAGATTTGAAGTCTGTCTGCTGATTCCTTTAAAAGTGCAATAGTTGTGTGATTAAACATTTCAGGGGTATAAAAGATATTCATGCTTTATGCCATATCAGAACTTAAATGAGTGATAGCTTTAGAAACACAGTAGGAATACGGAGTTAAAATGCAGATATTTTAACATTTGCATACAAAATTGAAATAAATAATAAAAATTAAAATCTTAAAGATTTTTAGATAAGAAAGTAATTCACATATAATAAAACAAAATAATAGTTTTGTTTAATTCCCACTGAGCTAGAATATAATATCATAATGAAATAGAATAACACCTGGTTAAAGAGTTTTATAGACCATTTGTGTCAGATACAGTTTTGTACCTTGAAAATATCTCTATAATCTATTCATCCAGGGCATCACTATTTTTGCTCTTTAACTAGGAAAACAGAGGGGATCCTGACTACTACTAGAGTTGTTTCATCTAAAAGTTGCAGCACTAGGTATTTTTCAAGTCAAAAGTGGTCTTGGTGAAAGTTCTATGTCTTGGATATGAGCAGAAAAATCTTAGCATGACTGACTTTCCTAAAAAATCTGATGAGAAATTTTCTTGATTCATAGATAAGACACAGGACATTGATGCTTTTCATTTTAGATTTCATTCTGAAACAGAATAATACCTTAACTTGGTAATGGTTCACTAAGATGACTGTTCACTAAAATACAGGTACAAATCCAAATACTGGTTCTGTTCCTATTAATTCTAGCTCCAAATGGATGATTCTAAGGTTTTAAATTGCATGTTTTTTTCACAGGAGAATATGCAGGTATAGTACACATAAATGAATATAAATACTCTTCTTATTATAAGAACTGTAAGTATTTTTGAATTTCAAGAAATAATACAAGTGTTAATATATAAAAGATATATTATTTTATATTAGAAAACTAACAATACTCCTCATAAACCTCTGATTTTAATGTTGATAAATTACAACTTCTGATTATGTTATATTGTATCTATAATATATTAAATTTATGTGAGACCTTCCATCTGCTTTCCTTCATTTACCTGTTATTCAAACCAGAAAGATGATGTGACTGGCGTATTTTTTTTCAAACACCCTGTGTATGCATCAAATAGAAAGTTTCAAATAACATACTAGGAAACTCTTTGCATTCAACCTGATTTATATCTAGGTGCTCCAGGTAAAAATTTGTTTGGCAAGAGATGAAACAGAAGATGGTGACATGGAAAAATATGTCTGAACAGCTGGATGAACAACTTGTAGCAATGTAATGCTGTGATTGCAGCTTCATTTAAACCTATAGAGGTGTCAGCTCAACCTTTAGTCTCATCTAAGGCTGCTGCATGTCCCTGTACAAAATATCTGAAGATAAACATAAAGCTTTCTGTTACAGTTAATGCTAATATGCGCTTGAAACCTTATGGAAAATAACACAAACCTAATTTTTGTATTTATTTGTAAAATAAATAATATTTTTATGCTAGAAATCATAAAAATATACCAAGTAAACTCTTCAAAAAGGAAGATGAAATCATCAATATCTTATTATTCCTGGAAAAGGAACTCTATCATTAAAATCACCCTGCTGTTTAGAATTGACAATACTGGCAGCTGCGTGTGACTCTTCCCAGAATTAAAACACTCAGTCTTAGATTCAAAGGAGAAATACAAAGGTGAGAACATCAGCAAGGGAAGGAGAATTTGCTAGGAAATATGTATAGAACAGCTTTAATTGCTTATAATTAGCATTTTTCACAAAATTGTATTACTTTATTTCGTTTTTCTCTGTAAAAATAAAATCTGAGTTAAAAATAATTTATTAATTTGACAGACAAGATTTTCATCACTTATAAATTGTCAACTTGTCTATTTTTTTCTTCTTTTTATTCTCAATTAGAATTTTTTTGTGTTGCAAGTACACATCATATATTACTTGGTCTGGGGCATTTCCTATCTGCCTGATCCATCATATCCTGTGTTTTACAGGTAAATTAAGTGAACCAAGCTACATAGTCACTGCTCTCATACAGGAATACGCACGTCATGCATACAGTCTTTTATACCATCCACTCTGAACCTAAAATGTGACAGAAATCTCATTCCACAATATCCCTGACCTTTGACAGGAAGCACTTCTGCACACACAGTCTTTTCACATGATTCACATTTTGTACTGTCAGTTTTTAATTATAATCCTCTTCCACACAAAAGACAGTTCCTCATTCCTCCCACAACATTCTCTTTCGTGCACAACTCAATCTTTAAACTTGTACAGTCTAAAATTGAACACCAAATTATCAAAATAGTTAAGGAAATTAATTCCTATGATGGATTTAGTCCTTCTTGTATTGTGTGCAGCACTTATCTTTGTCTCATCTTTGCTTTTCACTAATGCCACCTTAGAACCATCTCCACAAACAGTTGCTGCAGCCTATGGAATACCCTGACAGAAAATATGCTGAGTGGAAATCATAGAGGTAGCAGAACTGACAAACAATGTACAAAAAATAAATAATTTTGAACTATTCTTCTCTAGAGGGCTCTGTTAAATATGGGAATTAAATAACAAAAGGATAACATAAAATGGTAATATTCTGGGTAAGAGTTGACTCCAGGACAAATTCTGAGCAGTATATGTGTTAAACTGCACACCTCCACTTGTACACACATACACCCACATCCCCACACACTGACACTTATGAAAGTCACTGATATATATTTCTATATCATCTAAGATGTACTCTTTTTTTTGTATATGCTAATATGGGTAAGACATAAAGGTGCACTTTTAAAAATTTTGAAGAGACATTTAAATCATCATATTTTAAAGCATCTGTGGTTATTTTTTTTTTCCTTTCTAACTTTCTGCATCATAAATGCTGCCTTTTAGGATGCTGTTCTCCTGACTTCTATTAATGATTTTTCATTAGAATTCTAATGAATTTTCAAAATGGAACATACTCATCTAATCTCAGTATGTCAGTAGTATGTTAGTAGCTAGTATGTTCCATCTGACTTCCTGAGTACGGTATCTGGACTTTGACAGAGGGACTAGGTACTGATTTTATCAAGCTGTGTAGTGATGTAAACAAAAACCTCATAGACCTATCCTCGGTGATATTGACATTAACTCATAAAATCAATTCATTTCAGAAATAACAAATTGCTAGACCATAGTCATAACTTTTCTCTACCAAGGGCTTTGATTCATTTAGCTATACCGTGTGATTTTCATTACTGTTAAGTACAGATAGCCCTTGTGGATAAATGAAGATAGAAAATGCAGAATACAAAACAGATTTGTCATAGTTTGGAGATGTGAAAGCAATAATTCTATTTAATTTAAAAAGATATTGGTCTGGACTGAAGCTTTCTCTCTAAATTTGGTAGTCATTGAGCTTGTGGCCACTTTGTTTTTTGCTAAATATCTGTATATATAATAACAAGTTTTGAATAGTTGTATGGCTACTCTTTCAGGAGTAAGCTAAATGATGGAGCAAAGAGAATGTCCTAGGGCCAGCCTTTACCCATAGAAAATCCCTAGCACCTGACAGGTAGGTAGATTGGAATGGATGAAGTAAATATAGGGTTTTTATAACCTACAAAGAAATGGAAGATTGACTAACTTCCCTGTTACAGTGATTATATTGCTGGGAATTGTTAGGTTTTATTGCTCTTTAATGATTTATACCAAGAGACAATCTTTAGCACAGGAAATCTTACACACGACTTTTGTTTTTCAGCAAGGAAATTCAGGTGAAGTTAAAGCTGATATAGGAGAATCAGTCAAAGCTGATGTAGGCGAATCATTTAGCTGAACAAAAAAAAAAAAAAAAGAAAAAAGTCAAGAAAAAAGTCAAGAAACAAGTACCAAATATACACCCTGTACTATTTTGGAAAGGCTTTTCCTAATAAATATAGGAAATTCTTGAGCAGGTTATCTTCCTCTGGACAATTTGAAGAGGCATCATGAAATATATAATATATGGAGAAGAAAACTGAAAACCTGCATGAAGTTTAGAGGTCATTATGACATTGTCTTAGTTGTTCAAGATATTATAACCTTTCTAAAACCTGAATAAATAAGAATTAAAGAATAGAGTATTATCATGCTTTGATATAAATTAACTACATGCTTTCAATTGTATTTCATCTTTGCAGATATTATTTTATTTATTATATAAATAATATAAACACATAATCATTGTTGTGCAAACACAGTTTATCCTGCATTATTTTATCTCTACTAAATTTACTTGTAATCTAGAGTGTTTTAAAAATTATTAGTGAGTGATATTTTTGAGTTTATATCTGGTCCTTCTAGCCATCTCCATGTGTTTTCTCTAATTGTACTTCCATTAGATTCTACAGCAAAAAGAACTCTTATACTTTTTAATTTGATGAAGACCCTACTTACTGTCTAGAAATAAAAATTTTTTTGGTTATTTCCAAGATGGAGTAAAGAAGCTTTCAATTACAAAATAGCAATCAATGATGAATAAATAATCTGAAGATTTGTTTTGCTTATCACTGATGTTCTCCAGTGATACTTAAATGACACTGAAGTGTGTGGCTATGAAACAACTTTCTATGAACATAATCATCCATAAATAGCTAAATAGATTACTGCATTGCTGTATAAATAAAACTCCCTTTTCTTGTCATACTAATCATATTTGGTTACTGAAAGACCATTAACGCAAAATTTTATCCAAATTATTGAAAATTTACCGATCTCTCATTTAGAGTTTTACTCAACTTTTGGACTTTGCAAACTGGAGCTCTGAAGATTTGTGGCACATCTATACTGACATGGAAAACGGAGCAAGGAACGGATCCTCATACTATTGCTTGTTCAATATTATTGTGTTCACTTCCTTTGTTTTGGACAAACACAAATAGGTGTGTCCAAGTTGGGATGTAGGAACTGTGATGGGGATCAGTCACTAAACAGACTGCTTCCAAACAGTAAAATGGCCAAGACTGCTCCAGTTTCAATGGTTTGTATCTTACCCATTCTTTCAACAGAATCCAGAATCCTACAACCAGACAAGTTGGACTCTTACCCTTAATCACCCCATATATCCATAGTTCTGTCTCCTTCCATCTTGCAAAATGGACCCTGAAGTTCATTTATTGATAACAAAATGTTTGGGCTGCAAGAGAAAACAAAAACAAAAAACACATCAGAAAGACAGTCTTCTCTTATCTTTATAAAGACTTGCATCTCTTCCTCTCTTTTGTTTACTAGCATATACACAGTCTCCATGTCTTCTTCTGTCTTCTTATTTTGGATGTATTCACTTCTGAAATGAAAATTCCACTGAAATTCAACCAAAGTTTTCATCTTAAAAGTAAAGGGAGAAAAAAAAGAACACCTTCCTGCCCCAAAACCCTCTAACCAACACCAAGCCCAAATAAACTTTTAAAGCTACTAAATCCAGGTCTCTTAAATAGAAGTTCTTTTAATTTCTCTAAGATATATTTTTAAAGCTAATGTCTTTATATTGAAGGGAGAGATAATTCAGTCCAATATGTTGCTCGAGTCAGGACAACAAAGTAAGATCAATCTTCATTCAGCCAAAGCAGGAATAAGTTCAAGGGTGGAGATTGCACAGTCTGGATTTTGATGTGCTTCTCCAAGAAAACTTTGACTGTTTTCTCGTAATGATACATTTCATGGTAGCTGAAGACCACAATTAAAAACCCTTTGTCTTTCTTGACCCTAGTCTCAACAAACTAAGATGAAGTTCAGTAAATGGGTACAGGATTTGTTCCATGTAGCAACTATCTCCAGTTGAAATAAAACAGAGAGAGGCTTTTAAAATAAATGTGCAAGAATATTTGGTTGAAATTTGCAAAGAAAATTTCAAAAAGCCTTCACACAAACCCCAAGATCTCTTTTGCTCTACTGATAGTTCTCTATGCAATATAAATGTAATTGGTATAGTTCAGATTGTCAGTATCATAGAAATAAGTCCCACTGTAAATGATGATATTTGATATTTTCATCTTAACCTACCTCAGGTGGTTGAAGAAGCCAGTAGTCATTCTGAAATGAGATCAATGTACATCATATTGTCAGAAGGCTACGCAGAATTATGAAGAACTATATCTTCTTAGTGAACACTTTTATTCTTTATGATGGCTACTACTATTCTATCAAAAAAGTAATAATCCAGTTAGTCTAATTTGTAGTGAATAAAAGCACAAAAATATTGCTTGGTGGATTCATGCATATTTTTGTGTTGTTTCCATCTTTCAAATATTGCTTGGTGGATTCATGCATATTTTTGTGTTGTTTCCATCTTTCCAATATGTCATTTATTATTGTCTTTAAAAACATTTTTTGCTGCTAGAGAAATCCTACAGGTACAGATACTTATAATGTTTGTAGTAGTACTGGCAATGGCAATGTCAGAAGAAAGGTGGTGGGTTTTTTTCAATAATTAGCATTTGACTATAAAATCCCAGCGTGGAAGACTATAATTTTAAACACTGAATTTCTTAAAATTCAAAAGTAGATGCTTGCTTGTCTTTTGCACATGAGAGACAAGGAAATTTTCATACTGAGTTTAAGATATTTTGCTACATAACACTTCTATTTATAATGCTTAAATGAGCATGACGGGAAAAAAGACCAGGAACCTACATGCCCAATTGTATTTTAAGAGTTTCCTGTTCTGTCAGTAGCTTTGATTACTTTTTAGTAATCTTCATGGTGACCACCACATATTTCCTGTGAATATAACTGATGAGGGCTGATTGACACTGACTGCTACCAAATTAGCATTTCCATGGCAGCCAACATCAATTACCATCAGTGATGGGATGCTCATCTAGGAGAATCTGAACAGCATTGCAATATAGACCAAATCTTTTAGGTTACAGCAAATGCAAAAGAAGCATTAATAGAGAGGGAAAATAAAGGAAAAATGACCTAATGTCACTGTCACTACAAGCTGCATATTTGCTGCCATAAATGAGTATCATTAGGAAGTAACAAAACATGAGACTTTTGTTCTTTTTATTTTCACCAATATCTATTGTAAAGGTAATTCTTGATGTTGTAAAAAACGTCTTTCAGAAATGTTTACGCAAGGAGTTGTTTTTTTCAAAGGTAATGTGTTCAGGTTCTTTTCCTGTTATCAGTCTCTTAAATTTTGACTTTCTGATAGGTCTAGGAGATTCAGAAAACTTGAGTAGACTCAATATTTTCATTTACTTTGAAACATATATATCTGATGAGAACCTTGTTAAGATGTTTGGGTTTTTTTCTCTGCTTCTCTAACTTATTACTCTTCTAACCTGCTACTATTCCATGAACTTTCAGTTAAGATTTGCATACAACATCTGCAATTAGGTAAACACCTGAGCTACCATTTTCCTTTGAAAACAAAGGACTCTAAGGCCTCCAGGTTGAAGAAGTGCTGCAGAAAACTCTAACAGATTTTCATTCAGATATGACTCTAGGATGCCAAAATGTGGACACAGCTAATTTTTGAGACAGCCAAAATGAGGAAGTTCAAACTCATAAGCAGTGCAAGGTAAAATGGTTTCGTGTTCACATGAAAAGGTTGGGAAAGGAGAAAGTAGGCAAAAAGATTTATTTTCTTTTCAGTTATATTTTCAAAATATTGTTCCTTTACTTTTTGTAAACTCACTTTTGAAACACAACTGAATGTACAGTACCTGTTTAAAAGAAACCTGCCTGCAGTATTCAAAGTCAATAAGAAAAGATTACTAGTTACAGTTAAGTATAATCAAATTAGACCGGAAGTCTGGACTTGACTACTGAGAATTTTAATAGAAAGGCAGAATTCTCCTAGGTTCAAGAAAGCTCATGTGTCTGCAATCTCGCTGACCCCAAAACATTCATATTTTTGTTTGAACTCCAGCCAAGACAAAGGTTTTGTGACCTAAGCTGTGACATGTGTTGTGGTTATATTAAATAATATGATTGTTAGGATTGCATGTTTTTCAATTGTCAGAAATAAACCCAGTTTATCACATTATTTCTTTAGATGTTGAGTTATCTAAATTATTTTTGATTTGTCAGGCAAACATAAAATTAAGATTTTGTTCAGTTAATACTGAAATATGAGTCTTTATTTGTTGTATTTTCCAGCCTTGCAGGCAACCCATTAACTAGGTGCTTTCCCCCCTGTTCAGTAGCTATAACCTGAAAGACTAGAATGCAAGGTATAAATATCTATAAAACTGTAAATAAGTTTCCCTCAACTATGATTACAATTTGAAATATGCCAAAATATAACTGATGTTGATAGTTTGTATCCCATAAGTTTGTGTCAAGTAATATAGTGAAGCTACATCACTATTTTGTGTTGAATCTCAGTGTACATGGGATCTGAAAGGAATACATTTCTCTCAACAGTCTATAAACTCAAGCAGGTTCATAAGCAAGCACATGTACATATTCATTTAGATGCTGGGGAGAATCAGAACGGGAGCTATGCTCCTTGACAGCATCTATAATACTAAATTAAAAAGTGCCAGAAGCCTCTGCCTATCCCCAAAGCAGTCCATCAGTTTATACTCTCAGAGTTTAGACTTAGTCTCATTATACTGGAAATTGTTATTGCTGGATATTGTTATCTTGGAAAAATCCACTTGGAAAAGTATACAGATAAGAACTAGGGAATGTCATGGGATTAATTTGGTCTTTCCCGGCCAATGCATCAATAATGTAGCGGGTTTATTTTTTTTCATTGTGAGATAGGACAAAAAAAGGAAAGAAAACCAAGTAGATTTAAACTTGAAAACACACA
>JAWWMU010000001.1:69236741-69251564 GCA_035048155.1 Cinnycerthia olivascens | reverse complement strand
AGCTTCATTGGTTGAAATGAACAGCGCCACCCCACGACAGGGAATTAAATTAATGTTAAGTTCTATGTAACTCATATAAGTAGCACCTTTTCCAGGTTTATTTCTTATGTGAAACCTGTGACAATTTCTATAAAGTGCATGAAGAGTTTGCATCTTCCTTGAACAACAGAACAGATACCCTGATAAATAGATACTGACTGGATTTCCAGTTTGCTCAAACATGCAATGTTTGTTCTTAATGTATTTGTAGTTCAAAATCTATAGATTCCCAACAAATCAAAGCTCTTTATTGTGTTCCATTTCGTATTGTCCCCCAAGATGTATCTATTGAAATAATAGTATGATAAGGAAACAGAAGGGAATTAAGTGTGGGAAAGGTGATGTGTCCCTACACACTTCTTATTCAAAGTAATTGTGATTTTATTACTGTTAAAAGATTGGCTTCCTATAAATTAATATTGCTTCAGAATTGATTGTAGCATTACATAGATTACATCTGACACCTCTGGAAATCTTGTTTGTGCCCCAGGCATCTCTGTATGTGCCTGCAATATTGACAATATGAGTTATGTGGGGAAATATTTATATACATTCTGCAAAATGTGCTGAGGGGAAAACAAAAAGCAGAGTTTTCTCTGCTGGAAGTGAAGAGGAATTTGCTACAGAGAAGTAATTGCACAGATCAGGCACAACATGTTTAAAATTGCTGGAACTCCTCTCTCTGTCTGTCCAGTGTCTATTTTCTGGCAGGGACTGTGACCGTTTTTTAACACCTTACTGTCTCTGCATTTTTGCTGCCTATAAAATGTTATGCATATGTTGACAACAATTCTTTCTTCCTTATTTTTTAATACTGTATGTCAAGAGCAAATTCCAGAAGGTCCCTTGGTTTTACCCATGGAGCTTCAATTTCTTTCTGCACACTTGTCTTTTCAGGAATAACAATTATATTCTATTCCTTCTTACTTGCAACAAGTGAGATTATGGATGAGGAGGAACAGGGAATAATGGTGATTGTTTTTTGAGGTTTTTTTGTTTGTTTGGGTTTTTTTTGCTGGCTTTTTGGGCTTTGTTTAGTTTTTATTTGATTTTAAAATATGTCTTTCTTTCACAACTCAATAAACTCTTAAAGTTTGATTTGAAGTTTTCTTTTTCCATCCCCCACTCATATCCTATAGAAAAATAATGCGATCGTTACTGATATGGCTCCATTATGTATTTGGTCTATGAGATATTTCATCCAACTTTCCTTTTTTTTGTATTACAAAATAGTTTTTATTTATATATTAACATAATAAGTAATATTTCAGTTAAATAATACAATACTAGAATCCTTAATTTGGACATATAAACACTTATACTTTAAAAAATGAATAATGTTAATTTACTCAGGTATGTTTATATTATTAAATATTAATTTAAAGTTTTAAGGATTTTTTTTGTTTATAAATTTATTTCCTGTTCGAATACACCTGCTGATTGATGGAAGGAACAGTGAAGACAAGATATCTGGATATCTACAGATAAGAGGATTCACAATTATATAGTATTAAAAATGTAAATTAGGTGGAATTCACATTATGTGTGTTGGATGAAACAAAAAAAAAACAAACCAACTAGCTTGGTGGCAAATACCCATTAACTTTGTTACAATGGGAAGATGTCCTGCTCTCATGGAGTCTCTATTTGCTGGGCTTAGTTATGCCTGGTTTCATTTTGAAAAATATTGCTTAGAAAATTTAGAAGTGATTTGGAGTTTATAGAATTATTAAAAATAAGCAAAGCAACAAATTAAGAAATTATTGATCAGACCAATATTTCAGAACAAACAAACTAATTTTGATTCATTTCTGATTTAGACCAGAAAAATGTAACTGACTTGCTGGAGAATCAGGAATCTTTGCTACCCCTGAAAGATTACACACAGCCACATACTTCTTTGTCTTGACTTACACGTAATGAGATGAAAGTCACATCTGTCCTTGAAGCTTTGTCACTGCTTTAGAGAAGGAAATTCCTCATGATCAGCGTGCTCTCAGAGGTCTGTGCTAACACAGTCTTGTGGTGGTTTCTAAGCAAAAGCTTTGGTCTTATGTCCAGGCAAAAGGAATCTGATCTGTCTATGCAAGAAAAGACACCCAATATAATTGTGCTCAGAACCAAGTATCTGCATGAAATATGAAGTATATTATAAAGTCAAATTGGATAAGGTGATATTCTCTGTTGACAGATAACTGTATCACTGATAAAAAAAAAAAAAAGTAAGGAATGAACAAATTACCTGTTTCAAGCATTAAGGCCAGTTAAGACAGACTACCTTACATCTTCATTACTAAAGCTAGTCCTGTGTGAAACAAATTTTCTCTGGACATAACCACTTGGATGTTCCAAAATGGAGTCAAGAGACAAACTGTTTAAGACAGTGGGCAACTGAAGTCCACTGTTTAGATGTGCTTTTTGGATAGAGGTCAAATAAGGGAATTGATAACATATTGCTGGACTGGACAGTCAAACTCAATTGGATGTTAATACCAATGAGGTTAGCTAGGCAAAGTACAATAATTTACTTAAACAACAATCCATAGCCTATGAGTGCTAACTCTAGAGAGGGGATTTAGTTGTTTAAAGTCTGATTGGAAAAGCTGCACGGGAATGCAATAAGATAATATAACCCATTAACATAGCTGTCCAGATGGCTAAACTTTTGTTTCAATACTATGAACTGTGAAACCCAAGTTCAGTAGCAAGAATAGATGCCAGTACATTAGAACTCACAAGAGAACATAATTCTTGAGGCAAGAGCTTTCAGTTTTCATCTCCTATGTACTTTTCCAGCTTGACATATGACATGTGATTTGGGTCTAACATTCTTGGAATGTCAGTCCAGTGAGGGGCTAAGAGAGAATTGGACAATTGTACAAAGAGATCTTGACTGAAATTCCTACTAACAGCAAATCAGAGAAATGAGAGGGTTGTGGCGGAAAGAAATTATAATATTCTTCTATGTGAGCATTTTCTAACTCACAGTAAGCAATCATTGAAGCCTACTGTGTTCACTATTATGAAAACCATTTATGCATAGTTAGAACTCCTATGTAAAATTGACCAAATAATGAAATGAAAGCTGTTCTGAGTAACTCTTTGCTTTACTCTAAAAAAAGCAGTTAATTGCTTCCGGATATATTAGAGTTTATTGGTATTGTACAGATGTGTATAATCACTGCTTTTCCCTGTTTGAATAGCAGCCATCTGTTTGTCTTTGAATGACTGCGGTATTTAATAAATCCTCTTCTGTCTGTATCTGAGAAGTATTCACTCTTTGCCTGCCAGTGGAAGCAGGATGGCAAGACACAAAATTATCCTCATCTATTATTACTAACTAATGTATAAAAGTATTGTAACTGGCTCTCCTGATTTTGATAAGTTTAGATTTCTTCGTAGTAGCTTATACAGGACTGTGTTTTAGATTTGTGCTGAGAACAGTATTGACGATAGCCTGTTGTTTTAGCTGTTGCTGAGCAGTGCTTGCACATCACCAAGGCTTTTTTTACTTCTTTTGATGCCTTCTCACTAGCAAGTAGGATAATGCTGCATAAGTTAGGCAGGGGACAGAACTGGAACTGTTGACTCCAACTGACCAAAGAAATATTCCACACTTGTGACATTGTACTCAACAGTAAAAGCTGGGAGAAAAAGGAGGAAGGGGTTAACATTTGCAGTTGTGGCCTTTATCTTCCCAAGTGGCTGATATAGATGATGAAACACTGTTTTCCTGGAGATAGCTGCACACCTGCCTGCTAAAGTGGTAGTGAATGAATTCCTCTTTTTGCTTTGCTGATTTGTGCAAATTTATATTTTGTGATTAAACCATCTCTATCTCAACCCACGTTTTTGCACTTTTATTCTTATTAATCTTTTCCCCATCCTTCTGTAAGGAAGTGAGTGAATTGCTGTGTGTTGTTTACCTGCCTATGAGGTTAAACTATGACAACGCTGACTTAGACCAGTACAATAATTTTTGAAAGAGCTCCTATGATTCTGTAAACTCCACTGTGTTAAGTAGATGTCAATCAATTATAACATTTATAGAAATTGCAGTTGAGATTATTTCTCTTTTCATCAATATGGGATAATTTCCTAAGAACTGCTTAGAGAATAGTTGCATTATCTGTGTTCTCATTATTTAGCTAAAAAAAAAGAAAAAAAAAAAAAAAAAGGAAAAAAGGAACTCAGTAATTTCACTCTTAAATGAGCAGGAGCGTCAGAAGCCAGAATGCTACAGTAACTATGTTATTGTTATTACTGAGAGTTTTTCTTTTAATGTTGAATACCATTTCAGAAATATAAGTGAACTATAACCACAGAGAATCATATGATTTTAAATGAATTAAACAGCAGTTATTTAATCTTTAGATATTTTTTTACCTTGAAAGCTGAGTGTATGAGAATGAACTCTTTATGCTGCCTCTAAATTTCCAAACACAGGCATTGGTAAGTATAAATCATATAAGTTACCAAACACTGCTTTTAAAATTTTGACAGTCTGTAGGGGAACAATGGAAGATTTGATTTAGATTCATTTTGAAATGGGCAACACTCTGCAATAAATATCTCTAATTTTTTACACTTCATTAACAGTTACAGCCAAGTACAGAAATTTCATATATCAGTTTTGAAGTGATATGCATAAGCTAAAGAGTATGAGGATGTACATTATCATGTATGATGGACAGTGAATCATTTTATGGTTCTTGCTTTCAAAGAGTTGTATTTAATTTTGGGCTTATTCAGTGTTATTAAGAACTACTGAAACAAAACTCTTCTGAGCATTCTGTTGTGCTTCATGATGTGAAAATCATGAAAATGGTAATTTATTTTACTATGAAGTCTATTTTGAGTCCAGTCCTTTTTAAAATTAATTTATCTGTCAAGGAGACCATATGAAAAAGAAAGTAACAACTAATGTTGAATAAGACAGAGCTGCACAGATTTATATCTGCAAAACTTATCAGTGGGAGCCTTTTGAGAGTATTCCAATCCCAGCCTTCCCCAGAGGCTTGGTTTTGGAGCTCAAGAACAAAGTAGAGCCAGTGCAGCCTGGACTGGCCTGCATATCCCCATGGCACTCCCTGTACATGCCAGGGCTGTGTCTGACCCTGTGCATCTCGCTGGGTCTGATCCTGATGCCATAGCTCCCAGCATCTCTGCTACTCCTGAAAATGTGCAAATTGAAAATTTCTGCTCCTCTGTCTTCCACATGTGAAAAACAACATTCACAAATATTTGCAGTTTTTCAAAGACTGTACTTTGAATGTCTAAGCCTTTCAGATGAGATGACTGGTCTTGGTGTTAACTTTTACTTATTCAAAATTCGTATCATAATTTTAACCAGAATCTCTGCAAAGGAGATAAAAATGACATAGTTGACCTTGTTCCCTAGTTCTCAATACATCTCGCCTAACATGAGGCACTTCACGAACAGATACTTCATCAAAGTTTTCAATGGAGGACTATAGGTTCTTTCAGGGAAAGATTCAACTGTTCTGAAGATATTAATTCCTATCCTGAGGTGGCTGTTTTGCTACACGAACTGTCTGTTCTGAATAAGACAATGTCTTAAATTAGACATGTTAGTGCCTAGAGATATCTCTCGGTCTTTTCTTTGAGGACAAGATAAGTGTTATGAGAATTTGCAAGTGATTGTGAGTTAAAAGAATTCAAAATAGAAATCCTTTTTGAAAAATAGCTGCATTATCAATCTCCCTGTTTCTAAAGAAGAAATTATTCTTTTATTTGAAAAAGTACATACCTCAAATTTTGTGCATATTGAGAATACATTAAGATCTTATATCCAAGCTATATATGAACAACTATGACTTTTTTAAAAGTGAGGATATTAATTAATAACATATGTGATAATAATAGCTATATTTCCCCCCCAAAAAAAACCCAAAAGCCCAAAACTCACAACTGCACAAGATGTTCCAGACTAAATTTGAATGAATTAGTATCTTATTTAGGGAAGAAAGATCTTTAAAATTGAAAAGGATCAAGTAATTAATTCTTCAAAAATTATGGGTTCATTGTGACCTAAGTATATGAGCACATCATTAAACATAAATTCTGATATAATCCAAAACAGATTGTTGTTCAAACACTTATTCCTTCCAATCTTAAAATAAAAGGTTCTTGAAATAATTATGAGAGCATTTTCATTTTTTAGCAAATTTATACTTTTAAAAAGTATACATCTAACTAAAAGTTCAGAATCTTATTTTGTTGGTTATGCAATAACTGCAACCATTCTTTTCTGTGTTTCTTTTTATTCTTTAAATTACTGATATTTTTCTCAATTCAATTTTGTCTCAACAAACTTTGGGTTTGGGAATAATTTCATTTAATAGCTACGCATTCTGAAGAGTAGAAATTCTCCTCAAGTTTCCTAAATATAAGAAAATCCATTTATTGATAAAATTCACAAGCCACCACATGATTAGCCAGTTGTGCATACTGCCTGCTCTCTTATACTTTGATGGTTGTTAGTCTTGTTTCTAAGAATTTATTTGGGGTTTTATTTTTCATTTTGTATTTTGCTCTTTGGTTATTTTTTTATGGTGGGTGTGTTAGTATGTGGTTTTATTCTTTTGGAAACAGATCAAACACCTAAGGTTGGTCATGACCTTTATTTTAACTGTTTTTAATTTAGACTTATAAAACAGAATAGTTAAGTGAATTGAAGGACAGAAAAAAATTTTGCAGTAGAGCTTGCTGGATATTGACTGTGAATGTGAGAGTTACCTTAATTGGGTGGTGAGGGAGTAGTTTTTGATAATTACTTTGGTTGGTATTGATTCGTTCTGCATAAGTGTACAGAGTTTTTTGCCTCTTTGTCTAATAAGACAGGAGCCTAAAAAGAATGGAGAATCATATATTTTATTATCAGTCATCAGATACGTTTAATGTGTGCCACATGGGGTTCTACATAACTCTTTAATGTAATGATATGGGTAGCAACAGCTGTAGACATAAATGGGAGTGCAAAGACTAACACACACACACACACACACAGGGGGAAAAAATAAAAGAAAGAAAAAGAGAAAGCTTTCTCATGCTAATAGGATGTTTGTGTTCTGGTTCCTCCTAGAAGCCTTACCTTTTCCAAGGCTCTCAGCAGTGACTTTCAGCAGGGTTCTCATTAATATAAATTCCTGTGTGCTTGCAGGACTTTAAATTACACTTGTTAATGCACACGTTGCTCTGCATGTGAATTTTGTGGGATCAAACCCAAGAAGCAATTATGATGATAGATGTAATACTAGAAGGCTATTATTAACTGTGTGGATATTTTACTACAAAAGCTTCTTATTACATGGATTTTTATGTTTTTCTCTCTCATATCTTCTGAACTAGCAGTCTGCTATTTATGAAATTTGAAAGAAAGGCAAAAAATCTAAAAGAAATCAACTCTAAATTTTGTGAAAATAACAATCCAGACAGAGAAGGCAAATGACAGTAACACTCTGACAGAAAATATTTCAGATTCCACTTTGCAGGGCAACACACACATGTAAGATCACAACTACATGAAAATATTTCATCTTAGCTTGCTCTATGATAAAATTCATAGTAATTAAACAGATTCAGAATAATGAAAAAAAACCTCCCTTAATTTGATTATTTTCAGGATAAATGTTAACACCACTGCATATGATGTAGGTATATAGTCTGAACATATGTTTATAAAGTTGACAGAAAAATAAAATAATCCTACAGATAATGATCTGCCATGTTGGTCTTTGAAAAAATTACTATTTTTTATGGATTTGATTTGAATTCTGGTTATCTTTCTGAGCTAGAATTAAGTTCAGCCATGAGACTTCATTTTCTTTCAACGTAAACATACAGAGCAGCCATACATTACATTTATAGGGCCTAATATGTTTAGGTGCCTTAAGCATATGTGGTGTTTAAGCATGTCAACTGTCCTTTATACAGACGTACTTTTAGATCATGGAGAATCTCAGGAGATGGAATCCACTAAATGCATAAGGAAAAGGTTTATTCTTGCTTTAAATAGATAATAACATAGCATAGGGGAACCTATATATCTTCAACATATAACTATTTTGCTAGAGAGCATGGCAAAATTTGTTTTAACTTCTCCAACACTGATTGGTCCTGCTAAGGAGTCTCTTTTTTTTTTCATATTGAAATATTCTATTTTTTGATGGCTGTAATCACTCAATCTGTAAGCCATGTTTTCTCTTACACTTTTCAGTCACATTCTCTGAGAAAGAGTGGATATATAATTAAAAAGATATAGCTTATAGATGTTTCATGAGGTATACTCTTTAAGTTTTACAGGGGAAAAAATAATCCACAGCAAAACCACCCAGTGTTCAAATTGTACTTGTTAGAATTATAACCTAATTGGTTTCACTTCTTTGATTATCTTTCTATAGTATTTAGTTAGATTTTAGTCCATGGTTCCTGTGTTCTCAGGCCATCTGAGATACGTCAACCAAGGATGTCATGTACCTTCCTTAACTACCCATAGTATTCTGCTTTGTATAACATATTCTCTCACGAAATCATATTCAATAATGCACATACTGTAGCCATTTCCAAAAGAATTACTATGACAAGATTGCACTATTTGTTGACTGGTTAAAAGTGAGACATAGACATTGCCAAAATAAGTAACAAGTTACCTCATCCCACACACTTCAGTTTCCTTCAGTTTTCTGCCGAATGTTTTTAGAATCCTAACATTTCTTTTTTTGTTCCTTTTACCTTGCTCAATAAACTTGGATACTCTTTTCTTGGTTATTGTTTCTGACTGGGCAGGTTTTTACAAGATGCACTACAGTTGTCTAAGTCTACTGTTTCAGAAAGCTTGTGCCTCAAATATCCTTACTAGTTAAACACACTTAAGTGGTAAAAGGTAAGCTAATAATGGAGTTGCACTGTATCTAAGTTCACTTCCATCTAAGCCATTATCAGCTGTGAAGATTTCGCTGTTAGATACGGAAGGTTGAGTTAATTATAACACAAGAGATTATTTAAAAAATGGTTCAACTGAAAGATTTCTAAAATTTCCATATGCCTTTTCTGGCTATAAGGATGACAGAGCATTAGTAGCTCAGATATAGGTCTATTTTGAAGATGCCAAGAATCAGATTAAGTGAAGTTCATTTCCTATATTGGTTTAATGACTATATAGGAATTTACCCATTGCTGAATTTTCAGAGTTAATTAATTAATTAATTAACTAACTATTTTAATTATTTCAGTTTTGCCAGTATTCACACAAAATGTCAAATGCCTACCTAGGCAAGTGAACATAGGGTTAACAAAATTATATTTGCCTTATGAATTTAAGTTTTACTATTAAAGTATTTACTTTGGATATTGGAAGACTTGGCGTCTGGTATAAAATTTTCATGAAATAAAACTAGAGAGAATGAAACAGTCATGGCCCACATTTTGGGAAAGTGCCCTCTTGACTAGGTTATAAAACATTCAGATAAAAAGGAAAGAGATTCACTGCAGCAAAGCATCCAGGTCCAGCTTTTGTCTTAATACTAGTTCAGTGCATTCCCTTTAAAACTTTAAATATTCTGTAAAGTCTGTGTACGTTATATATCTTCTTGCCCGAAGTGCAGAGTGTACCCATACTAACACCTAGCCCAGCCTCCCTACCCACCCGAGCACAAAGTACACACTGCAACAGGTGCAAGGTGTCCCTGCTCTGCAGCCCTTGAGGACTGGTGTCCTCACCCTCTAAGAGACATTTCAAAAACACTGTGTTCCTCCTCATGAGGCTGTGTTGTGGTCAGCCCAGAATGCAAGAAGCAGAAAGCATAAAGGCAGAGTCTCTCAGTTTGAGCAGTCATGTGAGAAAGAGTGACATCTGTGATGAGACATAAGAATTTATGCAATTAGTTTTGTTTCATTTTATTCTATTTTTCATACAATACTGCTGCAAAATTTTATGGTAAGGACCATGTCTGGACTACTTCCAAGTTCCTTTCCAGTGGATGCTTTTGTCAGGACTTAAAAAACTCAATAGATTGTCTCAAACACTGACAAAGGAGGAAGTTCCCACAAGATAAGCTAACTTAAGACAGGCACAGATGGTGAAAAGGAAGGTGTTAATTTCAGGCCTACATGGAGGTGAAAGGTTTGGAATTAGCTCCACTGTGCAGACTGTGGGAAAAGCACAGTTGCAACAACAGGAAGATGCCAGGCCTGGTGAAGCAGATCTGGGTAACCTATTCAGACAAAAATATCCACCATGGCAAACTGTGGGAAAGGAAGCAACTGCTTACTCATATGAAATCACAAGTTGTGGGAATAAAACTTATGGCTCTGGATATCTAGGACTTGGACTTTACAGATTTTGTGTATCCTCCACAAAAACACTCTGGGGACCCACACTACAGAGAAGACCACAAGAAGAAGGGTACCCATGGAGTGGTGACTATCATTCTCTTTCTCTGTCCCCTGTCTCTCTCCCTCTCACATTTGCTGTTGAATAAAATCCATACTATTGTCTTTGGCATATGGTCTTATTTTCACCTTAATTCAGACAGAAGCATTTTTAATAACTGGACTGTAATATTATTTCAGAAGTGAGAATATAAGAGCTGGCTTTTAAAATATTTTTTAGAAAAAGGTACAACTTTTCTCTATTGAGTAATAATTTTAAAATAATTGCTAAGGATAAACAGAATCTAACTTTCTAGAAGTTTTTAGCTTTTAAGATAAACAATTTATTGCATGGCCAGTGGAAAGGCAGTGCCCAAAATCAGTGTGGTTTATTTCCCTTTTGAGGTGCTTACATAACTCTACATAAATATCAAGCTTTACTGACGTGGAGTTCTACTGTTTTCTACTGATTTCATGCTGACATATTCATCTGCTTTTAAAGAAAGAAATATTTTTATTTTACCCTAGACAATTAAAATTACTAATTTACAAGCGTAAAAGGCAGTAAGTTAAGTGCAGAATACTCTGTTTAGTTTTGGTTTTTTATTTTCCTGTAAATATGTGGGTTTTGGTTGCTCTTTGGTTTTTTGTGTGTTTGGTTTTGTTTTTTTTTAATTAGACTTGTTGAAAGAATAGGAAAAGATATATTGACTTTTCATTGAGATATTCTGTTTTCCATTCTGTGTCCAAATGTTGATGAACTTCAGCAACGTCCTTAAGCAGTGACAATTGCTGAATCACATAATGGTTGAAGTTGGAAATGAACTCTTGAGGTTATCTTCTCCTACCACCCTTCTCAAGCTGATTCCCCAGATTTGTGTCCAAAGAACTTTAGAGTATCTTCAAGGAGGGAGATTCTACAACCTATGTGGACAACTTGTGACAGGGCTCAGTCATCTTTCTCAGTAAAAAACTGTTTCCTGGTGTTTAAGGGAACTTCTTGTGTTCAGTTTGTGCTCATTGCCTCCTCTTATGCCACCGAAGACAGCCTGGCTCTAACATTTTTCATAGTATAATGGAATAGTTTGTATTGAAAGGAACATTTAAAGTTATCTAGTTCACCCCCAGAGGTTTACATGGATCCACTTCTTCAGCTTCTCCAGGTCTCCCTTGATGTCATAGTGCCCCTCAAATGTGACAGTCACACCAGTCAGCTTAGTGGCCTCTGTAAACTTGCTAAGAATTCACTCAATCCCACTGTCTTTATCCTTGATGATGGTATTAAAGACTATTAGTCCCAATATGCCTCTGAGGAGCACCACTTGTTACAGATGTCCTTGTGAGCATTGAGCCACTGACCATTTCTGTGTGGGTCATCGATTATTCTTCCTTTGTCCACTAATGTAGTCAGACCATCATAGAAGGCCACTAGGTTGGTCAGGCAGGACTTGTCCTTGGTGAAGTCATGCTGGCTGTCTCAAATTACCTCCCTGTCTACCATGTGCCATAGCCTAGCCTCTAGGAGAATATGCTCAACAACCTTTCCAGATAGAGGTGAAGCTCACAGGTTGGTCATTCTCATGGTCTTCTTTTCCACCATTTTTAAAAATGAGTGCAATATTTCCCTTTTTCCAATCACTGTGTACTTCACCTGACTGTCATGACTTTTGAAATAGCATGGAGAACATCTTGGCAATTACTGAAGGCTGAGAACTCTGAGATGCCTTCCATTGGATCCCATAGACTTATGCGTGTTCAGGTTCACCTGGTCATAATAAACCTGGTCTTTCTTTACAGTGGCAGGGACTTTGCTCTCCCAGTCCCTCCCTTACAGTCCACCTGCTAAAGCAGTGTGCGAAGCAAGGCTGCCAGTGAAGAGTGAGACAAAAAAAAATGTTCTTGAGTACCTCAGTATTCTCCTTTTCTCTCTGTATCAGTTTGCCTGCATGCCTTATGAGGAGGCTTTTTTTGACTTTTCTTTTCTGGCTGACATTTCTATAGAAGCCTTTCCTGTTAGTCTTTACATCTCTTAATAAGTTCACTCCAGGTGCTCTTTGGCCTTCCTAATCTAGTTCTTACATAATCAGACAGAATCCCAATACTCTTCCCAGGACACTTGTCCCTGCTTCCAGTGCCTGTGCATTTCATTCTTTCTTCTTAGTTTGATAAGAAGGTCTTGGCTCATTCATGCCAGACTCTTGCCTTCCTTTCATGATATTGTACACCTGAGAACTGAGAGTTCTTCTCCTTTATGAAAAGCATCCTTAAAGGTCTGCCAGCTTGTTCTGCTCCCTTGTCTTTGAGGGCAGTTTCACTGGGGATCCTATTGACTAACTGCTTGAATAGCTGCAGATTTACTTTCCTAATATCCAGGGTCCTGACTTTAATCTGTGCCTGATGCATAATCTTTAGACTGCAAACTCCACCAGTGCATGACCACCACAGCTCACGCTGCATGCAGTCATCATGTCACTGATTAGATCACTTGCACTGGAGCTGGAGCAAGAAAGGTTTTTCAATCAGTTCCCCTTGACTGGGTGGCCTGTAGTGGACACCAACCACAAGGTTCCCTTTGTTGCCTCAGCCTCTGGTTCTCACTCAGCATCTTTCAGTCATGTGAAATAGTGATCATGCCCATCACTATTCTTCAGAGACACCTCTTCATACTCTCTCCAATTCTTGATGTCTTTAGCATTTGTTTAATATTTAAATGAGAATTTATTCTGAGGTTTAAAGTAAGTAATTAAGGTAAACAAGTTTTTAAAAGATCCCAAGAAGTTCTAAATATTCACTACAGCACAGAGCTGCATTTCCTTAAGGAGAGATTTTAAGAGGAATAAGAAATATTCGTCTGAAAATTAAGAATAAATTTTTTTCAAGAAGCTTTTAAAAAGGAAACATTTCTTTTAAAATAACATACTTTTCTGTCAATGCGCTTTTCTCACTCCTTCATAAGTATGTTTATCACAGAATTATGTTTGCTAACACTTTTAATATATTTACATATATATTTATGTGCTGCCGAGCAGAATGAGTTAAACGACATGAGCATCACAGCTGATTTGTTAAAGCTTGTGCAGCGACAGCCTTGAAGCTGATCAGGCAGCATGAACTGCATCCAGGAAGGTGAAATATCGCGTCCTGTCCATGTATGCAGTGTAACCACAGCACACACCGTTCGCCAGGCAAGCACAGTAACATGTAACCAGTAAGCATTAAGTGAAGCATCTTACTGCAAAAAGTGATAAGTATAAAAAAAAAAAAAAGAAAAAAAGAAAATATGAAAAGAAAGTATATTGCTTGAAACCAATAAAGGTCTTTGCATTAACACTGCAGAGCCTGTGCCTTATTCCAACATCATTTATATCACTTTTTTTTTCACTACATATGCTACTCAATCTTTAAAACTGGATTTCATCTAGAAAGTCAGACTTCACATAACTTACATTCATAAGGTTTCCCTAATTTAATTTTTACATAGTCAAATAGATCTTCTAATTTTGCCCTACAAATTACAGTGCACATATTAATTGCTACGTATTTTAATAAATTGAGCTAAATCAGTTTCCATTATATTTAAGTTGAACATTTTCTTGCAAATATCTTCTAAATCATGCATACATATTTTATTAAATATCTGTTGTGATCGAGCGATAATTATTCATCATGCAGTGTTTATGTAGTTTTTCTCAAGTTTAGTAATTCAACTTGGTTTCCTGAGTAATCAGCTTTTATCTGCCAACGCCTTCATGATGAAAAAAACAATATTACAGGGGTTATAGAAAATTTTTTTCCCAAAAGCAAAATATAAATTTTGGTATTTTGAATGTGAATTAAATATTCAGGAATTGAAACTATCACATTATAACTTAAGCATCGGTGTCATTATCATTGAAAATTACTTACCTAAATTTACAAGATAATGACTCACTGTACAAAAACAATGTCTCGTAGTCAACAAATATCTTGAGTTTCTTTTGATCAAAGTGATGGCTATGTCACTAAATGTCTCCTATTTTTGTTGCAGTTGGGAAAAAAGGTAAGTCTAATTCTGAAAGATGAGAAAGAGGGAGCTAAACAGTGCTATAACCCTGTAGTGAAAGCATAACTTCTCTAATTCTGTTTTATGCTGTAGATCTTTAGGGTAATTAGCTGAATAAAGCTGTAATTCTCACTTTTCTTTCATCTTAGATGAAGTAATTTTTTCCAAATTTACAGATAGTATTTTCTGTTAAAGTGGTGTCCTGGTTTTAACTAAGATTATTTTCTTTCTGGTAGCTAATATAGTGTTGTTTATTGGATTTAGTCTGAGAATAATGTTGATAGCACACTGATATTTGAGTTGTTGCTGAGTAGTGCTTACTTCTAAAGTGAACGACTTTCCTGTTTCCT
>JAWWMU010000001.1:69208501-69235780 GCA_035048155.1 Cinnycerthia olivascens | reverse complement strand
GATATAGATATAGATATAGATATAGATATAGATATAGATATAGATTAGATATAGATATAGATATAGATAGATATAGATAGATATATACAGATAATAGGTAAAAGACCCTGTTTTTTTAAATGGAAAACAACCTTTTGTTTTCAAGATTCAATCAAGAACAGTAATCTGACGAAGAAATAAGATATATCCCTTTAAGCAAAGATTGAGCCATCATTTTTTGAACAAAGAAAGTACACAAAGAATGTTCCCCTACAGGCTGGATCTTCCCTCTGCCCACATAGTAGAACAAGAAGCAAGAACTTTGAGATGATGTGGAAGTAATAAGTAACAGGACTCAACTGATTCATGACAGCCCTCTGTTGTAATTGCTGGTTCACATGGCTATCTCAGTCTGAGATGTCTCAAGCAACACACGACAAATATATTTAAAAATCTAAATCCTGCATTAACAACCTTCTGGGGTAGTATTCAAGTCTTACATCTCAAGTCTTGTGTTTGGGTTTTAGGAAAAAAATTTATAAATGTTAAGGAAGCTTGCTGATCTGACCATCCAGGAGCCACTCTCACAGTGATACTTGCACCATCAGAGCTGGGACCAATGCCCCTTCACAGCTATACACCCTCCACTCACACAATAGCATGAGGTTTCCCAGGTGTCTTGATCTTTAAAATAGTTGTCTTGGTGCAATAACTAAATAAATTAAAAAAAAAACAAAAACAAACAAACAAACAAAAAAAAACCACCTTGAGCTGATTCCTCTGAGAAGAGGTCCCAAAAAAAGGAAACCCTGGGCTTCCATACCCTCACCGTCTTGGTGGGAAAGCCTGGGGCCATTGACTCCTCCTGTGTCCCTGAGTGCCCTATCACCCACCTGGGCCACAGGTCCCTGTGCCCTCTGTCCTGCAAAGGATCAGCAGTTCAGCCTCTTGGATGAAGGTCTCCAGCTCAACTCACAGCTCAAATTGCAGCTGCATCCTGAGCTAAATGTATCAGCATTGAAGACATTCCTCAACATAAATGTGTGTTAAATCAAAAACAATCCAGAGATAGATTTACTTTCACATAGCTAAATAATCCTGAGATGTCCTAAGTCATCTAATACATCTGTCTGAGACGAGAGAATAAGACATATAATTTACAGGAGATCTGTGTGTGTCATTCAAGGATCTGGAAGCGAGAAGAATATCCCACAGGCTCTAAAATGACACTAGATGCCAACATTTGGGCAAGTGGATGAGATGTTAGTCAGGGCTTATATCTTTTGACAATTGTGGTACTTCAGACACCCACGACACATGAAAGAAACTAAATTTAGGTAAATTCATTTTGAACTTGGTTCCCATCTCTAGGGAAACAGTAACCAGTATCTGCTGTGATCATGTTACACAAGATTTTGATGCTTGCGTTATCCATGCTTACTTTATCCTTGTAAAGTCATGCTAGCTAGCACACTGGAAGGATTGGAGAGAACTGTTAGACTAATATGCAGAAGAGGGAGAGGAGACACATAAACCAATTAAATATTCTCTCTTATTTTGCATCCTAACTCTTCAGCAGAGGAAAGGGTTTCTCTCAATACACCAATTGTCTTAAAGTGGGGTAGAATCATTAGGTCTGGAAAAGGCTTCCAAATCATCAAGTCCAACCTTTGAGAGACCACCACCTTATTAACTAAACCATAGCATAAAGTGCCACGTCCAATGGTTTCTTGAATACTTCCAGGGATGGTGACTCCATGGGCAACCCACTCCAATGCTTAACTACCCTTTCAGTGAAAAAATTATTCTTGATGTCCAGTTGGAACTTCCCCTGCTGTAGAATGAGGTTATGTTCTCTTGTCCTTTTTAGGCTTCGCAGGACAAAAGGCCAATCATCTTGCTACAGTCTTCATTTGGCAGTTGTAGAAAATGGCAAGGTCTTCCCTGGGTCCCATTTTCTCCAGTGAGTTTGTTCTCTAACAAACTCACTTCCTTCAGCTACTCCTGAGTTGTGCTCAAGACCCTTTAGAAGCTCTGTTACCCTTCTCAGGACTCACTCCAGCACCTCAATGACTTTCTTGTTGTGAGGGGCCCAGAATGGGACACAGGAATTGTGATGTGGCCTCCTCAGGGCCCAGTACAGGGGGACAATCACTACCCTGGTTCTGCTGGCCACACTATTTCTGATACAGGCCAGAATGCCATTGGCCTTCTTGGCCACTTGGACACATTGTTGGCTCAAGATCGGCTGCTGTCAACCAACACCCCCAGGGTTTTTACTGTTGTGTGGCTTCCCAGCCGCTATTCCTTAATTCTGTAATTTTGCCTGATATTTTGTGACTGAAAGGCAAGACCCGGTACTTGCTGTATTGAACCTCATACCACTGGGTTTGGACCACTGATGGAGCTCATCTATATCCCTCTGCAGAGCCTTCCTGCCCAACAGCAGATCAACACTCTCACCCCACTTAGTTTTGTCTGCAAACATAGTGAGAGTGCACTCGATCTCCTCATCCAGACCACTGATAAAGATATTAAAGAGAACAATCCCCAGTACTGAGCCTTGAGGAACCCCACTAGGCTGTCCACTGGATGTGACAAAATTTACCGCCACTTTCTGGGCCTGACTACCCAGCCAGTTCTTAACCCAGTGAGAAGTGCACCTGTACAAGCCATGCACTGTCAACTTCACCAGGAGTGTCCTGTTACACACAACTTCCTCTTTAAGAACGTGCGAAACTTTTCTAGGTCCTTATTGTGGGTTGGTTACACTCGTGTAAATCATACACTAATGTGACCCCACTTGAAGTATCTAAAAAAGGACAATTATAGTAGCTGTTGTCATGGCTCCTTATCCAGCCACCAGGTTTATTTTTATCAGAGGACCATGGGTAGGAACCCAGACCTTTTCCCAAGCTGATGTCAGGACACAATTGAGCACCTAGGGAAGGGGAGGTCACATCCTTTACCTTGAAGTGTAGACATAACTAGTATGAAGCAGATTTGGCATTTAAATAGATAACACATACCTTTTTGATGCCTCTGCCATCCTTTCACCTTAATTATCAAAAAGGACAGCAAAATTGTGGGGGTTTTACTGTTTAAAAAATATAACATGTTAGCTTTTTGAATCCAGGATTCATAAACTTTTCACCTGGTTATTAGGTAGCTGTGATGGGTGAAAGGAGAGCAAGCAAAAAAGGCAGAGTGAAATACAGAGATGATTAAGACATTTTTTTTTTAACTTCAGGCTTGATTCAATAGCCCTGGGGAATCTCATGCTTCTTTAATGAGTGCTGCTGTTAGCCATCTCTGCCTAATGAGAAAAATAGGTCCAGAGAGATCAGTTCAAAGTTAAGTGCTTCAAAGACAGGTTGAGTTTAAAACTATTTTCCCCTCAGCTTCCCTAGTCTGTCTCCATGGTTTTTATTTTTTCTTCTGTCATTAAGTATTCTTGAGCACAAACATGGGAAGGGCTTGAAATTAACAATCTCATTATGCAAGGAGCTATTTCTTTGCCATCATTTTCAAACAAATATGGTTCCCTGTAGTTCATGTCTCTGTACATATTTAATGTCACTCGTCCATTAATTTTTGGTTCCTGCTCTACTACATGTTTGTTTCCCTGCAGTAATAGCTGGCAACTTTTATTTCTAGTAGCCAAGAAGCAATAGCATCTATGTGGTATAGTTATTCCAAACCTATACAATGATTCCCCATCCCCTTCTACCTCTATTTTGCATATAGCAGAACTGTGCTTCTGTGTAGTCTGTAGTCAGAACATACCCCTAATACTCTGCATAGACATGTGATTGATGATTCATTTACAACCTTTCTCTCAGCTCCGTAATTAATATCACAGCTGTATACCTATCTGCAAGTCCACAGATACATGAACAAATGCATACAATTATATTAAAAGTTGCAATTTTCAACTCTTAAAATATTCTAAGAATAAAGAAAAAAGATTTAAAAAATCAAGTATGAAATCCAAGAAAATTTCTGACTAGAAAGGATATATGATCTCTTCCCTAACAGCAATTTGGATAGTTAACAACTACAGATTTCAATATATATAGTTTTGTATATTTCCTTTAAGTCAACTACTCTTTTTGTTTTTTGTAGGGTGTACTAAATTCTGGTTCATACAAAGACACTGATTAACCTTGGGGTGTCCAGGCATATGCTGGCCCACAGGTATATTGGTAATTTCATTAGCTGGGGTTTTGTCCACATGAGAGAGAAAAGTTGTGCATTTTTTTAACAATTCCTGTAAGTGATGCTTTCAGTGCACAGTGATTCTGGCAATGTGTTTTCTTTTTGCTGAAAATGCTGATATTCTTGCTGCTATAAAATCATTCTCAAAAGTGCTGCCTTAAAAAATTCTGGCTTCTGGGAATGGCTACTTAACTGCAGGACTTGAAAGGATAGCATAAACAGAATTTGAACCACAGGAAAGGTTAGATCTCAGGAAGTTTTGAACTGACTAGAATGTCACGTACCTAGTCTAAACACATATAATATCATCAGTAATCAAAATATGAATATGTCTATATTTATTTGAAATATTTTTTTATTTTTCCCTCTAGCTAAAGTACTGTAAAATTTTTAAATCAATTGTCAACAATATAATCTTAAAATATTTTTATTATTTTTGGTTTTTCTCTATTAAGATAATTCATTGAGAAAAAGTGCTGTATTGCAATTTGTCTTTTATTTGTACTGGTTTTGCAGTGACAACATACTACTGGCACTCATGTTTAATAACGTTTCTAAAATATGTCAGACTTTTCACTAATGCAGCTGAAAGCAAATCAATCTTTCACAAAAAGAGATTTTGGATGCATGTCAATTTTCTGTGGTGCAAGGGGTCTTGTCCACAGTCAGTGAAGAACTCTGGGAAGCAAAGGCAGGTGATCACTGTTATGCACTGTTATATGCAATAAATTTTTAGCCTGTGACAAAAGTTCATGCTGGAGAAAACTAGAAAGGTTAATGAAATCTAGGGAACACCACAAGCATATAATACTCAACCTGTTGCTCTGCTTGTAATCATATCATGTGCTGTTATACTCATGTTAGAGCTAGCTAGATTGAGCCTCCTACATTTCATATGAAAGAAAAATATCAGGAAAATATTTATATTTCACATTTTTATTCTATTCTGAGTGAACCTTCCTACTTAATTCACTCCCTCTCTTCCTTTTAAATTTTTACTACCTTTTTTCCACCCCTCAGAATACAGAAATATGAACCTGGAGATTTGTATCAAGATGGTGTGGTAAGGTTTTGGTAGTGGTGAGGGCTGTAGGAGCTGCTCTGAAAAGCTGGTAAAGCTTACCCTGTGTCTGATAGAGCCAGTGCCAGGTGGCTGCAGGACAGATCCACCTCTGGCCAGGGTTGTCAATCAATGACGTTGGTAACAACTCTGTGATAATATATTTAAAAAGAAGGAAATAAAATATTATGGCACAGAACTACTTGTAGTCACAGAAGAGAGGAATAAGAATATGTGAGAGAAACAGCCCTGCACACACCAATGGCAGTGGAGAAGGAAAGGGAGGAGGTGTTCCAGACCCTGGAGCAGAGATTTCCCTGCAGCCCCTGGTGCAGCCCACGGTGAAGCAGCTGTGCCCCTGCAGCCCATGGAGGTCCATGATGGAGCAGAGATCCACCTGCAGCCTGTGGAGGACCCCATGCCAAAGCAGGTGGATGCCTGAGAGGAGGCTGTGACATTGTGGGAATCCCACATTGGAGCAGGCTCCTGGCAGAACCTGCAGATCTGTGGAGAAAGGAGCCCACTCAGGAGTAGGTTTAGTGGCAAGATATGTTATTCTATGAGTATCCACACCGGAGCATCTCTTTTCTGAAGGACGGCACCCTCTGGAAAGAGACCGTGTTGGAGCAGTTCATCAAGAACTATAGCCTGTGGGAAGGACTCATGCTGGAGAAGCTAATGAAGATTGTCTCCCATGGGAGGGACCCCATACTGAAGCAGAGGAAGGACTCCTCTCTCTGAGAGGGAAGCAACAAAAGAAACAACATGTGATTGACTGATCTTTATTCCTCATCTCCCTACACCATTCCAGGGAGAAGGATTCTAATTCTCTCATACAGAATTTGAAATAAAGTTAAGCCTGGAAAGGAGGAAGGATTGGGAAGAGGATGGTTTTTAAAATTTTCCTTCTCATTATCCTACTCTAGTTTTTATTGGTAGTAAACTCAAGTAATTTCCCCTAGATGAGTCTGTTTTTCCCATGACAGTAACTGATGAGCGATCCTTTCCCTTATCTGAACCCATAAGCCTTTAGTTTTATTTTTTCTTTCCTGTTGAGCAGGGAAGTCAGTGTAGCTTTGGTGGGCACCTGGCGTCCACCCAACCTCAAACCATCATAGCAAGAAAGTGAATGAAATTTCTCTAAAACTGGAGGGAGCTTCAGTATCACAGTTCCTCATTTGTATGGGAGATTTTAAATGCCAGACACAGGAAAGGAAAATGTTGTGAAATGCAAACTCTTGAGATCTCTGGACAGTTTTTGACATAACTTTTTGATTCAGATGCTGGGTTTGACAGCAAGAGTGACACACAGCTGGATCCCCTCCTCACTAACAAGGCAAAACTGATTTGTGATGCAATAATCAACAAAAGCCTTAGATGTGGTGTCCCATGGAATAGTGGAGGGACAGGGCCTGTTTATCCCAAGACAGAAGGAGGATCCAACATCAGCCAGCAGTGCCTGTGGGATGGTCATAGAAGGGACAGAGTAAGCCCCTTGATAGTGGTGCACTATGGAAAGATGAGAGACAAGGCAGATAAATTAAAACAAGACAGCCTAGGACTGTATATAAAGAAAAATCATTCCCCATGTGGACAAAAAGTCAGTGGAACAGGTTGCTTTGTCATCTCTATAGTGGAGCTATTTCAAGACCAAAATGGGCATATTCTGAGCAACCTGGCTTGGCTTCACCCTTGTAGCTCTGGGCAGGAGTTCAAACTAGAATGTCCTAAAGTTCCCTCCAACCTGAATTATCATATGGTCCTATAGTTTTATGTTTCAAGGCCCTGACTCTCAGAAGGCATTCTAGACTGCCAATAAGAAAATGCTTGCATGTATTAAAGTAATGATTTTGTTTGTTTTAAAAGAGTAACGGGATCATTTTGTCTGAAGAGGAAAAAGAAATGCAAAATGACTGCCCTTAAGACTAAGTTCTTCCAGAACTGGAAACATGCAGTTCTAGGAGTCTGTAAAGGATTTGATCTCTTTCCATGAAATTCAGTGACAATTTTCACTGAATTTCATTTTGTTATTTTTAGTTTGTTTTTTTGTTTTAATTTTGAGTTCAATGACAGCAACACCCTGCGCAAAATTTTCAGATGTTTCCTGAATCTTTTAATCCTGAGAACATTTACCAAAAGACAAGTGTTACAGATAGGTATTGAACACTTTCATTCTCACCAGAGGGTCTTTTCGGGTGCATTGTCTGACAAGCACAGCATGAGTTGAAGTGGAACACAGCACAGAAGGGATAGTGCCAAGAACCCAGCATTTAGAGCAGTTGGGAAGCAAAAGAGGCTATGAAAAGTTGCCTTCTGAGTGGGAATTCATGCAGGAACTGGAGAGGCTCATGGCCAGTTTCTTATTTACCATACACCTGGTGACATTAGTGACCAAAAGCTCTACAACTAAGACCAGTGTACAAGTATAAGGCACCTACTGTTTCAATTGGTCTGCAGGGGCAAACAGCAGGTTCTATTCAGTGTGGCAAAAGTTGATGGGGGAGTAGTGTTAACTATTGAGTAAAGCCTACTGTGAGCACCCCATCATGTCAAAGGCCTTAATCTAGGAGATCTAATGGAAGGACACAGATGTCCAACTACAGACTGTAGGTACTGCATTGTGTTCCAGAAGCCAGCAGGGTTTGGGGCATTGATTGACACCCCTTCAGGAGGAGTACTCTGGTTGAGATAAGCACCTGCTGGTGGAGGTGAGTAATGAAGTAGGAGTATTTCTCAGCAACAGTGTCCAGATGAAGGATAAATTAGTAGGACATTTGCGGAGACTCTACAGAGGCAAGAGCCAAAATGTCACCTTGTCCTCTTTGCTGCTCATCTGCACAGACTGATGACACTGAGGACTCAGGGGAGACCTTGAATGAATAGGTCTTTAATATATATTATAGGGAATGAGCATGGAGATGCTGTTCTTGGTACTGCCAGTCAGGGAGAGAGGCCAAACTTGGAGAGGGATACATTTACAAACTTACTTCTGGTCTGACAGCAGATGTCCTTTGTGGACTTGTGCAACTGTGTGAACCTCTTTGAGGTGACACTGCCAAGGAGAGTGGCGTAGAGTATCTTTCCTAACTGGCTTGCTAATCTTGTGAGGAGCTATTTTATTTTAGCAAGGGCCCAATGTCTGCAGAAAAGGGGGGAGGGGGAGATTGTAGGAAGCACACCAGAGACAAAACTACAGGGTAAAACCTCAACCTCTCTTTGGAAAAAATGGTGTCTAGAATCTTGTATGGGTTGTGGCAACATGAGAAACAAAGAGAAGGAAATGAAAACCTATGAATAGTTGCACAGAAGATCACAGGGACACAGTGGAGTGGTTTTCATGAATGTTCACAGGCTCATTAGGAAAGTTGGGAAGAGGAAGCAAGGTGGGGGGATTGTGTTCTATACAAAGGAACAGCTCTATATATGGAACAGGACCAGAGAAGATGCCAACAAGGAGGAGGAGGTCATAATGAGCATCTGCTACAAGCCATCTGATTGAGATGATGAAGTGGGTGAGACCTTCTGCAAACAACTCAATGTAGTCTTCCAATTGCATGTCTTATGTGTCTGCTCCAGCAGACCTTTCCATCCAAAAATATATTAGTCAGAGATTTGAATTCTGGAATAGATATTCATGTGAATCTTGAGAAAAAAATAAACTAAAGCAAACCAAAGCAACAGCCAGACACCAGCTCCCTTACCCTCCAACCAACTAACCAATTGAACTCTTATGGCAGAGTTTGGCATTTAATTCTGGCATAAAAGCTTTTTAATAGGTTTATTATACAACAATATGCATCTTGCATATTCTGGAGAATAGAAAAAAGTGTTTAAGGAGAATATATGCTCAAATTTACACCTATGCTTATTATTTTGTCCACAAGAAGATTCATTTGCATTCCAAAATACTTAATTAAATCAACAACAGTTTCATCACAGATTATATATTAAGTAAAATCTCATCCTTGATTTCTAAACACTTAAAAAAATATATATGAATTCCACCACCAATATATTTTCATTACTTAGTTAAGAGAATTCCAGACTCTTAAGCGGAAACCAATTCTGCTTTCACCATCTAAAAATTGGATATATAGCCAATGAATAACCTTTAAAAGGTTTCTGTAAGTCAATAAATGAATTCTGAGTAACATTGTTTAGAGGATTAAAGTTAGCTAAGATTGATCCCCCACAAATGAGTGAGGATAAAAAGATTCTTCACAAACACATTTTTGCTGCAGAAAATTGTTTGCCACTCAATATCTTATTATGAATTTTTACCTCTTTATCTTATACCCCTCTTTTATAATATGTAATGTATAAAAGTATTTCTCTCCCTCAAAAGATGAAATTTTATTTCTAGAAAGTTAATTTATTGAGGTCTGTTTCAAAATGTGATTCAGTCAGCATTATTAATAATATTAAATTTAATTAAATAAGATCTTTGTAAGTTTACTCAATTCCTATAGGTTTTGTGGTGGAATTCACCTTACCATACTTCAATGTTGATATTAGGCAGCTATTGAAAGGATGAGATTATTTCATGATTTCCATTGGTCACCAGAATTTCAGACTACCCTTAGGCATCTAAAGCAAATTAAAATGAACCCCACTTCTACTGGTCTGTAAGAGAGCAATCTATCTGAAACCATAGTCTTAAATCAGAATCCATTATGTTCTCTTGTTGAACTTATATCTACTTTCAACACACTCTTATAATACTCACATTTATAAATTAATAATTGCTATATACTATAAGCAACCTATACTAAAATGCGTATTAATATTTAATGTGTCCCTATTTATAAAGCATATTAAATTCATGTATTAACCTCATATGTTATTTCTTAATGGAAATCTAATGCAAAATAGGATATAAACCAGCAATATCCTTACACTGACCAGATCTGACAGAATATTCATCAGTCATGATATTTTAGTCATTTTTGCTGCTTTTTCTGTCAGAATTGTCACACCAATTCAAGTCTAGTATGTCTTCTAATTGAAGTGTAATATATCATTTACATTAAGTGGCAGCAAGTTGAATACATAAATTTCTACCCTTAGTACCCTTTAACAGTCAGTTTTTAGGTAAATGTTAGTTCTTCTTTTAAATATATATATAAAATACTTAAATTGTGTTTATTTATACACACACACACATATATAATATGTATATATATAATATATATTATATATATATAAAATATGTATATTATATATATAAATATAATAAAAAAATCAAATGGAAAAAATGCTGATGTCTATTGCCTTATGGCTTTTGTGAACAATCAGTTGGTCCCTAGTATTGTACACCTGGATCCAGGAATGCCAAATCGTGTATGTGGATATAGATGCAATTTAATTCACTTATCTTGGAGGAATTCATTATTTTTTAGTTAGAAATCTTTTGTTATTGAACCTAGAAAAAACCTGTGACACTGACTTAAACTAATAGACAACTTCATCTTAAAGAGATAAAGGTTTACATCACTTATTTGATTCTAATTTTCAGATAGAACTGAATTAAATAATTTTGATTTTAATTAGCTTACCAGATGAGTTAATCTGAAAACTACCATTGAGATAGCTCTACCTGACTGTAGTTAGTCTGGAGGTCCATTATTTCCAGGAATTTTTTTAGCATGATATCAAAAGGTTATGCAAAGTATCTATTCAAAGTATTCTCTGAAGAAAAATGGTAGCACTTTTCTGCTTAACGGTGCAAAACTCACCATTGTTCCAAGGGCTGCTCAAGCATATTAATATTCAAACCTCAATAAGCTACAATCTCACACTCTTCTGTGGGGCAAATTGTGTTTCGGCAGTTGTTTTCAGAGTATGTGCCAAACCAAAAAATTAATATCCACAGAATTTATGTGCATGAAAATGGGAAAGCATGGTGCACAAGCATAGCTACTAGAAGTTTCACACCATTTATTTTGTTCACTCCATTATGTACTGTGGGAACACAGAGAGCTGAAGGAGTTTGAGCTGATTTGCAGGTCCACCTGCTCTGCAGCATTTACAGTGTGCGATCAGAAGGATGCATGAGATCATTATGTGTAGACTGCTGTCATAAATACATTGGTACATTCTTACCATGAGATTCTTTGTCATTAGGTTAGAGGAAGACTAAATGAACACATTTCACATTTAGACAGCGACTAGTTATTTACAAATATTATATTTAAATATTTAAATATACCAGATTAAAACCAGGGGACATTCTGAAGTCCATATTTGTTTCCTAAGAAAAAGAAACAGAAAGAAGGAAAAACACCTCTTCCTTTTTTCCCAGAAAATTAAGGGATAGTTGCCAGTATTGGTATATATCCTGACAGATATGTAAGTTTGAATGACAGCTTGCAGCTCCATGTAGCAGCCTGGCTGTTTTTAAAAGCCTATAAAGATTTTTGCAGACAGTTGTAGCCCATCTCTTCTGTGACTACAACACAAAAAGGTGTGCTTCAAGATTCAAGATTCACTTAAGTTGAATCAGTAAAACTAGGATGAATAACATTATTAGGTGCTGAAATTTACATATATCTTTAACTACCTGACACCATGTCTCTTACATTGTTTTTAGGAATATTCAGCATTTCACTAAATTGATATTCAAAGTCATGCTGACTGGGAAGTTGATTCCAGTTACATATGGGGGAAGCAGTATTATTTGGTATATCCTAAATCCCCTTTCTTTATGGGACTTAGGAACCTTTCATTGATGGATGTCTTATTATTCATCTTGACTAACAAATAAACAAATAGTTTTAAGACTTTCCTTTCTAAGCAAGTATATTAAATAATGGGCTGTAAGATTAGTCTCATCTCACAGATGTTCTCCTCATCTTGATTTATCACCTAATTCAACTTTCATTCTTTTTTTGAAAACTGAAATATTTTTGGGAGTATTTATGGAGTACTTCTTCTCTGTATCATGCTGAAGTATTCATAGGAAATATTCTATAACTGACATGGGTAACCAAATTTATGTTGCTTAGAAGCTGTGTAATTGTAATACTCATAAAAATTTTGTATAAAAACAAGAAGAACTGTCTAGTCATTTTTTTTTTTTTTTTAAGAAAGTATCTATTTTCACTTTATACTGTGTACAGCTGAAGTGATTATTCATGTACAAATTATGTCCAGTAGGTTGAAATCTCTGAGCTTCTTGGTGGATGAATGCCCAGTTTCTGGACATAGACTCTATTTAGTCTATATAGAAGCAGCAAATTCTTCTGCCTTTTTCTAGATGAAACACTTTATGAGCATGTATAAAAAGAGAAAATTTTATACCTGAGACATTTCACAGGGAAAACCTGAGTCTTCCATGGAGCTCAGTCTCACAGATCAACAGCTGTAAATTTTTCAGAATCACACATTTGATCTCAGATATTTAAATTAAATAATCTTGTGTATCTGATAATATCTTAACATAGGAATCTAACCTTCCTGGCATCCCATTGATGTTTTTTCTTTTCCTCTTCTCTAACACCCCAATGATATTATTCTGTGCAAATGCTTCTGGTCTAGGACAATCAGGACTTTTTTGGGCGTTGGTTTGTGTTTGTGATTATTTTATTTTTTGTTGGTTTTTGTTGTTTGGTTGTTTGTTTGGTTTTTTTAATTCTTGTACCACTAGTTCTGGCTTTAGATATTTTAATCATATCCAGAAATATAGCAGAAATATATAAGCACTGATAAGAAGCTGAAGTCTTATTAAAACTAATTGTACTTTTAATATCCCTGCTGTTATAATCCTGTGTTGCTAAGCAGCCTGGAAGGATGAAAGACATGGTAGCATGGTCAGCTTTAAATTGTTATGAAGTTTATACCCATCTAAGAGTGATAATAGTTAAGCCTTAGCAAATACACTTATTTGATAAGATAATTACCTCAGCTTGTATTATACTGCAGATTTAATAAATTTTTGTTTTCAGAAAAGATCTCAGTATGTGTAGGACGTTGCAACTTCTGCTTCCAGTTCTGTGATGAGTTAACCTTGGCTGGGTTCCAAGTGCCCACAAAAGCTACTCTATCACTCCCCAAAGTGGACAGAAAATTTAATCAAAAGTTCACATATTAAGATAAAGACAGGGAGAAATCACTCACCAATTACTGACACAGACAAAACAGATTCAACTTGGGGAAATCATTTAAATTTACTAACAACCAGATCAGAGTGGGCCCTGATTTCTAAGGAAAAATAAACCCAAATCTTAAAACACCTTCCCTCTCTCATCTTCTCTTCATTTTGGGCTTAATTTTGCTCTCTAATACCTTATCTCCTCCCCACTAGAAAAACCGAGGGGTGGGGAATTGACATTGTGGTCAGTTCATCACACATTGTCTCCGATGCTACTTCATCCTCAGGAGGAGGACTTCTCACATTCTTCCCCTGATCCAGGGGGGAATCCCTCTCTAAGGAGACAACCCTCCACTATCTCATCCAATGTGAGTCCTTTCCACAAGCTACAATTCTTCATTAACTGCTCCTGCAGTCCTCCAAGGGGTCACAAGCCCTGCTAGCAAACCTGACCCAGCACGGACTCATGTCTTTCTACAGGACTACAGGTCCTGCCAGGAGCCTGATCCAGTGTGGGATTCCCACAGGATTGCAGCTTCCTTCTGATGGATCTTCAGGTCCTTCACAGGCTGCAGATGGCTGCTCCACCATGGACCTCCACAGGCTGTAGGGACACAGCTGCTTCACCATGGGCTGCAGAGAAGTCTCAGCTCCAGTGGCTGGAGCACCTTATCCCCCTCTTTCACCAATGACCTTGGTGTCTGCAGGGCTGTTTCTCTCACATATTCTCATTCCTTTCTCACAGCTGCAATTGTTGTTCTACAGTAATTTTTCCCCTTAAAACTGTTATCCTAGAGTTTCTACTGTTGTCATTGATGGGCTTTACCTTGGCCAGGGATGGGTCCTCCTTGGATCCAGCTCACATTGGTTCTGTTAGATATAGGGGTAGACTGGCAGTTTCTAAAAGATGCCACCCATCTTGTCTCCCTGCTACCAAAACCTTGCCATGTACACCCAAGAGAACCTCACATTATCTGCTTAGCTTTCTAAGCAAAGAGAGTTTCAAATCCTCCAATTTCTTATTCACAAGACAATAGGTAATGATATCTCTAAATTCTCAATAATTACTTTGACCTTTGAATCCTGTGCTATTTTTGTAAAACACTATCTCTGGCCAGAATATCTTGGCATTAGTTTTATGAATCCTCCTGTTTTCCTTGTGTAACCTTAAAATCAAATTATTGCAGGAGAAAGTTTGAAGTGTGGTGCATAGCAATCAAAATTGCAGCTTCTGAGCTCACTTTTTCACTGGTCTTTATTTTATAGTGTAGGTATTCTCAGTGAGTCTAACCAAATCTCAGTCGTTAGGAGACTGTCAGTCTCACATTTTTCTAAATGTGTGAGCTTCACATTAAAAGCAGCTTGAGACAATTTCCCTGCTCTTCCAACAAACTATACTATTACCTATTTTTGGTTACTACAACTCAACAATTTTGTTTGGAATCTACCTCTACATTGGAACGCAAATTTGTTCTTGGCATTATGTACCTTCCCAATCTCATGCCAGCAGTATCTGTTCGCTTACACTGATCTTCTTCTCTGATGTTATTTCTGCAACTATATTTATAGATAGCAGCCATGTTTTCCCTCCACCTTTGTTTTTCCACTTTTAATACAAATATTTCTAGGATTATGACTATTTTTTACATTGGATGATGGTGTAGAAATTACCAAAGGTTAAGTGAAATTTTTCCAGAATCAGAAGATCACAGAATCAGAAGAATGTTTGAGGTTGGAAGGGACAACTGAAGGTCACCTCCTCCACTCCCCCCGCTCAAGCAGAGTCATGTAGAGCAGCCTTACCAGGATGATCTCAAGGTGGATTTTTAACGTCTGTGAAGAAGGAGACTTCACAAACACTCTGGGCAACCTGTGCCAGGACTCAGTCATCCTTACAGAAAAAAAAAAGGGTTTTCTGATGTTTAGACAGAACCTCGTGTGTTTCTGTTTGTGGCCATTGCTTTTGATCTTCTCACCGGGCACTGCTGAAGAGATACTGCCACAAGTTCTTCACAGAAAAGCTGATTGGGGATTGGAACAGCTTCCCAGGGAGGTGATGGAGTAAACATCCCTGGAGGTGTTTAATAAAAGAGAAGATGTAGCACTCAGTGCCACGGTCTAATTGACATGTTGATGTTAGGTCATAGGTTGGACTTGGTGGTCTCAAAGGTCTTTTCCAGCCTCGTTGATTCTGACATTCTGTGAAAAACATATCTTTGTATGATAATGCTGATGTCTTCATAAAAATAATCTTTCATCCATAAGCACCATGCCAGTTTGAGAAAGCAAATCTGTTTTCAGAGTTAAACAATGTCTTCAAGAAGATTCTTTTGCATAAGCCAGACATTTCTTTGCCACTGTGTCTTCTATTTGGTATAGGCATTCTTTTAGTCTTATGTCATATCTTAGGGTCTTTTTTCTCCCTATCATCTTAATAGATATCTCTCGTGTATTCATAAGTTTCAAAATATAATAGTACATATCTGTTTGAAATGTCATCTGAAATAGCATGCTGTATTACATCCTCTTTTTGTGTAACCTATTATTATTGTTTCAGTAACTTCATTGTTTATTCAGTAAAGAAAACACAATCATAGCTTGCTCATGAAATATTGAAATCCTGAGGAGTTCCTCTTAGCAGTCTCACTGACAAGGAACAAATTACAGAATTGTGTTATACCAGAATTTTGTAAAACAATATATGTTACTGAATATACAGCATAATTTGCAGTGTGTGCATCAAATCCCCTTTGTATTATAGGCTGTTTTGGGAGTTTTAGCAAAAATTTGGAAGTAGATCAAATGCTGCTATCCAAGGTCAAGAGCTTCAAAGCTCTATATGAATGAGCTGAGACTGTGGATTTAAAACTTTTTCAACAATGTTAATTCACTTACATACACTCCTAAAGTCATTTTTACCATGTTGTTTGAGGGGGGACATTCCAGATTGCTTACTGTCTTTTGTTATTTTTTATTTTATTTTTTCTTACTTTAAATACAGGATGAAGTATGAACTTTACAACTCAGATTTCTGTAGAAATATGCAAAGAAAAATGCAGATCTGCTTTGACATTAGCAATAAGAATGTCTTCTTAATTTTGTTTACTTCATTTGTTTGTTTGTTTGGTTTGTTCTCATTTGGATTTTAGGAACTATAGGGGCTTTCAAGTGAGTTTAAGCAACATAAGAGCTCAAGTTCCTCTATTTTCCTTAAGTATTTTCTGTATCATATTTGGAAAAAAATACTGTGGAAATTTTACATGGAAAACCTTTCTAAAATAATTTATTATCTTGGGTCTGGTATAACACTTCAGACTTCAGGAAACTCTATAGTAATTTACTGATATTTAATCTCTGTACATTAAAGTCCCAGTTTCCCTCTAATTTGGGTGCACATTGTTGTTTCTTGACTTGCAACTGAGTGGTTTTTTTTCCCATGCTTTACAGACTCCTTCAGTGCACTGAACTGTGAACAAAAACAGCAGTATGATAAAGTAAAAGCTAGTGCTAAAAAGTAAAGAAATACTCAGTGGAGAGAGGATCATGACAGTTGAACAGTAAAGGGTTAAGTAAATGTAGAATAGCAATATTGGTGTCATTCAGAGGCTTATTTCCTATTTCTCATCTTCAGTTTTTCATTACTTCATTATTTCTCTATCCCAAAAAACCCAATAAATCTAACATTACCATTACTAATTCCCAGCCATAGGCTTCGTATCAGGTTTGAAAGGCTTCAGAGTTGAAATCTCTCAGGTTTTGTATGAGCTTTTCTAAACCTGTGTGTAGTTTTGCTTTTACCTGATTTAGCTGAAATAACTCCTTTTTCTAATAATCAGATCTTTAAAATTAATTTGTTAGAAATATAAATTTTAATCTAATTTTGATATAGATATTAGTAACAAAATGTTATTCTGTGTAAAACAGTATTTATTGCTTCCTCATATGTTGATGTAGCACAGAGAAAGAAATACTTGGCATGATAACAAGGGCCTTGAAAGAGATCATAGTGTGCATAGGATGATGAGATGGGAGGCACAGCTTGTTACTGGTGATTGCAAGGCTATGAATAACTCACCAATCATCAACGAAAGAAATAGGAGTTGGACAGGAACAGTCAGAGGGATAACAAGAGAAAAGAATAACAAGCATTCGACATATGCAAAATCCATCTGGTACACTAAATTTGGTTGCAACATAAAGATAGAGAGCAACATCCCTGAAAGAAATATCAAGGTGTAAAACTGTGTTGGACAAATAGTCCAAATTGAATCCTAAAGGAAGAAGAAGAGACTTTATCACACTCTTCTCACTTCCTCCAGAAAAAGGCACTTACAGCTTGCTGGAATTTCCCTTTTCTTGTATGATGACGATCAGTACTTTATGCTCTTGGAACCCAGAAAATGTACAGTATCTACTATAAGTGTGAGCATAACATCAGAGAAAAAGTAATAATAACAAGGAATTGCGTACCATTTTTTAATTGAATTCTATTGTTGCCATTGTAGTTGTCATTATTGTTGTTGTGTTTTTTTACTGTTATATATTTTTATTATTACTGAGACTCTTTGTAAAATAGCATACTTTATCATCTTTTATTTTCTTGGCTTTTCTCATTTTATTTCAAGTATATTTGAATAATACTCTTTGAACTAAACTGCAAAGATTTTCATTGCAATAAGAATAAATTGTTGTTTTACCTTCTTGATGTTTTTTTCCCTGCCTGTGACAAGATTTTTAGTGTGACATTTCCTACCCACCTGCACAAAGTGGTGCTTGAGACGTCCTGCAGTGTTCAACCTTAGCTTCCAGCTAATTCTCTGTAGGAGTAAAAGGCCATCAGGTGCACCAAATTTACCAGCTCTGCTTGATTGCTTCTGATCTCTTGAGGTAAAATAGCAATAAATGCCTCTGTATAGACAATTGAATTAAGACCTCTCTCTTTGCACTATATGTTGGGAAAATACATTTGGGGGGTTTGTTTGCATGTTTGTTTGTTTTTTGTGGTTTTTCAGTTACTGCCCAAGTTAAAAAAAAATATAAAATCTACACACTTTATTGTGGAATTTGATCACTTTTTGACCTGCAGATTTCTGAGGGTCAGAGTTGTCCCTTCTTCACTAGGGCTCAACTGATTCCATTCATTATCTAGCCCACACTTGCCTCTAAAAGATAGAGAATTAACCCAAACATGCTGGTGACTTCATCTAAAGTCCAGCAAGGGAAACTGTTACTTCCAGAGCAATTTAGGTGCTCCTGAAACAGGGTGCAGTCACCCTCTGGAGTTAGATTTTCCAGATGTATTCCTTCCACACTGAGTCAGTCACTTTGTTTCCGTATCTTTTGCTGTGTGCAATTAATATGCAAGAATGGTATAGCTTAACAGGAAAAATTTATTAGCTAATGCACAGAAGATAACAGGTTTCTAGGGCTAATATGGAAATCACGCTGATAATTTAAGTAAAGGATCTCTGATGGCCTGTTAGACATCATCCTTGAGGTGAAAGTTTGGCCTCTGCTGCTCCCTAGAATGGATCATACAAGCTTATTTATTTGTTTTCCTGTGCTTTTTGTTTGCTTGTTCAGGTTTTTATTTGTTTTATTTGTTTTTTGTTACTTGTTTTTATGTTTCAAATTTTCAGGTTTTTTGAAGGTAATTGTTTTATAATAAATGCCTAATATAAACTTGGTAAAATCAGCTGAGATTAATTTCACTGCTTCTTCAAGGTGTCCTTTGGAAATTAGTTTAGAAGATGTGTACTGAAGATCTGATATGCTGAAGACTCTTAAAGAGAGATCCCTCTGAAACATTAACAGGGGACATTAACAGAGGACCATTAACATTAGTGGTCCCAGATTACATAGAGTGAGCATAAAAAGGGTTTAATGGATCATTGTTCTGACAAGGTACAGGTCTAAAGAACATTAATTTTGGTTTTAGTAGGTTTCAACCTTCCTTTCTAACTCTCTAGTTTTGATTCTAAACATCAGATCAAAAATAATCTGTATATAAATCTTTGAGGACTCACCTTTCTTGTTACGTAGCAGCTCACTGAAAAAGCTGAAATTTTGGAGGCATTTCAGGGTTATGAAGCAAGAAGCCGTGTCACAAAGGCCAGGACACAGAGAAGGAATTGTGTGTTTAGGTCCGTTCTTCATCCTTCATCTAAGCTAAACAAGTTGAGCTGTCATAGAGCACTTACATGAGGAGCTGACCTTCCCCAGGTGAAACATGTAGTCCTTCCTTGTACTTGCCCTGCTGTGAATTCATTGTTTGTGAACTAAAGGCAACAAAGTTTTACAACATGGATTTTTTTTGTAGGTTATTTCCATCTCTTTTAACTCTTAAGCTAACTCTAACTCTTCTTATCTTCATTATATAAATCCAGGAACCCTGAGTCTGAAATTAATTAGTACTTATTGCAAGCCCCTCAGGCAAATTTAATGAATTCATACTGTCATAAAATAAAAAGCATCTGACACAATTTATATAGTATCAGTCGTTATTGCACCTTCCCAGTCTCTTACTCCTTTCTATTCTGATTTTCTGAATTCTTAGATGGAAAATATTTTTTTCTTTTTTATTCACAGTTGTTGGTGTTGGAAGGCATGTTTGAAGATACCTGTTGTGACACCTCACTAAAGCAGGTTTACCTAGAGCAGGTTGCACTGCTACAGGTGGGTTTTGGATATTTCCAGAGAGGAAGATCCACCACCACCCTAGCCATCCTGTTCCAGTGCTCTGTCCTCCTCAAAGTAGAGAAGCTTTTCCTCATATTTAGATGAAACTTTCTTTGTTTCAGTTGTGCTCATTGCCCCTTTTCCTGTCATAAATTATATCTTTTTTTTGTATGTTTTTTGTTCAATAAAGATTTTTTCTATTTTTGCAAAAAAACCTAAAATATTTCCATTTGAAGTACAAATTCTTGTTGCTATTATTTCTGCATTAAATAGGTCTTTTTGTTAGAATTAAATTTGCCCTTCGAGTCAATCTTGCGATGGGCTGAAAAACTGTGTTCTTTAATACAACATTCTTCTTCTAATAGTGCAAAGTTCAAATGTTTAATCCACATGACCTTTATTATTTCTATTATTTTTATTTAAAAAAGAAAGAAAGATTTGTTTTTTAAAAGAAATTAAGAATATTTTTTTATAGGGGTTTACTGGTTTTGCTGCAATTTAATATAAATATTACTTAAATTATGCCAATTAGTTCTAGATCATTTGTATGTCAATTACACAGTAGCTGACGAGCAGAAAAGGTTTTCATTGTTGATATGTCTACTAAATTACACAGACTTTAAAATACCTAGCTAAAGAAATAGCAAAACATACCACTATACCAAAACCCCCCAAAACCTAACTATATAGTGCCTTTGTGATAAAGTCATTCTTACAAGTATTTTTAAAAAGAAAGATAAAACACCAACAAAAAGCAAAACACAAAAAATACTATGTTGTTAAAGTAACCATTCGAAAGTTGAGACAGCAAACATTTTTACTTACCAGCCAATCTTTTTTTTCTCTTTGTGTACTTAACAGATTGTCTTTCAATTATTAAATACTATTTGAAAAGTTTGACAGAGCAAGTGGGAAGAAGAAAGAAATTGAAAACTCTTAGAGGAAGACAGCAAAGGTTAAGCTTTGTAAAATGTCGGAAAGATGTAGTAACTGAGAAAAGCAAGGAATTTTTCTGTTGGAATTTGGACAGGTAAAATTTAGACTAAGAAGACTCCTTGATAGTCAAGAGAAAACAAACTCCTCCAGAAGATGATTCATCTCATGTGGAACAGATCTGATGAGCATTTTTTTGGAGTGGTCTCTTTCTCTCTCCCTCTCTCTCTCTGTGTCTCTATTGATTTGAAATAAAATTCCAATTATTTGCTTTAACTCCACTCTCTTGTTTAGTTTAGATGGATCTCATGCTAAGAGAACCTACAATATGAAAGGAGTAATATTTCAGATTAAACTAATGTGGCTCATTTATTCAGACTACTGTAATGACATACCAAATGACATCATGTTCAGTGATAAAACATGGGGGAAGAAGGTGAAAGAGGAGATTTTAGGAGTGATGGTGCCTGTCTTCCCAGGTAACTGTTGCATGTGACGGGGCCCTGCTTTCCTGGACCTGGCTGAACACCTGCCTATCCATGGGAAGTGGTGCATTAATTCTTTGTTTTGCTTTGCCTTTGTTGTGCTTTGCTGTGCACAGTTTTTTCTTTGCTTATTGAACTGCTTTTATTTCAATACACAAGAATTGATTGACTTTACCTAATCAATTCTTCCTCTCATCCCATTGGGGAACACGAACTATTGTCCCTGTGAGGCTCAGTTACCTAGTTGGCTTAAATCGCTTTGGTTAAATAGATAAAAATCACTTTTGTTAAAAGATAAAATCAAAGACTAGTACTTTAGACGTATTCTGTTTAATAGCACAATGGTTTCTTCAGAAAGTGACAAATATTTGTGGTCCATTTTTTTAATATTTGAAGACATTCAACCTACTTGGAATACTAGAGAATAACGATAGAATAGAAGTGAGAGTTCTGTGTCTAGAAGAGGATGAGAGGATGGAGGAGAGAAACTTTTTACTGTAAGATCAAAATATCAAACCAAATTAATGTCCATATCAAACCATATAATAAAAAAAATGAGGTATTGTTCACCATTGAGAAGAAGGTTGTAGGCATTTTTCTGACAGCTATTTATGCTAATAAACTGACTGGGAAGAAAAAGACGTTTCATCTATGGTGGTTTCTGTGCCTTGGAAAAATGAAACCAGCAGCAGCCTATAGTGCTATGGTAAGATCCTCTTAGGGTTCCTTCAGTGACCTCTGTGTGATTAGCTGCAGGGTTTGTGCTTCACTTAGGAAAGAGTTAGGGCAGCGAGCAGGAGGGGAATAATAATTCTTCAGTAATCACTTAATCTATGTGTAAGTATATTCAAAACACTGTGGATTAAAAAGCCCTTTGCAGTTGAGACATCCTGAAACAATCCTTTTACCATTGAGCTTAAGTACCCTAGGTTTAGAAAAGATGACATGAAGGTTTATGATCTAAGGCAAGGGGTTATTCCTAACACTTATTCAAAAATAAATAGTCTTGATAAATGAGCCATTTCTTGTGTTAATCAGCATATTGCTCATTTTGTGCAAGTCTGACTCTATTCCTCTAAGTAAGAAGAACTAAATGCAAAATAAATTTTTAGCTCCTCACCACTTTTATCACCCTCTTGTGAATTCCTGCTAGAATCCCATGAAATAACCTCTTGACAGTTCTTTTAAGTGAATCTTGATCTTGGGATCACTGAGTAAGACTTAATGAGATTAGAGCATCTCTTCATAAAAAGACACGCCTCCAAAATGAATGTGTGGATTGGATTTTTGGGGTTTTTTTTATTATGTTGTTTTTTCTTCCATCTTTTCCAGAAATATTTAATGTGGGTATTTTTTTGTTTGTTTTTGTTGGGTTTGGCTTTTTTTCTTTACAAAGACTTATGATTGGCCTGAAACTCTGACACCAAGCCTCTAATCCAGTAGAATGTGAGAGTTTACCAATTCTTTCAGAATATTTCATTAAGTCATTGAAACAACAGTTGAATTTTAAAACTGGATTGTTGTTATAAATATTACTGGCAAAACCCTTACCTGTTTAAGCCTAGCTTTTTAAAAACTGCAGTGTCATCCAAGGCCATGTTCTGTGAAATGGAGCTTTCTACTTGATTTGGGTAACACAGGATGACAGAGGAAAAAATAAATGAAAAATTGTAGGTCTTAAATTTTTTCCTCTTTATTTGGCTAAGTCATCATGGAAGCTGTAATCACAGGAATCATATTGATATTCAACTTTGACCCCATTTTTATGCTCATGCTGTTGCAACTCTCTGCTTCCCTCAGAATACCAGCACCATGTATTTTTTTGGTGGTCTGTGAGGTGATCCTCTCATTTCATGTAACACTATGCTGGGATCCAAATGACAATTCAGAGTTAAATACTTCAGATAGTGAGAAACTGAGTTCCTCATCAATGTGTGTAAAGAATACACCAACTTCATTGCTAGAGGCTTTTGTCCTTTTCTCAGTAGCAAGCTCACAAGGCTAGGAAGACTTACCAATGCTGGTAATAAACCTTACTGCTGAGATTGTCCTTCAAAGCTCCTCCATTTTGTCAAGATTTTCTTCCCTTTTAGTTCCAGGATCTGATTCTGGTTCATAAACTAAACTTTACATCTGATTAAAGTCATATCCTCCCACCTAACTTGCTGCCTAGATGTAACTGAAAAGGAAGAGAAAGCAAGTACATCAGTCCTTTTTAGTGAAATCTACTCCTGACACATACTCACATTCCAAGGAGAAATACTACAACTTTGTACTTGCATCCCTACCTTGGGACTACCTCCTCAGAGTTGCTATCCCAGCACCCCTTGTTTGAGAACATATTGGAAAATATAGTGGACAGAAAGTGCTGAGCATCTAAAAGAAACCCTCAGGAAACATAACAAAAGCAGATTTTTTTCTAGACAAGTTGGAGATAGTACTTCTGTACTCATACATTATCTGATCACAAAATGGACTGATCCTATTTCAGCAATCCTTCAATGTTGTTGATAATAGTTTCCATTATATTATAGCTTGCATTTTAGTCTTTCCTTAAGCAATTTTGAAGTAGATAGGCAACTCTGAAACGATTAGCCAAATGATTTACCAACAGGAATTAACATGACTTTTCCTATTGAAAAATAAGATGGGTCTTCACAAAAAGAAGGAAAAATAAAGAAGTTTACTTTTGTCTTCTTATGAGCCAAAATATTGGATAGCCACAGGAACAAACAAACCTGTGTATTTTATTTAGATGCTGTTAGACCTGTATATAGAAAGTCACAGTTGTGCCCTTTCCTGAAGTTTACAACATTCATTATCATTGCAATAAGAAAAAGTTTCTTGTCCTGTCTAGAAGCTATTAGATTAAAAATTAATGTCTTGGACTCCTGTAGGGATGGAGCTGATTAATCTTTTTGCCATCACTTGTTCAAATTAACATGTGATATATATGTGTTCATGTATTTTAAAGGTTTCACTACAAGACATTACCTAATATTTCTTCTTTCTTTAATCAACAGCTCTTTGTTTAAGAAGAAATGACACCCATAAAAAAGAGAAATGAGAACCAATATCTAAATGATCATCTTACTGAAGAGAAAATTGCTGGATAGGTCAAAAGCATTTTCCTTCTATATTCAGACTGAACAAAGAAATTGGGAATCTCAATCCTTGAAAAGCAAAAAAATTGAAAGGAAAGCCTCTATCTGTCCAAGACTGCAGCGAAAAAGAAGAAAAAAAAATCGTCTCTTTAAGCAAAGCAAATATGACAGAAGAGAAACATTCATACATACAGGTTTATGTGTGACTATAAAAAGTATTATATGTGTAACTAAAACATTTGAGATCAGATGATATGGGAGACAAAGATATTGTAATCAACCCATAAAAGTTAAACTTATCAAATAATAAAAGCAATTATGTCTATTAATATGCATGCAAGTAAGCATTTTCTAGAACAGAGCAGTCAGGAATATTCAGATGATAATCACATGCTTTAAAATTCCAAATATTTAACTTAATAACTTGTTCTAGTTTCATGTTTTCATTTTCCATAAGCTGTTTGCTGCTCATTACTTGGTTTACGTAATAAAGCAGAAATTTCAATGATCTATCATGAAGTTCAAATAATACTGTATAAAGTCCAAGTAATCAATTTATAAACAGCTTATGAGAAAGCCACAGAACAATGAAGTTTGAATGAATGAAAGGCATCACAAGTTTTTGGACTAGCTTGTGTATAACAGCATTTAATACTTGAAAGGTGTTAGATTCACTAGTACTACATGATTGGTTTCAATTCCAAGGAATCTGGCTTTCTTTGTGTGGGAAAAAAATCCGTTTCACATATTTTCAGATCACAATGTTAATTAATGCTTGCCTTTTGTATTTGGGGAATTATTTAATCTTTTCCCCTGAAGAGTCCTGAATGGAAGAACAAGACTTCTTCCCTGGTAGGAAGACACTCCTGAGTCCAGCAAGATTCTGTTTTGGTCTGAGTGGGGAACATTATGATATTTGTGACTTTATTAAATGATTCATGATGATATGTACCACACAGAATAGTGCCATTGGAGATGTATACAGATGTATCTGTATACAGACCAAGCAAAAAGCAACTCATAGTGTAAGTAATATTAAAGATATTTAAATTATGGAGAAAGGTCGTAGAATTTAGGTTAGCTTGCTCAGAATAAAAGTTACACTATTAAAAAATGAAAATATGCAATGGGAAAAGCCCTATGTGAGAGATGCCCTTCCATATCTGTCTGTACAATGATAGCCTTGCTTGCAGAGGAGTGATATCTTTCTGCAGAGAGAGAAGTCTCTATACATCAGCCTACTAATAGTACCTGAGCAATAAACATTAGTCACTGCAGTAGGGAAACTACAGTGGCTAAGTACAGATTGCCACAAAGGAACTGAGCATGCTTTCATTGCCTGAAACTTTGCTGCAGCCCATTTTTGCAAAAGTCTATTTAATCCTTGTGTAGACTCTGCAAGCTCCTCAGAATAAGTTTTCAAAGAATACCTGAGATTTCACTGTGGAGTCTTTCTGCACAAGTCTCTTATGTAGTGGTTCTAAGACAATTTTGTATCAGTGAGTGCTAAGGAGTGAAAATAGAGATGACAATGTGTCTGTAAATAATTCAAAGAAAGCAGAACCATTTCTGGGAATTTTTTCCACCTTCTGAAGATATTACAATCTTTGATGCAGACTAGTTTAACTATGCATTTTAAAATCATAGAATGTGCTTAAGTTCCAAAAATAGAGAAAGGTGTAAACAGAAGTGTCAACCAGCCCTTCTGGCTCTTGAGAAGACACCTTGAATTAAAGTGAGAGACTGAAAAAAAGGACTGCCTGAGGAGAGAAATGTCAAAAATGCATGTAACATGAGAGTGGATCTTGCTGGTGCTTGGAAGACCAATCCTTATCTCACAGGGGAAGAAGCTTAAGAACAGAGTGACCCCAATGGAGGTCAGCACATGATGTACATTTTTCCTGGGAAGTGAGTAGCAATATCAGTGAACTCACAGTCCTGCTCCTGAGTGTTTTGTGGCCTTTAAGATGAGAGAAAAGAAAATATGAAAAGTTGTTAACATTACAAGCATTTGGAAGTGTTTCCAGCTTCAAGGGTCTGAAATGATAGTGGAAAAAACATATCAGTAGTAGTTCCCATTGCTGTCAGGTACGACTAGGCTAATACATCAAATAGATAAGTGAATTACCAAGACAATGCAATCTTCAAAACTACATATATTGTAAAAGATAACTTCTTTCTTTACCAATAAATAAAATTACTAAAAATGGGATTACTGTTGTTATATAAAGTAAGAACAGTTCAGGCAGAAGCAAAACATATTTTAAGTGAATACATGTATATCCCCTCTTACACTTCAACACTAGTGCAAATTACTGAGCCAGCTCCTTAGCTGGTAGAATTGACTTAGATACTTTGAATTTGTTTTCCTACATTTATTTGCACAATCCACATCTGACTCACTGTGTAGGCAGATGTGGTCTGGGCTTAAAAGCAGATAGTAAGATTGTTGTCTACTGATTTAACCATTGATTTCTCATGGATCAGATGGGTTTGTGGATAATTTGGAAAACAATCATGGTATGCATATATGCAAGATTAGTTCTGAAATTTTAAATATTAATTTTCTTTCATAAAGATAAATAGAAGCAGAAGTTAATGTAGACATTACGGGCAGACCATGTTTCCTCTATTTTATTTCCCTCTCCACTAAATAAAGAGAAGAAGAGAAGAGAAGAGAAGAGAAGAGAAGAGAAGAGAAGAGAAGAGAAGAGAAGAGAAGAGAAGAGAAGA
>JAWWMU010000001.1:69191304-69202771 GCA_035048155.1 Cinnycerthia olivascens | reverse complement strand
AAGAAAAGAAAAGAAAAGAAAAGAAAAGAAAAGAAAAGAAAAGAAAAGAAAAGAAAAGAAAAGAAAAGAAAAGAAAACAGAAAACCCCCAACTACCTTTGTATGATACATTAGATACATTATGTATGATATATTAACTTTCACAAGAACTTTTTATTTCACTTGCTTGGGAAAAAAAGTTATTTTCATTAGAGTAGATCTCTAAGTTTGCTGCTTTTTGTCTTCTCTTTCTCATATATCAATATCTAAACCTACAAAGTCTCTATATTCTCAGACAAACCTGCTGCTTCTTGTGACTATTTGTTCAAATATTAAACAGTTTGTTCAGCTAAGTTTGAAAACTATACTTTTTCTATTATACCGCTGGAATTGAATGCTTTTCTTCAATTAAACATGAATTTTATGAAGAATATCAGCATAGATTTTTTCAGTATACTCCTGTACTTACAGACAAGACATTCGTTTATCTACATAGTTTTAATATATACACTTATGCACACAGAGATTTTTCACTGTGATAATTAATCATTATAAATATTCATCAATAAATAAGCATGTAATAGAATTCATTTTCAGAGTAATCTACGTGAAATAGAACATACTTTTTCTGCCTTTCACTCTATTATGCATACTTATTAAGAAGCTTATAAAAGAGATATACCTCTGGTCTTCTCCAAATCCTTACTATAATAGCTTAATTTAGTGACACATTGTATTTTTTTTTACAGAAAGACATTGATTTTCAGGTTTTTTCACTGGTATAATAAGGGATTTAAATAATGACAAATTCCTGGATTTGATGTGTTTGTGGGGAATTACTTTATCAACTTTTTTGCACACAGCTATGCAAGATGTTCAGGGTTTCAGTGGGATTATTTGTGACGGTAAGCACACTTAAAAAGGTTTAGAGCATTTTTATCTTCTGTGTTAGCAAATAATTCAGTGCTTTCTTCAGTAATGGAGATCAATTAAAGAAACGTATTTCTACTTCAAGTGTTTTCTCTATTCATCCTGCGTATGAGCTAGGTGCCTTCACTCTTGTTATAATCTATACAATGAAACAATCACTTTCAGAGCACAAGTAATTTCTAACTAACATTTACGGGAGCTCACATAAACCTCTTGTTTTTACTCTCTAACTGAAAATACTAGATTTCTGTCTCAGACATGGACCCATCTATGCTGTGGCTATTTAAAGTTAGGCAAAATTAATCACATTTGAATTTTTTGCAAAAGCCACAGAAACTCCTTGGCATCACTTAGGGTGTTATTAGAACTATTAACAGTGGTTTTAAATTTCTTTGTTTTGTTAAGATTAAAATGATATGTAGGCTTTGTCGCATGGGTGACCCATCAATAAGCTAGGGATCAAAATTATTGATTTCTATCATCCTGGTCTAATAATAAGATCCAAATGCTCCGCTTTGTACGTCTGAGTTTAATAAAGTTAAGAAGAGATCAATTAGATAAAGTATTGTGATGCATATGTGCTTGTACAGACTTTGGAGCTTTTTCTTCTTACCATATAAAATATCAAGGGAAATGTGGTTATGTAAGTGACAATACACTGAATGCTACTTGACAGGTAAGTCATTCATATCACATTATATCTTGTTATATTTTCAGTTTATTTCAGTTTTCAGTTTGATTTTTGGTTTTTGGATTTTTTAACACTTCTGGTGCTATTTTCCACAGTCATATATAAGGATGGTTATACACGTCATAGTAAATTGATTATTGCTTTTCATTTCCTAATAAGCTTAAAAATGTTATCCTTTGAAATGTCAGTCACTGAGCCACAGGTATTCATAAACTGCACTAATCCCTGGATTATCTTTTCAAATATGTTTCACCTAGAATATTTTTTAAATCTTAAAGCCATTACCTTCATTTGTCCAGCACTGTCTCATTTTTTAATTTTCGGTGTTTTCCTCCTTACAATGATTAGTAAGCAAGAGTTATTTTTCCATCTGAGGAAGTACATCTCAAAAACTGTTTGGCACTAATATTATGACAGTATTAACACCTCAGACTCTTTTTCCTTTTGATATATGTTTCAGACTTAAAACTATAAAGAGACTTAATGGGACGAATCACAGCATGAAATCATTTTTTTATTTTCTGTGTGCTTTAGTGCAGTAGTTGACACACAAGAAATAGTATAGATCATAGCGTCATAGAATGGCTTGGGTTGGAAGGGACTTAAAAGATCATCTAGTTTGAATAACCCTGCTGTGGCCGGGGACGTCTTCCCTTTGCTCAGGGCCCCATCCAATCTGGCCTTGGACACTTCCACTTGCCACAACTTCTTTGGGAATTAGGTTCCAGGATTTCACCAGCCTTATGTTAAAGATATTGTTCCTTATATATATAACCTGAGTCTCTTTCAGTTTAATACTCTTTGCCTTTGTCCTCTCACTGGAGGCCTTATTAGAAAGTCTTTCTCTGTTATTCTTGCAAACCCCCTTTCAGTATTGAAAACCCACAATCAGGTCTCCCAGGAGCCTTCTCCATGCTTAACAACCCCAACTCTCTCAATCTGTCTGTTTTTTATATCAGATCTGTTGCAGCCTTCTGATAATTTTTCTGGTGTTCCTCCAGACCTACTGTAACAGGTCCATGACTTTCTTATAGCAGTTCTCCAGATAAAGGTCTCAAGAGAGTAGAGTTGAGGGAAAGAATCATCTTCCTCAACATGCTCATGCTGTTACTTTTTTTTTACAGCCCAGGATACAGTTTTTTTCATCTGTTAATGCACGCTGACAGCTGAAGATTAATATTTCATCTACCACTACACCTAAATCCTTTATGCAGAGCTGTTATCAATCCTTTCACCCTGTATTGATACTGGTAGTTGTCCTCACCCAGGTACAGGACTTTGCACTTGACCTTGCTGAACCTCATGAAGTTCACCTGGGGCCACTCCTCAAGCTTTACAAGGTCCCACTACATAAAACCTCTTCCTTCAAACACATGAACTGTACCACTCAGTTTAGTGTCATCTGCAAACCTGAGGGTGCACTCAATCTCACTGTCCATATCCTAAATAAAGGCATTGAAATGTACCAATAAATGTACCATTTATTGGTAAATGTACCCAATATAGAGCCCTGAGGGGCAGTGGTCATTTGGAAGTGAAACAGATTTCTGCATTCTTATTCTGAATTTCTCTCTGTTAGTTCTGAATATCTTAGAATAAGGATAATTTTGTAACACTGTTCTAGAAATATCCACATAATCACCAAGTGAGGAAGTGTGCTCAGGTGGCATAATACCATGACAGAGAAAATAGCTTTGTCTCAGGAGCATTTTGCATCAGCATTAATTAGTGCAGGTGGATTTGCGTTTGATATTTTTGGTTTTCCTCCAGTCCTACAATTAACAAATCTAGACCTAGCTTGTGCATTTTTGAAAAAGTGTTCCCTAGTATAATGTTGAGATAAAGTCCTTTAAATTTTGCATTTTTTTATAAGAATTTTTCTCACATAAAAACTTATATGATCATCTTGTCTACTTAATGCCAGAAAATCTAATGGTTTTTTCAGTGTATAAGCTTTGCAATGAGTTAATGTATAAGAATCAGAAAAAGTCTAGGAGAAAGATTTTCCTGTTAAGAAGGAAAACCAATCTGACTAGTCTTTTTTTTATTTTCCTTCTGTGAGCAGAACAAAAACATAAATATAAGGGCCTCAGTTAATGTAACAGGTCTGGCAAGTTAGTGTCCCTTGTAATTTTTCATGATGACAGCTTATAATGACATACACTGTTATATTGCCAACTCTCATTAGCGTAGGGTAGCAGAATGTTAGTGCTGTCATTTCCTTAAGCCACCCTCGTTTTGCTATGGCATGGCATTACATCCTTGCTTTAAATCAAACATCTGCTCTTTGTGTCTGCAACCAATCTGAAGAATGCTGCTTGTATTGTACAGCAGGCAAATACCAATATTTTGTTATTTATCCAGATAAAGAAGATGATGATGTAAAAATGGCATTTTCTTTTCACTTTTAATGTCTGAACTAAATCTTTCTTCCAATATTTGAAACTATTCTACCTTTGACAATACTTAGTTGTTTTAGTAAATATATATTTTATTAAGACTTGTTAAAAGAAAACCTTAACTAAGCTATTCCAATAGATTATTTATTGTAATTTAACCATCTTTCTTTTTAATTGAAATTAATAAAATTCCTATAAAAACAAGACTTACAGCCTGGTTCTTAGTAATGCCAAACTGACTATCTCATTGCTTTAAATTCTGGGAAATATAAGATGTAAAATATAAACATTTATCCTAATAAGTTAAAATCTTAATCTTAAAATTCAGTTTCATTCTCTGGCTAATTCTTAGAGAGAAGAAGAAGAAATTTATGAAGAAATTACCAGTCAATTCTCTTTCTAGAATATTGTCATTTTCCTGGAATTGCCAAGGAGATATTTCCTAGTCAAGTGTGCCTAAGAACACTTGCAAATGAAAAAGAATGTCAAAACCTTTTAAAATAGAAAATACTGTAACTTTTTAAAAATGTTAAAGAAAAATATTTTATATCTAATAGATATTTTAAAAAATAATAATGTCTGGAACTGATAAAATATAAAGCAGTGAACACAGGTTTTATGATCAGGTTCACATTTAATATTTAATATTTCCTTGAAAATACCATAAGAAACATGATGTCCATGATATGTACCTTCACAGAAAAAAATAATACTCTGATTTATTTAATAGCTGCACTATCAATAAGTGTGTTTCTTGGTGAACAATGTTGAAATTTTAGGATATCAGTAGTAAAAGATCTTCATGGTGGAATTAATTTTAGGCCTTTGTGGAGTTGTTAATTCCAGTTGTTAAGCCAAATTGCTAAAATCTGAACTTATATACATCTGGAAAAAGAACACTTTCAACTGATTTTTTTGTAAGATGGATTTTTTGATAGACATTCCTCTTAATATATGAAGCTGTAAACTAAAAGTCCTAAAGTTAAGCCTTTGCTTTATATGTCAAACTTGTCCTATGTTTACATAATCTACTGATTATTAGCCGAATATTGAGAAGAAAGAAATCTTTCAGATTTCTGGAAAAAGAAAAGAAAAAAAAGTTGTAAAAAAAAGAAAGAAGAAAACAAACTCTTATGTCATTGTTCGGCAAAAAGATTTTTTTTTACTTTCTACAGGCCTGACCCAAGATAGCTGACAGTTGAAAAAATGGCAATATTTAAAAAGACATGTTTCATACTCGAGACAACTCATAGTACTGCAGCTCTTCACCTTTGGGACAAGAGAATAATAGAATATCTCATCAGAAGAGACTCATAAGAAATGTCAAGTCTACCTCACCAGTTCTCTCAGAACTACCCAAAACTAAGCCACGTGGCTAAGAACAGCATCCAGATGTTGCCTGCATTTTGAAAGGCTTGGTTCCATAACCACTTTCCCGGATAGCTGTTCCAGTGACTGACCACCCTATGGGTGAAAAGACCTTACCTAGTGTCCCATCTGGACTTCCTCTGACACAACTTCATTACATTTCTTCTTGTCCTATCAAGGTTCATCACAGAAAAAAAGATCAGAATCTCCCCTCCACTGTCCCCTTTGAGGAAGTTGAAGTCAATGAAAAGGCCTCTCAGTTTTTTCTTCTTCAATCCAAACAAAACACGTGACCTGAGCTGCTTGCCCTGAAGGAAGCGACATTTTCTGTTTGATGATTTTGTTTCCTTCTCAGTTCTCTTGTGAAAGTGGACCAGTCGCTCCTGACCCTTTAGGAATGCAGAAAGAGGAAATACTCTCATCATCAAAGTATTTTTATGGTAGCTAAAATGCAAAGTTATTCTACAACAGTGCGATCCTTTATTTGCTAATTACAGGGGAAATAATAGACTTCCATTTCTTCATTTGGTGAACTTGATATATCAATTTATTCTGACAAGCTGAGGACAATGTCTGTGTAGCCTTTTTATAACAGCGTTGAATAAATGAAGATAAAAATTTATTTCTCAGTCATGGATTGCAGCTGAGTTACTGTTCAGTGAACTAAAGGCAAGAATAGGAGGCTGGCAGCTTTCCATCCCCAAGCCAAGGTAGTGCTCAAGTGTGTTTGCTTCCCATTTGTGTCTTACTCACTGACAGCAACAGTGATACCAAGCTTGCAAAACTGCTGCAGGGAACTGGATAAAAGAGGTCTAAAATTTGCAATGACTATCTTTTAAAATTAAGCAGGTCTGAAAACATTTGAAATATTTATAAGGCAGCTTTGAAAGATACCAAAAGAAAAACAGGAAATAGGGTGTGACTACAAAACGATGCACAGAATACAACATGCTAGCAAAACCCTATAATGGAAAAGGACACATGGATTAAATGAAAATTAAAATAACTGTATTTAAAATGCAGTTATCATGCAGTTATCAGTCTCAATGCCATTGAGAGGAGGCTCCGCATATATCTCAGACAATATGACCCACTTTTTTTTTATTCTAGAAGTTTCAGTTCTCTTAAAAGCTCTTTCTTTTCATACCACTATCTCATGCACAAACATATACGTATTAAAAAATTAATAACTTTAAAAGGAGACCCAAGACCTAAGAGGAATAAATTTCCACCCTCAACTTCATATTTTTCTGAGCAAGAACCTCAGTATACTGGTGACTTTTCCTTACTCCCTCAATCAATTTTTTTGAAGACCAAAGCTGTAGACCTTAGGACTCAAAGGAAGAATAAACATAACACCAGAGGAAAAGTGGATATAATATGCATGTATTTGCATTATATTACTGAATATGTTAGCTTTAGTGTAACTGTAATAATAATAACTCCTTTTGATTAGACTCTAAGGCCCTAATTAGACTAATAAAAAATTATAGGTTCCACATAGGAGGCTTTTGCTCCTAGTAAAAGTGTTTCTTTTTTACTCTTAGAAAGATTTTGAGTGTAACAAGGAAGGAAGGAGAAATTTACTAATAGACATGCAGGAACTGCTAGTTCCTTTTATCATGTTTATCACTAACTTGTCCTGTCTATACAATAAGGATCTTGTCTCACTCCAACCTTCACAGTGATCCTCTCTATAATATAGTTAAAGGTTTTTCAAATTAATTTACAGAAAACAACAGCTTACTACTCTTATCAAACCAATGGAAAGGATCAAAGCATCTTGTAGGCAGAGTATTGCTTTCTAGGGTACTGAACTCTATGATAAGACCAATAGTAAAAGGCATTCTATGGGAGATAGAATGATTTATAAGGAAGATGGGGTGATTTTCAAAACATAACTTTTCCACTCGTGCTAAGTACTTTGCACATATAGAACTGTCTTTTTGAATTAAAGTAGGAAAATATTCTTTAAGAATTTAAAATTATATTCTATCAATATTGAGATTTGCTTTAAATCAGATCTCTTTAAATTCACTACTTTTATTTCAATCCACAGATCATAAGGGTGAGGATTAAGAGTTCTCCTTTACCTTACTGATCACTTATCAATTGAGTTACTTTGATATTTGTTGTTGTGCAACTTTTAGCCTGAGGAGTTATTGTTTCCCTGTGTAGCAGCTGAAGAAACAGATGCTGGATTTGGCACATATCCAAAAAAGCTTAAATGCAAAACAAAAATGATGTCTGGCCTGTTGCCAGGTGGTCCCACTTTTCCATCTGCTGGAGAGATTTTAATTCGCAATCACTTTAAAAAAAAATGTTTTGTGGACTTTGCAGTCATATTTCTTTTTAAATACACACTTGACTGGCAGACAAATTTCATTTTGGCAGCATTCTATGGTTGGATCACCTTCTCAGTATTGTTGGGACTCTTCAAGTAAGAATAAAAAGTATTTCATGTGAATGTCTAGTGGACATGACTGACATATGATAAACATGGCAGGATGTCCAAGTTCACTTTGGATGAAAAAACCAGAAACTTCTACCTTTGAGAAAGGTTCACAATTCCAAGTTCAACAATAACACAGAGTCTTTCCAGACCCTGAGCACAAAAGTTATGCCTGGAAAAATATTAGCACACAATGAGGAAAAAAAATTATTTGTTTTTTAATTAAGATTCTAAATGTACAAAAAAAAAAAAAAAAAAAGAAAATTAGTGTTTCAGAACTAATGAAATGCAAAATTATGGCTGTTCAGTAGTTTATAATGTTAACATAGAAAGAGAGTAACAATATATCCCCTGAAATTTTCTCAAGACTGTATGTTCAATGTCTCCAAAAAACCTTGCTGTACAAGCCCTTTGATAACATCCTTGATGGCCATTAAAACTGACCACATCAATAAAAATATGATAAATAAATAAATAGATGAAATAAAATACCCATTAAACTAAAACAATACAAAAGAAAATAAAATTCAGATTTCATTTGACAATTTTATTTGCTTGAATTACATGTCATCTGTTATCAGTTGCTGTCTACAGTTATTCAAGTGTCTTTTCAATGTCATAATTCCAGAATTCCTGTATTTCTGTACCTCTATGATTAGGCATTCTACAATGAACCTTACCTCTTAAAAAAATCTGTTAAAAGTTAAATTTATTGGCAAAAATTTGCCCAGATTTATTGAACAGAGAGTAACAGAAATCCTTCAAGAAAACTCATTTTTGTCTGTAAAACTAATTTGAAAATTTACAGGAGTTTCCTTCAGATTATTTTGAAAATCTTTTTTCTTACATTCCAACTCCTTCTTCAGATGACCACCTATGGCCATTCCTTTATGTCACCTAGGTAAGTGTTTATAACCAATGTTCATATGCAGGACCTAATAATACACAATGACTATCAGATAAATTACCTAGGGCCTAGAGTTTTGATAAACTCTCTCTCCCTTTCAATAAGACTGGATGCTTTCTAATGTAAGACCACTACAGCTTTCTTGACAGCTGATGATATTCTCTGTCCTAGGTTATATAGATGAGGCAAGGGACAGAGGTGTTTTTTTTAAATTAATTTGCATTGGTACAGACCCATATGAATGCACTGATAACAAAACTGCTTATTCTGATACAAAGCAGATTCACTTTTCTTGTGGGTTCATAGCCTGCAAGTCGCTCATCACTCTATACAGGGGGTTGGGTTGGGACAGTGTGGTGACAATGAAGTAGAGGTGGTGATCATGACCTAAAATTCAGAAAGTTTGTGCAAGCCTTGGTGGAAGAATGTCCTCCTGCCTCATTAGAGCTTATTCACTGTAGGAGTCTTACCTGTACCTACACATAACAGAGAGAAAGGATGTCTTTTTAAGTACCTTGGTGAAAGTGGGCCATACAATATGTTAATAGATTGCTTTCAGATTGAAAGGTGTTTAAAAAAACCCTTAATTTCTAATTTCTTTAATGATATTGTTAAAATTGAAGTTAACTGCTGTGGAACTGCAGAGAAATACAGGACTAAAATATATTATATGACTGAATATACATAATGGACCCTGCAGATTCTGTTTGTGTTCCCTCACTAATGGGAAATTCAGCCCTGCTGCACATTTTAATGTCCTTCTTCTCTACTAATCTGTCTTCCAAAGACAGATGGCTTTTGCAAATTGTAAACTTTTTTCTCCTAAAATTGATAAATCCTCTGCACTGGAAAGTTTCTCTATTTCTGCCACATTCAGAAAGAAAAAACAACATGAAAACATTCTTCCTGCCCTGCCACAAGAGACCATTTGTCCTTCAAATTATCTCAAAGGAATAGTCATAAGGAGATGCAAGTGCATAATATGTCTTAAGTGGTACTATACATTGCTAAATACTTCCCTTGCCAATTGTATTCATTAGAGAACCTCTTAATCTTATTGAAATAAGAAGAGCTTTTCACACTTAAAATTTTTGTGTCTCCTGTTTTCGTTCCCTCTGGAATTGGTACCCTTCCGATTTATGACCATCTAGACCATTCTTAACTGTCTGCCATTTCTACTTCCTTTGTAATGACTTAAATGATCTCCCATCAATTTATCTAAGAGTTAACCTCCATTTACTGCACGGACATGAAAGTTTAGCTTTCTAGAATATGTACTGTCTTCTTTATTCTCCCTTTTAATTGCAGGGATAACAACAAGTTAAGTTTCACATCCAATAGATAACTCTCATTAGCTCTTCCTTTCAGCACCAGTAAAGGGGGAAGAGGTGATATCAGACTCAGAATCACATGGTATTGCTTTTTTGTTTGGGATACAGTTAATTTTCTTCCTAGTAGCTGGTATAGAACTATGTTTTGGATTTGTGACACAATAGCAGGGCTGATAACACAGCAGTGTTTTAACTATTGATAAGCAGTCACAGTCCTTTCAGCTTCCCAGATCATCCCACCAGTGAGGAGTCTGGGGGTGCACAAGAAGCTGGAAGGGGACATAGCTGGACAGATGACTCAAATTGATCAAGGGGGTATTCCATACTATATAGGGTTGTGCTCAGCATGTAAAGCTGGGAGAAGGAAGGGGGAATTCCAAGTTAGACCATTTGTTTTCCCAAATAGCCCTCACATGTGGTGGAGCCCTGCTCCCCTGGAAAAGGCTGAACAGCTGCCTGCCCATCAGAAGCAGTGAATGAATTACTTATTCTGCTTTTCAGCTTTTGCTTTACCTTTTGAATAGTCTTTGTCTCAACCCATGTGTTTTTCTTGCTTTGTCTTTCCTATTACCTTCCTAGTCCCTTGCTGGAGGATGGACGAAGTGACTGTCTGTGACTACACACTATGTGTGTATTAAATCACAACACACATAAATCAATAATGTCTGGGCAGTGACCCTGCAGAGACAAAAGTTTGAGTCTCAAGCTGCAAGGAATAAACTATGGGTACAGACCACACTGAAGGAAACATCAGGGACAATGGCAAGGAAGACAGAGGATGTGCTTCTGGCAGTAGCAGGAGCACTCATTGTCCACCTGCATATTTGAAGATTCAAAATATATATATTACCCTCAGAAAGGTGAGAAGGAAGAGCACTCAGAATGGAAATACCTGTGTCTACTGAGATTGAAGAGAGTGTCATTGAAGGAATATGGTGGCAAAGGACAGTGACTGAAGACTATGTTCTTAAGGGATGTGTCCAGCCATTTGCGAGCCCATCTTGATACCCTAAGAGTTTTGCTGCGTGGTCAAAGTTCATACGATGGGTGATGATGAGAGATTGCTAAGGCCTTTCCAGTCCTCTGGCTATTAGTTCTTATGACTCACAATGTGTCCTTACAGCAAAGGCCAGCAGCATCCTGGGGTGCATTAGCAAGAGTAACGCCAGCAGGTCAAGGAAAATGATTCTTTGTCTCTGTCCATGTAAAACATTCAGTTTGCTACTACAGAAAAGGCATGGCTATTCTGAAGCAAGTGCAACAGAGATCACCTACATGGTAAGGGAAGATGGGCAGGCTGGAGAAGAAAAAGGTGATGAGAGATCTTATTGCCATCTACAACTATATAATATGAGGATGTAAAAATTATAAAGCAGGACTCCTCTCAAAGATTTAGTAATAACACAGAAGC
>JAWWMU010000001.1:69180425-69191204 GCA_035048155.1 Cinnycerthia olivascens | reverse complement strand
TCTACAACTATATAATATGAGGATGTAAAAATTATAAAGCAGGACTCCTCTCAAAGATTTAGTAATAACACAGAAGCCAAAACATTTAAAAATCTGAATATATGTAAGAAAATACCTTTTTTGTCATGTAGGCTATCAAGCCTACAATCTGCCAAGAGAAGCTGTGGAAATTGCATGTTTGGAGATATTCAAAGCTCCAAGCTGCATGAGGCCCTGAAGACCTTTACTGGACCACATCTGAAGTGGGCATTAGAATCTACTACATCAAGATGCTTCTTCCAATTCTAACTATTTGGGATTCTGTGATTCCACATTCTGCTTTCTAACTTATATAACCCTTACGGCTATTCCCCTCTAAATGTAACTTACATTGGTGTATGTCTCTGTGAGAGTCTGGGTGGCAGGTATATTAACCATGTATAATGGTGTTGAATTATAATTAAGATTTTTGGTCCTCAGTTCCCTCAAAAAAATGTCCATGTGTCTTGTAGGAGGTATTGTGTAGCTTCAATACAGAAGTGAAAATCTATTATTTTATGTGTTATAGATAAGAATGAATGAGCAAACAGAATAAACTCTATGTTTAAATATAAACAGCCTAATCTGATTATTTATCAAGTATAGGTATTTTTGTCTGCAGGTTTTGCCAAATCCTAGTTGAAGGTAATAGTAACTGCCTCCTAATTCATAGAAATGGACCAGATATTTAAAGCATGTGTGGAATTGTTTCTTTCTAATCTTATTTGGAGGATTGTCCCCTAATATTGTGAGTTTTGTGTTCACTAGTAAGAAACAACTCAAATTAGGAATCTCATAAAAAAAGCAGATGTTCCTCACAGAGCTACTCAAATCAGCAATAGACTAAGATTAATGTACATAAATGAATATTTAATTTGAATTTTCTCCTTTACATGCCTGGCTAAATTCTGATAACCATGAACTAAACTATGCTACCACCTTCTAGCTACATATTAAAATAGAATTTTTTTTTTTAATTTTTCTTTTTTTAGATATTAGTTGAACTTCACAATCATGATGGTCCTTTATCTTTGAAAAGTGCTTGTGCTTGTAATGCTTGCAAATTGTTCCCTAAAAAGAGATAATTTCATGAAACCTGTTCTCAACTCTCTTTAGTCATAGAAAATATTGGACTCATAGCTGTTTCATGTTATTTTGCATACTGTCATTTGGCAAGTTTCTGTTCTAAGAAAGTCCAGGTTTGGAGATAGAAGGACTGCTGCAGTTTTGGTCTGATATAAATAAGATTTAAAAGCATACAAACCAAAGCGTATGCTGTTTTCTTCTAGTTAGCTCAGTAAAAGTAATACAACCCCACTATGTCACTCACAGGATTTAGGTGTATTCTTGAATTTGATATTACCCCTAGAAAACATACACTTTTTCATGAACTGCCTAAAGCTGAAATACTTGCAAGGTTTAACTTGGAAATTGTAGCAGAGGGAGAAAGGGCATTAGATGCTACAAATTAGTTCTCCTGGAAATGTGCTGTTCACTGAATCAAGGTCTCATCAGCATTCTTCTTCAGTTTTACCGGGTGAGTCTGGCAAGGAAAATTCCCATTGCAAGCTGTGATATCTTCATTCATATGACTAAGTGTAAGTGTTCACAAATGAGCAAGTTTTCATTTTTTAAGTTTCATTCCTGAAGATCCTATTTGCTCAGCTGACAGAGTCTTGTGAGAGATCCAGCTCTTGGCCATACAGATGAGATAAGGCCCACAATCTAAGCTGACCAAAAAGCAATCACAATGATGTTAAACTGGACATTAGACATTAAACTCACTTCTAGGCACAGGACACTCAATTTAGTAGGCAACACATAGGTCACCAAAATAGCTGAAGGTGCCCTGGGATATCCTACCTGTTCTACAGATGCTGTTAAAGAGTGAATGAGTCAATATGAGAATAAAAAACGTATCTATAAATACATAAGCAATAAAAAGAAGGACTAAGGAAAATCTTCATCCTTTATTGGATACGGTCAAAATAAAGTGACAAAAGATGAGGAAATGGCTGAGATACCTAAAGCCTTCTTTTCTTCAGTCTTTAATAGTAGGAACACTTGTTTTCCCAATGCCCAGCAATCTGAGCTGGAAGACTGGGATAAGGAACAGAATAGTCTACATAACAGAAGGGAAAATATTCAACAACTTGAGACACTGCTTGGAAATACACAAGTCTATGGAGCTGGATGGAATCCACTCAATGTTACTTGGGAGCTGGCAAAAGCATTCATCAAGCCAATCTCCATCATTTACCAGCAGTTCTGGCTAACCAGGTAGGACCCAGCAGTAATTCCCAGACTGGAATTTAGGAAATATGGTGTCCTTTTCCAAGAAGGGTCAGAAGGAGAATCTAGGGAACTAAAGACCTGTCAGCCTGACCTTGATACCTTGATGCCAGGTGATGAGTGCTATCATGTGGCACGCACAGGACTAACAGGAGATCAGGTCCAGCTAGCATGGGTTTATGAAAGGCAGGTCCTGATTGACCAACTTGATCTTCTTCTATGACAAGATGACCAACAGGTTATAGTGAATGAGGGAGAGGCTGTGTGTGATATCTGCCTGGACTTTAATAAAGGTTTTGGACACTTGTATCCACAGAGTTCTTCTGTAGGAACTGGTTACTCATGGCTTGAATGGGTGCACTGGGCTTGATGGTTGGACCCAGAGAATGTTGGTAAGGAAAAATCAACCTCATAGGCACTCTGAACCAGACATGGGGAAAACCACCTTCAGCTTCCAGATATTGGTAAGTGCAGCCTGGGGTATTTTACCTCAGTCAATACACAGTTATTTCACAGCACTGCCCTCCAGGTTCTTCTGCAAGCTCCAGCTGAAGAGCAGTTTTCATAGAGCCCTGCTTACCAAGATGTCTGGGCTGGAGCAAGGTGACCCAGGCAGCTTCCTGAACATCAAATAAACAAAGACCAGTGTTACCAGCAGCAGTTTCCTCAGGTCCTGAAGCAGCTGAAGGGAACATTGCAAGAAGTCTTGCAAGAGAGTCCCTGCCCTAGCGGGATGGAAAGGAGAAGTAGAAAAAAGTGAAACCCATGGATTTAAATACAATCAGTTTAGTAATAAAATAAGGAGGAAGGGAAAGAGGAATAAAACCAATGAAAACACAAGTGATGTACAATAAAATTGCTTACCTCATGCTAACTGATGCCTAGCTGGTTTCCAAGCAGCAACCACTCACTCAGCCAGTTCATTCTAGTTTTCACACAGAGAAAGACATTGCATGATATGGAATATTGCTTTGTCTAGGTCTGGTGGACTGTCTGGGCTGTGCTCCCTCCCAACTCCTAGTGTTCGAGTCTTACATGAGTGCACTGTTCATTGGTTTATGAACTGACTTGATGGTTGGACCCAGAGAATGGTAGTAGATGGAGTTACACACAGATTATAAATGGCCTTGAGTTACCCAGATCTCAACATTTTGGCCAGTCCTGTTTAATAACTTTATTAGTTGTCTGGATGAGGAGATCGAGTGTACCCTCAGTCAGTTTGCAGATGACACCAAGTGGTGTTCTTGATCTGCTCTGCAGGGGGAAGGCACTACAGGGATCTGGAAAGACTGGATTGATGGACTAAAACCAATTGCATGAGGTTCAAGGCCAAGTGACATATCCTGTCCTTGTGTCACAACAGTCCCATGGAATTATACAGGCTTGGGATGAGTGCGCAGCAGAAAAGAACATGAGTATGCTGGCCAACACTCGACTGAACATGAGCTGGCGGGATCTCCAGAAGGTCAAGAAGACCAATGGCATACTGACCTGTATCAGAAATAGTGTGGCCAGCAGGACCAGAGTAATGATCACACCCCCTTACTTGGCACTGGTGAGGCTGTTCCTCAAATTTTGTGTCCCATTCTGGGCCCCTCACACAAAGTCATTGAGGTGCTGGAATGAGCCCAGAGAAGGGCAAAGGACCTGGTGAAGGCTCTGGAGCACAAGTCTTATGAGGAGCAGCTGAGGGAGCTGAGGTTAATTAGTCTGGAGAACAGGACACCCGGGAGAGACATTATCACTCTTTACAATTACTTGAGAGAAGCTTGTAGCCAGGTGGGGGGAGGTCCCTTCCCCCAAGTAACAAGCTGTAGGACAAGACAAAATAGCCTCTTGTTGCAACAGGGGTGGTTTAGATTTGTTGCCAATTGGCTGGTCAAAAACCTCTGCTTTTTTGGGTTGGCAGGTGAAGATGAAGACCCTGGGGCATTGCAAATGGCAATAGGTTCGCCATTTAAGTAACTGAGTTAATGCCAAATTTCTGACAGACAGATTTTAAGTTTCTGTTATGGGTTGCATTTCAAACTATTTCCCTCTTCTAACAGAGGATAATTACAGTCTTCCTCTGTCAGTTTTAATTTATTTGCTTACTCAGTTTATTTTCAGGGTCCCACATTTTGGTATTTCTTTCCAAATATTCTCTGATGTTTGCTTTTACTTTATAAATTGCAGAAAATTGTTCCACTTGTTCCATTTTAAAAGTGATAGTAAATATTCCTAAATTCATATAGCTATTAAACATGAACAAACACACAGAGAATATCACACTTGTGTCTTGTTTGGTCCTATTCTGTATTCATCATACTTATCATGAAATACTTAGTAGGCAATGAAATAATAATTTAAATTTTTGTTTCCTGTAGGTTATGTATATTTTACAATGTTAATTTGTGGATCTAACCTTGAACTCATACCCTCTAGAGGCACTTCTCTATTAAGAACATGGGTGATTTTAAGTAGCCAGGATGAAGTCTGAACTTGTGAAGGCAAAACCGGAGCTAAATCTCAGCTATGACAATGGACTGAAACCTCATCAGTGTCCCTAACCTTATTCTAGAGAAACAGAGAATCCTTAGATACAAACTTGTGTTTTGGCCTGTTTGCTTTGGGTTTTTTTATGCACAGCTTCTAATGCATTTGATAGTCACAGGTGTATATTTAAGCACAAGAAAACCCAGACAGGTTTAGCTATTCATTTTGAGGATTTGCATTGTTTTTAAATTTGTGGTTAATTCTAAAATATAAATAATAGTTCCTATGAGCTTATGAGGAAAGATTTTTAGAGACAAGTAATGGTTGGGATTTTTGGGTTTCTTTTTAGAGTATAGCTATATAGGTATAGCTGGGTAAAATGATGACAAGCTTTTGGGCATGCAAGCCCATGGTCAGATTTAAAATAGGAACACCAGACTTCAGGCTAAATACAGGATAAGAGCAATGGCTCTGAGTTTAACTTCATTACGTTAATCATTTGGACAAATTGAAGAAAACGCATCTAGCACTGGTGGAGCTGAGGGAGATGTGGGTGAGATTCCAGCTCCTAACAGAAAGAAAAAGGCAGTTTGTTGCGGTGTGTCTCAGTTAATTATTACTTTTGGTATAGTGAAGAATGGGATGAAGGCTAGACAAAATGAGTATGCTATCAAACTGGTTTGTCTATTGAGTCTACAATTTTTAGTAACTAGTACATCTATAATTCAGTTCACAGGATTGTCTTTTGAGATTATTGTGTACATAACATTTGAATCAGGATTTGATGGGCAGAGGGTGAGGCCTCCTAGCTGAAATTTTTTGAAATTCCTCTTTACTGTTTGATTTTCTCTACTTCAGCACCAGAAGGCATGTGGCATATGGAATTAAGTGAGAAATAAGGTTTTGTGTGTGTGGAATCTATGGATTTTGTTCTGCTTCTGTTGTGGGTAAGTTGAAGGAGTAGGCAATGGAACAGTATGGAAGAGAACTCTTTCTGAAAATGAATCAGAAACCAAAAACTCAGGAGAAGGATAAGATTTCCTTATGTGATTCTGGGTCATGCAGGTCATCCAGATTACTTCAGGAAGCTGTATTTCTTGTGGCTATTGCAAGGATTTCAGGGTATGGTTTAAATTAGTATACTAATCTGGCTGAATTTTTATACAATCTGAACATAGAATAAATCTTGAGTGAAATCCAGACTTCAGACTAGTATTTAACATCCTTGAAAAGCACAACTGAAGTTGTATAAATCTCAAAACATATATCACTATGCTGCATCTCTGTCATTTTGCCAGTCCCTCCTTTTCCATCACATCAAGTATAAAATACTTCAGAAGCTGCAATGAAACCTTACTTTAAAAAGTTGATGAATACTTTCATTTTCCAAATAGGCAAGTTAACATGTTCAGAGGTTTGGTGTTTTTTGTGGGTTTTTTGGTTGATTGGTTGCTTGGGTTTTGTTTGGGGTTTTGTTTACTTGCTTTTGTTTTGGTTTGTTTTATTGTTTGTTTGGTTTAGCTTAATGGAGGCTCACAAGTATATTTTTCCACCACCAGTAAGATATCAAAAGCTTTTTTCAGTTCTTCAGGCCATTTTATTGTGATGACTATGCTGGTGGTTGTCTTCATATACCAATGCACACATCAGTATTGTAGGGCTTTTATCTCTGCACCCTCTTTCTTTATCTCTGCATCCTGTCTCTTCCTTGCTATCACACACTTTACCCTAAAGTTTTAACATCTTATGTGAGCTTCATCTCATTTGTTTAAGTTTTTTTGCCCCAGCAAGTATCCTTGAGGACTTAGCAAGAAAGTTAGAAATGTATATCATGATAAAGCTGAAAAATATGAGAAGCAATATTAAAACTGTCATATCATTGCTTCTGCAGATTTAAGCTTTCTATAGTCTATGGTTTTTTGTGTCTAATGAGCAAACACATGACAGTCCTGAAAGATCATCTACCATATAGGAAACAGTTTGACTTTCTAGTGGAGAGAAGATGAAGAGAAAGAGAACCATGAATCTTTAAGAAAATAATTCTTTTGAGGCACCTTCTCTCCAAAAGATAGAATATCAAAGCAAACACACACTGTGTAAATACGTGCTTCATGATATTCCAGCTTGTGATTTTATTTTTCTTAATTTCTATTAATTAATTAATTCTAATGTTTCATGTGTATAAATGTGAATAAAGATTTCACATGTCAGTCATCAGTACGTTGTTTGAAAACATTGCTAGATTATTATGTCATTGACTTGAGATCTCAGGTTAGATGCTTACCCTTGCTGCTGGTTTGATACATAACAGACTAAAGTTGATTTGTCAAAATGAATTGGTTGATTTTGAGAGGCAGTGGGGTAGAAATTTTAGTCTTTTAAAATGCCAAATATCGTTTACTGCCCACTTGAAATCACCATGACATATAAGGGCTAGTGAATAATGATGAACCAATGAATACTGGATAATTATTTAATATTAGCTGCGGAGTTATGCTGAAGATGTGAATAATACCTTCATTAACTCCATCTAAAAAGAAGCCAAGAAAAGAAAATAACTCTCTTTGTCAGTATCTCAGACATAGTTTATTGGTAGCTTAGGAAAAATGCACAAAATGTTCCCAGTTTTTTTTAATTCCCAACTAGTCTACAAATAAGCAACATATATTTTTTTTCTTTACAGGAATAGTGACAATTAGTCTTATGATACAAAACTATTTTACACTGTTCACTTTGTATTGTACAGCTTAAAATTGCACAAAAATAACAACATTCACCTGTTTCAAAAACACCAGACCCCACTAGGAACATTTGATGTAGCTTTTTGTTCTCTGTTGTAATTTTTGAAAGGGTAAAATTTATCTTGGAAACATACTGAATAGTTCTAAATTATTTAGGTATCTACAAGTTGGAAAGTATGCCAAATAACAAGCAAATATTACAGTATTTTTACCCCTAACACTTCAGTAGATAAATTCCACGAGAAAATGGCAAGTACCTGCTGATGCTTCCCTGTAACAGGAATTAGCATCACAATACCAGTAACTGATTCCATCATTACATCCAGTCATGTAGCCACAAAAATCACCCCATTGACACCTCTCTTGCTTCTGGAAGTAGGTTTGACATCTGGAGTATGCTAAGAATAAGAGATTTACTTTATCTTTTACTTAGACTGAAGCTTGCAATGATAAAGTCCAGGGCTGTCCAGCACAGAGTCCCAAGAAACCCGTCACATAACTTGCAAATCTCATCCTCTAGTCCATTTTCTTAACCATTCTTTTTATCTCCATTGTACATCTTTTTCTCTTTTCAAGTCTCCTACAAATACACGGCCTTTCCCTAATTATGTTTTCCCCACTGGTCTCAATTTTGCTGCATTTCCAACCAAGCTTGCTAGTTCTGATACCACAACCTGCATCATTTGTGAATCTTATGATGTCAGCTGGAGGTAGGAGGGTATCTTACTCCCCCCACAAGAGCTTATCTATTATTTGTTAACCAGTCAGATTACTCAAACAGGACAAGCTGTCTTAAAATGAGCTACTTTGGCAGCATGGGGTTAACATTAGTTTGGCATCTCTCAACTTCCAAAAATCATCTTACTGTTGAAGTGAGATCTGGAAAGATAAGCTGGATTTCTGACTAACAGTTCATTCACTTTGCAACTATAAAAACAATAGTGAACTTTCAAAAAGCAGAAATCTTTTATGTTTTCCTGGAATTGTGTGGAGTTTCTCCTGTGACACCTAATTCCCAGTTACTTCCCAGAGGTTTAATGAAGGAATCTGTGTACATTGTCATCATTTGGTGGTAAGTTACATTCAATTCCTAATTGAGACTATTTCTTTGCTAGCCTTAATACAGTATCTTGATATCATGCATGTTTTATGTAATGGTGTAATCTACTCATAGTTCTTTTAATTTTATGCTCTGTAGTGAGCAATTTTGATTAAGATATTTTGTCTGTTTAATATATTTTTTTTTTTTTCAAAAAATCTGATTTGCCATCCTTAAAACTTCCAGGTCAAAATAATTCCTTGAATTTAAACTGTTGCCAAAATCTGGGGCTAAGGCAGGATTTACCCTTATTTAAATCCCTTTTAAAGAAAGAGTTGATGTACATAAATGTGTCCTTTCTGACCTTCAAACACAGCAGCAGGACTTTAATAAACTTCGTCTGAAGCTTCCACTCTCCCTGAGACAATGGAACTACCAAGACAATGCTGGCTTTGCAGTACTCTGCTTTCCAAATGGTCCCAGTGTTTTCCTTCTGCTTCCTGTGTTGTTTGGATGTTTCTTATTTCTTCTCCCTCAGCCACCTGTGCAATGTCGTAGCTCCTTATGTTCTCATTTATCATGTCCATGAAATTCCCATGTCATGACTTTTTTCTGCAGTTCTCATAAATTCATGATATGTGGCAGGAGATTCATAGTGTTTACTATGAATACATAGTGAAGGGAGAAAAAGTGATTAGTTAAAAAATTAGGTTAGAAAAACCCATTCACCTCATTCACTCAAAACAGTGAAATATGATTGTCCATATGTGAGCTTTAAAATTGTTTTTGTATTTTGGGATGACTAAAATAAAAATAAAACCAAATTCATAATAGATTGCTGTCACATTTGTCATGTAAAAAGGGGATATTTACTTGACCCTTAGTGTGGGAGCATTTACTCAGCCCTTATTATTTAATTTTTCTGTCAGCACCCTAGGAAAGTCAAGGCCATTATGCCTGACAGTTTGTCAGCACCATATTAAGGGGACCTTCACTGAAGAGTCCTGCTGGATCAGAGGACAGTTTGACTTAGTCAGGGAAACACACCAAAAGCATGAGGGAGACCCACCAGTAGATCTTCCACTGTATTTGAATATATTATTTACTGACTGTGACTGTCAGCACCCATGAAGGACTAACACTAAAAGTTCACAGAATAACACTCTTTATTAATATAAAATTGCAACAGGTTAAGTTTTGAGGATTGTTGGTGACTGTATCTGACTGCAGGAACTTATTCAAAGCAATACACAGACAAGCTCTAACTCCCCATAAAGTATTCAGAATGCACAGAGTATGGTTCTTACCCAGTAGGTGTCACTAGGGGGGAGAAGACAGGTTCAGCACATCGACTGATCCCAGCAGTTATGATGGCATGTCCCCTAACTTTTCCTCCATTCTTGATTTATTTTTATATTACTTCATTATGTTTAGGTGAAACTGGAGTGACTCAAGTCATGCTTACCATTATAACTGGTTTATGTAAAACCCTTTCACTTAATTTTTAAAGATGCAGATAAAAAACAGAGAGCACATATCTAGTGAGGGATAATTGTACCTTAAAGTCAGGAACCTTTGGGATGCAGGTATGCATTAATATTGCAATTAGGCTATAGTGAACCAAGTTCACCTTGAAAAGAGTGATTTTGCCACAGCTGCTGGCTCTGCAGCAGGACATCTCCTGTCTCCCTTGGCTGACAGGTGCTATGGGGTTTCTCAGTTGCAAAGTAACACCAAGGAGGTCCCTTCCCTGCAAGGATTTCAACAGAGCCTGGCCGAGGTGTCTCCACTCCATTCTACCTCCTGTTCCATCTCCCTTAGCAGGAGCTGTGGCTGCAGATTGTGGATGTGGGCAACCATCACGTAGTAAGTTTCCAGTATACCAACCACATTCCATCCAGAGAGTAGCAAACATATTTTACCTTAAAATTTCTGTATTGTTAAAACCTCTGTTAGGATGTGAATATAACCTTTCAGTCTTCTCTAATTTTAGGCCCTAGCCAACTTTCCACACACATTTTTGTGACACTTCATGCTGTTTACATTGTTGAACTCACTCCATCCTCTCTCATCCCTGTAGCTCTCTTCATCCCACAAAAGCATAGAGCTTTTCCTTGAAGTGTAACTGAACTAGTTATAAGTATGTTGCTGCTGTTACCTTCTGTGCTAAATTTTGTGAATATAAAGAAACTATCAGCTGTTATGGCAGATTAA
>JAWWMU010000001.1:69153763-69168043 GCA_035048155.1 Cinnycerthia olivascens | reverse complement strand
TATTTTATTTCTACTGAACTACCCTCTCAAAAAACAAACAAACAAACAAACAAAAAACAAACCAAACTGAACAAAACAAACATGAAAAATCCCATCAAACCCCCAAAAACAAACAAACAAACAAAAAGCCTAAAAACCCATCCAAAAAAACCCCACAAAACCCCAAAAATAGAAACCAAAAAGAACCCCAAACCATCCTAAACAACCACAGTTTCCTTATCTAGTTTGGTGTGTGCCTGCATAAACAATTTCTGCTGGAACGGTGGAAGATTCTTTAAAAGAGCATGGACAAGCAGCCAGAGAAAACTGAAGGCTCTGGTTCCCAAAAGAAAAGTTGTTATCAAACAATTTCAAGTGAAGTTTGTGCCATCAATACAGACATTGTTGCTGTACACAGAAATTGCTTTTTACCTGCTTTTCTTTCTAATATCTTGTTATTTTACTTTCTTATTGTGCCACAAACCCCAAGAATAATCAACAACTTAATACTACTCTCTTTGTTAACATAATGTTTGTTCCAATCCTAATACACTTTTTATTTAAATAATTGCATTTACTACATAATTTAAACTTGAAACACTTCAAATCTATACTCAACTTGAATTGCTGCTTCATTTCAGATCTGGAGAGGAACTTTCGTGTTGGCAGCTGATCTATTTTTTCCACCTATATCCATCTAATAAAATTAGAATTTATTTCTATTTATGAAAGAAAATATCTTTTTCTAGAATTTCTGTGTTAAGAGGCAGCTGAGTAGTTTTTAAAGTATTTCTTGCTTTGGAAATTGATTATTTCAAGAGAAAGAAAAAAGTCTAGATAACTTTTAGATCTTAATAATAGTTAAGTATCAAAGAAACAAAAAGTATGCAAGCTGTCATATCCTGTGCAGCTGGAATTGAAACAAAGTTGATCATGAAGTTGGGACCGATTTCAGTAAGCTAATTTAAACTTCAAATACATTTTGTATGCATACTTATACATATATACACATTCTAAAATATGTGTATATATAATAATGATTTTAACTGAATTGGTTGATACACACAATTTTTTCCAAGAATAATTTTCCTTTTTTAAAGTAAAATAAAACTATCATTGTCTTGTATGGCAAGTCCATCCTGCAAGGCTTCTGTTGTTAAAAATTTTATTTTTAGCATGATAACTGAAAAATTAAATTACAATGGCTAATATTTTTAGACGTAACCTATCTGATACTGAATACACTACTTGATGAAACTTATCTTCTCAACCTGGTATAAGGTCTTGACCCTGCCACACTAATCATTTTTGCACTTCTGGGTTGCATGTGTGTGTGTGTGTGTGTGCACATGTGGCTGCATTTCCCTAAAGATTAGAACTGCTTTCAATTTTATAATTGCAACTTATTTAGAATCACAGAACTATTAGGGTTGAAAGGGACCTTAAAGTCCATCTAGTTGCAATTCGCTTGCAGAGAACAGGGATACATTCTTTAAACCACATTGCTCAGAGCTCCATCCAGCATCCAGCCCAACCTTAAACAATTCCAGGGATGAGGCATTCACAATTTCCCTGAGCAGCCTGTTCCAGTGCCTCACCACTCTCACAGTAAAGAATTTATTCCTAATATCTAATCTAAACCTACTATCAGTTTGAAGCTATTCCCCTTGTCCTGTCACTATATGTCTTTGTAAATAGTATTTCTTCATTTTTCTTGTAGGCTTCCTTTAGGTACTGGAAGGCCAGAATTAGATCACCCCAAAGACTTCTCTTTTCCAGGCTGAACAATCCCAATTCTTTCAGCCTTGCCTTGTAGGAGAGGCATTCTATCACTGACTCCTATACCAGAGGGGTTCAAGATTTTCTCTGAAGTTATAAATGCATCCTCTGTTTTCTTCTACACTGTCATTCATTAACAGTGAGAAGTGGTCAGATACCTAGGAAAGCCTTGAAAAGATCTTCATGGAGTCCATGGAAAATCAGTGTTATGCTGTGAATCATAACACAACTATTACACAACAGAGTTGCTCCACAACTATGACAAGCCTACTCCAAATAAAATAGATTGATGTTCAATAATCTTAAATTTGTTTTTAATTCTATTTTGCTTCTGTAATTTTCTGGATTGATGTCTATTGCCACCTCTTTTCTCTTTTGTGATACTGGAACATTAGAATGGGAGGAAAGGAAAATATATCTGAAATATTGACTAGAAAATTTACTGTCATTCTAGCAAGTGCCATTCTAAAGTGTGAACGACACTGTCATTCTAAAAGTGATTTTAAAAAGTCCTGTGTAAAACTGCCTCAGGAAATTTGTTTATTAAATAGTATCTGGCAGATAAATGCACAGTACAGTTCTCAGACTCGTTTAAGTCTGATAGAGTAGATATGGAAAAGAAGTGATAAATGCACATGTTATAATTAAAGAAATATGGTTATAGATATAAATACTCCATCCAATTTCTGGATTTTCTACCTTCCAAAAAACATTTTCAAGCAGACTGATCTAATCTCAACCAAGAACATCATTTGTCAGAGTAATACAAGGCACTAAACAAGAAGTCCTAAGAGTAACATATTTTTGTTTTGTTTTCTATGCAAAAATTACATTCAAAATTAAACTGAACACTGAGAACTGGTCTAATTAAATAAAATTCATCTGAAATTAGTTAATTATTTCCATGTATTGTCACCCCAAATTTTTGGGGTTGTCCAGTTTATTAATGTAACCACTTTTCAGAATGTTTCTGAAATATACAGCACATTTATGTGTGAGCATAGAAAATTTCCTTGACATAAATGTTTTTCTTACAGTCTTGAAACAACCTTTTTTTTCCCTGAAGGATTCCTAACTCTTTGTATAAATACTTGGGCATATTTATTTGTCTTTAAATCATGTAGCTAGTATAGTGTCAGTGAATATATTACATTTTTGACTCCTAAAAATTGTTATCAAAACTGAATATAGACTCTGTCATGTCTAATTAATGGTAAGGATAAATGAAACAGCACTCTGTGAATACTTTTTCACAATCAATATATGTTAACTTCCTGAAAAGTAATTTTCTAAAGGAAGAGTTATTAAAAAAATCTTCTTTATAAATTTCTATCCATCAAAATATAAAATATTTATATTTTGCTTATGTATACACCGGTCTTATCAAATAATGTTAAAAAGTAAAATGTCTACCATTCACAAAATGATTAAAAGAAAAACATTTAACAACTCTGGAAAGGAATATAACACTGTCAATTTTAAATCAGACATTTTTAGTGCTGTACTCTCAGACATTGTAAAAAGGTCATTCCAGATGGTGCAGATGACGCACATGGCAAACGGGAAGGGAGGCAGAAAGCAGGTTTGAAGATAAGAAGAATAACACCTCATCAGTAAGTCTGAGCGGTGTAAAAAATACCTTAAAAAAATATTATGCTACTAAGTTATAAAAGAACAGAACAATACCGTGGTATGCTTGCTGCTTTCTTTTTGAGCTACAGGAGATGCATTAATTCAAATGTGGCTTTACACAAGAGCTAGAAAGAAGAGAAATGTGGGAACATTTTTACAAATTGGCAATGAGTGGATATATTGGCTGGATAGGACATCACAAGGTAATGGCCAGGGTGAAAATATAACAGCTGTGTTTTGCTTCAAATAGAAGGGGAACAGAAATGTAAATATATAAATATTACTACTTTTCTGTTAAAGTCTGATGTGAGTTATATAGGTGCCCTAGAGCCTTGGAACCATCTGGGTACTATGCTAGCTTGACAGGCTATGGGCAGAAACAATAGTCCTGCCAAGAAAAATAACTGAAAGCAATCTGTGTTTTACCAGCCCGAAAAAATAGCATAGCTTATTTTTCAAGTGCAGTCCTCAGTTCATGATAACATTCTGTTGCTTAATAATATTATCTGACTCCATATAAAGCAACCAATTAAATAAGCTAGTTAGGAGCTCTGCACACATCAGCTGCAGGCTGTAATTTGTCCTAGAAATCAGATAGAAATTGATGTAAACTGATATGAACACAACTGCATCTCTTCCACTGGTTATTTTTTTTAGATCTCCCTCCCCAGTCTCAAGAAATCGGGTGTGGCATTGTCAAAATTTTTAATGCACTTTTTCTAAACCATTTTTATTTTCAGGAACGTAGTATGTGCCTTGAGGCTGTCAGCTTAATTTTTGCCTGGTGCTACACCAATTTAGAGTTTGGTCTTTATAATAATTATTTTTCTGTTATGATTCTTCTGTCATTTAATTTCTGTCACGGTGAAGTTGAAGTACCTCTTTCCAAAGGACATGTCCTTCTCCACAAGCAATGAGCTCAAGATTTTTGGAGAATATAATTAGTTATATTAATATTAATTACATTTAAACAATCCTGGCTACATCTTGTTCCTTATGAATAGTCAGGAAAATTAGTTCCTTGAATAAAAATATTTTTTAAAAATAAATATTACAGATATTCCAAAAAAACATATCTATTGTTACTGAGTGGAGAGAGGTAGCCTGTTGAAAAGACAATGAGCAGACATCTTTTAGAATTATAGGTAATTTTACAATTTATAGTGGAATTTATTTTTTCCTGGAGACCATTTAAATAAGAAATATGAAACTCGGAAATGTAGCAGTAATTATGTATACTTTTGAGGTCACCTATGACTATTTCTAACATTTCCCTGCAAGCTTTTGTCATGCTTCAATAGAAGTTTGGGTATAAAGATGAAAAAGTATCTCTGTATTATGTAATAAAGTTCCTACAGTCCTGCTAAATTAAGTCAATATGAATTGTTCCAGTTCATTCTGTAGATCAAGCCCAAGGCTCTGTTTACTCATGTTTCTAAAAATTAGATGCCATTTATAACAATGTCATTCTTTTTATCTTGCCAAAGTTCTTTTTTTACATTCGCTACATTGTATTATATCTTTTCCTTCCAAATGTTAGCACACCATTACTTTTCCCTTTTGCACACAGTTCACTTGGAAAGAAACACAGAGCAACTAGAGAGAATGAAACCAACCTGTTCTCATAGCTGGAGGAAGGAGGGAGAAATGGAAGTTTTAGAGTCCATGTAATGGCAGTTAATATGTAATGAATACCACAACCACTGAGCATGGACTTGCTCTAAACCTTCCTTTTCAAAGGTGCATAATGTCGTTATCTTTTCATATCTGAAAGAGCAAAGGGGAAACTGCACTGATTTTACTGCTGGGTGGATGCAGTACATTTCACAGTTTTCTCTTTTGCAGTTCATGTTCTAGTCATGGTTAAAGAGAGTCTATTCATCTTTCCCGTAGGTATTTTTCTGTATTACCATTGTATCTCTAGTTTGACATCACTTTTCAAGACTAGTCACTGCATTATCTTTCCTCCATCCTACTGGCAGTCTGTCATGCTGTGTTTCTGTAGAATCCTTTTACTTGTTTTCTTAAGTTTTATTTTTTCCGTATGTTTCGTTTTACAATGGCTCTATTTTTACTTTTCTTTTATTTCCTGTACTTTATGTTACAATTAATTTTTGTCATAATGTTTTATTATTTCCTGTTTTATGACAGCAAGCAGCCAGCAAGACTCCAGTTGCATTTTGGGGATTTCTAAGCATAAGCTGACTCTGGATGATGTGCATTGTACTAGGAGACAGTATTTTTCTCAGATTTCTGCTCATTACCATCTTCTAACCTCAGTATTTACACATTTTAAGATTTTTTGGATGCAAGTCACATTTATTGAGGCTCTTTAACTTCTGTTTTATAAGAACCAAACCAGTCCTTGCACATATTAGAATTTTCAAAACACTGTAAACTCATTAAGTCTATAAATAAATGACTTGAATGTCCCTTCTCATTAGCAGCAAAGAACATTCAGATTAGCTGCTAGTACTCCAACATGTCTGCAACAGCATGGCTGATGCAAATGTTTTGATTTGCAGATGAAACTAATTTGCTGAAAACACAATTAAATTACAGTAGGAAGTTCATCCAAGTCATAACTGGAGATCCGAAGTTACAATCAACTCTGAGCTGTGTGTAATTGAAATATTGAATAAATGAATGTAGATAAAGAGAATATTACTAAGTAGAAATAACATTCTAAAAAGCAAGAGTTTTAAAGGCATGTATAAAAAGTGGTGTATTATCATTCTTTTATACTATCTTTCTGCTGGTCTTCTTACCTCAGTTTTTAAAAAATTTAAATCTGCTTTAAAACTCGATGTTTGAAAGGGATGAGCAGCTTTCCAGGGGTTTACTGTTTATATCTCTGCTGACAATATCTCTACTGATGTTGCAGTATGCAGATTCCATCAAAAATCACATTAAACTAGACATTATGTCAATATACCGGGTGTCACTTTCTCTTAAAGATTTTAGAGATCCTTTATAAAAAGGTACTAACTTTCTCATGCTTAGCAGCCTGAGATACTTATCTTATATTTATTCAGAGCAAATGTCTTATATTATCTGTTCAGTGGCATCTGTTGGAACAGTCTGCTTTTCTTCATCAGCTCTAAAGGACAGTTAAACTTCCAAGTGAGAGTCTGAGCTCTAGATTATGTTAACTATCGCATTTGATGAGGTGTTTCTATTGTGAGCAGGACTGAAATGTGATCAAGAATCTTGTATAGTCATGAAAGTGTTTATATTATAGATCATACAAAATTATTGAAAGGTATCTGGGCACATTACCACACAGAAATTCCACACAAAATTAAATTCTCTAACCTATAATAAATTACTCTTTCAGGCACTCAGCTCCATAGTGTATCCTCCATGACACTGCAGTAATTTCATACCAAATCTAAATACAACACCACCATTCGTATTTAGATACTGTGATATTTAGAATAAGCTAAGGTCTGTAACAGGAAAACAATAAATTTTATTAGATCAATTTACACAGGAAATATTGACAGAGTTTCAGGTATGCTGGATAATTTTATTCTAAGTTTTAGCATTACTTCATGGTCTGAAAACAATCAGACTTTAATTGAACCAATTTCCAGAGCCGGTTATGCCCCAAAAAGACTGGGCTGTGTAAAGGCTACTCTTCATTTAATCTACTGAGCCATTAGCTGAAGTGTCATAGATCATTTAATTGCTGTGAAAAAGAAGCAGTATGTGGCAGGAGGAAAAAACCACTAAAACAAAACAAACTCAGAAACTCCTTATTCATCAATCCTACAATTATTCAGATCAAACTGTCAAGGAGTGAGAGAAAATGACCATTCAGACCACAAGATCAATGTTATGCTAGTCGTCTAAACAATTGCAGGAAACCATTCAATGCTTTTAATGACTTAAACTTTTACCTGAATTTAGACAGTAAATGGTGGGAACAGCAAATGACAGAAGTAGCGCATTTCCTATGGGAAACTCTACTGAATGCAGCAACTGCTAGACTCTGCAATGTGGAGGTTGACTTTTTGCTTATTAAGGTCATATACCTCAATGCTTTTAATGAAATTTCTCTCTGAAAAGGATTTGATGTGTTACCTCTGCATGTGTGTCCAAAAATGGATGGATGGTGTTTTTCAGTGGAATAAAATAAACTTTAAGATCAAGGAAACTACTACCTAACAATTTTATTTCTGATAACTTCATCTGTTTGTTTTTTTTACTTTTTCCTCTCTTTTATATTTAACACAATTTTTGTAAACATTGGTGTAGTGTTCTTCCATGTCTGGGGACATTATTTTATTGAAAGTAACTTTGACATTTTTTGTACCACAGAAATGGTTCTTCATGTTTCTCATGGACAGGTTTCCTACTGTCTGTAGATTTAGAAAGGGAAAACACTAAACTAGTAATGAAAAATCTATTCTAAAGCAGTATTTCTCAGCACTTGCATCAAAAACACAACAGCAATGGATCAGGAAAGTTAATTTGGTTTCAAAAATACTTAGCTAGCTAATACAAAATTAAGCAAAGAAAACCCCAACCTTTACATTTTCATTGCATTTTATTCTTCTCATTCAACTAGTCTTTGCCGGATTCTGAAATATAAGAAAAAAAATAACTAAGCTTCTTCACTACATACTCTTGTTTTCATAGCATATGCAATTTGGTTGTTGTTTTCTTCAGCTAACAGGTTACCACCTTGGAAATGATGAGAATCATTCACCAAGAAAACCATCAGTGACTCTACTCAGTTGATTTGTGACAGTCTTTTATATAAAATAACTTTGTACAACAACTGTGTAATTTTGTAACAAATTACTCAATTTTTGAAGGTAAGCACAGAAATTGCTTGAATACTTTTTAATAAAGAAGCTGGCTCAAGTTTGGCTGTGGAGGTTTAGATGATAAACAATATTAATAATTCTCCTATCCCTCTTTTATATCTTCAAGAAAAACTGTTGTCTGGGAAATAATGGCAGGTTTCAAAATGTAAGCTTATTTTAAGATTTTTTGAATCATCATAAGTCAATATGACTTCTTTGTAACTTTGCTTGCTTAGGATGCCCCAAGGTTTGTTGGGAGCAAGCCTCTAAGAAAGAGAGAGTGAGAGAACCCTTCCTTCATCAACCTCCCGCAAAATTGTATTTTTCTTTTAAATTCAGAAATGGAGTATTTAAAATTGGTCTGATCCTTTTAAAAACATATAAAATATGAAAAATATTTACTTTTAGCAAGGAACACTTGTCATTTCCCTTGCTTGCCTTCTCTTCCTTTCCTTTTTCCTCAGATTCTTTGCTATAGTCCAAAAAGAATTAAAAAAAGTGCTGAAACCCTTCCTCTGTATTTCCCCAAGGATAAAAAGGTCTACTTGAGTTTGAACAGTAGGCTCTAGCTGTGGCTTCTGTTATTCTGGAATCCAAGGTTCAGAGTGGTTTGCTGTCCTTCTTGGAGATTTTTTTGTCCTTCTAAAATCTATCTTTGAATTATGAATAAGCCTAAGAAAAATCAAAACAAAACAATGTTTCTTTTATGAATGGAGCTCAAGTATGCAGAAAAACGGTCTTATTCTGGAAAAAATGTCCCGGTTTTCTGATTGACTTCTGCAGTAATGATATACACTCAGAGGCTAAAAATACGGAAAGAAACCTGCAAAACAAAACAGCTGAATTTTATGAATATTACAACTTTATGCTTATATATGTGTACAATGCTTTCATGGTTACAAAAACTTGATGGTTTTATTGATAATGCTAGTTTGTTGTTTTTTTTTTTTTTTAATTACAGAGATGATTTTCTATAATTGATAGCAATTTCTAACACATTCTAATTTATTCATTTTCTCAGGAATGTTCTTTTAGAGTTCCTGTTTTAAAATTCATTTATGGAAGGATTTAATTTAGTAAGTAATTTCCATAAGTATATGTTAGTTTAAAGAAATGCAAAGTAGACTCAATAAAGTGATATTTTTACGTAGTAATTTTCATATTTGGGCAAGACACAATTTTGAACAATGTTGATGTTAAAGTAGTCCTTCTCTATTAAAGGTAAACTTAAGAATGAGGAACCAGATTAAGACCTTGGATAGGAGTAGGTATTTGAGATATTGACTGGTTGAATTTCAAAATATAGTCTTAGCTTCCAGCTTTTCCTTCTATTTTTCCTATTGATTATTTGTGCAGCAATACCTTCCGAAAGACCCTAGAGGGAAATCTTTCCCAGCTTGGAAAGCAACAGTGAGTCCAAGATCTTGTGGCTGCAAGAAAATGGCCTAGTTGATATGGATTAAGTCAGCAATAGGTATTTTCATATTCAGCTCAGATTTTTAAATTTTTCCAAGCCAGGAAAAAAAAAAAACAACAAAAAACCAACATAGCACTGTCCAACTAAAATTTCTCCTACCTTAACAGAGAAAAATTTGATTTCCCTTCAAAGTAGACACTATCCTCACAGTGATTTATGCATTATAGAATGTATGACCATCAATAGAATTCAAGCTTGAAAATGAGCATTCACCAACACACAGAATTCACTTTGTTTTATGATTAGTGTTTTATAGAAAGGAGACTTTTTAAGTCATTATAATTGAGGAGAATTTTAATGCTAAAAGCAAAGCACTATGTTCCTTGTTTCCGGAAAACTTCCTATTCCTTTAATTATTTTTTTTAATTTAAAATAGCTTACTAAATAGATTTATAGTTACCAAACAGATATTTTTATGTACAATAGTTAAAACAAGTTTCAATGTAGGAGTTGTTTGTTTCAGGGAACAGAAATTATTCCTATTTGAGGTTTGTTGCATTCCCCCCTTATTATTTTTATGACAGCCTAATTTGTTGTACAGTCAGTAAGATCTGATTCTTCACTGCAATGTTTTTTGTTGTATAATGAACAGCAAAAAATCAGTGTACACAAATGACAACACAGCCTTCCCCTTTTACAGTTACTAGCTCTTGAAGAAATAAATAGTGCAATTTGTCTTTTCTCAGCTTCATTGCTGTGAATGACTTCATTACTTCCCTTAGAGATAATACTTTTTTCCCAGCTGTTTTAAAGTATTAATTGATCTTTTGAATCTGAATACTGTGCTATTGATAGATTATGGAGTCTGATGGGTAAAGTGGAGATTAAAAATAAAGTTGGTTGGACAGGTAACAAGCTCAATAACGTCCTATAAGAACATCCAAATCCGGAAAAAATGAGGAAAGCTGCTCAGTCAGGGTTTGCTTTTATTTTGCTTTTGATCTGAAGAAAAGTGAACAAATAAAAAGAATTGATGACTAAAAAATGCCTGGGCTCAAGTCTTACAAATTAAATAGTCCTGGTTAAGTATTAAAGAAAAAAAATCACCTCTTCAAATTATTATGTTCTTATGCTTTTGTGAAACATTTTACTAAACAATATATTAGAAATTTCTTAAAATGATTGGGGGGAAAGTAATAAAAAAAAAATCAAGTAATAATTATTTTTTAACAAAATATATTTGTTCTTCCCATCTATCTACTAGAGGCAAGTATGGTCTGGCATTTGAAAATCTTAATGTTGCCACTATTTTTTCACTGCTGACAAATCCATTTCTTGTCTTATACATGTAACATATATTCCAGACCAATGATTTCCCCTCCCACTCTTTCTGTCTAAAATCTGTTCTGCATACTAGGACACAGATGAATAAAACATAGGATGCCATGTTAAAAAAAATTCTTTTTCTTACAAAATGAGGACTTATTTCTTTAAAATTAACATATTAGAAACCACATATATTTCAACTGTGTTGAATTTAAGGAGAAACCAAAATGTAATAATTTTCAGTGACTCAAAAAACATTGCTTTTGTTTTAAAAAAACAAGAACCTGATGTGCTTAATGTGGCATGACTTTTTTCTTAAAGCTTCAAGTATCTTTTTGAATTAACATCTTATCTCTGTAATGTGTTTTTTGAGTATCTTAATTCTTATAACAATGAATTAGATGGGCAGCATCTTGCCTAGTAAACATTTTTGTTTGTTTTTTTAAATTCTATACCTTTTTATGCCTCTGGAGCCATAAGATAGGACTTGAGAAAAAAACAAGACTCATGAAACCCCTCAAAAAAATTGGTGAAAAACAAACATAACAAAAATACTTTCTGGGCAGTTTCCTCTGATTTAGTTCTTTTATTTCTGCAAGAGCTTTCTTCACCGTCATTCAAGGAAATGAATTGATTTTAATGGCTGTCACTTTCTGCTCCTATTTCTTATAATAAGAAAATTTCTTTCAAACTGCCTGGGAATTAAAATATAGCCAATATTACCTAAGAGTGCTATCAGTACATTTTTGTAAGCTAACTTGAGATCACTTGAAGATGAGTGATTCAGGTCTTATTTTCTTATGAATATAGACATTATCTTCACAACATTACTCCAAGTGTTGCAATTTCTCTTCCTACAAGGCAAACTAATAAAATTTGGGCATATAATTGCTTAACTCCAAAGTATAATCAATTATTTTTTCATAAGGCTGTTTTTCTTGTGATTTTAACTTTTTTAATATATTATTTATAAAAATGCATTACCAGTTACATTCAGATAAGGACTGTTGAAGTAAAGCATAGATTAAGAAAAACTTGTAAACTTTGGTAAAATAAACTGGTGTCCTGGCTCTGGCCAGGACAGGATTAATTTTTGCAATAGCCAGGATGACCAGTGTATGATTTGGAGACGCACAGGGAGCTCTAAAGTGGAGAATATCATTGCTAAGCCACAACATCTGGATACACGTATACAGACAACATGGAAAGGAGAGAAAGATGAACATATAAAATTATGCTGTGTTTAAGTATTTTAGAAATTATTGTTTAGCAATTAGAATGAAACAAAGTTCCAAAAGTCAAATAACAGAAAATTAATTAATGTTTACTTTTTGATAATTACTGATTTTGCTCTCAGTGAGTCTCTGAACAGACTTCCAGAGCAAGAATCATCTCACCTAAGCTAAGGTGCCTGCAGGGAAAACAGCAGTGTTTGGGCTTCTTACCTTAAAAATCTTTTGTAATCTATATGGAAAAAAAAAACACAAATCAGAACACCCTTTTAGATTTGGTTCATCTGACATGTAGGAGATACTTGCTTTAGAATGAGATCAACTATAGTCTAATAAGGAAATTTTCCCCCATTATAAAGGAAAATTACGGTGGTGGTCTTGCATTAGTTGTACATAGATCACCTACTTTTGATCACATGAATCATATCATGATACAATCACTGTAACATTGTTTTGCTCACAGTTTTTTCTGCATCTCTAATGTATTAAAAAAATTTTAAAGAATCTGTCTATTCTTAATTTTATTGTTTTCCTTTTGCACTGATTATGCATTCAAGAATGTTAGTAGATATATTCAGTAGAAGAAAAGTGCAAAAGACAATCTTAGGACACAGGCATCCCACTACTTTTGTGAAGGCAAGGAGAATGATCCCATGTGCATATGGTAGTGCATAATTATATATCATGTGGAATTTATATTTTTCTGCCAGGCATCTGTTGATAGCTGCAGGGAAGTGATGAGGTCAAATAAAAAGGGCACTTGAGCATAAGCCAGGGCACTCCATTCAATATCTCACTATTGTCACTTTTGCTACCTGCTGCACCTTTGACATCTCTGGCCCTAATTTCTTTTTTTATTTTGTTTTTTTTTGTTGGGTTTTTTTTTTTTTTTTTCTTTTCCACAGCTCTTCACAGTTCACTGCAAAAAAAAGGAGATCTTCTTTAGGGTTAGGTCTTTATGCACCACAAGAAATAATAATTGTACGTAATACATTTGTATTAAAAACTTTTCGATGAAATATCTAGCTTATGAGACTGCCCTCTAAGATGAGTCTTCTAGCAGCTGCAGCATTAGAAACATAAGCCCCAGGTGCAGAAAATATGTTGTGCTAAATGAGCCAGTGGTCTAATCAAAAGGAACTCTAGATCTATTAAAGGGAAGATCCATTAATGACGAGTCCCTGGTGTAAATGAGGTCACTTCACAGCCTTTCACAGTATAAAGTAGAAATCAATTTCATTTTAGGAATAATAAAACATAAAGGAACCTCGTTTTGTCATTAGAATGGACTCTTAGAGATTGAGATTGCATTTTCTTTTAAGGTGAACTCTCATAGCAGCTGTGCATAAAAATGAAGTGCTGGAATATTTGTAATATTTATAATGTTATAAAATTTATACCATTCGCATACAACTCATTGTTAAGAGCATATGTAAAACAAAAAAAATATTTTTGAACTGGAGCAGTTCAGAACAGGGAGTTTAGTTCTTTCTTTTTTGTATTCATGACTTTAAATATTGCAGAGCTGTTCTTGCTGGTTCTTATTCTGCTGAATCAGCTCTTACAGAAGCATCATTGTTCTTGGAGACTGACATAGGTTACAGACTGCTTAAGAAATGTGAATTAGGTGCACTGGTGCATAGGAATGAGCAGAAGTACTTGAAAGTTTTTTTTATTATTTTGTCCAATCATCTCTGCCTGTCTCTGTAGTGCCTATATCCAGATTAACCCCAAGCTTCAAAGGGTTTTAACAGAGCTTCAAAGCAGGCAATTTGTGCATCATTATTACCTTATTTTGAAAGTAAACCTCTTACTTCAGGGTGCAAACATTCTTTAAAGAGGGATTGAAATCCAAAATAAAATTCCAAGATATTGAATTAAATGGTGAAAAACCTGATACTTCTATCCTAAAATTTTTTTTTTTTTTTTTTTTTTTTGTGGCTTTGACAAATGTGCTTTGCATTTCTTTTCAGGGTCATTTTTTCATATCTCATAAAGCACAGTGATTTGCATATTCCATATAGACCTGTAGATCAGTTCAAGAGGTCACTATACAGTTTCAAGAGTTCATTTCCATGCAGAAAAAATGAGAGCAATTAAG
>JAWWMU010000001.1:69106279-69147680 GCA_035048155.1 Cinnycerthia olivascens | reverse complement strand
ACTGCTCTATTTAAACTCCTGTGACCTGTAATTCTTCTTTTAAGGTTGGCAATCATTCCCACAGGCTAAAATCCAAATCACAGGTGTTTTGGGCTGTGTGCCAGGGTCTCTGAGACCCCTGCTCAGGTCCCTGAGCCTCCAGTACAGTTGGAGGCAAATCTTGTGTTCCCACATTAACTTCTGTTGACTTTCTTTACACCAGTTAATGTAAGCAGTCTTTAGTACTTCCCACTTGAGCAACCCATGGATATGACACATTCAGATACAACCTTGGGAAATCAGGAAACATGGTGCAAAATTTCATGTTTCACTCTGGTGTAAGATGCTTCTGGTTCAGCTGACGTTTTAATCACTGGTGTATCCATTGATTTCTGTTTACCATGTTAGATATGAATCTTTCTGTTGAGCACTTTAATTTCATTTTTCATGTGGCTGCGGTACTGGGTGGTATGTCATACAAGGCACTGACAGATAATGGGCCATGTAACCAAGGCCCCCTGAGCCAGAGTTAAACGAACTAGCTTGCTATTCTAAGCTGTTGCTTTTTTAAGTATGAAATTCAGAAAGTGTTTTGTAGTCAATATTCATGCTCTGTATAACTCTATTTCTCCCTCCAACAATAATTTGAAATAAAAAGGGATGCTGAAGTATTGTTCAGACAACAAACCCTAATGGTTTCTGCTTTAGTAACAGAAAGCTTATTTTTTAAATTTCTATTTCAGTTTTGCCTGCATTGGTTGGTTTCCAAGGCAATATTACCCTATTTTCAAACTTGGTTCACATAAATGTTCAGACAACAATAGAGTTTTGACACGTGAGTGATTTTGATAAGTATTTGATCTCACATGTCAGCATTATTGCCCTCATAATTCTCGTGTTACCCTGTGCCTTACAACTGCATAGCTGTCTTAAAATTAGTGCATGTCACAGCTTATGGCAAAAGTTACTGCTTTTGCATGCTATTTCTTTAATCAGAATTATCATTATTTGCCCATTTTTAACAGCAGATAGCATCCGTTCCATTCCCTCTGCTGGGTTTTAGGTCCTGTTAGGGCAGTAGCTGTGGTCGTTCTTGTACATAACTGTGAAGAGCAAAGCCAAACAAGAGCACACGCTTTCAAGCACTTTCATTGGAAGTGTCACAATATGCAAGGACTTCTAAGGTAGTAATCTTTGGATCACTGGCTGCACATTTTCCCTTCTGAATATTTTAAAATATTTTCTTAACAATCAATTTCATATGATTTTGAAATAAAAATATTGCATAGTTTATAACTGAGAACTTGATCTGTTGTCTTCATCAATTTTCTTTTTATCCCCCCTTCATCATCATCAGTTTGGCAATCACTTAATTTTCATTTAAACATGTTAGGTAGTCTTTCAAAGATCTTTCTACGTTGAACATTATCGCACAAAGTGAATCAATATTGTCTTGCTTGTACAGAAGTGATCAGTGAATTATTTATTAAAAGTCACAAATAAATTCTGCATTCAGGTTTTGCTTACCAGAATAAAGATCTAATGTACAATAACATGCTGTATTACCAGGAAAGATATAATTTCATGTTATACAGACTAATATCACTGCAGTTTTTGTACTTTTATACAAAGAAGATAATTATATTTTCTTTATATTGTAAAATAGCTCAAATGCCTGCATCCAAGGCAGCATCAAATGGAAAATAAATGTGTATATATATATATACATTTGATATTTTATTTTAAAAAATTAAGTCTGTTACTTATGAAAAATAAAACAAAAGAAAACAAAAACAAACCAAAACCTTCTCTAAATGAAGCTCTGATTAAAACAAACTCTGCTGTAACATCTGCAGATAAATTCATTCACAAGGATAAAAATGTTTTATTCAGACTATCTATTTCAAATGAGTCTCTCTGTGTAATGATAAACTATGTAAAATAGTTTATCCACAGAAATCATGAACAGCCTCTGCAGGCTAAATCAACTGCTCTTGAATATTTTACCCTCTTTTTAAGTTAAAGTGGTATTGTTAGTTTTGCATTTACATTAGATTAATGAAAATGGTCATTTCTCAATGGTAACAGCGTGAAAGAGGGAGAGAAACAGGAGGCTGTAAAGTAATCCACGTTAAGAATACCCTAAGGAGCTGACACTTTATTGAATAAATAACATTGAATTACTTTCTGCTACTTTCTAATCTTAGAATAGTTTCAGTGTTTGACCTTGTCTCTCCCTGAAAGATGGTCTCTATATACCTGCCTCTAGTATTCGGAATCTAGACATGTCTTCTTAAGGCCCACTGATGTCACCTTTCTTCTGTTCAGTTTTCATCCCAATTCCAGCCACCACTTGTAATTGATTTCTTTAGACTTATTGTCAGATCCTCTCTGAATAGTCCGTCTGAAACGGCTCTTTAGGGTTTAATGAATGAGCCAGTATGCAATATAGACCATCATCAGCAAATACACTGTATAAAGAAATATCCTGTATAATACAGCACTTTTAAAATGTAGTAGACTCCCTGTTACCCTGCAGCCTTAGTGTATCTGAACAGCATGAGGGTCAGCCTTCAAAGTCTGTGGCAGACAACTCTGCATCTCAAACCCTGGTAGTGGTAGTTCACTTACTAGCTTGTAGCTCAACAGCAAGACATTCAGTCACATTTTGGATAGAGCTGTGAGTCTGCTGGGAGAACTAGGACACTTGCAAAGTTTCCCACAACCCCAGTTTCTGGCAGAGTGGTTAAATAAATATCCTGGATAAAGAATTCCTTGGAGTCATCCAGCTACCTGAAATCACGTCATATCAGATTAGGGGAAAACTAAAAGGTAAACGGAACCTCTTATTGATAACCTCCAAAATTGTAACAGGTCTAAAAACAATTGTGTAAGAAATAGACAAAAAAATAAAACTTCGTCCTTCTGTTTACATGGTGACTATAAGAAAAGTCTGCTATTCTTTCATGTTTTGGCTTTCCTATCCTGATAATAAAAATTTTAAGGTTTTGGTTATACATCCTCCTGGTGCTTGAGAGAATATTAGCCTTTACAGATAGCTCCTCTTCTGAGATATTTGAGACTATCAAGGATAGTTTCAAAACAGCTGCTGGTGAACAGTATCCATATAAATAGAAAAATAGTCCTTTTGGATTTCTTTTTTAATAAGATGAAGAACTGTACAGAGACACATCAGCATTTAGGAGGACCATAGGGATGGACAAAAGGAATGAAAGGCAAATCACTGAAGTATCTTTTACCTGTAAAGAATGATAGCATTTCTGGTACACTGCATGTTTTTTTTTAACATTAAATTAACATTTTGAAAGATGTTATAATAGTACTTCTCATTTAATTTTTTTTTCTTTTTTTTTTTTTTACTGTGAATAGAAATAAAAGTAATAATTGATCCCAAACAAATCTGTTCTTTGGGAGGATATTAAAGTTCACGAATTGGAAAAAAAAAGAAATAAGTCAGAGTCCCGAGCAAGGAAAAAAGAGCTCAGTTACACAATATGTGAATATTCTGTGAGCTGTTGGAGTTTCTTATCTCTCACTGAACATACAGATTCATATGAGGATTGAACAAAGAGGCACAAAAGAAGAATGAGGAAGAAGAATATTCAATTTAAAATAAAGTAGAAATTCAATTTTCATCTTTTCCCCTATCTTCTTTTTTGGTTTTATCTTCCACAGCAGAAGGAGGTATGCATAAACCTATTAAAATATTCACATCTACATCTTAAAATTCAAAATTAATGAGTCATAATTGTGCTACAGTAATCCACTTTAGGACATGATTGACTCTTAAAAGTTGTGTCCTGATTAGTTATTTTGGTGCTTTGGATATAATATAGCTATTCACTAACCTTCAGCAGTGTGTCTTTGTAACATAATCACTAATAACTCCATGACAATCCCAAAGCTATGATGAATAAAGTAAATGGGAGGAGTAAGTAATAATTACTTCATCTGTTTGTGTCCTTCCCATCTCATAATTTAGCTTCTAGATAAGTCTTTTCAACTTCAGTTTCATTTTTTCACTTTGCTTCTCCATCCCTCAAACATTTAACTTCCCATGATCCATGCCTGGTAAAAATTAAATTCTGTATGAATCAACAGAGTCTGACTATATAAAAATAGGCCCTTTTTTTCTCACATAGGCTAAATTAAAAAAAAAAAAAAATCACAAAAGAACTGAATGCTTGAGGATGGAAAGAACCTTTGCAGTTCATCTTGTCCAAACCCCCTACTCAAGCAAGGTGACCTAGAGCCAGTGGCCTCAGACTACATCCTGGCAGCTTTTGAAAATCTCCAAGGATGAAGATCGCATAACCTCTCTGAGAAATCTGTGCCAGCTCTCAGTGCTGAAGGTCACACCAAGTCACATGAAACTCTGATCCACTGTTCAAGGATGCTACAAGGACCAAGCACTTCCCACAAGTATAGTTATTATCAGAAGGCTTACATGTTTTACAGTACTACAGGTATGAAAAATAACATGGAATCCATTTCCCATAGATGATGTGGGATGTGTTAGTCATCCTACCCTTTGGCTCCTGCCCTTTGAGAAAGTCATAGGATGTGTCACCTCAATGTCAGATGGTCCTAGGGACATGAGAAATAAAACTTCTTTTTGTAATTGAAGAAGTGGTGATTTTTAATGCCAAACTCTTATACAGGTTATAAATTCTGTATATTTACAGGTAGCAATATAAACTTTCTTTACACTTATAGATAACTTCTAATATGAAAAAAAAAGGTGCTGATCAGACTAGAGGTTAACCAGATGAGTAACCGTAAATTAAGGGAAAATGATTGCAGGAAAAAAAACCATCATTTAATTATACAAAGCAGATGCCTCCCTTGCTGACAATTTAGAAGGATAAGGAAATTTTCCCTTGTGTTTCCCAGTGAGAAAGAGGGGGTCAAGCTCTTTAAATATGCAAACTTTCACACCAAAAAGCAGTCTGGTTTGGTGCCGGTTATTTTTGGTTTGTTTGTGGTTTATTGTTGTTGTTGGGGCTTTGTTATTTTGATTTTTTTTTGTTTGTTTGTTTTTTTTAATAAAGAGTGTGTGTGTGAAAAGAAAGAGGTGGAGACCATTCAGACCTAAATAAGTTGCTTTGAAGCCCAAGTCTCCAAATCTAACACTGGCAGTACAACTCAGGAAATTATGTAGAGCAAAGATCAGTGTCTGAGAACAAAATTTTAAGTTGAATGATTATTTGGATATGCTTTATGTGCAATTTTTGTTTCTTAAATTTGTAACTTGGTGGGATTAATTTACTCCTCCTCTAGATGTTATTATGCAGTTTATATCTAAGTAATATTTCTGACATCATTTTATAATCCATAAAGTGATAAAACATGGGGAAAAATTTAACTCATTCTACTATAACAGTCTAAATTAGGTCAGAAGTGTTGTTCAGAAATTCTGTTTCTCTGGAGAATATCAACTGGGGTAATTTTAGACATCTATACTGCTGTCATGGTTTAGCCCCAGTCAGCAACTCATCCCCATACAGCTGCTTGCTCACTTTCCCTGTGGTGGGATGGGGAAGAGAAAGAGAGGGCTAAAAGTGAGGAAATTCATGGGTTGAGATAAAGGCAGTTCAATAGGTAATGCAAAAGTTGCATGTTCAAGTAAAGAAAGAACAGGAATTCATTCACGGCTTCCCACAGGCAGGCAGGTGTTCAGCCATCTCTAGGAAAGCAGGGCTCTATCACACACAGTGGGTACTTGAGAAGACAAATGCCATCACTTTGAATGCACTCCTTTGTTTTCTGCTTTCCCCAGCTTTATCTGAACATGCCATCACATGGTACAGAATATCCATTTGGTCAGCTCAGGTCAGTTACCTGGGCTTTGTCCCTTCCCATCTTCTTTTATACAACCAGCCTACCCTCTGGTTGGGTGGGGCATGAAGCAGAACACACCTTGGCTCTTGGTAAGCACTGCTCACCTGTAACAAAAATATCTCTATACTATCAGTGTGTCTTCACTGGAAAACCAAAACAACCCCATAATAGCTATTATAAAGAAAATTGACTCTATCACAACAAAATCCAGGACAACTGCTCATATAAAAATTCATGGGAGACGGATGCCACACCAAATAAAACTTCTTTTCTGTTTCACTATTGCGTGTGTGGTGCCAGTAGTCAATAAAAAGAAGGATGTCCTAAGAGACTTGATCTCATTTACATAATTCAAAGATCTAGAGCATACCTCCTGCCTCCCTGTAGTGTGCAGACCTGTGTTAAATCCTTCAAGATGACACTCCATCTAAACATTGGCTTTTTTGCAAAGCTTTGAAGACAGCAGAGATACCACAGACACACTTTTGATGAACGTTGTTATAATATTTCATTTATTAATAGGGTTAAATTTCTTAACTGGTCATGTAAAATAACAGTGCAGGAGCAGTATCAGTCAAGTCCTATAATGTTAGGAGTTACAATATAAGGAAAGGTAGACTGTAATCACAGTCGTTTTATTATGTATAGATTTAAAGAAATAAACCTGACAGAAGCTACTTATTATTCTTTGGTTTCTAGAGTTAAAACTTACAAGTTCATTGTCATAATGTGATGCAGCAATGACTGAAGCACAAGCTGCCTCAGTAATTTCTCATGGAAACAAAAGGCTAAATGAAACTTACAAAAAGTTCTCAATGATTTAATTCTTCTCTTCCTTTAATGATGCTAAATAGCCAGCTGTTCCTAACTGAAGAAGAATAGAATGAATCCAGAAAATTTCTGAAAACATAGGTTTTCTTTCTCAAGTAATGCTTTAGATATTCTTTAAAATGCTTACTAGCCTGATAGCAAGAAAGAGATGATCATCTTTAATTATCTTCTGTTTTGTCTAGTCAATGTAGTGTTATAATATCCTAGTTAATATTTTATAACATATATTGAAACATGATATTTGTCTGTGATTCTTACATCTAATTCTTGAAACCGTCTTGCTTTTTTGTTAATTATTCCAGTGCATCCACCCCCGAAGGCATACATCATTGACAAACACTTTTTAAAAAACTTTGTTGTTGTTAAATTACAAGCAAGCATCTAACGCTTCAGACCACAGCAGCTGCAAGACAGCAGAAGCCAGAATCAACAAATCATACACCATTCTGCTTGCACTTCTCTTTCTCATGGCTGTAAGTGACAATTCTGCATCATTCAGCTGGGTGGGAGGGAGAGCTGATTTGGGATGAATAAAAGTGCTTTGTTCAGATCAGGAAATCTGTTATGGTAACTACAGTAAACTCATCACCGCAAAGAGTCATCTGAAAACAAATTTGCTTTGTATAAAGGCCCTGTGAAGCATATGTGATGGGTGGGGTTTTGCTGTGGTTTTTCATTGTGTTTGGTTGGGGATTTTTTGGCATTAAATGTAATTTTCAGAGGAAAGAAAAAATAATGCATCTTGCCTCATTTGAAGGCATGAAGTACAATCTCTAAGGTACTGTAAGCCAAAGTGTGTGGCTGTACTCCACAACTTAAGTGGTATTTCACATAAAGAGACAGAAAAATTCTTGCCAATACTTTTAGAAATCCATAATTCCTTGCATTCTTGGCTTCAGCTGCCTTAAAGGGGACATTTAGGAGAGTATTTACTTCTCAAAAAGTAAATAATCAACAGATTCCAAATATTCATAATTTTTTTAAAAGTGTTACCAGTTCAATCTCTGTAAAAGACTTTTCATCTTTGGACATTTTGATCACTTGGTATATACGTCTCTTGCAACAAATTAATTTTTATGGATTAATTCTTTTAGATGAGTGTCATGGTGTAAATCAGGCAGCAGCCATGGAGTCATGTGCATTTTGACATATTTATAGACATATTATGAACTATTCTTTCATTTATCATGCCCTCATTTTCAGGGCATGATTCCTACTCTTATTCAGTAACACATTATATTGTTTCACTCGGGGCAAGAAAACCAAAAGAAAACACATTTTTCCCTATCTAAACATCATATCACAAGTTGGTAATATAAATGAAATCATTAAACATAAAAACACTGACAAAAGACATTATTTTTTAAACTTGAAGCCTATTAGGGAATTTTACAGTCTTGAAGCCTCTTCCTTGTCATACGCAGCATGTATTTTAGAAATGTAATCAAGTCAAAGTGACAGTTCTTTCATTCTGTCAGGCACAGAGTATATGTGGAACATTCTTATGCTGTTTAATTGTTAGATGTACATCTTCATTTTAATGTACTTATATATACTTTGTTTTGACAAATAGCCTGGTGAGAGTAAAACAGGAGCCAATTGTTGGATATTTTGACATAAGGAGATATGAAAAAATATTCCTCCAAAATACACATTATATTATGCGTTAGCATCATCTTTTTCAGTCTTCCAAAGTTCTATTTTGTGTGAAGGTGAATGTTTAACATCAAACAGATGAAATCTGTGGGGTGGTCATTCTGGAAAGAAGAATTTCAGGAAATAAAATCAGTTTAATGGCAATAATTTTCAGTCAAGCCATCAATCAGTATTCAGTTATTCACATATTCCAATCTGGTTGTTCATGTCTAGCTGCTCTATTGCTGGAAGCAGGACTGCTTATCTACAGTTGCTATTAAAACTGCTACCCTAGTACCAAGTGTTCCTTATTTTACTTTTAAACTGTATTGCCAGCCTGATTTTCAATCACTGGGAGAGGTAAACATATTTATTTTCCAGCTTTAATTTTGTACTACTGCCCATCAAAGACAGAAGCATAAAATAGAATCAGAATGAATGTATTTTCTTATTGTTGGTTTTATCTTCAAGGGTTAAAAGGCCAAACTGTTGTTTGTACGTGCACTCCATCCTGCTCTTAAAAATTAATGATTCTTCTGTGAGACAATTCAAGTAAAGAGATAGTAAAGAAATATGGTGGATCACTTCTGGCATATAAAAATATGAAGTGGTTATGTTCAGAAAAATGAATAAAGGTCTCAGAATTATTAATTGTGCCACAGATGTGACTCCTTCAGAAAGAGAATAACAAAATGGTGCATTAACAAGAAGCACAAGAGACTCTTTTTTTGAGATATTTCTGAATACAAAAGGTTACCTATGAGAAAAAGCTCAGAAAGTGCTTGAAGAAAAATGGATTAAGGGTTACAGAGGCCATTAGAGCGGCAATATGGTTTTGGGGAGGCATGTAATACAAGTTTAAAACAAATAATTCAACTAAGAAAAGCAAACTATTAGGAAGAGGAAAAGTGATGAATAGAATACATAAATGTAATTTTCTGCAAGGAGAGGGGTAGCAAGAAACCCCTGTACAAAACATCATTACACCATACCAGTTAAAGGATGGTAAAAACATTGGGAATTGTTACCCAGGAAGGCTGTGTGGAATTTCCCCTCTAGTGATGTTCAAAACCAAGCCAGTGAAGACTAAACAACCCACTCTAACCTTGAAGCCAGCCTGCTTTGAGAATGATGTTGGACCAGATGACCTACAGGAGCTGTTTCTAAAATAAATTATTCTACTATATTGTGATTCAGCTTGTCAAAGATTGTTCTGAAAAACTTGGCAGGATTAAAGTTTTAAGAAATTAACACAGTTTTCCCTGACATAATTTTTTAAGAATGTTTAAGTATATCGTGAACACATGACAGTTGAATAAAGATTTCAGTTCTGTAAGAAATTTTACATTTTCCATGCTCCTTCAACCCCGTACAGGAGAAAGCCAAACGAAAACTTTTTTTAATATCCCAAAAAGCAAACTCCTGAAAATAGCAGCAACGACAAGATTGCTCATCAAGATCAAAAAGTCTTACTCAACAGAAGTTTTTCTTCACAATACTATAATGTATTAAAATATAACCCTTAATTCCTTCTTTCATCAAAATCTCTAAATACAATAATTTCAGAGAATTCCTTAAAATCAGAGAATTCCTTTAAATTACATTCAGTGCTTAAGTGAGGAAGTTTGCATCCTAATATGACTAAATGTCTCAATTGTTCAGTTGTCATCAGTCATGATTACTTTTCTGTTAGTTTGGAAATATGAGGTAAAATTTTAAATTGTCTGTGCTAGAAAGTCTGAAATTGTATGGTAGCCCTGCATAAATAGACAGCAGGGCATTTAGTATAGTAGTTCCAAAATCATTATAAGTTATTGTTATACCTACTTACAAGTTTAAATATGCATATGCACACACACACACATATATATATATATAAAATGTAACAGAATGCATCACGGTAGAAAATTGTTTGAAGAGTTGTCTGAAATCTAGGGAACTTCAAAGCTTTAGGATCCTTGAATTTTTGGAAATAAGAGCTGAAAATCTTGATTCACATTACCTCTCATAGACATATCTAGAAATTCATAATTTAATATATTACAAGACTTTTGTTTAACTCAAAAGATAACTTGGAAATCACATTCACCATAGTAGATTTTCTGCCTTTCACCATGGTAGATTTTAGATAATTGTTATTCATTTCTTTTCCATGAGTTTTAGGCATGTGCAACTAATATACCTGTAAATTTTTCAAACTAAGTTGAAATTATGTGCCTGGAAAACACTTTGGTGGATATGGGATTTTACAAAACTATACATTTATGGCTACATGCAATTTCTATCAGATGATCACAACAATAATAGCAAAACAATTCCACTTCTTGGCAATGATACTTAACATTGAATGATATGGGCTTCAGTCAAAAAGTTGATAAATTTAAGGTGAATACCTGCAAATCAATTAGAAAATAATATTTCAAACAATCATGAAAAGTGTAATTTAATATAGGACTAATATGCTGAATTTTGTTGCCTTGTATTACTTAGAAGATTGATAAAATAGTAGTTTTTTCTGTCTGGTTGTAGCTTGAAAATACTAAAAATCTAATGACAAGAAAACAGATATTCTCTCCTTCATTATTGACTTCTTTGTGATACAATATTTCATAATATAAGCCATCAGAGGGTAATGGGGTGTCCCTTTTTTTAAGAAGAAAAGATGAAGCTTTACTGCTTCTAAAGTTACTCAACAAAAAAACCCACAGTTTTGTAAGAAATTACTGTGATGAATACATTGTGCATTGTATGTTCCAATCAGGATGGAAAAATATATTCTTAGGAAAAAATCTCATTGGTAATCACAATGTATTCTGAGTTATATATTGTGTAGAAATTGGTCTGTCTCTAGCTTGTTATTAAAAGCAAAAAAAAAGAGAGAGGAAGTAAGTAAAAAACATGTTTCAAGTGCTAGCAGCTGCAAAAAGTGTGTATTATCTCAAAGAATTCTAGGCTGAAGCAAAATTTCAGCCTTTCAGGGTGTTACACTGTCAGTCTGCTTTATGTAGTGATAATTCTTTATTAATTTACCTTGAATCTTTCCAGATTAAACTAAAGAGCAGAATAGCATTATAGAGATATTTACCCTTAGCTAGTAGCTACCTACTGTCACTGAAATCTCAGTGACTAAAATCTAAGGTTATTTTTTCTGTATTTGGATAATTGTTGATGTTTAAAATATGTGAGAAGTAGACATTAGTTTATTACTCTGCGTTTTATGTGTACTATCCCTGTCTATGGATGCTTCATCTAGTGCTCAGTTGTGATCCCAGATACCAGCTGTGATGCTGGTCTAGGACAGAGCACTTTTTCAGGATTAAGTACAAATGTCCAGATTCACCAAATTTGCTGTACTCAATTTAGACAGTAGGACTTAATTCCCCTGTTATTCTGTTCAGCTTCTCTTTTTTTGCAAGGCAAAATACCTTAGGCTTACTGTTCAATAACAGTATTCCCTAGCCAGATAAAATTATAAGTTCACATTCTCGATTCTGCTAAGTTTCCTGGGCTCAACTTGTGTCACTAGCAAAAACTTCATCATCTCTTAACACTGACAGCTCCATTTGAATCTTTCCAGAGTATCAAATTTTTAAATTAACAATTCTATAATTATAATTATTATATAATTATATTTAATGTTATATTATAATATTATAATTATAATATAATTATAATATATATTATTATAAATCAAGCCTTTGATTCCATTGGTCCCTAAACTCTTATTCCAGTGAAAATTACTCACATTTTTAGACCTCATCATGAAAAAATCTGCTTATATACCTTGTGGTCTGTCTTTCTTTCTCAGTGCTTCCTTGTGTGAAAAATCATTAAGCAGATTCTTGGAATGAGTAGTAGTGTAGACAGATAATTTTTACTTTTCTTTCCAGATGGCTATGAAGACAATGTGAGTCTGGTTGGAGGGCTGGGACATTCATAATTCCCAGTTGTCTGTTTCTGTAGGAAGGATGAGGCAATGGAACTGTGAAAGAGTAGATAAGACACCTGAGTTATCTCAGGAGACAAAAATTGTGCTTTACAATCTTTTTTTTTTCAAAGTAAAACTGTCTGTTTTCAGAAAAAATTATGAGTGAAGACAACTGGTGAAGGATATCACCATTAAATTCTAACAAGAGAGTGCAAAGGCAGTTATCCACTAAACAAGCTGAACTACTGCTCAAAGCAAAGAATTGAGATGAGTGATAGTGAAGACTTCAAAAGTAGAAGGGAGGAGCTGAGGCAAATTTGCATCAGGCAGTGTAGCAATTATTTTGAATATGGCAAGGATAAATTAGAAACATATTGCTGAGGAATAAGCACATTGCTAAGGGAAAAGGCTGTAGTTGAGATCATCTCAGTGGTGTTTCAGGCAGACTGATATTTAAAGTCTGGGGAGGTACTTCAAGCCAAGTACTTCAAATACTGTGCAGTCAACAGTTTATTTTACCAGCGAGGCCAGATGCGCTTTGATAGAAAGTTTAGAGCTTGGCAAATTTGCTTGAATGTGTCCTGCAGCTGTTGGAATCTTTAAAGGGATGAACAGGCTTTAGTCAACTAAAAGGCAGCTAATTTTGACCCAAAGGTGCAATGACTGCTTAATGTGCCGGCCATGTCAATGCAGGTTTGGTAGTAAAATAAACTATTTGCATTAGATTTTTAAAATTTGACTGGATTCAAAATGAAAATAAACTTTGTTATCTTTTTGATTCTAAGTGCCACAAAAAAAAAAAATAAAATCATCCCTTGGGGACACCTTTATCTAAATAATATTTCAAATGCATCTAAGAAATAACTTAATTTTTGTTCAGGGATGCTCATAATTCCTCATATCTGATGTTTACCTAAAAGGCCAGACCACTTTTCTGAGTAAAAAGAGCCTGCAGCATCAGCAGGTAATGCAAAAAGCTCTGAGCCAAGACTCTGCTAAGGCAGCAAATGGTACAGGAAAACATGCCAAGGAATATGAACTTTCTAACAAAGTGCAGCCATCTTCTAAGTGGTTCTGAATGTGTTAGAGTTGGCAATTCACATGCACACTACTATCCAAACTTACTTTTACCCTTGTGCCTTTTGTTCAGATCAAATGCCCTGTTCTGAATGTGGTGAAGGTCTGCTGCACAAGCAATGACACTCATTGTGACAAACACACGGAGAATTTGTACAGAACTGTTTCGAAAAGAATCTGTTGAAAGGACAGGATGGTATTAACTAACTGTAAGGAAAGAAAGAGAAAAGGAAATGAAAGAATTCATGAAACTCAAGGATGAAGAAGGAACTCTGCCAAATTTGGAGGATGCTAATACATGAAAAATGCTCAAATGAGAATCAATACAAGCTACATGGAAAAAGAAACCAAAAACTCAGAATGACTAGAAGAAGAATTTCAGACAATTTTCTCTGGAAAAATCTGATTGCTACAGAAATAAAAGGAAAAAAAATCAGCTACGTTTTAAGATCTTACTCATTATTTGTATGCATGGGAGAACACAAGGGAAGAAGCAGAGATGAGCGAATCAATGGCCCTACTTGGCTGTTAAATTGACTTATGACCAAGCTTCATCTGGTGATATGCATTAGATGTTGTTGCTCAGTGCTCATACTACCCATTTTACATTCAAGAAGAACTCAACTTTTCTGGTTCTCATAGTCACTCACCAGTTTATCCTATCTTCCTGTTGGCTAGAGAATAGGAATACAATTATAGTATGCGTCTTGAATCCTTATTCTGGTATGTGTCAATATTGTAATGTATCTAACCCTGATTTTGACTATGTTCATATCTATACTATTCTGTTTTTTTTGTTTTATTTTAATCTTTCTATACATAGATGAGTTCATATTCTGTTGTTATTGTTTTATTAACTTCTTCTCAATAATTAATCCAAAAATCCTCTTCAAAGTCATTGAAGCCTTTATACCATGGGTATTTTAAGGAAGTGATGTCCAGGATTTGCCTTATTACAGGAAAGAAAAAACCAAAACAGAACAAAAAGGGGATTTTCAGTTTACCACTGGGAATTTGAGGTACAAAAAGATGAAGAAAAATATTCAGGGAGCTAAATGTATATTCACATTATTTTTTTCAGAAAATTCTCCATACAGGTCTTTAATTAGACAGGAACAGTATGACAAACTGGTGAGCTTTGCTTTTTCTTCCTTTAGCTCAGTCTGTTATATATCTTTCATTTCAGTTTTACTTTTAGACAAAAAAGGCCCACCATTTAGTACCCAATAGAACATTGTGGTGATATCCTGAAATATACTGAAATATTTAAAATTCATGAAGATTTTTAACTTCATGAGAATGAGATATTTTATGATCATAATTTTAAAATTAACAGAAATTAAAAGAAAGAACATTTCTTTAACAGTTATATCAGTATAAAAATATTTGTTTGATTAGTCCCTTGATCACAAGTTTATCCTCTCTATTTTTTATAAACTTATTTCATCTTGATTCTGATCACATTATATTTTAGTATTGCTGTAGACAGAGCTGAGTTTTCAAAACCAGACTCTGAAAAATAAAAATTTCATTTTCATCAAGTTCTAATTCTCTACTTTTAGCAGTTTTCAGTTAAAGAGAATTGTTATTAATTTTTTTCTCTTTTCTAACAACTCACAAATTGCTTCCTTGAAGCATGTTGATCATCCTTTCAATGATCAGGTTCTTGAAGTCCTTGTACTGACCTTTCACAAGTGAATTAAACTTACTTTCAGATTTATTGCTCTTTTTAAGATCACAGAGGCTCTCAAGTTTTTTAAATGCTCCTTTGAATTGTATACATATTTTTAACTGTTCATTTCTTGGTAATATTTGTGGATCATTTTATCTTTTGACATAAACTTAAGCATTTTGTTAAGATTTCAGTGGGCCTTTCATAGGTTAGTCGGAAGAAAATATAAAGAAGAATAAAGTACGTTAAAAAAAAAACCCAAGCAAGGTAAACCAGCAAAAGGAACAAAGGAAGTACCCAAAAAAAAAAAAAAATTTCAATAGATTCTCAAAAGCAGGATGGCCCCCCAAGGAAAACATAAATAATATTTAAAAAAAAAAAATAATAGAGGAGCTTACAATTGTATTTAGGTCCTCAGGAAGCAAAAGGTATTATTGTTCCATTTTAGTTTTCACAACAAAGCCTTCTAAATAATGTAAAAGACTCAGGGTAGCCTTAATTGTCAATTGCAAATGAGAGCTGAATTTCAACACACACATTACAAATATGACAAAATACAGTCTAGGCTTGATTTGTTACCCATGCTGAAAAACAGATTTTCATTTCGAAACACATTACTGGCTTGTCAACCATTAGGTTGCAAGACTGGTTAAAGGATGAGGAACTTGAGGAGCTCTGAAAATGTCTTTGCATAATGAAAAACCTGGTGAAACCATTTGAAAGGGGATTTCTGCCAGAAAGTTCAAAGAACACTAGTAAAGGGGCTAAAGCAGTTGCTTAGGAGTACTTTTCAGAAACTTTGTCACCTCGCAGAGCAAAAGATGATGTCTTGTATATCTTTTTCTAAAAGATCTTATTTAAATATAATGTATTTTGGCATTGATGCAAAAGTCAAACTTCCTGTGGACTCCTAGTCTTTACTAATTCTTTAGAATTATGTAACTCTCTGCTCTAGCTTGCTATGGAGTGAAATGATGGCACAGTCACAGAGCAAAGAAAGCATTCTGTACCAGTGGGAAAGGATCTGAAGGACAAGGTAATAAATCTGATTTATTTTACTAAAGAATTTATTTGCATAACTGTACACTTGCATAATAATATGAAGAAGAAATGAAAACACAAAAGAAAAGCTCTGTTTAATGAAAGAAGTGTAAGAAGAGAACAGTCCAAGACACTAATCAAATTATATCTGTGCATTAAATGATTTAAATGAAAGTTGACATGAGCATCTACTAGGACTACATCATAGGGAGATTTTTTATTTGTTTTGGTTTGGACTTTTATTTTATTTTATTTTTAGTTGAGGCTGATGAAACATGCCTGTGGATGTGCTTTAGTTTCTCAGCAGCAGAATTTTGAATTTATTTTTTTTCTATGAATTACTCTACCCTGAAATAACACATCTAGTCTCATAGGAATTTAAACATGGTTTAGTTTTTCAATCAGTACAAAACACATTCACCATTGCAGCACTGTTGGTCTTTTGTGTGTCAGCCTCTTAGAAGAATTCACTGTCTCCACAAGACCTAAAATGCAGAGAACTCATCTGGGAGGCAAATATGCTCTACTTCACCTTTATCTCCCACAGCTGTGAAAGCTGTCAGCTTCTTAAGCTGACGAATTGAGAATTCAGAATATTCTCGGAATAGTTCAACTGTCTCACACCAGTGTTTCCTTCACTTGTTCCTGCTTTCCCCTGGATTTTATTTTTTTCAGAAATAATAGCAAGATCAACCTTCTCCCTATGTATATTTAATTGGATATATCCTCTATGTTTACTACAGTGATTGAATGGCTATAATGAATTATCTTTAAATATCCAGTTCATGCAAGTAACTGAGTTCTGAAATATCTTAAGAAATGTTCTAGTAACCAGTAATCATGAAAAAGCCTTTAAAGACTGGAATAGTTTCAAATGCCATTTGCTTTACTGCCAAAAATCACATTTTTAAATGTCTACACTTAGCCTTTATTTCACACACAGCTATCACTGGAGCTGTGCAAGATGTTACTTTTTATTCAGCTGAAAATTGGTATTTCAAAATTTGTTCTTGTTCCAAATCAAGTAACTATTTTTCAGATGATTTCCCATAAAGAAGGGGTTCTTTTAAATATCAACAAATTTGAAGTTTTTTGTTTAGAAATGCAAAATGGTTTCTTCTACTGCTTGCATAATTTGACAAGTCCATAGCATAGTATTTCATAGCATAATAGGTTCCTATTATGAAATATTAATGTTTTCTGTCTACATATGCCATATAATTCATTGAATCTTAGAATGTCCTGAATTGGGACAACCTAAGGGTGTAACCATATATACAAGAATGTTGTCCAAGTGCTTCTTGAACATCAGAAGCCTGTAGCCATGACCAGCTCCTCGAGGAGCTTTACCAATACTTGAATACTAGATTAATGAAGAATTTTTTCCAAATAGCCAATCTGAACTTTTCCCAATGTAGCTCTAAGACATTACTTTTCATCCCCTCATGGACACCAGAAATCAGAGATAGCACTTGCATCTCCACTCCCATGTGGAGATCTCCACTCCTCCTTATGGAGAAGTTGAAGATAGCAATCTTTCCCATCAGTCTCCTTTTCTCTAACACAACATCCTCAGCCACTCCTCCTCATACATCCTTCTAGCCCCTCACCATGTTTGTTGCCCTCCAGCCAGTCCAACTCCAGCCTCCAACTCTATACCCTTCTGATGTTGTGGATCTCAAAACAGCATGCAGGTGCAGGGCACACCATTGTTGAGTACAGTGCCACAAAGTCTTACCAGTCAGACAAGTGTATCTATGCTGTGCTTGATGCATTTCAGGATATAGTAATCCTCATGTTTCAATTCTAGCAGCCCCTTTTTTTAAATTTTCACTAAAACTATGCATCATTTACACAAAAGATAGGGTTCATCTCAGCTACATTTAGTTGTCTGAAAACTGGGAAATTAAGTCAACTAGACTTTATAGTCAGTAGACAGAAATAGGCATCTCTAAATTAAAATTCTTTTTAAATGGTTGTCACCATCATATTATGTACCAGTGTTAACTCTGCCAACAGAACAAGGCCTACAGTTTTCATGTTTTACTGTTCTTGCTAAGACACTGCTACTTCTCCTGTAATTATGTAAATATCGACATACTCTCACAGTTCACAAAGTTAAAACTTACAATCATTAAATATGATGGTATTTCTCTTATAAATAGATGAAGAAATAGCTCTACTTGTTTGGTGTAATTGAAACAGAAGAAGAAAGGTAATGCTTGCACACATTTTGTGTACAACTTCATTGATTTATAAACTATAAAATTGTACCAAATAGACCAAAAAAAGTGCATGTGAATATTTTTTTTTTCCACAGATGCAGTAATATGAAAAGATTTACATAATTGCCAATATACAAATGGTATTGGCATGTTAAGTTTTTCCATTCATATTTGTTTAAAGTACAGTTTGGATCCAGATTTTTATAGTTCATAGGAAATTATCTTATTTCACAAATGTGGCATAAAAGTGTTAAAACCAAATAGAAATGAATTTGCATTTTAGCTTAGAAACTCAGGGCATTTAAAAATCTGGTAGGAAGTGCTGGTTAAAAAAAGAGCATTTTCGATTGTATCAATTGCAAAGAATGAGACCTTCCAAAAACTGTGACCCTGATTCTTTAAATGTCTTACAATAACACATAAAACACAGCTTGTCATATAAGTTCCAAAACTTTAATTAGCCTTTAACATATTGTTTTCTTTTAAAATGTCCCTCTTAATTATTCATTTCAGTGAAGCAGACTAATTATGCTTCTTGGATAAAAGCACATTGGCTCATTAATCTTTCTTTTTCAGTGACATATAAACAGCAGCTACGATGAACAAGATAGCATTTTTTTAATTATGATTTTCTGCCTATAAAAGATAGAAAAAGTTTGGGATCCTGAGGGAATGCCAATGTTATTTAAAGATTATAGTTAAGATTGTAACATTCTTATGAAATATTGAGAAAAAATGAAACTAGACACCATATGCAATCACTTATTACTTCTGAATTTAACTGTCAATTAATTTCTGTCTTTAGCATTTTTCATGTTGTTGGCTATTACCCTAAGCCATATTTGCTTAAGTTTTCCCAAAGCATTGATAATAGATGCAATTGTCCAATATTAATTAAGAAATCTTTAGGACAAAAGAAAAAAAAAAACTTTTTACCGTTACTTCTTTTTTAAAATGAATGAGAAATAAAGAATTAATCATTCAGAAAACTACATTTAAAAGCTTCCTCTTTCTCTCTTATTTAGGTTTAAAACCACAACAGTCTTATTATCATTGCATTCTGCCTTATGGTTCTTATTTCCATAAAACTATGCTGCTACACATTATCACACTGGTTAACAAATCTGGTCCATTTCTGTTCTGTTTTTTATTACGGGGTTAGAGACCACATAAACTACTTCTGATCTGGGAAACTTAGTCAAACTGTTTAAGCCTTGTCTAGTTAGTGTGTATCAATTTATTGCATTAGTTCCTTATTTTATCTTCTTTTTTTTTTTTTTTTAATATGTGATCGTGATGTTACTTCAAACTGTTTCAATTTTTAAAATGGTTCTATTGTTCTAGGGATATCTGTAACATATTAACATACATAGGTATGTTCACTTTAATTAATTGAATGATAGGATGGTTTGGATTGGAAGAGACCTTGAAGATCATCAAGTTGAAAACATCATGCAATGGGCAGAGATTTCATCCACTAGACCATGTTCATCAAAGCCCCATCCATTCTGTCCTCGAATACTTCCAGGGATGGGGGGAGTATCCACTGCTTTTCTGGGCAACCTGTTCCAGTGTCTCACCACCATCACAGTAAAAAATCTATTCCTACTATCTCATCTAAACTTACTCTCTAACTGAAAGCCATTCTACCTTGTCATATCGTTACATGTCCTAGTAAAAATTCTCTCTCTGTCTTTCTTGTAGCTGCCTTTAGGTGCTGGAAGGCAGATATAAGGTCTTCCCAAAGTCTTCTTTAGACTGAACCTTCTCTCTCAGCCTGTCTTCATTGGAGGGACGCTCCAGCCCTCTGATCATCTTTGTGATGCTTCTCTGGACTTGGTCCAGCAAGTCCACTGAGGCCCATAGAGCTGGATGCAGCGCTCAGATGGGGTCTCATCAGACTGGAGTAGAGGGACAGAATCACCTCCTTTGACCTGCTGATCACATTTCTTTTGGTGCCCAGGATACAATTTCCTATCAGGGCTGAAAGCATGCATTGCTGACTTATGCCAAGTTTCACATCCATCAACATTCCCAAGATCTCCTTAGAGCAGTTCTCAGTCCATTGTCCAGCCAGCAAATATTTGTGATTTGGAATGCCCTGGTCCACATGCAGGGCCTTTCACTTGTTGAACTTCATAAAAAGAGCTTCATCTGCACAGGCCCACTCTCAAACCTGCAAGGCCCCTCTGAAAGACATCCCTTACCTCCATCACATTTATAACATCACAAATCTTGGTGTTTGCAAACTCGGTGGTGCACACAATCCAGCTGTTCATGTTGCCAAGAAAGATGTTTGAGAGTGCCTGCTCCAAATACTGACCTCCTAAGCAAAACCACTCATCACTGGTGTGTACGTTCCCTCTTGAGCTTTCACTGTGCACCTCCAAGATATCAGCAAAACTGCTTCCTATATATCATGCTCCTGTCCCCAAATCTTTTTAAAGACAAACTTGTTGCAGTTTCTCAGTGTATTCCTTGTAAAGGAGAGTCCAAATCTGGACACAGTACTTGAGAAGCAATTTCACACACAATACCAAGCAGAAAGGAGTAGCATTTTTGACCAGCTGCCTACTTGCTTGCTAATGCAGCACAGTATATCATTGGCCTTCTTTGCCAGGGATTACTCTGCTGGTTTTTATTTCATTTGTCACAGGAATACCCAGGTTACTATCACCTGGAAATCTGCTCTCTAGCCATTTGACAATATTGTGACTGTACAATATTGGAGTATGGGATTATTCCATTCCAAAAACATAACTCTGCAAATTTTGTCAAACTTCAGGAGATTTGGCTGCAAATATATTATGGCTGGCTGTGAGAATATTGCTAAAATCAAAGTAATTTACATACATGGTTCTCCCCCCACCCACACAGCCAGACATCTCACCAGTGAGGACCATCAGGCTGCTAAAGAAGCTTTGGTAAATACATGCTGCCTGTTCCCAATCTCCTTCTTCATGTAGGTGTAAATGACTTACAGCAGGATTTGATTAAAAATCTTCCAGAGTAATGAGGTAAAGCTGATTATAATTTCATTTCCGAGATATTTCTTCCATTTTTTTTTATTGAAAATAGATGTGAAATTTCCATTTTTTCACTTTGAGAGCAGTTTCACAATGTTGTCAGCTGCTGAAGATTAGCCCTCGTAGGCAGCTAAGCCCCACACAGCTGTTTATTCATTCCCCCACAGCAGGATAGGGGAGAGAATCAAAAGGATGAAAATGTGAAAACCCAGAGTTGAGATAAAGAGAGTTCAATAGGTAAAGCAAAACAAGGAATTAATTCACTGCTTCCCATGGGCAGGCAGGTGTTCAATGATGTCTAGGAAAGCAGGGCTCTGTCACATGTATGTTACTTGGGAAACAAATGCAATGACATCAAATGTTGTCCCCTTCCTTCTTCTCCTCCATCATTTATTGCTGAGCATGATGCCATATGTTATGGAATACCCGTCTGATCAGCTGGCTTCAGCTGTCCTGGCTCTGTCCCCTCACAACTTCTTGTACAACCCTAGCCTACTCGGTGGCAGGGAAGCATGAGAAGCCTACTTTCCTTGCTGGCCTCCTCTAAGATTCTGGCCCATAAATTCTCTAACAAACATCATCCACTCAGTAGCAAAACTGTGGATTTGTGCTGCTCTTTGCATACAGCACCATCTTCCCACCTGATTTTTCCTTGTCAGTTTTATCCAGAACTCCTATCATATTTCTCAGGTCATACGCATTCATATACTGTCACTTGAGATGGTTACATCTGTGACAATTGCTGCAGAGAAGTGTGAGAGCATCCCTTAACGTGCTCTCCCTAGGTGTTTCAGCCCTGCACCCCATTCTCCACTTTTGTAGTTTGGTCTTCATCCACCAACTAGCTTACTATAAATTCTTCCTTTAAATACTTTTTTAAAATGAAATTAAATGTATTTAATATGTATTTTTGTCTCACAATCTATTTTTTGATTTTTTAAATTTTTTATTAGTATAAACTGGCACTGATATGTATAGCACTATAACAATTCATACTATTTACACTCTGGTACCTGTATTTATTTAAGTTTTTGAACATAATTTAAATCTAGACAAGAAAATACATATCTCCTTGGATTTACCAAGTGTTGGCTGTTTAAGGCTCTTAAATATAAGTTTTTTAATGGATTTAGGAGCATTACTTCGTGTAAAATTTAAAAATTTTGGTTTCAACTAACTCCTCATCCTTGTCTTATTGCATTTACATATAAAAATTTTCAAAATTTTCTCCTTGTAAATGTGTTATCTTCAGGTAAACAAGTTAAACTGCTGTTAACTATTGATTGCACAGAGATTAGATTTTCTGACTAGCACTTTGAATGTCATCACTGGCTGCCAGATGAAACCTTTGAATGATTCTTTCACCACTCTTATGCATTTAGTAATTGTCCTGGTTTGGCCTTGATTGGCCAATTTTTAATATTGACACATGATTAAGCCAATGAAAAGTGTGAATACACCTTTGTAGATACACATTTTAAGACGAGAATCCCAGGAATTCTGGTTTCTGGTTTGGGAAGAGGTAACAGGGTGTGGGGCTGGCTGGCCCTGCTCCACCGCGGCCCTCGAAGCTGGGGGAAGGGGAAGCCATGGGGCCAGCGGGGGCTGGAAGAAGGGGAGGCAGTCGGAGCCTGGCGTGTCACAGCTAAGCCCTGGCCGAGATGCCAAGATCCGAGCCTCCACCTCCAGCGTGGCTGCTTCGGCCACAAGCAGCTGAGGCCAGCAGCAGCCCTGCAGCCCGTGCAGAGAGTGACCCGCAGTTGGAATTTAGTGCAGCAGGGTCCCCTTGAGATCCTGGCACAGCCCCCAGTGCGGCCTGAAACACGGAACAGTGACTGCTCCAGCCACCTGGCAGGGATCACAGGAACATCAGCAGGGCCTGGGTGAGATGTTAAATCATTCAGTGCCCAGAAGAGACCTCCAGGCCCCATCCTCTTATAAGTGAGACAAAAGGACAGCGTGAAGACAGGTAAAGACCCAACATGAAGGTACTAAGGTCAGTCAAGAAGGAGTAATGTCCCAGATGGAAGGAAGATGAAGTGCTGCTTTTTATTTTGGCTGAAAATCTCTTGTAAGCTATGGTGATGGACTATATTCCCTTTAAACTATGGAGAAGTATGGAGCAGATGGAAAGTTCAAATTGTAGACCTGAGCAGAGGAATTCAGTGCTAGAGTGAGCAAATGTTGAAGTGACTGTTATCCCATGAGAAATTTGAGCAGAGAGAAATGAGTGATGAGGATCTCTTGCCCTGAGAGAAGATGAAGAGAATCTTTGCTTTTGATCAGCTTATCCTTAAAATAAAAACCCTTTATGTCGACATGGCCCAGAGGCACAGTCATGAGAAGGCTGTTAACATGGGAGGAGTTTCACAAATGTGGATTTCCAGGTGGCTGCTCTTTGTGGAGATTGAAGCCATGAGAGAATTGTTTTCTTGTGGGGGAATTTTCTATAGCAGCAAGAGATACATCTCTTGCTAAATGAACTGAAGAAAGACTATTTTAGAGGTGGAAAACTGACTGAGAATTCTGGGTGTTGTTTCTGTATGTTGTCAGTGGGAAGGAAGGGAGAAGGACTGTTCTGACGGTTTTATTCTGATTTTTATTATTCTTTTATTATTTGTTAATAAATTTTCTTTATATCTTTCAAGTTTAAGCCTGCCTTGCTCTTGGCTGGAAAATTTCAAATTGTTAAACCAAAACCACTACAGTAATCCTTTTTTGAAAAGAGCTTTACAAACATGTTAGAAAAACTTTCAGTTTTTAAAATTATACTGAATAGATCAAACAACTTTTGTTTTTCATAATCATCAGCTTATTTCCTTTTACATTACATTCTTCACCATACAAATCTGTCTGTACAGTGATGTCAAAATTGTAAACTCAAACAAATTTTAAACATTTCTTGTATTATGACAGATTGATTATATTAAATATCAGAACAATGAGAATGTCCATCTCATCCAGCTTTAGAATCTTTTGTTGTACAAATAATTATGATTTATACGTAATTAATAACTAATTGCTGTTTGTTTGGATACACTTTTCCACTAACAAAGACAAAAAGAATACTCTTGAATTCATGTGACCTATATAAGGTACCTATTTTAGGAAGAAACAAACAATTTGTTAAAGATAATATATACTATAAAGGGAATTGAATGATGAAAGAAAATCTTGACTAGATGCAGATATTTATAGTGCAGATGACTAGTCTGACCAAGTCACTTTAGGCTTTCTTTCTGATTAATGAAGATAAAGAGGCAGTGGTATGCTTGAAGTTTAAAGACAGTAAAAAACAGCCCTCTGGGTCAAACATAGAGGACACTATCATCAATTCCACAGCCAGTGCAGATACAATGTCTGAAAGAATCAACTTGGTTCTTGGCCTCTGGGGCACTTACTGTGAAATAAAGCCATATCAGGTACTCGCATTATGTAGGCCTATATATGTTATGATTAGAACTGACTGACCTTCCACTAGAATCCTTGCAAAGAAGCAGAGAGATCTTTCCCAATGTGCGTCTATGCTTAAGTTTCTTTTGCCTTAGCTGCCGTGGCCTGAGAAATCTCCTTGGGTCATCTCACAGAGTTCTACTTCTTTGGGATCAGGCAACTGGATTAAATTGTGGGGATGAGATTCAGTTTAAGAGAAAATATTTGATATTAGGTGAGTACACATTGTCTAGATGATTTTCTTTTCTTATTTTTTTTTTTTAATTAAGAATGATCTAAAGAATACGATTAATGAAACTTCAAAAAGTGCAACTCAGTAACCTTAACATAGATGTCAGGAGCCATTTAATATAACAAAGCAATCCATCCTGGCTTCCAGATTCTTCTCAGAGAGGATATAGATTTAATATGCATCTTCATAATAATTTCTAAGCTCATGTATATTTCTCATATACCAGAAGACTTTCAATATCCATGCTTGGTGAGCCAAGGTCCTAAACTACCGACAAGATTGCAAATTTAGACACTTAATTTAGAGTTTTAGTTCTTTGTTAAGTGTGTTTTAATTGTGCACTGAAAGTAGAACTACTGTGAAATCCACACACCTCTAAGCCATGCCAGTGTTCACTTCTGTACTGACACAGTCATCCTGTCACAGGAGAAACATTTCCATTCTGTCTCTAGGGGTCCACAGAATGTATTATATACATACAGTGGGACTATCCGTAACTTGGTCTGTCTTACTAGGGTCTGCATGGTTATGGCACAGAAAGTATTCACCAAGGTCATTGAGCTCTTGCATTTCAGAAAGTGAATATTTCCTTTTATTCACAGATAATTTATCATCAGAAACAGAATTTATCAACAGAAACAGACAAAAAAAGCTCTAGATCAAGTTATGTGCCTTTCTTGCAAGGTTCTTGCAAGAAAGAGTTGTCTCCATGTGATTTGCAGCTTCATCTGGAAGTCTACACAAGGAGTTCTAACATGTATCTAGTAAGACAAGTCTAGGTAACAGTGTCCTAAGCTTGGTCAAGCAAATCTGGTAAGCTTACTAAGGCAAATAGTGACAGACTGATGGTTAGCATGTGCAATATAAGTGCATCATAAAGATCAGTACATGCAATAAATTAAAATATTTTTAGTTAACGGATATTTATTTTATACTAATTGAATTCTAGGAATAGTTTTCCAACATGTAAAGTTCTTGATGGTTCTTCATTTCTTGTGAGGCTAAGAGCTTTTTGATGTAGAAACACAGAGCCATGTTCCTCCACAATCTCCTAAGTAAGCCTGTTGACATTTTTTCCATATGCTTTCATACCTAAAGTAAAACAAGCAAACAAACGAAACCTCAAAATCCTCAAATTCAAAAAATCTCCCCAACTCATTATTATCAATAGAATTTTCACTTACATTTTAAGTAAAGACCAAGGAAAAAAAAATAAAGAACATGAAAGTACATTAGAATCCTAAACCCAGCAACCAGTAGTGACTAAAACAAAATTTTAAATGGAGCAGCTACTTGAATTATGCAGAGACTTATTTCACATAAATAAAATATTAGATTCCTTCTAGTCAAGAACTCCCAGAGAATTAGTTTATTTTTCTTAAAATGGTGATGGAAAGTAAAGCTAGACATCTAGGAAGCCTCTTTAATTCAGGGAAGACAAAGATTAGAAAATCTGAAATTATGTTTTTTCCATTAAAGTTTTATTTTAGTCAGAGGAAAACAGCATTTTGGAGGCATCTCTCCCTCTGCTAATTATTCAAAGAACCTAAATACTAGAGCCTTAGGACTTAATGCCTTATTTTCAGTTATCAGACAGCTATTATGCAGTCTTTGAAAAGGTAGCACTTATCCTAGACATAGTAAACTAATTATAACAGAGAAAAGAAAATTAACAATTCAGGAATCGCTTCAGAACCAGGCCATATGTAAAGAACAATTACCTAGCATGCTGTTATTAATACTCATTAATAGGAAAAAAAAATGTGTTTGTAAGCATTAGAACACTCATTTGTAGATTGACATCATGTTTACATCAGTACTTATACAACGTAGTTCTTCTATACATTGACACTAGAATCCTTGCACAGCCTATGGAATTTCATGGAAGAAGCTAGCTCTTCCCAGGGGCTATAGATGAAACCTTGCATATTTAGTAATCTCTTTTAAACTCCTTTAATTTTGTATTTAGTCCAAAACCAGCCAAGGATATAAAATTCTGTCCCTGTTTTTCATCTCTGCAGTGCTATGGCCAATGAGGACACCTAGCAATGAATATATTCAATTAAATCTGTACAAAAACTTAAACCATTTAGTGCAAAATTTTTTTAAAAATCTGGTTTTACAGATTCTTGAGTTTTGTATATTTTTCTACCACAAAATGAAGCACTGACTGGCGATATCTTAAGAGCTCGCATTAGTTGGTGGGTTTGCATGAGTTACCACAGAACTATTTAAGGATACTAACTCATGGCATATAAACAGTGTAGTCAGGTCAGCGGGGCTGTGTTTAGCCCAGAGCTGATACATTTCCAATTTCATAGCTAGTTCCTTTGTAACTAGCTGAGACATTTCTGCACAATACATAGCACTAGACTGGACATACCTGTAGGCTGTGGAACCAATGGTAAATCATATTTACTGAGTGACTGGCCTGATTTTCAGTGTGACTGAACCTCTTCAAATAACACTGGAGATTTCAAATAAAATTAAAGAAACTTTAAGCATAAATGCAGTTAATTAAAAATACAAAATTCCCTATATTATTAATCAAATAACTCTGGAGTAAATTCTAGTGAGAGTGAGGATATTGCTTGTTTTCTTTTAATTACAAATACGGTATTGTTTTTACAGCATAAACCAGCTACCTCTATTTAGAAATTCAATATCAATATGCCACATAAGAAATGTTAAAATATGGGTAAAAATTAACTAGACAATTACCTTATGCCTAAACTTCAGGTGCTTAGATGGATTTCTTGCTTCTGGTTGTGTTGATTTTTTTTTTTTTTTTTTTTAATTCAAGTGCTGTTTTCATCATATAAAATTTAATTAATATGGTTGTCTCTGGGTACTCCAGAGACACATCTGCAAAACTAAGTTTTAAGTACTTAAGTTAGACAGACTGGCTCTGTTCCATCCTTTCTGGGAAGAAGTAACAGACTATTCCCGTGATTTATATTCTAGCCATATGAGTAATATGCTTTTATTATACAGAAATATTTTTTTAGCCATTTAGTTTCTTTTCATTTAGTAATTGAAACAATTAGGACTTAAATAAGTACTTAATCAGTCACTTGCATGCTTTGGCAAATAGTTGACATCATCAGAATCAGAAAGACCATATAGATGCAAAGAGAACATTTCCAGAGACTTCAACCCTAGGAGATGCAAGACAGCTTTGAACAGAATTGACCCTTATTTAATCATTCTTCAGACAATGCTTTTGCTCTCTCATCAAGATGTAATACAACAGAGCTTTACCCTGAAAAAAGAAGTGAGAGAAAGAACAAATCAATTAATTGAAGTTGTTTTCATTCCTTGCTAAAACCACCCCTACCAAAAACTATCCATCACAGAAGCCTCTTAAAGCATCATCCTCAGCTCTTCCAGAGTTTACCGAGGTCTTGCGCCATTGCAGATCAGTTTGCACATGGACTATTTGTAGGTGCTTTTAAATTCCAAGTTTTAAATTATTAATTTTTCCCCTTTTTTAAATAAACTTTCCTAATTATATCTACTGTTATGTAAAGCCAGTTTTGTATTTTCTCTATTTTTTCTTTGAAACAGAACACACAGACATCTATTTACAGCAGATTTTCAAAGTTGTATCAATTTAATATTTCACTGAGAACTTTATTCAGGACCATGACTTTGCCAAACAACTAGAAATAAAAATACAGATACACAGAAAATTATGGTATATGCAAATATATGTCTATCGAGTGCACATACCAAGATAAACACATACACATACATAAATCTATTTCTGGTATAAATTATTTTCATTCCAACCCTTTAGGTTGATTTCTCTTTTTTTTTTTTAAGACAAATCACTTCTTCCTCAATATCACACAATATACAAAAGATGAATTTACTGCATTTAGGCAAGATTTTTAAAAGTAAGGTACAATAACTTTTGACATCCACATGAGAAATGTGACATTTTTAAAAAAACAAACAAACTTATATTTAGGAGTACCTGAAAGGTTTAAAAAAAGTTCTCTTTTTTTTCTTCAATAACTGTATTCACTTGTTAAATGAGTGATATTTTAAACTAATTATGAGAGAAATAGAAGAACAGTATATCCTCAAATTCTCTTCATATTGACTTTTATAACCTAGCTCTTTAGGATTCTGTTAAAATTAATTTTAATTTCTCACTTAATAATACTCCATCTATAACTGGCTCAAACATTTAGGCCCTCTGCCTGCTGCTAAGACCAATCCTGTTCACCATCCACTCTCCTCTGTCTATTTTCATGTGGCCACAAATGAATTTCATAATTTATTTTATCAATATGAAAGCAAATTCCAGTTTTTGTAAGATTTTCCTTTACTTGGATGAGAAAGATAATTTGACACCTTGCAGAAGTACAGGCACAGATACTGTAAAAGAAGGGCTCAGGCAGGATTTAGAAGAGAGGAGAGAAGATTCACACTGTGTTTTCAGCTTGGTGCAATCACAGGCCAGCCTCAAGTCAAATGAGGAGCTACATTTCATATCTAACAGCGACACTACAGTAAATATCCATTATAAACATAGATTCTTGATTTCCAGTTCTGTCACTGCTGTTAAGGTGTCGATTTACTTTAAGTACAAATATGTAACATGTTGACGCAACAAGATGGCAGTATTTCTTAGTCTCTACTTTAGTTTCATTAATATATTTAAATTAATTTAATAAGCAATATATGTAACAAGATGCTTTTCCAAAATCATTATGCAAAATGTTGCATATCTGTTAGGTGCTACTGAGGGAAGGAAATCTAACTGTTCCTTAGGCAGAAAATACAAGCATAATAAAAATAGTAAATATGAGCCTTTCAGCTTGAGACTTTGTACATTATTTTCTAGTTATGCTTTGCACATAAATACAAGCATGAGTTCTTATTGTCAATGCACAAAGATCCATTTTTCTCATGAGACTATTATGTACCTTTGGATTGGATTGGCATGGTAAGGTTTTGAAGAAGAGAAGTGTGAGGGGCAAGGTGTTTTTAAGATTTGATTTTATTTCTCATTATCCTACTCTGATTTGAATCTCAAATTAAACTAATTTCCCTAAGTCAAATCTGTTTTACTCATGATAGTAACTGATAGAGTGATCTCTCCCTGTCTTCATCTTGACCCACAAGTTTGTTGTATTTTTTCTCCCTTGTCACACTGAGGAGAGGGAGTGACAGTGCAGCTTTGGTGGGCACCTGGCATCCAACCAGGTGCAACATGCCACAACACTGTTTCGTAATCAAGCACAAAAAATATTCCTTTATTAAGCTTATTTCATTTTTCATATAATTATTCTTTTGTTCTTGAATCATAATTTTCTATGTAGTGTCCATATATGTAAATACTTTGTCAAGACTGAAAGGAATATTCAACCTAAATCCACATAGTTTCAGTTGCACATTTGAGAGACAGTAAGGGAAACATTAAAACAATGATCTGAACTTTTTTTCACTGCATATGAACATTTCTTCTTGCCATTTCCAGCACGGTTGCTTCAATGCCATACGACAGTTCCTCCCACTCAACAGATGTCACTCCCCAAACTACCATCTCACAGTTTCCTCTCTATTCCTGCAGCCAGTTGCTGAGGAATAAGCACCATCCTGCAGTGACATGCTCTGGTTGAAACCCATACAACTGGAAAAGCCTTATTAGTTTAGACTTAATGTGCAATTATCTTCCTGCTTTGGAGAAACAGGCTGCAGACACACACACGCACACATACCATATTGATAATATTTAAAATCAGACACTACTTACAGGTGTTAGCTGACATAAATACATTTTGCACATTCTTTCTGTGGTGACATCTCAAATCCCATATTTTCACAGTCAAGAAGTCTTTTAATTGGATGAACTTGTGAATATAGACCTGGTACTGAGCTAGGAAACCAATTAATTTTTTGTTTTTCTCATCAGTTTCTGCACATCAAAATATATCATTGTATATCAGATAATAATTCTAATTTGATATAAGAACATATGAATCTTGTACACTTTGCTATTGATATTTTTTGCTATTACTATTTGTTTTCTTATTGCTGTTTCCAGTAAATTTTTATTATCTCAATCCATGATTTATCTTTTGTGCAACCAGTTGTCCTCTCCAGCCCACCTCAGGGGAGGAGGAAGGACAGCAGGGACCAAGTAGTGTATGGTTTTGGTGGGAGCATTAAATTGGAGGATACCCTTCCTAAACCACAATGAGGGGAAAGAAAGCATTCAGCTGTACAGATATTAATAATTTATTGGAAGTTATAGCCCATGGATAGCTTTTGATGGCTTAGAAGAGAATTCAGATCGTCCACAGAATATTTTGAACTGGGGTCAACAGAAACAAACAAACAAACAAACAAACAAAAATGGCTGGTGAAGAATTTCTTGATTTTGGTCATATCTGAAAGCTGAACATTGAGCTATTTATTTCTGAAGCTGCTTTTTATAAACTTTATCCATGTGCAGTAGAAAGTTTGATTTTCTCCCCACAGTTCACAAAACAGTTGTACAAACTATGCTTAAGATTTATACAAATGACAACTTGAAAACAAAGGGAAAATACGGCATTACTCAAACTGTTGCCTTGAGACACCTTCCTCAAAGATATCAATATTTCCTGCTTTCTGAATGGAATCAACTTCAAGAGTTATGGAAGAACTTTTTAAGTTTTTCATGCATACTAGACGGGAAGGAAACAATCTTAAAATCATGAGTCCATATGGTAAGTGTGAATGGAAGACTTACATTTTATGGGTATCTTAAGGTCAATTTAAAATCAGAAAAACTTAGACTTTCTAATATGACAGATCTTACAGTGTGTATTGAAATCTGTTTTAACATGAAAAGATGTAAGGAACAGTCACTCATTCAGTTTAAAGCCAGCTATTTTCTATTAGCCAGTTTTTCACATTCATCTTTAAGATCAAGACAATTTGTTACAGAATTTAAAAAAAAAAATCACATATACTAGCATGAAGTCAGTGTTTGATGGATTCCTTTGATTAACATATATTTGTGGCATGTACTTTAAAACTTAAAATTCTCTAAGTAATGAATATAATCTCTTGAGAACACGTAAGGTTATGTCATAATCAAACTTGTTTCTTTTCAAAGAATTACCTTTATTCTTATCATCAGTTGTTTAATATTTCTGATACATTTATATTGTCTAAATATTTCTTCAATCAGTAAATTATGCTTATCTTCAAGCACAGAGATAAATGAAGTATCTGTTATCTGTGTATCTGATTTACAAGGCTATTTAGTTATTCTTGTTATGAACACAAGACGACTACATGGTCCTTGGGCCAGATTGGATGTTCAGTCTTGTGTCAATAAATATGTGTAGGGTCTAGGAATCACTAAACACTCTTGAGTGCATTTTCTGTTTCTAACCTAAAAAAATTGTAATTTTTTTCCTGAATAAGCATTTAAATTTAGCTACTAGAGAATGTAGACTAGGTATAAACTAAATAGAGTACAGGAATTAATATTAAATGGTTTAAAATAATATAAATGGTCACTTTGGATCATTGTTTGGTCTTTTCATATGTTTATTTGGATTTATAAAACCAAGATATGCAAGAAATATTGCTTAACTCCAAAATGAAACTCTGAAGTTTGATTAAAAGCTCAGGCAGGCCCAAGCAGATATGTTTTACTTACTCATAAATGAAGAGAATTAACATTTTCAAAATTAACTCTTACAGTTTCTGATATGTTGGTGAACAGTATGGAGAGAAAAGGATTGCAAACTGGATGATTCAGAATTACTGTCACAGGTTGAGGTCACTAGAGCAAGCTACAAAGTATTTAAAAGGTTCAAGGCCATAAAACAATACCTACATGGCAGTGTGCTAAACTATAGGTTGGACTTGATGATCTTAAAGGTCTTTCCCAAACTAGTTGTTTCTGTGAGTCTATGATCTGTCCTTCTCACAGAGCTTGTAATCAGATAGCTCAGCCAACTGTCTGAAGTAATATGTCAGTGTGGACATACTGGAATTTTCCTTAGTTCTCTGGTAAGGTCAAAATTTCTCTGGTGATTCACGTAAAGCCTAGGGACCTTCTAGTGGTCCTTGTGTTCATAGGCATTAAGGTGTGGGAGAACAAAAACTGTTCAGACAAAATTAATTGTTCTGATCTCCAAAAAAAAAAAAAAAAAATTAGATTGCAAGTGTATATTCTAGATAGTTTTAAGGCTTGTTTCTGAGGGTGTAGTTGTAAAAAACTGTACCTTTGAAGAATGGCTGGCCTACTTGTTTATTTGTTTATTTGTTTGTTTTGGTTTCTTATAATTTTGAGAAATTTTATAAGACTAAAGGAGACAAATTCTCATATGATTCACTTTATCAACTGATGGCAAAAGCAATTAAAAATGCAGGGCTTTGCTACAAAATAAGTGAACACTGTAGGAAAGGGGGAGAAAAGGTAAGCATTACAAGTAATATTAGGGAATAATGTCCCAAAGAGTCTATTTTAGGTTGAACAGGAGTGTGGTAGTAGTGCCTGGTTTAAAGTGAAGTATTTTGATTTCAGAAGGAAGTGACATTGTTGACATTATCTGTGAAGTAGACTTGATACCTAAAGAGATCATGAATTTAAACAAAATCTCTAAAATTCCTTTATTACTGTATCCTTTCAGAGTATTTTGGAAGCCCAGTATCTTGGATTAAAAAGAAAAAGATGTATAGTTCACAGTCAATATGTAATTTTTCATTATAAATCTATGAGAGCTTATTTTTTAAAGTATGAAGAAGTGGGCTTTCTTTAGGAATGATTTAGTTCTTTCATAAAGTTAAAAAATTTATTACACTATTCTAATGCATTTGTGCTGTTAAAAGCTCTTTGGATTTGTTTAGTTGGTTTCAGTTTAATTGGATTTTCATTCAATTAAAAAAAAAAAACAAAACATGAAGGATTTGTGTAAAAGCTCAGTTATATCTGAACAATTAACTATCTATCAACTTGTCAACTGGATTGCTGTGTTGTGTACATGGTAAAAATTGTAAGTAGATGGAGCAAAGATTTCAGTGGACAGAAAGTCAAAACATGAGATAAATGTCTAGTCATGGAGGCCTACATTTTGTGTATTTTAGAGAACAGACATGAAAAAATCATTGTTCTTTTTTCAGTGGTGATGTGGAAACAATTGTCTCAGTCTTCCTATTTGTAATGAAAAAAGAACTTCTTTATCTCTAAGGTTAAGTACAAATTCTTGGTCTTAAACTATTTAATCCTTTATACTCTGCAGTATTTACAAAATTTAGATATAATGGTTTATTTTATAAATTGCTGTGTTCTATTCATTTCTGATCTTGTCAGGTTTTCAAGAATTGCAGATTTAGAGAAGCAGAACTTATATGTAGCTGGTTCCATACTATGGAAGTAATACTGTGATTATTACTTCATTAAAGTCTAACTAAATTTTGACTGTGTTACTTATAAAAAAGATAATTATATCCCTTTTACTGTTAGAACATTAGCATATTGAATGGGAATTGTGTTTTTCTGGATGCTTCCAAGTGTAACAAATCATATAGTTAATTTAAAATAGAATTATCACAAACTGTGTCTCTGCAAAACTTCTTTTCCTTTTGTTTTTTTTTTTTTACTTTTGTGTATGAATGGCATGTGTCCCAGTTTAGGGCAAATTTGGGAGAAAACCTCCAAAGGGGTTTCTCTGGAAAACAAATTTAAGCAGCCCCTCCCTTAACTGGTTCGAGAAAAAGATTTTCTTGGAGAGAGAGGAAAAAACTGTTTATGTAACAGGCAAAGCACTCCTCAGCACAAAAAAATGAACAATACTAAACAACAAAACCTCTTTCCTCTCCGAAGAGATGACAAATTCAGAAAATCTCTTTCGTGGGTTGTAGCTAGGCTCACTGTCTCTTATGAGTCCCTCTGGTGTTCGGAAATTCTGTGGCCCAGGCCAGGTCCCAGAAAGCACATTTGCACATTTCCAAAGTCCTCATTTTGGAGTATGTCTTCTTGAGTCTTCTGAGTCTTTATATAAACTTTAACATTGGTTAGCAGACGGATGTTTCCATCTGTCATAATTCCCAGAGAACTATGGCTTTAATGCTGAAGTATTTGGCTCTCCAGATTGATTCCTTCTCACAGTTCAGGTTTAGGTTATTAACAAGACATCAAGACAGGTAAACTTCAATTAAGAAACTGGGAAAATTTGTTGACTTATCCATATCTTGGTCTTATGTTTCTTGTTCCCACTTTTTTCAACAATTCCCTGTTTAAACAGCTCACTGTCACCCTTCCTAAACTCTCTTCTGTGTTTCCGTGTCAGCTGACTTGATAACACAAAAGATGATGAAAAACTAGAATATAGAGTATGCTGGTTTGGAAAGGTATTCACAAGGATCATCAAAGTCCAATTTCTGCCCCTGCAGAGATGTCATGGCTTAGGAATGGTATTCCCCAATTTAGTTTTCTTATTGATATCCACGTGCCTCTTGCTCGCTTCCCCCTACCCCTTCCCTTAAGGAGAATTGGGCACACAAAAGGCAAGATCGCAGGCTGAGAAAAGAACAAGTTACTGGAAACAACACAGAGATAAGAAAATTAATAGTAATAGTAACACTATAAATAACAAAGTGTACAAGAATCACATGTGATTTCTTGGAACCAGTGTTCCCGCTACCATATTTACTCAACCCAAAGAAACCCCTTCTACCTGGAAAGAGACTGCCTCCCCTCTGCCTCTGGCATTGACAAGAGGTGGTATAGAATAACTTCCATGTCCTAGCCACGCCTTCTTTCTACAGCAAAAATTAACCCTGTCCTGGCCAGAAGCAGGACAACAAGACAGCCCCAAGAATCACACCATGTGCCTGACAGGTTGTTGTAAACATTTCTTTAACTCTGCCAGGCTTGGTGCCATGACCACTTCCCTAGAGTACCTATTCCAGTGTTCAGCTACCCTCTGGATGATGAACTTTTTCTGACTATCAAATCTAAACCTCCTCTGTCACAGCTGCATGTTTTACCTTGGGTCTTATCATTGGTCATAAGAGAGAAGAGATCAGTACCTTTCCCTCATGCAGAAACTGTAGATGAAGAAGAGGTCTCCCCTCTTCTCCACGCTGAACAGACCAAGTGACCTAAGCCACTCCTTGTATGGATTCCCCTCTAGGTCCTTCACCTTCCTTGTGGCCCTCCTTTGAACACTCCCTAGTAGTTGTATAGCTTTCTTATATTGTGGGACCTAAAACTGCGCACAGGGACTTGAGGTGAGGCTACGCTAACACAGAGTGGATCAGGAAAATCACATCCCTTGACCAGCTAGTGATGCACCCCAGGGTACAGCTGACCCTTCTGGCAGTCATATCACACTGTTGACTAAGTAGAATGGGACTTAATGTTAGAAGAACCAAGATTTGAATAGTGGAGACTAGTAAGTTTATAAAAATAGTGGTATATGGAGGCTGAAATACTACTGAACAAAGTGAAACCCAGCTCCTGACAAATGATGTTTTTGAGATGTTTTTTCCTCTTTTTATTCTTGCAGAATTGTCTTCTGCCATTTAAGACAGAACAGAAAGCCTTTAAATATGCTTATAGAAAGCCAAATTATTTCATTACCTTAACATGATGGTTTTTATGTAAAATAAAGTAACAGATGGTAAGGTGTAGGTATAGAGACAAAGGACTTTGCCAATTACTTATGAAGAGGTGAAAAATGAGCAAATCTGCATAATTTTTTATATAATAAAAAGGTAAAAAGCAATTTCCAGACTGATTGGAATAGGATGCCATTAAAATTGCTTCTTAAGGGAATTTTTTAAGTGCCTGTTTTTCAAAATGAAGTGCCTGTAATTCATTGGCATAGATAACAGCTGTACTGGCTTCTGTGTGTAAATTCAGTCATATTTCCATTCCACAAATTTCAAAATTTTCATAAGTTATATGGTTTATGTAACTTAAAAGCATCAGAAATGCAATTTAAGGTCTACTACTCATAAGACTTGAAAAAGGATTAACATCAGCAAATTTATTTTCTAAATTTTGTTGTCATTGTGTATCATACCTCTTCTAAAATCATCTCCTTACTACAATAATTTCATTATAAATTAACTGAGAATAAAATCCAGCTGAATAAATTATCATAAAAAAAAAAACATAATAAAGAGATGCATTGTAAAAACATTTCTAAAATTAGAATTGTATTCATAGAGAAAATATGGAGTTTATTTATAAGGACATTTCACCTCTTTGTACATATCCTGACAGAAAAAGCATCAAGTATTCTGTTATGAATTTATGTGGATCTATTTAGATTTAGTATGATTTTCCTATTATCAGTGTATGTAAAATATTTTACATAACTTGTCACAATGTAAAATATTCTGACATACATTGCGCCTCAAGTCATGTTGTTATTCTCAACACTATATACTGTGTGATACAGCAAAATTAACATACTATTAGAAAAAACTTTAGTTTGTTTGACTTCTTATAAAATGAAAATTTTGACTCTCACTGGTGCTCAGTTCATTGAAATTGAAACTAACACATCTTTGAAACATCTCAAGCAACAGTCAAATTTAATATGCAGATGGCTTTATGAATGACTGCCATAAATACTCAAAGTGGTGAGGCAAACTTTTTCCTGCAAATGCAATCTTCTCAGACTCTGCAATGTTTAATAGGCTATTACTCTAGCATACTGTATTTAGTGTTACCATCTTCTATGTTGCAAGCTTAAGTCTTTTCAGAGTAAATATTCCTTTGACAGTCTGTGGACATTATAGCACAAATCACTGCTGTCACTGAATAAGTTAAAAGTGTTGAGTGCAAAATATTAAGTAATCTAATGTGATTTTAACATTTATAACTTTATAGAAGAGCATACTTATAAGTGTCCTGATAAACTTTTGCAAATGGAGTGATATGCTTCACTAGTAAGAGAAGTAACAATATACTTTAATAAAGAAGTGAACTAATTAAGAAAATTCAATCATAAATGCAACAGTGGTTCAACAAAATTGGATGGGAAGGTACATTTGATCATTTACTGCATAGAGGTAAATAGACATAGAGAGTCACATAAAGATGTCAGGGACAACCTTCTGTTGAGTCATGAGATTCAGAAAGAATCCACCTTTCCCTTCTCAGAGAGGAGTTAAGGTGCGCACTTAGTCTGAGGCTTGGTCAACAGTTTATGTCTAAAGGAGTCTCTATGCACAATAAAACCTATAAATCACTTAGCTAAGATTTTAAATTTTAGCACACTATTAATCACTTACCAAGGGTCTGTTGGAGCGGGGAATTTCTCAGCCTCTAGGAGTTACCTTGAGAGGCATCCCTACTCAAGGTGAAGTCCAAGTGTGAGGCCCCTGCTATGCAAGAGAGCTCAGCAGTCCCTGAGCGTGTCATCATCTGCAAAATAACATGATTGACTTATTTGTGTACTGCCAAGACATCTGAGTCAATGTTCTAGACAGCCTTTGTTGCCATCTGTCCCCCAAAGTCGATGGCAAGCTGGATATGGCTGTCAAAACACTTCTGATGATTATGGCTTAAGGAAGGGGCAGGGGGAGAGAGGCTCACTGTCACACTACAAGCCATGAGTATAGTGAATTGATTTTACCTTCAGAGGCTGGTGGTATGGCTACTCTATGCATAAGTTATGTGTGTTTCGAACAGACACAGTCAGAAACTGAGGCATAGATATTTCACCTAATATAAAGAACCTGACATACTGGATGCACAGCTTTTACCTATTCATTAATTTTAGTCTGAGAATCTCTCTTAGCTCTCATAAAAATCTTTCAACCTTTACCTGTCAATCTACTTCTTCCACAACCAGCCAGGTCTCTTCACTCAAAACTTGTCAACACTTTTTAAAGTTCTCTTCTAATCTAAGTCTTAGAACAAAGAGAAATTTTCTAAAAGTATTTTCCTTTTTCTATTCAGCAGCTGCTTAATTTAAAGCAATTCAACTATCTTTACCTAATAAAGGGCTATGAAAAAGTTACCACAGTACCCTTTGAATGAATAGTCTTGAACCACCCAAATGTTTCTAGGCTTCAAGAGAATAGAGATATTTTTTTGGTACATCTTTATTTTAATGTGTCTTTAATGTGTCTTGGAACTTTCTTTGCAGTATCTTAATGAAAAGTGATAGGTAGCTTTCAAGCATTTCAATATGGAGAGAAATGTATCTGGTATGTTCAGAATTTGCCTCCTCTCTGAAACTTCTATATTGTCCTTTACTCAAAGCTAATTATGAAATTGGAAGCCGTAATAATTATTTACTTTTTCCAAGCACCCAAAATTACTTGGGAATGTTAATACCTTAGCTGTCCTTACATATCTGTCTACAGCTGTCCTGGAAAAATTAGTAAAGTTTGCGATCTATTTGAAATAAATTAAAGGATAACAATCTAATTAATGCAAATCAACATAATTTTCTCAAGAGTATGTCTTCTAAAAATGGTTGTTTTGGGAAAGAAATGTAAGGGGAACATTTATGTACTTAGAAAATTTTCAAAGGAGTAATTTTAAGGATCCTAATTCAAACCAACAAAGAATATTAGTTTCTGCTATGGGAGTGATAAATATTTAATGTATTATTTATAGTGAATAAAAAATTATCTGTACTACTGCAAGCATATGGATAGGATCATCTCAATATAAAAAGCACTGGATAAATTGGAATATAGGAAACATTGAAAGACACGAAAAGGATTTCAAAGAAAATTTAGGAGTTTTCTGATTACTTGATGACATATATATATAGATGAATATCACATGTATTTAATATTTAATAATTTAATTAATAACATGTATGTACTTGAATCTACCAGAGGAATGAAATGCAAATCATGCATCTGCTTCGACTTCAACAAAGCACTTGATATAGCACCATCTGGAAAACTACAGGTCAGATGAGAAAAGATAAGAATTATTAGAACAACAAAATTATCAAGGTTCTAGTTAAAGGGGAGAAGACAGAAGATATTATTTATATTAAATATATTATGAAAGACAGATGATATAATGTTTCTCAAAGGTCAGGTTGGTAATACTCTTATGTGAAATTAAAGATTTTATGTATGAATAAGGAATACCTCAAAGAATTTTACCAGTGTTGCAAATGAAAATATCATTGTAATCCTAGAGAAAATAAAGGCTCATTCCACACAAGTGCTGCTTAAATAAGTAAAAGTAATCAGAATAGAATCACTGAAGAAAATACAAACAAAGGAGGAAATAACTTCTTCCAACAGTGTTTGCTTTTCTGTTCTATAAAATAAAACCTGTTACTTTGACTTTCAATGCTAATTTTGGCTAAGATATTCGTCTTTGTGTTGCAGAAAGTTACTTGTACAGATGTGTACATTTCACTAACTGGTGAGTAACTGAAGAATCAGTTCTAGCTGACAGACTAGTATCTTCACAACTTTAATGTTGTGAAGATATGTTTTTTTTAAGAATTATCTATTCATACTCCCAGGAGAAAAATTGGGTGAATTATGGTACCAAAGAGATAGACTTAATAATTCAGCATCTGACAGTATGAAATTTTGTGGTTTGTAACTGAAAAATAGTAAGAAAGATCACTGACAACCTGAGGGCAGAAATTCAAGCTCATTGAAGGAGCTGTATCAAATTCAGTCCTATGAGGTACTGATATGTCTCAACTGTGAATAATGCAAACGGTGTCCTAGGGTTTGTTAGCTGAGTTAGGACAATATTAGTTCTATTATACAAAATTCTGCTGAGATAGTCTCTGAAATATGTGCTCTGGTCTTTCATATTGAAAGGGGATGGATTTAAACTGACAGATGGAGAGAGCTTCTGTGATAATGTAGAAAATTGGATGTCTATTATATGAGAAGAGATTGGAAGCACTAGGCTTGGTTACTCTGGTGGCAGAAAGGTAAAAAAGGGATAAGGTTATAAATTCATCAAAGGTTATAGACTAGGTAAGGTAAAGGGTTGGTAAATGAACAAATGGATACAATGAATATGTTTTACTTGAAACTGAAGAATGCCTAGTAATTCTATGGAATGTATGGAAGCCTAGCTTTCACAATGTGTAATAGGAGAAAACCCAAAACTTAACAAAACAAAGATTAAATAGATTTTTATATTTTTTTAAGGATTAATGACTGCAATTCCTGCAATAAAAGAATCCATTTCTATATGAATGTATTGCATGAACAATTAATTGGTCATATGTACTGAAAGACATAAATAGATATTAAATATATACATTGAATATAGGTCTGCATGACTTTAAATATTTGGTCAAACAGCTGGAAATATTAATCTGAATAAATGTCACCTTGATTTTTCAGGTTTTCCTAATGCAGTTTCTAACTTGTTTTTTTCACAGTAGCTAGCTTCTTTCTCACGCTCAAAAGTGTCCTTATCAGAAGTCTGTTTGATAAGACGAGGTTGTTGTTCATACT
>JAWWMU010000001.1:69094482-69106179 GCA_035048155.1 Cinnycerthia olivascens | reverse complement strand
ACAGTTGTCTTGACCAACGGGATGGGAGAGGTGTCAGCCTTCTTCTCCAATCCCTAGTCTGTGTGAAAATACTATAAATATAGAATCAGATGTTTAATAAATATAGCTCTCACTTTCTCAAAAGAAGGTGTCCGTATGTGTCCTTGCATGTCCCACAGCGACAAATAAATGATTTGTTATGGAGTCAGTTGCAGGCCTGGGAATAGCAGGTTCTACTATGTGTACAGAGTGGAAAGAACTCTCTTTTTTTGCAGTTCTTTAAAAAGAGATCTTCAGTTTGTCTCTAGGTTAGCATGAACCTAGACACTAATCTTTAGCTAAATGAATTAATCTAATTCTCAGCTGTCTTCATTTGGTAAAATGAATCTCACCCATAAACTGTAACAGGCCTGGGTAATGAAAAATAGTTGTCACTAGCAGAGTCTCTCAGATTACTTAGGGAAAACTGCAGCTTAATACAAGAAAGTGGAAGGGAGAGAGACTAAGGCTGTCTAGAAGTGGTGACTGGACCTGAAAATGAATGAGATTTATTAGAGAAAAATAAGGAGTGCGTGAAGAAGATAATAAAAGTTCTCAGTTCTATGGCAGTGTGAAAATGAAGCATTAGTAATAGTAAGAAAATTATGGTAAGATAACTCCAGGGACATATTTTGGCAAAGAAAAAAAAAACATAAAACACCACAACAAAAATCCTCTATACTCATAGACAATGATAACCAAATATAATGTAGAAGCACTTGAGAAAAGTTCTGGTTGACCAACATGCATTGTGATAGACTGTTAGATTTTAGGGTGAATATATCCATGTCCAGAGTCTGATTTTTTCCCTAATATATATAATCTGCTACTAGTCCCTAGCTATCTGTTTTCTGTGACAATTCTTCAGGATTCATTCAAAATTCATATTGCCTCTTTCTTCTGCTCTTTCAGCTTATACTATTGCTATTGAAGGCTCAGTTCTCAAGGTCCTTGGGGTCATTCTGGGTGGATTTTTAGTGAAGCTCTTGTTCTGACATGAATAGAAGCTAGTGAATGCATAGGAGGGGAAAAAAAATCTGAATATTAAAAAGCAGAAAAATAGAGGCCTTAATAAAATGTAAATACTGCTTGTGTAAGAGAGGCATCTCAAAAAATGTGATTTTAATGCCTTAGCCCAGGCATTTTGTTTAATTTTAGTAACACCCTTGGACATATCTTCCAGTTCTCAGATGTCTTAGGTGTCTGTGACAGATGTACTCAATCCCTTAACCAAACCAGCAGTAGTTCGACACAGGTTTCAAAGGAGGTAAAGGCATGAGCTGCAGCCAGTGCAAGAACTCCTCCAGTTCCACTTGTTTTCTGAAAACCTACAAAGGAGCAGAGTGACACAGTGAGCATTGATGCACGTGTGCTTGAGGAAGAAGAAGCAGAGACATGTTGTGAACTGACTGCAACCCGCATTCCCTGTCCTTGCAGTGCTGTGGGGCAGGAGGTAGAGAACTCGGCAGAAAAGTGGAGGCTCGGACAGGTGGGGAGAAGATATTTTAAGATTTGGGTTTATTTCTTATACTCTACTGTGCTTTTACTGGTAATAAATTAACCTAATTTCCCCAGGCTGAGCCTGTTTTGCCCATGATGTTAACCGGTGAGTGATCAGACCCTGTCTTTATCTTGACCCATTAGGTTTTCATTACAATTCTTTGTCTCTGTCCTGTTGAGGAGGAAAGTGACAGAGTGACTTTGGTGGACACCTGGCTTCCTGCTGGGGTCAACTCATCACAATATAGAAGTCCTAATAGACCGGTGTATGTAGAGATAATACTCTATCAGCTTCTCCTTAGCTTCACAACCTTGGCAGATGGCACAATTGTTATACTGGATGGTCCAAAATAAGTTTTGAAAACATTATGCACTTTCTGATGTGTGTAAGTTCATGTGATTTCTGAGAAAGTGCAATTATATCTAAAAAAAGAGTGATATAATGTAAAATATATGAAAAACTATGAAGTAATGTTTAAAACAAAAAAAAAAAATTCAAAAAGCTTCCATGTTTTAAAAATATTTTAGAATTTTGTAATAAGATTTTGTAAAACAAAAGACTCCTTTATCTTTTGTCTCTAGAGAGACCATCATCACAGTATAAATTTATTATATATTTGCATACATCAATATCTTCAAGATCTTGTTGCATGTCAGCTTGCTGTAAAAACAGATCTAATATGATAAACTGAAGTATTTGATATAAAAGCCTATCAGGAAACAAATGTATTAAACCAGGTTCATCTAACACTCGTTAGGTCTCTGAAACCTTCAAAGGGAATGAGATCACATGTGAGCTGCAGAAGACCTGCACTGGCTGCAGGTGGGCAGAATATTCAGCAGCATCACAAACAGTATTAGATTCTCCTGTGTAGGCAGCAGAATCAAGCCCCTGGTATGCAACCTGAGATGAGCTGAACCGTTCTCTAGGCTTCTCCCACTGTCCTGATCAGATTTCCGTTGACTATAGTCTCAAATCAGACACTTGGCTCATGTAAAGACATTTAAGTATAGATATATAAAGCCATTCGAGAAAAGACAGATAAAACTATTGAGCTGAACCCAACACCTGAAGCTCATTAGAATTCAAACAGAAATGTAGAAAACCAGAATTTTTAATATTAAAGAAATGGTTTTTTTTAATTCAGATTTTCAAATCCATTTTGCATGCACATGTAATTTTTATACTCTGAAGATAATAATTTACAAATTATGACCAGTGCCATATATTTTAATACTTTTTGCTGTTTATCCAATCTTTACTTGTACTACTTCATGACTTATTTCTCATTAACATTTCCTGTAAAGAAGGCATTCATATGCCATTACTGCCTTTGAGAATCATATCTCAATGCTTTTCTGCAAGGAAAAAAATTGCAGTTAGCTTGGCTTCTAAAAATCCTGACAGTTATAACAGAATTTTTTTGTCATGATAGCTAAGTTTATTAAAATAATGAAGCCCACATCTACAGTATACAATAATTTGGTCTGTGTAGAATTTCATTCTAGTTATATATTATGGTTTTAATGATAAAATATTTTGGATTTCAGCAGTAGTGTTAATATTTCAAAGTGGCATAAATATTTCAGAAGATGGCAACTGCTATCTTTGTGATCTGACAGCTAAAAACAATCAGTTCAAAACAAGATAAGCCACATGTTTTACATGATGCTAAGAAAAACTTATAATCATCAAATCCCCAGGTGGTTCAGGTGCCCTAATTTTAATAGCTGAACTCTACAGGGGTTTGTCTTTCAAAGTATATGTTTTAGGCAATATACCTTTATTTTTAATTTTTTTTCTCATATGACTTAGAATCAGAATCTTTTTGACATGATAGTAACAAAACAAAACAAAGCAAAAGAGCAACAACAACAAAAACAAAACAAAATAAAAAGACAACAGACATTAAAATAGGCCAAAATTAGCACTAAGCTGCAGCTTTTGAAGATGTCAAATACAGTAGGTCTTACACCAGAACTATCCAGGGAATGTATGGATAAGTTTAAGTCATCTTTATCCTCTCATAAGAGAATGTTATAGGTACAAAAATTGTACACAGAATCACAAAACCACAAAGTTTAGAAGTAAGCTCCAGAGGTCATTTAGGTCCTAGATGAATCTTTTGCACAGAGCAGTTAAAGCAGATTTCTTTGAGCTATGTGCAGTAACGTTTTGAGTATTTCCACAGGTAAACATTCCACAGTTTCTCTGGGCAACCTATTCCAGCATTTAATCACTTTCATATTAAGTACTGTTCACTTTTTCCTTGAAAAATTTCACAGCATGTTCTCTTTTCAGGCCCAGTAGGGAAATGATTGCTTTTTCCTTAGCTGAGATATTTACAAGTATTGAAAAACAAGGTCACTGAAAATTACTGATTTACTTGTCTCTCCATAACTATTCAGTGTCTTCATTGCTATTAAAATCAGAATTACCTCAGGTTTATGAAGAACAATGCCTGTATGGAAAGAAAGGGGATCATTAACGTTGCAAACTCCAATAAATTAAGTTGATCCTCTGGAAAATGCATTTCTTAAATTTTTATACATGGTTATCATTTTCTTGTGTCTTCTGGTAAAATGTTTTGGGTTCAGAGCTGAGTGAATGCAAGATTAGGAGACCAGTGCCAGAGAAGTGAAAGAACCAAATATGTGAGAATGACCAGCAGACTATCTTATTTACCTGCCTAATGGTTCACTTCTTCATTGTACAAAAAGAAGCAAAAGAGAACAGGATTTAAGCTCTTAACCTACTTTTTTCCCCTTGTTTTTATCTTCAACTATTTTTTTCTTTCTCTTCATTTTCATTTCCATTCTTACTTAGATATATATGTGTACTTATTATATATTAATATCAATTTGTCTCTATATACTAAACCAAAATAAAACTAAAACCAACTTTCCATTATTAATCTGTGATGTTCTGTTTTCATGCTTTAATCAAACTGAAGAATAGATGTAGGAAATGCAAGGCAAAGGTTAGCATCTCTATCCTATTATAGCTGTAGTCACTCGAGACAAAGAAAGTGTATCTTTTAATGCTCTTCATCGTTTTTGTTTTTTTTTTCAGCTTAATGCAGTCTTTTTACGTGGCTTTCAATAATAAATTTGTTCAAACTCTGTATGTTCTCTAAAGATTTCTAAATGTAGTAAATATTTCAAATACCAGTACCCACAACCTGAACTGTGTCAGCCAGAGTTGTAAGGTAAATGTTTGGTTCAAATCTTACAAATAATGTTTGAGTTAACAAACCTTTATTAATTTCCTAATATTTTTTCACATTCTGAAGGTACTTCTATTGTGTATTTAAATATCATCTCAGAACAGTGAAATATCTGCAGCTTCCACAGGAAAACAGCACTGGTCTTGATGATCTAAGTGCCAAAAGAAATCTATAATAACACATTTGTCTAGGGCAACAAAGCTGGCAAAGGGTCTAAAGCATAAGTCCTATGATGAGTAGCTGAGGGTCCTGGGGTTGTTTAGGCTCAAGAAGAGAAGGCTCAGGGGTGACCTCACCTTTCTTCTGAAAGGAGACTGTAGCAAGGAGGGGATCACCTGGCAAGCAGTGACAGGACAAGAAGACAAAGCCTCAAGCTGTGGCAGCAGAGATTCAGGCTGGACATCAGGAGAGATTCCTTCATGGAAGGAGATGTTAAACGTGGGAAAGAACTGCCCAGGGAGCTGGTGGAATCACCATCACTGGAAGAGTTTAGGAAAAGTCTGGATGTGATGCTTATTGCCATGGTCCAGTTGACAAGATCGTGTCCAGTCAAGAGTTGGACTTGATGATCCCACAGGTATTTTTCACATGTGGTTCTGTGGTTCTCACCTTCCCAAAATGGGAAGTTATTCTTTGTAGTATTAGATATACACACACCTGATCTGTACGACGTCAATTTCATTAAATAAATTTGCTTAAATAAACCTGGAATGTTTTTCAGCCCTGGAAATCATCACATACAAATATCTGGCTGCAGACAAGGAAAAGAAAATCTTACAGAAAAATAAAACTGTTTATCTTTTAAAGACTGCAAAACAGGTTTGAAACACAGTTTGTCAAGGTGTTTGACTAGTAAAGTAACTGAAATTCATCCTACCTCTTCCTTTTTCTTTTAATACATTTAGTTTTATTTACAGCTGTCCTTCCTCTGTCTTTTGTTACTTTTCTGATGCAACTTTTGTTTTAAAATCTCTTATATCCTTATTTCAAGGCATAACAAGTTATTTTTATTTTTTTCCTTTTCAGGAATGCCAGACCATGGATAGCAGAGAGAAAAGTCTGGAGGAAGGCAGACTTATCCTTGGTAACAAAGGATCAGATTAGGGAACAACTTAGAATTCTAGAATCATAACATGAATTGAATTGGAATAGATCTTTGAGGATCCATTAGGTTTGGGAGGACAGAGATACCTTCTTCTCAATTAGGGTGCTCAAAACATTTTTCAACCTGACTTTGAACACTTGCAAGGAGTTGGCACCCACAGCTTCTCTGGGCAACCTTCTCTGGGCAATCTAGATTTAGATTTAAATCTACCCTCTTTCTGTCTAAATCCATTACCCCTTCTCCTGTCATTCAGACCCTGGTAAAAATCTCTCCATCTTCCTTTTTAAACCACCTTAGGACTTAGAAGACTAACAAGATTAACAACCTCAACTCTCTTATCTTGTCTTGATAACAAAGGTGTTCTATCCCTCTGATGATTTCCACTGCTATCCTCTGGATGTGCTCTAACACGCCAATGTCTTCCTTGTACTTGGCATTCCAGAGCTGGGCACAGCATTCCAGGTGGGTGTCTCATGAGAGTGGAGTATAGGGAAAGAACCATCTCCCTCAATCTGTTGGCGATTATTGTGTTGATGCAGACCTGGATATGATATATGCAGACCTGGATATATGTTCTGGGCTGTGAACATATAATACTGGCTTATATTTTTTCAACCATCAGTATCACCAAGTCCATGACCATAGCGCAGTTCTCAAAATGTTCATCCTCATGGTACTGGGAGTTGCCCTGACCAGGTTCAAGGCTTTACACATGGCCTTATTAACTTCATGAGGTCCACCTGGATGCACTCCTCAAGCCTGCCAAAGTCCCTCTGGAAGGCATTTCCTCCATCTAGCACATCAGCAGCATCACTCAGCTTGGTGTTTTTTAGATCATATAAACAACTCAAAATTTCCACAACAGAAATATTTTATTTTCATGTATAAGTAGTTTTTCATCAAAGAAAACAAGTTCCTCATAATGTGACAAAGAGTTACATTAGTATTCTCCTACATTAAATTCACTTTTTAACCTTATCCCCTGCATTGATTTAATTATAGAACTTACATGCCGAAGTAGTTAGACACTGTGAAGGCAGAGCAAATTCTTTTATCTCATTCTTCCACCAAGTTCCTTGTTGGAGTCACAGTGTAAAACCTCAGCTCAGTAGGAAAATGTCATTCTTGCGCTTTGATGTATTTAGATTGTGAGTCACATAGAGTTACCAAGTATCTGGTTTTGTTATGAAAAGAGAAAATGATTACAAATGCATTTTCAGCGAAGTTCTCATCTAGGGACTAAAACCATCACTGAGATTAAGATAGGTCTCTTTTTCTGTGCGTCTTGTGACTTAACAGCTGAAGTCTGTTCTGTCCCTAAGTATTATATGACTTCAGCACATCCCTTCACAGTAACAGAAAGACTGGAAAAGGCGCAAGTGGATGCTTTTGGATAACAAAAACCTTCTTTGTGATAACACTTCATAAAAATCGAGCTGTTTTGCTTTGTTATTGTAGAATTTATTTAAGGAACAAAACACAGAATCTGTCTTCCTTTAGGCATTAAAGTTAGATATTTAAATCTGAAAAAGTCATAGAACTTTTTCAGTGAAAGGAGTGAAATGTGTGCTTCCATTGTAGAGTCTTTGACAACATTCTAAGATTGACGTATAAGAAAAGTCAGATCATTTATATCTGTTTATTTGTCAATTCCCATCCTGAGGATGAAATTAACGTAGTGAAGACCTCTGCAGCAAATGCAAATAAATGAAGAATGCTTTCTTGAAGGCAATAATACGTATTTTCTTTCTCTTCATGTAACCTGCTACATTGCCAGAAAGAACCTAGTCTATCTTTCAATAAATTAGAACTGTTTGGACAACAAATATTTGTACATATATGTATTCTTAGTGATACTTGGTAAAAACAATTCTTTCTGATATGAGAATGACAATGATACTTTTATTTTCTTTTTGAAAACTCAGAAACAGAAGTGGTCCTTATTTAGGCATTGAAGTGAGTTTTCCCCACTCTGCTTTGTCTCTACATTTGCTGTACATGTCAAAGTTTTGGTTGCAGGGATACTGCAGGGGTGATCTTTGTAAGAAGAGGTTGGAGCAGGCCAATGCCAGGAACAGACAGTTCCTAACGGGTCTATAGTGGACTTCAGCAGGAGAAAATTGAGGAAGGAGAGACAGAGAGGAGCTGATAGGGACTCATAACACATAATCGCCCATCCCACCTTGACCATTCTGGGGAGCTGGGTAGAAAATTTAGGAGACAAATAGTGAAGTTTAGTCAGAAGAAGCAGAGTTAGAGAAAAAGTGGGTTTTTTAATGATTTGTCTTTGTTTACTGTTACCTGAATCTACCTTACTTGACAAAAAATTCCATAAGTTTTCCCCAAGCTGAGTTTGTTTTGTCCTTTGTGGTAAAAGGTAAGCAGTCTGCCTATGTTTATTTTGACCCATTAGTTTTTTTCTTCCAATTTTCTCACCCTGATCTGTTGAGGATGGCAAATGGCAAAATTCTGGGTGACTATCCAGCTGCAGAAGTTGTTACACAACCATAATCACAAACAAGCTCTTTTTCTCATGAAAATAACTAGGAACAGGAGGTTATTCTATATCATCTCACATCATTGCCAGGGGCAAGGGGGAAGGGAGCCACTTCTGGGGAAAAGAGCTTCTGTATGGTCAAATAAAAGAAGCAGAGGGAGTGGTAGGGTAACGGCCGTTCTGAGCCTGGTGGAGCATTTCTGGAGTGGTTGAGTAATGCCAGTTCCCAGCTGGGAGACCAGTTGGGGTGACGTGGTTGTGGTCAGATTGGGTGCTGTGGAGAGCATTTTGCATGTGAATTACGCTCTCCCTTTTGTATACTTTTGTTCTTAATATTATTGCTGATACTGTTTGATTTCTTATCCTGTTGCTGTTTCCAGTATTTTATTTTTTTTTATCTCAGTCCCTGATCTTTACCTTTTCTGCCTCCAGTTCTCCTCTCCAGCCCACCCCAGGAGGAAGAGGGAGGGGAAGGGGGAGGTGAAGCAAGAGAGCAGTGTCATGATTTAGAGAATCTCAGTGGGAGCATTCAACTGGGAAGTAACATTTCTAGCCCACAAGACTCAGTTTCCTTCCCAAAAATCATTTGAATCTGATTGATACTGCAAGTATGACATTTTTATATTCAAATAATTGTCTTCAGATACAGATTACAGACATTTGAAATAATATTTCTTTCCAAATACATGTTAATTAATTTAGTTATCAGACCTTAAAATCATATGAAAATGTTATGGTCTCTTATAAAGATTTCTTAGTAATACTAACAAAGCTAATTTCCCAATTAAATGCAGCACATCTATGGGAATGTGGCATTGTATCTGAACTTGTTATTTAGGTGGTAGTGTAGTGCATCTCACAGCAGTGCCACACTCTCAAGGCTACCTGTGTTTTGAATCCCAGTCATCCTTGTGAATTACATTTCTTTGACACACTTGATTGCTCTCTTTACCTCTTGCTGTGTCAGGGCTGGACTGCTTATGTCTATCCCTTGTCCCTTGAGAAAAAGCAGGGCTTTGTGTGCAATTGATTTAGGCAGTTCTCTAGACACACGAAGATAGACATAACTTCTAAATCATCCTAATATATAAGGTAATGTCTAGCTCATCTCTAGCTCAACTCAGTACTGTTTAGTAAAAAGCAAAATAGAAGAGCACGTACTTTAAAGAAAAATCAACTGTCTCTGCATTACAAATTCCTGTGAGGTGTCAAGAAGATTTGCTTTGTGTGGTAATTTTTTTAGAGTCTGGCCTTTTCCTTTCATTATCTACGTGGAAGCTTCTGGTTGATGAACAATATAAAGATATCTTCATATCTGATGTCTAAAAGTGAATTTATAAACATTCAGACTTTACAGTTTTAGCTTCAAATACAGTTCTTTACTATCCTCAGATGCCTTTTTCTCATTACTCCTCTCACAGAGTTGTTCTTGAATATAGCTGACACTATTTAACCAGACTATTTTATCTCTTTTAAAACACTGTGACAGATGTGTAAATGCTTTAACATTTGCATGTAAATATTTATTTCTGAGGTATTTTTATCAGTTTCCTATTATTTAACTATTTATGTGTGCTTTTTCTGGTGGTGTTTAACATTTGAAATTTTTTTCCACTAAGAAAACCCAGTGTGAACTATCTGCTTTGAGAACAGTACAATTGGATATGTGAATAACTCTGTGAGCTCACCAGTAGGACTTAATAAATAACAATGTTTTTAACCTGTGTAACTTGTTCAAATTCTACGGGCTACTAATGTCAGCAACTTTCAAATATCATCACAAATTATGGTTTATTTATAAGCAGTTCAATATGTCATTTTCCTTTTGGCCCAGTTTAGCAGATTTTTTATTCAGGAAAAAACATAGAAATTAACACATTTAATCTGTTTTTATGCTATAGAAATGGAGAATTGATATGTATAAAATGTTTCTGAATTTTAACTGCATTCATATTAACTGAACTCATTAATATAGCTGCAGTAAAAGTCAATATTTATCCACTGACAATTCAACCTGTCTTTTTGGTGTGTGTAGAGTGTGAACTAAAGTCATTCTCATGGTCCCAGAATTTCAAATACTGCAGATTTCATCTTTATTTTTGAAAAAAAAAAAAAAGTGAATTCAAAGCAAACCACCACTCCCATTCCTCCCTATAGCAGAGTAAAACCTAAAGATTTAGCCAAGTGTTTGAATAACAGGTCTTGAACAGCAAATCTGGAGTGGGAATTGGCTTACTGTTGTACTCTTCACCTCCAGATACAGATATTTAAAATATTTAGCATCTCAAGAATTCCTCAGTCTCTTGCATGTGTCTTTTTTTGGAGTTTTATTGGAAATATGCAGACAGCTTTATGCGAGGTGGAGATACAGGTCTTCACTACAGTTGTTTGTGACTTCACTTTAAAGAAAACATTATCTAAGAACTAACACTCCTTCCTTGCACTTAGAGAGTGTAGTGGGGAGTGTTTGTTTTGGTTGTGATGTGGAATTCAAAACCCATTTAACTGGTAAAGTTTAATATTACTGACAACCCAGTAATATAAGACAGGAGAATTTACACTTACTTTCTCTAAACTAAAAGAAGTACCAGAGATAAAGTCATATACAAAGACTGTGATTATCATTCTAGACTCTTTGGGGTACACACAACTGTGTGAAAGAACCCCTAATTATTGATTACATTTATGTGCAGATATCTTGTATGTCACGGAAGAAAAATAAACAGTACAGTCAAGCAACAAGAGAAGGAGGCTACAATAACATATGCTTGTGAGTGTGTTTGTGCCTATATGAAGGAGGCAGTAACAACTATCTTCAGCTACAAATTTAAAAGTGAATGATAGGTAGTTGTAATATGTAGTGAAAGACATTGGTAAATCACTTCAGTGGTAATGCATTCTTTGGAAATAAGCCAGTCACTGAGGATAATTCACTGCAAGTATTTCCAATTCTGCTGTTTCCAGAACTTGGGTTATATATCAAAGAGTCATCATAAGGAAAAATGCAAAACATTGTATTCTTTTTACTAATTCTGAGACAAATACTTCCATCTTTTGGTTAAACAGTGTTTATCTCATTGGATACAGATTCTGCAGAAGTTTAAGCCTGTCCTGTACAATTATGTTAGTAGAATATTTTTATTGTTTTGGTAGGCTAGTCCTGTCTAGCAGCCAAACACCAACCTGACCACTCATTCACTCCACTCCTTTAGGGAGACTGAAACAGAAAATAGGACTAAATATCTTCTGGGCCAAAATAAAGACTAGAGACTGTTTACCAAATACGGGGAGAAATTTATTTATTTATTGTAATTTAAAATAGATTTAGACAGGGAGAAAGCAAGACAAGC
>JAWWMU010000001.1:69073943-69088916 GCA_035048155.1 Cinnycerthia olivascens | reverse complement strand
GGGCTTGTTAGAGAAGGTTGAGAGGAGGGCAACAAATACCATCAGAGGGCTGGGGCACCTATCTTAGGAAGAAAGGCGGAGAGATCTGGTAAAAGAGCACATGACATGAGGGGTGGCTGAACAGCTTGAGGAAATGATATTTAAAGGGTGATTTAGAAGTAGTCTTGCACTGCTTGGACAGTGCAGAAAAGAGTGTTGAGCTAATTTTGGGATGCACAGTGAAAGAATGAGGGGCAGAGACCACAGGGTATATGAAGGGAAGTTCTTATAAAATAAAAGGGTGCGGGCAACAAAACAAATGAAACACAATACAAAAGATTAAGCAATGGAATGGTTTGTCTTTAGATACTGTGGAATTTTCATCTTTGGAGGTGTTCAGTGTACAGCTAGATAAAATTTTGAATAATCTGATCTAATCTTAAGGTTAGCTGGGTTTTGAGCAAGAGGTTCAAAGAGAGGACTGCTTTCAGTAGACCCCTTCAGAACGTGTTTTTCTTTGTGATTTTATAACTCAATATTTTTTCTTTAGGTGTAACTTAAATTATAGATAAGGGCAGCAAAATATATCAGTGGGGGAAAAAAATTCCGTGGGCAGCAGAAATAAGGTCAATAATCATAAATTTCTTATCACATGTTCAGAGGAAGTGAAGTAGTAATGTTAGTGGAGATACTAGGTAAGAAGGAATAAAAAAAATATTAAAAATTCGGATACACTAGACATGCAAATAAATTTATATGGCAAAAAAAATATGTTTATCTTGATAAAAAATATTTTATATTTCTATTTAACTGGATGAATAGTAAACATTCTGAAAGTAAAAAAAAACAAACAAAACCAAACAAACAAGTAAACAAAACCAAAGTCAACAGACCACTGACCAAAAGGCTATTCAAAGAATGTATCAATGCAAAATGTTGATAAGAGTGCCTGATATAGGATTTCAGAAACATGCTGTCTGTTGAAAAGCAAATGAAATTCAGTCTATGTAATTTGCCCTGAGTAAGAACTGGCTTGGTTATAGTCTAAAATATGTTCATAAAGCATAGATGCTTTAGTCTTTCTATGTACAATAATAATTTCTAATACAAGAATAAAAGCTGTCATTAGAAAGGGATCCACTATTTCCTGATCTAATTTGCAAACATATCAGGAGATGGGGCTGCTACTGCTTAATTTGAAGAAAAATGTGGGCCTCAAGTATGTTTTACTTTGTCCAGACATGTGATGTAAATTTGACACTGCCGGTATAAAATAGTTTCTATTTTGTGATAGTGGTACATATATGAGTGAAATATAAACAGAGAACTGCTGCTAGAGATGGAAGTTTGATTGAGGTGGAAATCTTATGGGCAAGTGGCTATGTGATAGTCAGCCTATACAGACAAAGTTTAAAGTATGGGATCCTTGGATTCCCCTCTTAAAGTTCCTCTTTGCCCTGCTTCCTGAAAGTTGCTGTATCTCCATCTATTACTTGAACAAGGTCAATCTGTTCATAAAATACAAGAAATGAAAGAATTACTATGAAGCTTTGCAGCACACCCATAAAAGAGAGAAGACTGTGAGCCTCATCTTAAAATATACTAAGGATATAATGAAATCTAATATTTACAATGAGAAGAGTGGCTGTGTAGAATTATGTGGGAAGTGAGTACATTTTGTAGTGTAACATGAAATGCGTCTCAATCAGCCCATCATATTAAGCTAAATTATGTATGATAGAAGTGTTTTGGAAATTCAGAAGGGACTTCAATATTTACTTCAGCAGGAAGAAGTTGTTATTCATTTACAAAAATGAATGAAAAAACCCATCTATTTTACTTTTTAATATATTTAAATGGCTGATCAAAATCAGCAGAAATCTTTAATAACACTCCTAAGGATCCTTGCAGATAAATTATGAGTGAGTCATTGTCCAGAGGAATGAAAAAAGGCTCTGTGAATGTGTATGCACTCTGTCACCATGTTGAAACAGTCAGTATTTTCAAAGAAACACTTTGAATACAAGTAAAAATGTCAAAAATTTCACACTTGACGAACAATCCTTTTATTTTTAAAAATTTGTGTCAAAATTCTAGAGAGCAGAAAGCAAAAAAAAAATACTCACACGGAAATTATTGTTTTTGATCATTTATATTGTTACTGAAATCAACAAAATGTTTGCAAGATATTTCAGTGTTTTGAACTTTGTTTCTAGGAGACAAGGTAGTAGTTTCACTAAAGTCAAATAAATTGAAAGTAATGTTATTTTTAAAATAATGACTCTTCACTGTCTTTTCAAATGTAAGCTTGGTTTTATAATTGATAATTTTCATTGAACTATAAATCAATAATTCAATTTGATGTCTTGGTTACTCTGATGACTTCACATAAAGAGCAGAGGTACAAAAAATACTGCATTTTCCATACAAAGAAAACCAGTTAGAACACACCCAAGAGGACTACCACTCTAAAATGTTTAAAGTGCACATGTACAAAAACAGTAATTCAGAAAGAATAAATGGCAAAAAGTGCCTTTTCTGTCATCTGAATAAAATAGTATGACTCAAGCATGCAAGAAGACTGTGCAAAGAAGATAGAACCGTATAAGTAGTACCCATTTTAAGTGTCTTTAGGGTAATAATTAATTCATTAAAAGATGTGCTATTATTGTTATAGAATAATGAACTGAAAGAAATTTTGACATTTCCTTGTCCTAAGTTAGAAGTAGCAGACAGCTATCTTATGAAATGGCTTTAAATAAAATAAATGAATTGGAATGAAAAATGAATGGAAACAAATCAAAAGTATAACTTATGAATGAAGGAGAATTTTCTGTATATTCTACATTTTGTGTCAAAAATGTGAATTTTTATGTTCTTCTGTAGTCATGAGTCTTAGCTGGTTGTTTGCTTGCAGGACAGTTACAGCAAATGTCCTTTAGTCAAGAAAGTAGGGGGATCATGTGAAAGCTATAAAAAACCTAAAATCAGTACAAAACGTCTAATCTAGGTAAAAGCATACATAAACATTTTAATTTGTAAGCTATTTCAGTAGGAAAAAAAAAACCTATTAGCTACGTGGAGGGATGTTTTTTTTCCTAAAGTAACTTTTGAGAAGAAATTAAAGGCACACAGTACGCAAACTACATGATGCCGTATATCCAGACCAGTAGAAAGCCAATGATTTAATTAAGTTAATAATTTAGTAACTGATATTAATCTTAGAAGTAATAGGAAAACAATAAATTAATATTTCTAGGTGATTGGATCTGGGCCTAAATCCTGTAAAAGTAAAATAGGAAGAATATTTCCAGATTTCCCTTACTATTTTCAAATGTCAATAAACAAAAAGAAAGAAACGAAGGAAAAAAAAATGAAGAAAGGAAGAGAAAACTTCTTTCTTGATTAAACCTGGAAGATTTAACTACAATTCATGTCAAATGCAAATAAATCAGCAGAAAAACAAAATTCAGAAGAAAAATTCTAGTAAAATGAGATGATTTTGAGATTTTCAGTTAGCTGAGGGCATAACCATGATGCTCATGAATGTTTGACAGCATAAAGATACTTGACATACTTTGAAACTTGAAGGAACATTCATACACACTTTTTGCACTGTCAGGCTTTTCAGATAGCGACTTATGACGAATCATTGTGACAAAGACTTGCAGATGGTTATGTACACATAGCCTGTGAGACAGTTTTGTGTCATTATATTTCTTAAATGAATTTATTTTAAAGAAAGATTGTTTATTAATAACCTATTTATTATATGTAAGGAAATGTATGTTTAAGATACTCTACAGTTTAAATTGGAAGGAGTTATGTAATTTGAATGCTCATTTTATGCCATGTTGATTTTCTAAAAAACCTACAAAAATTTATTTCTCTTGGATTCCTTGACTTCAGTCACTAAAGTTCATGGTGATCAACTCTTAGAAAAGGAAAACTCATGTCCTGCTATGGAGAGCAGTTGTGGTTTATTGCACTTTTGTGACTACCCATCATAAAGATTTCTGTTTATCTAGACAGTACCCAGTCAGGGTAGACACCTTAGCAATATATCTACATTTAGAAACATTTAAACATTATGTGAGTGTTGCTTTAGGAAGAGGCTTCTGTACCAAATGATAGGAGAAAAAGGAAAAGAGATAGGAAGGTTATGTCTGTGATTACACCCTTCTACAATAGCTCTCCTCATCTGTATTTGTGTCATGCTTTGTGATTTCACAGTGTTGCCAGTTTGGGCCTGATTTGCACACTAGAAAAAAAAATATATTTGGTCTTATCGGGAAAAAATATGATGGAAGAATTGAGAAATGTCTTAATGTTTGAGGCAAAAACAGGAAGAAATTTCTCTTGTCAATAGAATTGCTAATAGAATTATAATATAGTATACATACATCCCTATTTCATTCAGTGGTAAATTCTGATTAAAATTGTTTTTTACTGTGACCTAATGCCAAGAACTGACAAAGAAATAGAAGAAACTGCAAAAAAAGTGCAACCTAGCACTCAAGGGAAAGGTTTGATGAGAAAGAACAGCATTACTACCATAGCAACAATCTGTCGTGTGCACTGTTTCTGAGGTTTAAATGCAGCTTTATCAATTTAGTGGGTGAGGGAGGTACCCAGCTATAGTATTTTTATGTCTAAACCTTAAACAGCATTGGAGATATTTATTTTCTTTGTATTAAATCTGTTCCAATGAAATGATGTTAAATTGGTTCACTGTAACAAATAAAACACGTCTAATAAAACAGGTAGATTTAGGCAATGAAAAATTAAATGTAATAGAGACCAATTACTGCTGAGAAGAAAAAAATGATTGTGTTGCCATAATATTAATTAAGGAAGTGAACATCTAGTGTATGAAAGGTGAACTGAAGAGATTAAAATGGAATCTGGTCTCATATGAGGTGAAAAGAAGGGTAGAAATAATGACAAACCACAAGGTGGGAAATGGTTATGGGTTATTGCACCTGAGTCACATGAATGCATACATGAAGCTTTGATATTTCTGTCTATTAAGCTCCACAAAAAATGTGTGTATGTCATTCATACACATGCAGTACAACTTCCAGAACAGTGAGTGTGAAACGGAGGATATGTAAAACATTCTGGAGAACTGCAAGTCAGTTCTGCAGGTCATCTAACACATCAAAAGCATATCAGAGTTACTACACCAAAGCAATCCAAATTCACTTGGAATTTATAGTATACTAAATGCATCCTCAATGCAACACATTGAACTCATTAAATCTGTGCTGTGCTTTTCTCATAATTGGAAGTTTCAGTAAAATTAGTTCAGCTTCAAAACACAAGATTAAAAATCACCTTTCACAACATTATCTGTAATCTTCCCCTAACCTGCTGATTGTAGAGTGTTGAATAGAAAGTTAATGCTTTGGCCATGAAAGACACTAAGTCAAAAAGACAGGCAAAATCCCATATGTGACAAGTCTCAGGCTATTATTTGGGATAAATAATTGCCAAAATTAATCTTTATTCCTATCTTTTAAATGTATTGAAGTGTATAAAATACGTGCCTCAGTGTGCGTGTGTGCGTGTGTGTGCATGTGTACGTGTGTGTGCATGCACTAGCATCTGTATGCATAAATTAACCTACACACAGAACTGCTTAGTGGGAATATTTTGTGATAAAATTGCAAGGCAACATTCTAAATTGAAGTGACAACAGATTTTTTTTAGAAGAGAGCAAATCAAAACCACAGATGGAACCTGTACCATTTTTTTAAAGCATTACATTTGAGCTAAAAGACAGATTTGAGTTGTGGTAAGATACAAGCCAATTTGCCTTGCAAGGCCAAGTATTTTTAATCATGAAATCTACTAAGGGAAGGAAAATAGTTTCCTCTTGTTCTTCTCTCTCTATATATATTATAAATGAATAAGAGAGAAATAGACCTTGATTTTGATCCTATTTCTGCTATTGAAGTAGTTTCTATAAAGATGAAATATTTCTGTGGCAAAAATAAACTCAATGCTTTTAAAAAAAATTAAATTTTCAGAATAAGAATTTAGTCCATTGTGTACAATGAAGACTTAGATTTGGTCTATTGAATATTTTTGAAAAATCATGAACCTTGTGGCACTTTATACATAGAGATATATATATAGATTCATTGGTGTACAGAGCAGATCTATATCTCTCCAAATCCTATTATATTGGACTATGTAGGAATGTAGGAATTCATTGCTTTTTTATTTCCCCAGCTTGAGCTTTTGACAAATATACAGTTTTTGCTAATGATTATACTCTTACCATTAGCTTTTTATCATTGTAGCATAACTCCGCCTTGATAAATTCATTAAGGTCAGTTTGTATAATCATCCTTAAGAAATACATGCTTCTCTGAGCAATCCAATAATATCTAATACTAACTGGAATTATAAAGAGAATTTAATTTAAATATGCCTCAATTATATTTTTTTACTCAGGACAAGGTAAAATCATTGCAAAATTAAACAATAATACTAATCATCATCATCATCTAAAGTAATATAAAAAGAAAATAATATAATAATGTAGAAGTGCTGTATCAATCCTAGTTTTATCTCACTGGCCTTATTTTCTGATTCAGTGGCCCTACTTTTGCATACTTTTGTATCCCAACTTATGGGATACCTGGTAATTTTACACTTGCTTCTGCAGCTGAGTTCTTATATAATTGAATTCACATTTCCATATTTTCTTTATTTTCTGTTGGATTTTCTCTCGTGTGGCTATGTATGATACACACTGCTATCTATCTGTCAATCTATCTATCATACTATCACACTATTTATCTATTTCTTTAGAATGTTGAGTTTTACATCTTTCTAGACTAGTTCTCAAATATCTATTCTGAAACTTGTGGAGCAGTTTTAGTGTGTTTTTATAACGTCACACTCTGCTGGGATACTTTTGGATACAAACCCCAATTGTCCGGTATATTTATCTGTCATCTGTATGACCAAAGAACACATCTCATTTAGGCCCCATTTACCTTCTGTAACAGGTGGAATAAAAGAAATGCAGAGATGCTTCAAATTCCAGCTTTCAGGCAAAATGTGTGTGAAGAGAAAAATTTGAGTAATGTAGATAGAAGTGTAAAATACCAGCAGATTACAAAAATCTTAGGGCATCATTCCTATATTTATATAGGAGGTGTTTTGCCATTTCCACTGTCAATTTCCTTTTTATGTTTGCTGTTCATTAGCACTTCACGCAGTACTAGTTCATCTTCCTGTCCAGCTATTCCAATACTCCATCCTGTTTCTGTTGAAAACCTATTGAAAAAATGTTGTTCCCATGACGTGAGAGTCCAATTCTCTCTGACAAAATATTTTATTAAGAACAGATATTGATGGTTAGAATACTCATCAGTGGAGTTTATTTAAACAGAGAAAGAAATAGGAAAGAAAATCATGCCTTCAATATAAAGTGAAGTGATTTCTAACAATTTGAACATTTTCCATCTTTGGATTCTTGGTTTTAATATATAAAATGGAGAAGTTAATTAAGGTCAGTAGGGTTAATCCTCATGCAGCCCATGACAGTGATGCATGCAAGAAGTACTCCTAGATGGAAAGGCAAAGGAAAAAAAAAAAAAGAATGTAGAGTATAAGTGACAAAACACAACAAGCTGCAGAGCTTCATAAATTACTCCTATGATAAAGGGGGAGGAAATGAAATGTCTTTTACTGCTCATGTTAAAACACTAGCAAGGCGAAATATGACTTCTGGAAACTCATTTCAGACTGCTAAAATATATTCACTTTTACCAGCCACTCTGCCTAGTGGAGTATAGGCAGCTACTTACTATTATATGATCTCTTTCACTCCCTTCTATCCATTCTAAATAACTATATATTCTTCCTCCACACTCTTCTGTTATGAGCCTCAGAAAGAAGAAAAAACAGAATAGGGCAGGTTAGCAACATGTTTTTCTATAATCTCAAGAGATTTTATCTTTTTGCAGAAACCACCAAATCGCTGGAGGAAATAGCATAATGTTGTCCCTGTTTCTTGCCATGGATATATTTCCACAGTGAAGGAGGTACTCCACCATATTTTGGATCTCCAACGCCAAGCCATTTCCCCTTGTAGTGCTTTAAAGGAGCAGAAGAGAAAACAAGTGAGTCATAGACATTGAAGTTGGGGATTGGGTAAGGGTTTTTCAGCTGTTGAGGCTAGAGGCATTCCAATTTCCTTTCAGTGTGATACCCAAGGGTGCATATTCTTATATTCTCCTTAGAATTCAGATAGAAGGCACAAAAAAAAACCAAAAAAAAAACATGTGCAAGCAGGTGGGATCTGTGATGTGTACTAACAGCTCTCATCATCCAGAGGATCAGGGACCAGGACTGCAAGAGAGCATGCACGATCCACAGTTAAGATGTCATGAAAGAATTGAAAAAAACAGGTAATGTCTCTGAAGATTTAACAAAGATCATTAATTCCTCCACTGTATGAATTATACTGCTAAGGAATTTTGCGCTAGAAGAAATAACATATCCCAAAATGCCAATATTACTTTGAGAAGAAAAATCTACATTTGTATTATTTTGTTTCTACAAGTTTCTGTGTATGTGAAAGAGAGTAATTTCCTATGCTGGGTGATTATCCTAATTAAAGTGTATAGAAAAAAAAATGCAAGGAAAAAAGCACCACAGAATATTTCTAAGAATACAGATATAAAACACATAAACTTGTTCTAAATGTGAAATACTAGGTGCTATGACACACTTTGTGATTCAGGAAGCACTTATTATGTAAGACTGTTTATATTCTCTTCCAAAACCTTGTTGCTTTTTTCATGGCCTTTTATTTGGCCTACACCCTTAGAAAAGTGTACAATTTATTCTGTAAAATATTCTAGTTGGTTGAACCAATTAAAGATAAAGAAATAAGACTCTAAGTCTCCCTTTGATTATTTATGTAGGGATTGACTAATTCAAAATATATGGAGAAATGTTGTACTGACCCTACAGCTCTTTGCTCCCAACCAAATCATCTAGTTATATTTCAGTGATGCAGTCCATTAATTTTATATGACTCCTACAATCCTGACTATATCCAGTTTCACACAGTGGAAATGGTAGCAACTTTCCTCTGAATGCCTTATAGCCTGGAGGTTAAGACCTTTCCTGGACTTCAAGGAGGTGGAATTTTCTTTGGGTTTTGGAGAAAAACAGAACCAAGGTTTCACATTTCTGAGCACAGAACCCTAGCAGATTTCAGTTGTATAACTGATGAATATGAACTGGCTACCTTTGATAAATGCACACATTCAGTTCTGTGCCTACTGAAGGACACTCATCAATATAGAGTATTTTTTGGTAGTGGTTCATTTAACACATAGACTGTTTAGCTTATGCTTTGGATTAGCCAAGCCAATGGACTGTCAGGGAAACCCAGGTGCATTCAGCTTACAAGGTGTCATGCAACTCATGTGCTTAAATATTAAGTCAAGGCTAGTTATCTTTTTAAGAAAAGAAAAAAACAGAGTTTCCAGATAAAAAACAATTCCATCCCAAAATTACTATTCAAAATAACTTTGAGAAATCTATCTCTTTAAAAACTGATTTCCTTTTTTAGCTATCTAATATTAACTGACATGAATTGTTTGGTTTTGGTGGTTTGGAGTTGGTTTTTTTTTAAGTACAATATCTAACTTGTATGTTCCAAAGCTTGAGTTAAAGTACAATATAACTAACCTCAAACTTTAAAACAAAGCATAAGTAAGATCCAATATAATTTCAGTTATACAAAATACACACATTCATTTCCAGCTTAAATAAAACAGAGTATTATGGGAGAGATATAATTTAAGTGGATGCTTCTTCATAACCTCAGGCCTAGCGAGAGATATTAGACACAAATTTTCAGTCTTTAAATCTCCTGTAGTTTACAGAGTGCTCAGTAGCTGTTTGCCTGTGCTCTCATTTTTCTTCTTGATAGTTTTGGCTTCAAAATTTCAATATTACTGGAGTCTCGTTGACTTTAACAAAAAAAAATACTGTCTTATGGATAAATTCAGGTTTAACTGGCTTCTGTTTCATTTGTTGCTGTTTTTCTATCTGTATTTGTTATGTCTTCTCTTGTTTGTTTACTGTATCAGTCATGTCCTCATTTCACATTGTCTCACAACTATTTACGGTACTCATCAACAGCAATCAACTCCCTGATGAAATCTGTATCTCTTTGTTTCGAAATTATTGTTGGTCATTGAAAGGGAAGAGTAAGAAAGAGAAAGAATTCTATATGTTATTTTCTCATTAATGCAAAATAGAGTCTCAACAGAAAGAATTATTTTACTTTGGAATTATTCTAGAACAAAGTGATGTAATTTTATTATAAAAAGAAAATATGTTGTTTATGCATTAAATAGATATTTTATTTACAGTGATAAATCTAAAGGATTGATTCCTTTCAGATTTACACCCATGAAATAGCAGGCAGCTTTCATTTCAACTATTAACATGGTTTATAATTACCTTTGGTCAAAAAGAAAATATCCTTTCTTTACACACTTGACTCTTTTGTTATGATATTTGTCATTATTCACCGAAAAGTAAAGCAGATAGGTACAGAAAATAAAAACTGATCTTTTGTGGGATTACTTGACTTTTACCTTCAGGCTGTTTACATTAGATTATACAATATAGTTTATTTTTCTTTTTTGTTTAAGAAAATCTCCAAATTCATATGTTAATGGGCTTGGGAAAAGGGGAAAATATAGACATTTTGGGGTTTATGCTTATAGATAAAAACAGATATTATATACATGTGTGTGTCTATAAAGTAAATTCTGGTTTAGTCTTTTAATTTTTTAAGGTTTTCTTTTTTCAAATCAATGCACTTGTCAAAGATATTACTTCAGTCTTTTCATGAAGAAGACATTGTAGAGATGTTACCACAATCGTTCAATGAAGAAAGCATTGTAACACCTTCAAGTGCATGAAAATTTCCCCACAAAAAAATGTCCTAAAATTTTCATTTACTTATCATTATTACTTGGAAACATATGTAATTTTTTTTTTTTTGTGCTATAATATGGAACCATCACAGGTAAAAAGAGTAATAAATTGCAGCACTTTTGGTCTCTTCCATTTAACAGAGATTTTTTCTCTTTTACTTGATGGCTCTCTTTCTTCTTTTTATCTGCCCTGGAGACCAACACTTTTCTTTTATTCTTAATTCTATCTGATGACTTTTTCATTAAAAGGAGAAAAGAAGATCCTCTAAAGCATATCTCTGAGCTAATTAGAGTTTTGCTACTAAACCACAATGGCAGAACACCTTTTTTAGCAGTAATTGAGCTATTGCCATTGCACATATTGGAAAATTTTCTGTCAATTTTGGGGGCTGTGAGAAAGGAAAAAAAAAAAAAAAAAAAGCCTAATTAGAAAGCCAGTATATATTTACTTGATTTTCTGGTCATGATAAGAGAGTGAGAGAGGAAGGGTCTGAAAAAATGCAGTTATAGCACAGTATTTAAATGGTTTGTAATTGTGTTCTGAAGTAATCATTCTCGTTTTTCTTCATGGCTGGTCAGTGCATGGAGTTAGGTAAACTCTAGGAATTATCTCTTATGATTTTTTTTTTGTGTCCATCACTGTCCTCTTTCTAGTCTTTTTGTGCATTTTTAATTTCTTCATGTCCTACTCTAGGTACTTGTTTTACAAAAATTCCTCTAGATTTGCTCCAAATTAAACTTATTTTCCTTGCAGATGAACAAGCATTTGTCTTTCTCTAAATTTAATTTTGATTCATAGGATTTTAAAGAAAACTTTAGTAGTAATAGTTTACTTCTGCCTGCCATGAAGTTTCTCTCTTTTTACTATTATTGCAGCACGCTTTCTGACTTATCAGGCAAGTAAAAGAGAAAGACATATTTACCACTGTAGTTATCAACAAAGAAAAACACTGAAAGTCTTCATTAACTCTGTAGTTTTGCTAATTACTAGCTAGACTAGGTATGTACTTTTCAATTTATTAAAAACAAACAGAATAGGACTGAACGTAGATTAAGAAAAAATTCTGTAGTGTTGCTTCATAAGGAGGCCTGGTGTTTGAATATTATGGAGATTTGTGTGACTGTAAAAGCAATTCAAAGGTAATCCAATCTTGGTATGTTCCATAAAATCACATTCTTTTCATATTTTATAAATTTTAGTTTAGTCTGATTTTTTCTCTGCAGAAACAATATGAGAAAGAAATCTTGCAAGTCTAAACCATATCCCAATATCTTTTACTCATTTGGAGCTGACAGCTCCCATTCACCAGTGAAGAGAGCCTAGGTAGCCTTGGTAATTCTACAGCCATACAGTGCAATTTTTCCTTGGGAAAAGAGGAAAGTAAGCAAAGAAAAATTCTATTCTGTCATAAATTTAGAAGCATACAAATACCTATTTAAGCCTGAGTGAGTTATCTTAAGCTCTCTATATAGTCAATAAAAATAGACCTTCAGAACACAGCTCATCTATTTCTATCTCTCTATGATAAATTAAAAGACTCATTCCCAGAAGATGAAAAAGATGGAAATTTCTTTTTTAAACACAGCTGTTCTACTGCCTGAAGGTTCACAGAATTTTAAAAACGTTGAAGAAACAAATAAACTTTAGAAAAAGAATGGATATCTGTATCTCACATCCCTTTCCTTTTAGATTGATATCATCTGTATCAAACAAATTAAGACTTCAGGGGTGATAATTCAATTTTAAAAATACCCACGTCCTAAGATGCTTGAGATATTGTTGAGCTTCCAAGTTACCTGTTTAGGATTAGTAGATATGACACAGGACCCAAAGGAGATTCATCTCCTTCTGAAATGATAACTAGAAAAAAGAGGAACAACTTTGAGTATATTAAATGACGTTAGATATCTATGATTAGGCATCTGGTGGGACCCAGCAGGCTGTAACTTCATGTGTTCACAATGCCTTTATGTGAATTAGTTGCTTGAGGTCCCGTTGTGCTCAACAAAGATTAGGGAAAGAAATCACCCATAAGCATTTAGTATCCTTTTAGATGCTCTAGTACATGAAAGATATCATTTGACTAGTGTGACATCTTGCTGACACAAGTTTAAGAGATACAGTCCTTGCATCTCCTACACCTAGGATACTTGAAATGGCACTGAATTTGTATGTTATTTAAGCTATTAATGTATATTTACCATATATGTGTGCACGTGTATATGTTTGTGTATGCACTCACATATTTGAAGAAACTCTCAAAATGGCCTAATGATACTCTGTGGATTAGCATATAATATTTTATAGTTTAGAAATACAGAAAGAAAGGATGTAACACATGCACATATATAAAGAATGTGTTAGTATACATTGCTCTGTGTTTGCAGAAAAAAATATTTGATGGAAAAAAGATAAAAAAGTAACATTAAGTGAGAGATTGAAATGTTAATGGCTACCGACTCCAGCAACTGGCCATTTGCAAAAGCACCAGGGTGCTTTGCTGAGGCCAGGTTTGTGACACCCACTCCCCAAGCAAAGGGCAGGAGAGGAGAGTTTTATGTGTGTGGTGAGGAAACCTTTGATCCGAATAAGACAAGGGGGGTGAGTACCCACCACTGGAGGCTACAAGCTGAGATTTGAGCCAGATAAGGGAGAAGGCTGATAAGAAGTAGACCCTGCAGAAGAATAGTGGTTTTTGTCATGCAATATCATATGTTACACAACTGGCTCACTCACACAACTGTATGTATATTTACAAACTGATCATGTGGTGTCCTTTAACTCTAATGAGCCCCAGGGGATCTTGTAGCAAGAACCTGAGTTATCCTTGCCTACAGGGTGGGGTGATAGCTTAAATTTATATAAGAGATTATTCTTACACTTTTTTCCTCCCTTTTTTTCCTGTTACATTTCAATCCACTTAGGAAATAATTTCTTTGGTGTAGTATCCACGTTAGAGGAAAATACTAATCACACCCATGGGTAATATAAATCTAATAAATGACATCTCTCATGGACTTGTGCAGAAAACAGGTATACTGCTGAATATGTGATTTACAAAGAATTTTGTGAAAGCAAGACAGCTATCAGTATAGAAATACTGAAATCCTTTGTCACGTTCACTAGGGACAAAAAGGACTTATGTAAAAGAAAAAGAACAGAGATCCTTTTTGAAACTTGTAGACTGTTGATATGGTTTGAAATGCTCAGTGTGTCAAACTTATTGATCAAAACATCCTAAACAACTATTACATACTTTGAAAATAACACAAAGACCTCAGTAAAATGTATTGACTGACCTCTTTTACTTTGAAGTCATAGACTGCTTCCTCATGGTGCATTGGATTGCTATTTATTTTTCCTTATAAGATATATTGACAACAAACATTAACTCATCAGGACCAGGCCAGTGATACTGAAGTAGGAATGAAAAACAAATCTTTTTTCCACCAGCCTATGAAATGCGTCTGTGTGTGTGTGTGTGTTCATGTGTATTCATGTATCTATCTGTAACTAATTTTCACTTTTGAAATACATTCTAGCAATACTAGCAATGCCAAATTCACTCCATGTGTGCCTCAAGGTTCTAGCCACAGCTAAGATTTAGCACATCTATTTGTCTTCCCAGAGACCTTTGTGTGACAGCTCTTCTTCATTTCTATGTTGCTGATCTACTAAGCCATTAAAAGCAGTTCTCTAGGTTCTCTATATAATCACTAAAAATAGGCAAAGTCCTCTGAATTAGTCTCTGACCTGCTATATAAGCACATAGCTGTGGATAAACACACAGCAGTAGGTTTTGGATGATGGGTTAAGATGAAAAGCACATATGAAAAAAAAGATGAAATACAGAGAAGGGGAGGGTGGGGAAGGGAAGCATAAGAAGGCAGGGAAAAGAAGAAAAGAGAAGAAAAGAGAAGAAAAGAGAAGAAAAGAGAAGAGAAGAAAAGAGAAGAGAAGAAAAGAAAAGAAAAGAAAAGAAAAGAAAAGAAAAGAAAAGAAAAGAAA
>JAWWMU010000001.1:69041304-69053697 GCA_035048155.1 Cinnycerthia olivascens | reverse complement strand
AGCAGGGGAGGGAGGGGATTCTGCCCCTCTGCTCTGCTCTGGTGACACCCCACCTGCAGGGCTGCACCCAGCTCTGGAGTCCCCAACAGAAGAAAAATCAGTTCTCTTATGAGAAAATGTTGAATACTCTGGAGTGACCTTATTGTGGTCTCTCAGTACATAGAAAAGGCTGACAAGAAAGTTGGAGAAGCACTTTTTACAAAGAGAGGTAGTGATAAGATATTACTAAGGTCTAATGACTTTCAGCTGAAAGAGGGTAGATTCAGAATGGCTATTAGTAACAAGTTCTTTACTGGGAGAGTGTTAAAGCATTGATACAGGTTTCCAGAGAAGCCTTGAATGTCTGGAAAAATTCAAGCCAAGTTGGATGGGGCCCTTGAGCAACCCAGCCTAATGGAAGATGTTCCTCTTCATGGCAGAAGTGTTGGCACTGGATGATCTTAAAAGTCCCTTCCAACCCAAACCCTTCTATGAGTGCATGATCTTACATAGGTTTTGTAATAAGTCCTAATTTTCAGGTTTCCTACACCTTTATCAAACTGAAACTGTTAGTCTATTATTTTTTATCAATATGTTGGATTGGATATTTGGAAAATAAAAATACACTATAAAAAAAGAAGTCAAGAATTTCTAGTCTGCTGAAGAAAAATTTTCAACTTGTCCAGGAGGCCATCATCAGTGATATTTTGCCTTTTAGCTTCTTTGTGAAACCTTGAGAACTTCTAAGCCATAACAAAATCCCATTATATCTACTGAGTTAGGTAGTAATAGCTAAATTATAGTTTTGTATTACATGCAGACTGGACAGAGAGACCATAATGAAAATTGTACTACACTGGATAAATTGTCCATCTAACTGTATATCCTTTTCCTCACAGTAACCAATATTAATTAAGGTGTTTTTTTGCAGCAGCATGGAGCTGTAGCTTGACAGCTTTAAGAAACAATTGAAAGATTGGCCCATTTTTTGTCCCCTGTCCTTTATGTGATTTTTCGTTGCTGCTGCTGCTTAAGCAGATCATACATTGGATGTTTCCATGCAAATTTACTAAAAGGTTGGCATTTTAGTAGTTTATCTATTTATTAATCATTTTTTAATTAAGAAAAAGGACATATTCATCTCTTAAGAAGTAGCTCAAATCTCCTAGCAACAGCAATGTCATTAAGATGTAATTTCTTTTTTTTATCATTACTCTTTTAAATATCCTTGACTCTTTAGAGTGTCTGAATTTAAATACTACTTTGCCATAAGACTGAGATCCTAAAAAACATTGATTTCTTTGATGTGAAGAAGATTATGCTGTCTTATAAAATAGATATTTCAAATGTTCATAATAAATAAGGTATGGAAGAAAATACTCCTAAATATTTGTAGAAAATCATAAATTCAATGACTTTTGTAATAATTAGGAAAATTGCTTCCCAAGCATAATTTAAATGAGTCAGGATTCAGAACAATAAAGCTACTGATACACATAATATAATCAATAAAATCCAACTTTTATGACAGTCATCAACATAGCACTCTTTCGTTTCACCCTTCATTTCTCTCTCATACGTTGGTAGAGTTGTAAAATAGAAAATAAGTGAGCAGCCCTCTGCAATACAGAAAGGTAAGAAACAAAAATGTAACAATCCTTTTGTATATTTAACCTTTGATAGGAAATTTTGAAGATACAACATAATGACTCATTATCTCTACTTCAAAAAAAAATCTTTTTTTTTATATTGAATAATTTACTACACCTAGATGATAATTTACTAATGAGTGCAAATATTTCAACATTCTTTTTGTTCAAAAATGACCAAAAATACCCAGACTTTACAAAAAAAAAAAAGAAAAGAAAATGTCTATTTTTTTAATCAAATATTTTTTATAAACATCCTTTTTATGACAGTTAATCTCTTGAATTATATTAACCACATCTAGATGTAGTCATCTAGAAGGAAGCTAGTTTCAATGAAAATTGATGTAAACAGTTAAGGGTCTTTTAAATAAAGTGTCACAAATAATGTTTTCCCAAATTTATTCTGCTTGTTTTGAACATATTTTAGTACAACCTCAATGGTTAATTTCTATCCATTGACTGTGAAAATGCCTTGGTGGATACCTCAGACAGAATGCTAAAAGCTAAAGTTATCACCAGACTGCTGAAGTGTTCCATCTTAAATTTACTTCAGTTTGACTTTTAAAAGCTAAGTTTAAAAACAGTGAAATATTTTATTTAAAATATTTAAATATGTTATTAATGCAAAAATATTTTGCAACGTCTCCCCATTTTGCTTCTGAAAAAAAGGGGTAGAAACTAGTAATTGAAAAAAAAAGTTTAATCCTGGTGATGAACTTAAAAGAAATAAATCAATTGTTCAAAGAAATGTGTGTCTACCATTTAATCCCTTTAGATTTTCAGAAATCCACCAAAAGAAGGAGCTGTTACTCTGAGTCTTCAGACAAAAAGCCTTATATCCTCATCTTTTTTCAATTTGCTTGGGTTTTGCTTTACCTTTACTTGACCTCCCATGACTAGAATCAAAGTACACAAGTTATTGAGTCAGTCCTCAATAACTTGAACTTTCATGATGAGTGTCATGGGGAAGGAAAATGAAGAGGAGTGTCACGGAGAAGGAAAGTGGGTCTTTCAACACTAACCCTGTGTGACCTCCTGCAGGTATTTCCCAATTGTGACACTGAAGTCCTTTGGCATGATGTTCCACATCCATAGAGAGGGTAGCACTACTATATTTTAGTGATGCTACTCACAGCCAGGTGCTATAAAAATAAAAATGTGCAGTGATTCTGCTGCTGGAGGGGTATGTTTGGACTGTGGGATGTCTGTGCTGCCTTTGCAGAAGGGTTAGGCCTCTTAATTTCTCTTGGAATAAATATACCTTTGTAAAGATTCCTCAGATGTCTGGTGGCATGAACCACTGGTGTGTGCAGCAGAGCAGGTTTATGATGTTTGCTGACTTGACCAAGCCTCACTGATGTGGTTCTGCAATGCAAATGCAGCACCCTGTGCGCCAAACAAATTATCTGTTTGAGAGCCAGGCATGGTCACAGGCATCCTACTGGACCGTATAATACACACTTAGTCTGCAGTTTAGGATTTTTTTTTTCCAGTTATAAATACTGAAACTCTAGGGTTTAAATAAATATTCATGTGAATGAAGGTAAAACAGTAAAATTGAACATTATTTCAATCATATGTTAAATTATCCTGATTTTCCTCAACCTCTGAAACAAAGAATACACTAAAAAAGTCTTTGTATATCCAAGTAAGCAAGGAACTTCCATTCAAAGGAGAGAGTACAAGCCTACTTAATAGACAGTGGCCCAATTCTTACTGCAAGTATTGCAAACAAACATGAAGTAACCTATTTTAAAGTAACTTCTGCAAAGTTATGACAAATTTTAGAATTGTATGTATCTATGTAGCTTATGGAGTGAGTATTTATGTTGCTTAAATAAAAAGCTTGCTGACAAAGCAGTGACCCATACACCCATAAAATTGAAAAAGATAGAAGAGAACATATTTCCTTTATTTTTTTTTCCTGGAATTTGAACAGGAGCATAACTACTTGTGAGATACTACATTTTGTGACACCATTAATGGCATAACCAGCAAAAAAGTCTGAACACTTGGGCACAGGTACATTAACTGAACATTTAAATGTAATCTGTAACTGCAAGAGATAAAAGGAGACTTTTGTGATGTAACAGCGCAAACAGGGTACAATAAAACTCATGTATAAGGCATAAACTGAAGAATATGAACAGTACTTATGGAAAAGGCAAGAAACATGACTGCCAAAATGAAATGTTTGCTCCTGGAAATAAGACAAACCATATAGAAATAGGTGACATTCACTCTTTCTTTTGGGAAGTTGTGAGGATCATAAAAATACCATGGACACATGAAAAAAGTAGGATAAATGACCCTTGGCTTTGGTTTTCTGCGGGCTAAATCCTGGACCTTGGTAAGTATTCATCCCCTTTAGGTATATGGATCATTCCTTGGCCACCTCAGCAGCAATGCTGACTTGATCCTCTCATCAACTCAGGAAGGAAAGAACTGTTTGTGTCCTGCAATATGAACTGAATGAATAAAAATGATCATAGTTAAATAAAAAGACTTAAGAAGTTAAAATTAGTGCCTGGAGGTTAGTGAAGGCAGATCAGCTTTGCCCATGGAGGAAAAAAGCAAGCAACTACAACCTGAGACACCCCTACAATACTCTACCTTTACATCAGAGTAATAAATTTGAAATCATTTGGGATGCTGTGGTGCAGAATCGAGATCTACAATGATTAATCGGGTCACCAGCCTCTTCTCCCCTATGTCCTTAAAACCTTATTTAATTACAACTAAAATGCCACGTGGGATTGGTCCCAGGGTATGGTTTCTAGGTATTGCATAAATAGGAAGAAGGTATTATTCTATTGTTAAAAATGTTTCATCTACTCAGTCTTTCTCCAGTGTGCTGATGCACAGCAATTCTCCTTTTAAAATGCAGACACCACTGCATACTGACTTAATAGAGAGTTTCAGAAAAGTTTTCATAAACTTTCTATCATAAAATTACAATTCAAATTAATTGAAGGAAAGGAAAAGTAATTTCAATAAAATATGATTATGGATGGTCATGAAAGACAGAAATTCTGATTTCTGATATTCCATTCTGTTGGAGTTGACATGTTTGGATTTTTTTATTTTAGACAAAACACAACAGATAAAAAAACCAATAAGACTCCCACCAGAACTAAACTTCTCGTATTTTAGTCAACTCAAATAATTTATTTCAGATTTCTCTTCTGAACCACACTGAAAAGTGTTACTTTGGTTTGCACTTTTACCTGGGTTGGTTGCTTTTATTTTTATTTTGTATTATAGCAGAATAAGGGAATTAATATTTCCTGAAAATAAAACCACTTCTCCAGAGCTCAATGATTAAACAATGTTTTTAATCTTTTTTTCCAAGATGTTTTTTAGACTAGAGGGAGCCTGTGTTTCACACACTTTAGCATTTGGCTACAAAATCCTGGTTTTTGAAGTCTGAAGTCTAAGTCAGGAAAAGTTTGAGGAATGAGAACATTCTGTTTCCCAAGTTAAAAAAGTTGGATTACAGGGAATTAAGATGTGAACTAATAAGAAAACCAAGGCTCGGTATTACTGTCATGCCGCATAACTACATTAGGCCTCCAGAAAGAAGATGACTGGCATATGAAACCTTCGATGCATAAAATCAAATCAGAGAGAGAAGGAGAAGGATACAGGAATCCTTTAGTTTAGTTTTGTTTAGTTTAGTTTTGGTTTTTGTTTTGTTTTATTTTATTTTGTTTTGTTTGAATAGGTTTTTTCTATAAATCAGTAGTTCTGCCTCTGTGAAATACTGGGGTAGAAGGCAGGGCTGAGCCTTCTGAGACTTGGGTCTATTTCTAGTGCTATCAACGACTTGACATGTGACCTTCCCAAGGTCAGCGTTTCTGTTTTCTAATCTGTTGAGCAAATAAAATTGCATTGTATTCCCCTGTAAAAGCCTCTGAGATGGGCTGAGAAAAGGCAAAAGAACTGGGTATTAAATCTTACATAAGATTTTACTTTTTTCAGTTGTATCCTTGAGTAATGATGATAATGACTTCAGTCACCATGTTTGTTCATCACAGATTTCAAAGCATCTTTGAGCTCCCACTTAAAATACCTTCCACTTCCTCAAACTAGGAGACTGAGGCATGGGAAAGAGAAATCAATTGCACAGAGTCATGCCAGCAAACTATTCATAGAAGCAGGTCTTTGCCTCAGTTCTACATCCTGAGAAGCGTTTTCATCTTCATTATTAAACAATGAAAATAAGTTATAGTTAGAGAGAGCAGAGACATAAGCTCTTATCTACTTTTTTCCATTTATACGATCCTTATGTTGCTCTGAGACTGTGCTATGAAAATGGATAAGAAAATAATTAATTATTGAAAACACATTATAGATCTATTATTCAAGCTGATGTTATTCAGTGGGATTACTTGTGTAAGCAATAGATTGAAAGTCTGGACAGTTTTTTCCTGCAGGATTTTTTTTTTTTTTTTGGTTGAGAAAGATACTTTTTAATGCCTTGTGTATATCTAAATGACACATTTTTTTGTCTCATGTCTCATCACTAAAGTTTTTATAAAATGATGAAAGTAATTTTTAACTAACTTTAAATTTATGAATGAATGTTACTAAGCTAACTCAGTTGCTTGAATATGTTGCAAAGTAACCAGTTTCAACTTTTTGCTTGTGTTCAGTCAAACATGGGACACTATTAGGGAAACAATGAAATAAGCAAGCAATCAAACCCACAAGAAGGTCATATAGCTAAACTGCACTATTATATTGTGTATTGATCACACCACATGGAAGTCATGTCTTGCAGGATGTTGAGAATTGTTGTAACAAGGTACTTAAAATGATAATGCTGGAGTCTTAAGGAAAAAATTTGCTGAGATTAGACTACAGTACAAATGTTATCATTTCTTATTAAAGGCTATATGTTATACTAGTACATTTCCTGTTATAGCTGACTAAAAGAACAAATATTTCTCACAGCTCGAGTCAATTTTATTGTAATGCTTTTCCCCAGCCTAAATATATGTCTTTTATCACAAAGCAAAAAAAAAAAGAATTCTGTGTACTTCAGCACTGCAGCGCTGAATACTGCAATGCTGAACTCAGGAAGCCAAAGCCTGGAGTGAAATCCTGATCCCCAAGTCAAGCAACCAACCATCTCCCGTATTGCTCTGGGAAAGGCAGAAACTAGGCCTTCATGTCAGGACTGAGAGCACGGAAGATGCAGCTGGGAGGACATTTCAAGTGAGATGCTGCAGTGAAATCTCAGTTCACGTTCTGGGGTCAGGGCTGCAGCAAAACTCTCTCCATCTGGGTTCCTCAACATGAAATTCTCCACTGAAAACAGACAACCCACTTCTGTTGTGTCAAAGTTTTAAAGTGTGTGTGTGAGCCTGTGTGTGTGAGAGTGAGTTTTGAGATGAGGAATAAAAGGAGGTGGGTGACTCAGCTCAGCTCCCTATCTCTCTCCTTCGAACCAACAGCACAGTGGGCAGAATATATTTTCCCAGAGAAGATACAGGGTCAAACCACTATTAAGTTAGAAGGGGATTAATTTTGTCCCTGTAGTAACCCTTAAAATTGAACAAAAGGCCACTCCAGAAGAACATTGGCTGCAGGAAAATAAAAATAAAAAGTTAAAGAAACAGAGAAAGAAAGATAAAACATAAATGTCTGTCTGAATTGACTCCTTTACCAAACATCTATTCTGCATACTCTCACCAATAAGTACAGTAGCTGCGGGGCTTGGTCCTATCCTAAGAACTGCTCAAGTGCTTTAGTGACTTTAATGCAAGCAATCATTGTAGAAACTGGGTCAGAAACTCAGATCAATATATATAGTTTAAATAAGAAATTCTGGTCAGGACCTTGGCCTGGCCTACTTGCTAAATACACCTCTTTCTTCCGCATCATCAGGTTTTCAAAGTGAAATGACTACACAGGTTTTATGGCAGACTACACACAGGATGGATGTAAAATCCGTCCATCTTCCTGACTCCTATTTCCTTTTCTGACACCTAAGGTTTTAACCTTTTAAGATTAACCCTGTGACCTACCCAGCCACTGTTTCCAACACAAAATTGCCTCGAGGCCTGATGACAATGTATACTGGAGAAGAATGTCAATGGGTTTTGCTACCAGCTCTATAATTTAAACATATGATATGTGAAGTTTATTACACCAGCCTCAGTCTCACATGAAAGCACAGAGCAAGCAAGTCCTCTCAGGGCTGTGCACACTGGCAAGTGCTCTAACTCATGCTCCCCTACTGTCTTTCCATGGTTCAAGGGATCTCAAAATTATTTTTCTTGTAAAGTAGAACAGCTGCAGCAAGAGGGTTGGTAGCCCGGTGGTTGAGGGTATGAGCCAAGAAAGAAAAACATGTGGGCTGGCTCTTACACTGCAAAAGATAGAGAATTTTTTATTTTCTCATCATGAGCCACTCTCCTACTCACTAGATAGAAGTAGGCAAACCACTTCTCTAACTTTCTTTTCTTTCTTTTTTTTTCTTTTTTTTAGTCATCATCATCCACCACTGCATCATTTTGCAAAGCTCCGTCTGGTGAACATATCACAGGGAGACTTGGAACAAGCTTACATGCCATTACCCTTAGAAAAACAAAAAAAATGAAGGAGAAAATTATCTAGTTTTAGAAAACTTGTTATGTCTAATTGCAGATTAGGTAGAAATCCAGTAGCTATGTGTGAAGACTGGCCTGTGAAATATACTGAGATAGAAAATTCTGTGAGGAGATCCTGATATTAGCTTAAACCCTTCTACCCTTAGTTAGAACTTGTTTATCTGAGCTGGTTTGAAGTCATTGCATACATTGAGAAGCATAGTCTCTGCAGGAGCTGCAACATATGGAGGCATCTCTGTTAACTACCAGCCTGTGTTAAATTCCATAGCCAAAGCCTGAACAAAGACATAATTTCAAATTAAAGAATTATCCTATAACTCTTTTATTTGCTCATCTATCATTATTTGCAGGGCACATATGAAGATGTTTATATGGATATGTATATATGTATGTGTGTGTGTGTGTATGCACACACAACATCATGTCTACAGTGTAGGATGTCTTTATACTGCCATAGAAATAATGAAGCCAACTTTACAGTACATAGCACAAACATTGAAATCAGGGTATCTACTGTAATAATTGCTTTATTCTCTAGAACCTTTGCAGATGGTTTGTGTTCTGCTCTGAAGTTCTGCACTGTTAGATAAAGTAACTAGCTTTTTAACATGTTCCAAAGTAGCACAAATATACCCTTACTCAGTGTTACTTACATAGCCATAGCAACAGGGAGATGGGAGATTACTAATTGGGAAAACGAAGTACCCTACTACCTTTTCCTATTTCAAGTAATTTTCCATATTGTGAGTAAACCCATTTCTTTTCAAAATGGTTTCATTTGGTTTGCATGTGGTTAAATATGGACTTTACAACAAGAAGAAAGGTATAAGCAGACCGGCCCATTGTTTTAGGCTTCTAGAATTTGCAGATGGAAACATGAGGTAAAAGATAACAGTCAAGGACAATACACTAGTATGCTTTTTCCTTTATCTGATCTTCTGGATAATTCAGAGGGGATTATGTTAGTTTTGTTTATACAACCTGTGTATGGATTGTGAACTGGGATTCATATACTGAATTTTAAAGACCCAGATTAATTGGCACTTCAATGAAGTATAGACTCTCACTTTACCACACTCTCTAAGTAAAAGTAAAACATTTCAGCTCCCAATCAACCTGACACAGGAATAGGAATTTCCTTAAAACTCTTAAAGGCAGACCTCTTATCCTAAGATACCTTTGTCCAAACTTAATTCAATAAGATAAAAAAACCTTAAAATTTAAGATTATGGTACTACATAATGATAAATCAATTTTCTGCATCTTTCTGTAAAGCTTGACTCATAGAATAAAAAACTTCAGATATCAAAACTAAAATGGATGGTGCCTTTTGTCTTCCTCTCCTAATTGTCTTGTAGATGTTAACTTTTGCATAGCAGATGCTCTCTCACTACGTATATTTTAAATAAAAGACATCAATCTCCAAAGTATACAATTGAAAACACAATGGCTTCCTTAGATAAACACTCCTTTGGAACACTCTTACTTCTTCTGGCAAATTTTTTACTTTTTAGGTTTTAGCCGCTTTGATATTTCAAGTCCCCAGACGACTTTCACCAGTTCCTACATCTCAGCAAATCCTTTGTAAGAAGCAGGCAATCTGTCCTTCACGCTTTGACAACAGGTCATTGTCTCCTTCCACTTATTCATACTTATTTATTTAATATCTTGTTAATGTTCAGGTCCTCTGGTTGCATTTTGATTGCTTTTACGGTGCCTGAGCAATTTTAATAATATGAAGGTAAAGATGCTTGGAAGCTTTATTCTAAGGCAGGAGGAGAACTCCTGCCCCACATCCCAGGGAGTCTTCACCAAGCTCCAGATTTTCAGTCTTTCCTCTGCAAAGGCTTTGTTCACAGTGATCTTGTCACTGCTGCTAACACCAAGTAAATGTGTCCTTGGCCCCCACCCTGACCCTTTTCCCTTCCTCTGACTATCCTGCTTCTCTCCGTGGATTGTCCTAGGGCTTCCTTGCCTCCAGTTCCCCTTGCACTTTGAGGCTGCAATTTTTGATCCATAGAAGGTTTCCAGACAGCTTTGCACCCCCACCTTCCACTCTGACATCACGGACAGACGACGTCAAAGAAACCATCAGGAGAAATGAATTAATGTGCCCCAATGTGGCACCAAGTTTCCTTTTCTCTTTTTTTTTCCTAGTGAAACCACCGATATATTTCTTGTGGTGCTTTCTGTCTGAGTGGCATTTTATCTCTTCTAGCCCGTTTGTAGCTTACTGGATAAGCTTTTCCAGGGTCAGGATTTCTCTCTTTCTGTCTGTTTTGTTTCCTACTCCTGTCCCATTTTCTACCCCGTTTCCCCTCCCTCCCTAATCCCTGACCACCAGAAAAAAACAAAAGACAAAATATTCATCCTGGGGACTTGAAATGGCCACGGTAACCGTTGTAACTTGTCTGTGGTCTAATTACATTAATTTGATAAGATCATCATCGGCAGGATGTCTAATTTATTTGCAAGCGGTAGCCAGGGAGAAGCTTTGACCAAATTAACATGCCGCTGGGACCAGAGGGTGCAGGCTCCATATGGCTCTCTGAATTTTCCTATAAATAACCCTCCTCCAGCCCACTCCCGCGGTTACATCCCCCCCTACCAGTATGCCGCAAAGTTCACCAGCGGCGCCGGACTCGAGAGGCACAGCCCCGGGCTGCAGGACGCACCAGGAGGCTGGGCTGCCCCTCCCGCCTTCGTGCCTCCTCCCCGTCCTCCTCTTCCTCCTCCTCCCGTCCGTCTCCCCCTCCCTCTCCTCCTCCTCCTCTTCTTCCTTCTCCTCATTCTCTTCCTCCCCCTTCTCCTCCTCCTCCTCCCCCTCATAGCGAAGCAGGGGAAACGCGGGTTTCCACTTGCACCACCAGAGGTGCAACTGGTTCTTCGCTCGTAGGCATCTGAAAACCGTCCAAATGATGCAGAAACTTTTGTATGCTTGCCTCCTGTCTTTAAGGCCAGGCACCAATTTTTCCGCTGTGTAATCTCTTTTGTCAGAAGGGTGGGAGCTGTAAAAGGGCAGCGCGGGGAGGCGGGGGGGAGAGCGAGGGCGGGGGAAGGGGCGAAAAGAAGGGTGTCGAGGGAAGCAGGCGTTTTATTTCCACAGAGAGTATATAAGGAAAAGTCCGTAGAGAAACATCTATGCGTGGACATACACGCATCTCTAGATTTTTATACAGAGATAAGAATATCCGTCACTTTCAACCTTCCCCTGCCCTCCTTAAGGGAGACACTGCACTCCGTGGGAACAGGTAGCGTGAACTGCTAATAGTGCAGCAATCCCCTCCCCCCTACCTACTCTCTTTTCTGTGATCATCTAAATTATGAAAAATAGAGAGTGCATTAATCCACGGTTCGACATTGCATAGAGAACACCAGCAAGAGACAAAATTCAGCATAAAACACCCTAGACTGCAGGGGAGGAAGAAACGCATTTAAAGCAACGATAAAAATGGCGTGCAGAATAATTACCCCAAATTGCTATTCGCTTGACACCCTGACACTAATTCTGTTCAAGTCAGTGGGAAATACAATAAGGCAAACGAGCCTTCCTCTCCTTCTTCTGCAGGTGTGAGTGTGTGTGAATGCGGGCAATAAGGAACGGGTCGGGAGGAGGGGAATGCTAAACTTTCCATTTTAAAAGAAAATAAATAAATTAAATAATCCATTTAGGAGAACGCATCTAAATAGATCTACAGCTTTTAATGCCAGCGTTTTTAACGCTTGCCCTGTACGTGGATTGATTTTTTTTTTTCCTTCTCCAGCATTCCCTCAGCAGATGGATTTTTGCCACTGCAGCTCAGCAGAGGGTGTCAGATCTTTCAGTGTGCACCAGGTTGAAACGAGCAGAGCCTCTTAGCAACTCTCCCTCTGCGTGCATGTGAGTGTGTGCGAGCGTGCGGCTCGGCAGCAGCGGAAGAAAAAGGAAAGAAGAGCGAGCAAGGGAGCGAGCGAGGGAGCGAGGAGAGGAGGCAGCGCGGCCGGCAGGGCGAGGCGAGGCACGGCTCGGGCGGACGGACGGGCGGCCCCGGTCCCGGCCCGGTCCCGAACCCGGTGCCAGTCCCAGCCCCGGCCCCGGCCCGGCCCCGCGGCAGGCTCCGGCCGCCGGCGGGCATGGGCAGCCGCGCACCGCAGCAGCGGGGGCAGGC